>CM066038.1:349290654-349890654 GCA_033557465.1 Ichthyophis bannanicus
TGAGGAATCAGTGTATCTGTGGAAAGGTGGTATTGTAGAGATGAGCTGAATGGAGGACTGTGAGGATGGGATCTGCATTTGTATTGAAACACAAAGATTCCCTGGGGGTCCTGCAGTGTGATCACAGTGAGTGACAGGAAAGTCTGGATCTGGGAGGTGATGGTGCTTGTAGCCGAGGGTATAGATGATCTTTCTGTAGCATGTATTGAACAAAGATATTCCCTGTGGATCATGCAGTTGTGATCAGGTGAGGAAAGGTAGTCTGGAAGGATGAGAGGGACTTTAGAGATGATCTGAATGTATGAACAAAAGATTCCTGGGGCTCATGCATGTGTGATCAGTGAGGAAAGGTATTCTGGGAAGGAGTTGGAATTGTAGAGATGATCTGCATGTATTGAAACAAAGAGGATTCCCTTGGGGATCATTGCAGTGTGATCAGTGAGGAAACGGTATTCGGAACAGGACGGTGGAAGAGGGGGACTGTAGACGATGATCTGTATGTATCTGAACAAAGAGATTCCTGGGGATCATGCAGTGTGATCAGTGAGGAAAGGTATTCTGGAAGGAGTGGGACTGTAGAGATGATCTGCATGTATTGAACAAAGAGATTCCTTGGGGATCATGCAGTGTGATCAGTGAGGAAAGGTATTCTGGAAGGAGTGGGACTGTAGAGATGATCTGCATGTATTGAACAAAGAGATTCCCTGGGGATCATGCAGTGTGATCAGTGAGGAAAGGTATTCTGGAAGGAGTGGGATTGTAGAGATGATCTGCAGTATTGATCAAAGAGATTCCTTGGGGATCATGCAGTGTGATCAGTGAGGAAAGGTATTCTGGAAGGAGTGGGACTGATCTGCATGTATTGAACAAAGAGATTCCTTGGGGATCATGCAGTGTGATCAGTGAGGAAAGGTATTCTGGAAGGAGTGGGACTGTAGAGATGATCTGCATGTATTGAACAAAGAGATTCCCTGGGGATCATGCAGTGTGATCAGTGAGGAAAGGTATTCTGGAAGGAGTGGGACTGTAGAGATGATCTTCATGTTGTTAACAAAGAGATTCCCTGGTGTTCATGCAGTGTGATCAGTGAGGAAAGGTATTCTGGAAGGAGTGGGATTGTAGAGATGATCTGCATGTATTGAACAAAGAGATTCCTTGGGGATCATGCAGTGTGATCAGTGAGGAAAGGTATTCTGGAAGGAGTGGGACTGTAGAGATGATCTGCATGTATTGAACAAAGAGATTCCTTGGGGATCAATGCAGTGTGATCATTGAGGAAAGGTATTCCTGAAGGAGTTGGATTGTCGAGATGATCTGCAATGTATTGAACAAGAGAGATTCCCTTGTGGATCATGCAGTGTGATCAGTGAGGAAAGGTATTCTTGAATTAGTGGTATTGTAGAGATGATTTGCATGTATTGAACACAGAGATTCCCCTGGGGATCATGCCGTGTGATCAGTGAGTAAAGGTATGCTGAACGGAGCGGTATTGTAGAGATGATCTGCATGTAGTAAACAAAGAGATTCCCTTGGGGATCATGCCGTGTGATCAGTGAGGAAAGGTGTTCTGGAAAGGAGTGGGGATTGTATATATGATCTTTATGTATTGAACAAAGAGATTCCTTGGGGATCATGCAGTGTGATCAGTGAGGAAAGGTATTCTGGAAGAAGTGGGACGTAGAGATGATCTTGCATGTATTGACCCCAGAGATTCCTTGGGGATCCTGCAGTTTGATCAGTGAGGAAAGGTATTCTGGAAGGAGTGGGAACTGCGTAGAGATGATCTTATGTATTGAACAAATAGCTGCCTTGGGGATCATGCAGGGTGATCAGTGAGGAAAGGTATTCTGGAAGGAGTTGGATTGTAGAGATGATCTGCATCTATTGAACAAAGAGATTCCTTGGGGATCATGCAGTGTGATCAGTGAGGAAAGGTATTCTGTAATGGAGTGGGATTGTAGAGATGATCTGCAGGTATTGAACAAAGAGATTCCTTGGGGATCATGCAGTGTGATCAGAGAGGAAAGGTGTCTGGAAGGAGTGGGCTTGTATAGATGCTCTGTATGTATTGAACAAAGAGATTCCTTGGGGATCATGCAGTGTGATCATTGATGAAAGGTATTCGGGATGGATTGAGACTGTATAGATGATCTGCATGTATTGAACCAAGAGATTCCTTGGGGATCATGCAGTGTGATCAGTGATAACGGTCATTCTGGAAGGAGTGGGACTGTAGTATGATCTGTCTGTATTGAACAAAGAGATTCCTTGGGGATCATGCATTGTGATCAGTGAGGAAAGGTAGTCTGGAAGGAGTGTGATTGTAGAGATGATCTGCATGTATTGAACAAAGAGATTCCTTGGGGATCATTCAGTGTGATCAGTGATGAAAGGTTTGCTGTAAGGAGGTGGATTGTATAGATGATCTGCGATCTATTGAACAAAGAGATTCTCCTTGGGGGTCATGCAGTGAGATCATTGAGGAAAGGTATTCTGGAAGGAGTGGGACCGTAAGGAGGGAGCTTCCTGTATTGAACAAAGAGATAAATCCTGGGGGATCCTGCAGGTGTGATCATTGAGGAACGGTATTCTGGAAGGAGTGGGATTGTATAGATGATCTGCATGTATTGAGCAAAGAGATTCCCTGGGGATCATGACATTGTGATCATTGAGGAAAGGTAATTCTGGAAGGAGTGGGATTGTAGAGATGATCTGCATGTATTGAACAAATAGATTCCCTGGGGATCATGCAGTGAGATCAGTGAGGAAAAAGGTATTCTGGAAGGAGTGGGATTGTAGAGATTATCTGCAATATACTTGAACAGAGATTCCCTGGGGCTTCCATGCAGTGAGATCAGTGAGGAAAAGGGGTATTCTGGAAGGAGTGGGACTGTAGAGATAAGCTGCATCTGTTGAACAAGCGATATTGCCTGGGCATAGCCACTGCAGTGGGGTTATCAGTGAGGAAAGGTATATGGAATTGAGTGGGATTTTAGAGATGATCTGCATGTATTGAACCAAGAGATTCCTTGGGGGTCATGCAGTTGTGATCATTGAGGAAAGTATACTGGAAGAGTGGGACCTAGTAGAGATGAGCTGCATCTCTAGTGAACAAAGAAGATTTCCCTGGGGATCAGTGCAGTGTGATCAGTGAGGAAAGGTAGTATGGAAGGAGTGGGATTGTAGAGATGATCCCGGGCACTTTATTGAACCAAGAGATATCCTTGGGGGTCATGCAGTGAGATATTCTGAGGAAAGGTATTCTGGTACGGAGTGGGACTTGTAGAGAATGAGCTGCCAATGTATTGAACCAAAGAGATTCCCTGGTGATCATGCAGTGTGATCAGTGAGGACGGTATTCTGGAAAAGGAGTGGGACTGATAGAGATGACTCTGAAATGTATTGAACGAAAGATTCCTTGGGGACATGTCAGTGTGATCAGTGAGGAAGGGTATTCTGGCAGGAGTGGGATTGTAGAGAAGATCTGCATGTATTGAACAAAGAGATTCCCTTGGAGGGTCATTGCAGTGTGATCATTGAGGAAAGGTATTCTAGACTCGAAACTAGAGTTTGTCTCTTTAGTAAGAGTCATTTCTCATTTAGATTACTGCCACTGTTATCCCATATCAGGTTTCACCCTCTTACTCGGATGTAAAGTTGAGATCCATACATTCCGCGGGTGGCAATAGTAACATAGTAGTTGACGGTAGATAAAGACCAGCCTGGTCCATCCAGTCTGCCCAGCAAGATGGCAAGAGTAGGTGCACCTGTCGCTCTGCGCAGGCCACCCCTCCCCATATCCTTGTTCAGGGGTAAACCAACCACTCCATGTAGGACACCCCTATTGTTTGAGACGTTATATGGTTCAGAAGTTAGATGGTACCGTTTATTTTGTTTTTTTCCTATTTCTGTAAAGGGATCCTCTGTGTTTTGTCCCTGCCTTTTTGAATTCAGTCACCGTGTTTGCCCCTTTCCACTTCCATCGGGAGGGCATTCCAAACATCCACCACCCTTTCAGTGAAAAAATATTTCCTGACATTGCCTTTCAATTTACCCCCTTGCAGTTTCTGTTATGCCCTCTAGTTTTACAGGTTCCCAGTCTTTGGAAGAGGTTTGTTTGTTCATCATTTCTCTTTAAGTATTTAAAGGTTCTGAATCAAATCTCCCCTGTCCCTCCTTTCCTCCAAAGTATACATATTTAGGTCTTCAAGTCTCTTCTCATAAGGCTTCTGATGCAGACTCCAAATCATTTTGGTTGCCTTCCTCTGAACAGTCTCCGTCTTTTTACATCCTTTGCAGATATGGTCTCCAGAAACTGAACACAGTAGTCCAAGTGAGGCCTCACCAGTGACCTATACCGTTGCATAAGTACCTCTTCTTTTCTGCTGGTAATCCCTCTTTGTATGCAGCCCAACATCCTCCTGGCTTTTGCCACCGCCTTGTCGCACTGTTTTGCCACCTTGAGATCAGCAGAGATAACCACACCAAGGTCTTTTTCCTGAACTGTACATACCAACCTTTCTCCCCCTATCCGCGTACAGTCTCTTGGTTTTCTGCTACCCAAGTGCATGACCCTGCACTTTTTTGCATTAATTCGTAGTTGCCAAGCTTTAGACCAGTCTTCCAGCTTTTGTAGATCTTTATTCATGTTAACCACTCCCTCGGGGGAGTCCACTCTGTTGCAAATTTTTGTGTCGTCTGCAAAAAGACAGACTTTTTCCATTCAGTCCTTCAGCAATATCACTCACAAATACAAATGGGGCAATAGACGCTAACCGGGCAGCATGTTATATTGCCGCTGCCTGGCTAGCTACTGCAGCTGTGCAGCAAACCTGGATATTCAATGGTAGCGCCGCATATGACCTCAGCATTGAATATCTGGGGTTAAGGATTGGCAGCGATGGCTATGCGCTGTAGTGGTTCATAGCCAAACTGAATCAGTATCAGGTCCGAATAGAGGAGGTAAAGGGAGAGTGGGAAACTGCCATGAGTATGTTGGCTAGAACCATCTCCCTCCTGCATCAGTAAATATTTTCAGATTTCAGTGTGAGGAAATACTGCAACAGACATAAAGGAACCTGTATATCTAACAGACCAGTGCCTATCTTTGGTGGATATGAGATAAAGTTAAGCGGGATGGAGGTGATCCAACGCTGAGGTCCTTGAGTATCCAGAGCAGAATATTATGGTGCTTATTTTTGATTTACACAGAACTATAAATAACAGTTTGCATCAACTATAAATGACAGTTCGCATCATCAAAACACTGAAGTCAGTAGCACGAAAAGTGAGTCTAGATCAGACAACGCTATATACTCATTATCTAAACACAAGCCACTCAGGAAAGAGAATAAGGAAGTGCTTCTACTGAACTGTGCCCCTTTAACCCTGGACTTTAAGGAGGGGGACTGGGCAGTGACACACCTATGCGGATGAACATAAAGCCAGCAATGGAAAATGTTTCATCACTGTGGTTCATTCTGCAAATAACTGATATCTACAGAGCATGGAGCAGAGCAAGAACTTGAGGTGTAATGTTTTTTGCTGTTGAATGCACTTTTGGCTTTGAAACTGAAAAACAACCTATTCTATTAAGAGGAGTTAGCAAAATGGCGAAAGGATATTGTGAAGTACAATAGCCTGTGGCCCTTCTAAGGCCATCTCTGTCCCATAACCCCATCGCCCTCCCCTCCCCCTTGACCCTGCTTGAGCCCTCATTAGATGAACAATTGATGCAGGGGTCACTGCTGAAGCCTCTGCCCATTGCCAATAAAATACTGTGCATCAGGGAAATAGATCTCTGTACACTCAAGATGTTTCATTGACAGACTACGAGAAGTAATGTTCTGCCAATACCTGTGATGTGCAATTGGCCACTAACATTTCAGATGTACCTCTGATAAAGTTATTCTGAAAGCGAGGAAGCAGGTATAGTACTGTATATGGGTCAAACACAAGACTGGACATTAATGTAGGGCGGAATGGCCTAGTGGGTGAGGCAAGTTTACTGCAGGCAGGAAAATCAGGAGTTCAAATCCCACTATAGGACAGCAACCTTGGGCTGGAAAGACTCGGGTTTCTAGTCCCACAGGTGTACCTTGTGGTCTGGGGCAAGCCACTTAACCCTCCTTTGCCCATGTTCCCTGTAAGTATTAGCTATGTGTCTCATATCCTCTTGTGTTAAATGTATCCCCCAATTGTGTTGTGACCACTTTGATTGAAGGATATGGTGGTATACAAAACTGTCTAAATAAATAAATAATGAGTATCAATCATAAGGGGGTAAAACTATAAAGGATTATTCATGCATAAACCCCATCTTAATGACTATAAAAGGCCTCTTATACACTTACCGCACAGATTATGTGTTTAAAAGCAGCACAGCGACATGATGGTGCACACTTTTATGCAATCTGAGTGCGGGTATGTTTGTGGGTTTAGTTAGAGTGCAGAGTCACGACGTAAGTGTAGAGGTTATAAAATGCATACTTCAGCCGTGTGCAGTTACAACAGTCCAAGCGTTTAATTGAATAGGATGGAACTGACTGATGGTATCTGGAGAAACCTGTCTACCCGTTGTATACGGGCCTTCTGGAATCAGCATGTCGTAAGTGAGATGGGAAACTCGCGCAAGTTCTGTGCTTCTGAACTTGTTTTTTTGTTTTTCTGGAGGGACCTTTCTATGCAGGTTGGGGATTATTTTGTGTATAGTCCACTACCATTGACCTACTACGTTTGAGGGCTCTTTTGTGGTAACGTCGGGGAAGGTGGCTGGCGTTTGTTTCATTTCCCTGCCCTGCTTTCAAAGCTAAGGGGCATGTTTACTAAACACCGTTGCTGTGCGGGTTCCCGTTAGTGTGCTGGTGCCATATATGGAGTGGGCGGGTCAGGCAGAAAAAAGAAAAAAACCGCACCGTACTTGTGCGCGTCGCGCAAATGTGCGGGGCCCAGATTAGCGCGTGGGAAGGCTAAGTGGGGTGCTGCTAGGCACACAGAAGGACACAGCCGTAGCACAACAGTGAAGAAAAAAACCAATGGTGCAGGGGTCATGGGTTCAATCCCCCAGTGTGCATAACCAAAAAAGGCAGGCTGAGGCATGAATAGTACTGTTTAAAACATCTTTTTAGGAGGCATACCACATATGGCCAGCTGTAGGTGTTGCGCTGTTACGTTTGTGCGGCATCAATTAATATTTTGTGGCATGAGGCCTAGCACTGTACAATCTGTGCTGCATTATTATGCGGCGCGCTGTACGTCACCTGCGGTTCGTGCGGTATTGGGCTGTGCGCTGTACATCTCTTTCGTGTTGGGCGTCATTAGGTGGTGCCCTGTTAGTTGTGGACGGCATAAGGCGGTGGGCAAATATCCATACACAGGAACCGAGACGTAGCACAATGGTGAAGAGACTAACCAATGGTGCAGGGGCCACGGGTGCAATCGAAAAAAGGCTGGTTGAGGTATGAATAGTAATGGTTAACAGTAAAGTTTGTGGAGGCACACTAATTGTGGGCGGCTCTAGGCGTCGTACTGTAACTTTTGGGCGGCAGCAACTAATTTTGAGCGTCAGTATGCGTTTCGCAGGCAGATGTGGGGGGCATGAGGCGATGCGCTGGAAATGTGGGCGGCATCAGTCGGCGCGCTGTCTCTCTTGTGCGGGTCTGGCAGCAGGAGGCGTCGCGCTGTTAGTTGTGAACGGCATAAGGCGGTGTGCAAATGTCAATACACAGGAACTGAGGCCGTAGCACAATGGTGAAAACATTAACTAATGGTGCAGGGCTACGGGTTCAATCCCCCAGTGTGTGCAATCCAAAAATGCTTTCTGAGTCATGAATAGTAATGGTCTAGAAATATATTTAGGAGGCAATACCACATTCGGGCGACTATAGGTGTTGCGCTGTTACGTGTGTGCGGCAGAAATTAATATTTTGCGTTATTATGCAGTGCGTAGTAAAATCTGTGGTGCATTAGGCGGCGCGCTGTACGTCGCCTGCGTTTTGCGCGGCATTAGGCTGTGCGCGGTACCTCTTTTGCGTTTTGGCCGGCATTAGGTGGTGCTGTGTTAGTTGTGGACGGCATAAGGCATTTCGCAAATGTCCATACACAGGAACTGAGACATAGCACAATGGTGAAGACACTAACCAATGGTGCAGGGGCCACAGGTTCAATACCCCATTGTGTGCAATCCAAAAAGGCTGGCTGAGGCATGCATAGTAATGCTTAACAATAAAGTTTATTGAGGCACACTAATTTTGGGTGGCTCCAGGCATCGCGCTTTAACGTTTGGGCGGCAGTAACAAATTATGAGCGTCATTATGCGTTTCGCTGGCAGATGTGGGGGGCATGAGGCGATGCGCTGGAATGTGGGCGGCATCAGTCGCCGCGCTGTTTCTCTTGTGTGGGTCTGGCAGCAGTAGGCGTCACGCAGTTAGTTGTGAACGGCATAAGTCGGCGCGCAAATGTCCATACACAGGAACCGAGCCGTAGCACAATGATGAAGACACCAACCAATGGTGCAGGTGCCACGGTGTCAATCCCCCAGTGTGCGCAAGGATAAAGGCTGGATCAGGCATGAACCGTAATGGAGAAATGTGCAATAGGAGCTAGATTACTGCGGCGCACTGTCCTTTTGGGCGGCGCACAGTTATTTTGCGCTGCATAAGGCGGCACACTGATGTCCACGCACAGGAACAGAGCCACAGCACAATGGTGAAGACACTGACCAATGGTGCTTCGACCAGGGGCTGTCTACCCTGCTGTGCAGAGATAGAAAAGGCTGGGCGATGCATCATCCGTCTTAGGTAATATTGGCAGAGGAGGCACATGAAGTTATTGGCCACATAATATTTTAGAGGCAAAAGGCGCCGCGCTGATATCTAAGGAAACGAACAGAGCCACAGCAGAAGGGTTAACACACTCCCCAATGGTGCTGGCATCATGGGTTCAATCCCCCGCTGTGTCCAATGAATAAGGCTGGTTGAGCCATCACCTGTCATGATGAATAGTGAGCTAGGAGCCATGTTATATGTTATTGTTTATAGTACTGGTAGCAAATGAACTATAGAAGCACTGTAATAGCAGTTAATGCATAAGGCGCCCATCAAGGTACCTCAGAGGTCAAATAGTAACGTGCACTGTCCACCAACGAAACCCACAATGTTGTGTATAGGGTGCGTATTATTTGCCGTATGAGGCAGGCATGGGACAAACACAGTCAGTGCTGGCACCATTCTGTATTGTAACGCATGGAACTCCAAAGTAGGTGAGCAGACATGCAGATGGAACAGCAGTGTAGCAGAATGGTCATGGCACTGACTGACCGTGAAGGGGTCATGTTTCGAAATGAGCAGTGACTAAGCCTGGCTTACCTACATCTGTGTACAGCATGCAATTAGACAGCAATCTGTGATGCCAGCTAAACACAAGCCCACCCCAGTGCTCAGGAGTATGTCACCTTTCAGGGTGTCACAGAATGCACATCATAAAAACCATGTCAGTGAAGGCGAGTTCGCATGTAAACCAAACACTGCACAGAGCTGAAAGGAAACATAAAGCAGAACGAAAAGAACCACACCCATCACATGTGCTGTAGCACAAAAATGACATCCAGGCCATGTGGCATCTACAGAAATGCACACACAAATTGGGGCTAGCTGTAGCTATGTACAGAGTGATGGTAATGTACCATGCTATCATAATAGTGTGCGACAGAGGATGCGAAGATGTGTCCAGCAGATGAGACTGAAATAGCAGGACAGGTGAAAGCTCATGATGATAGTGGACTAGCGGTGCTATGCAGAGCACACACACAAGAGGCAACCATGGAGAGATGACATGCAGGAAGGTGTCGGAGTGCAGGATGGGTTGTAGCAGCATGCACATCAGGGTAGGATCACACAAGAGCTGGCAGACAGAAGATGGACAGAACCATGGGTCACAACTCAGATGAGGGTACAATGTGCTTACAGCACAAACCTGCCAACATATGACCGTCAAAGACATGGAAACGACATCTGCAGGACAAGCATAGACATCCAAGAAAACAGAGACGAATCACACCGATGACCACACTCCCACAAATCAAAAAGTAACCAACGCTAGCACAGAACAACTACGTCCACGTCATAGCAAGGCTGCATTCACAAATAGTCCAGGCCCCCACACAACACGCATGCTGGATGTAAGGACAGGGAAACCCACAGGAGAAAGCATGAACAAATGCACCTGGTGATCTGCTGTGTACACATCACATCACAGTCTGTATCTGGTACCAGGGACACATGCACACACACACACTGATATGTTATGAAGTGGATACAGCATGCAAAAGGAACAGACCACATCACCCCAATTGTGAAAGACCCACACATACTCCTACTCGAACCACGGACTAAATGCCAGGCCATCCTATCCACGCACACAGCCATACATCAAGCACAGAACCACCAAATCCAAACCCTACAGTTATGAAAAGCACACGGAAGAACTACCAGACCAGACACCTCCAACCCCCTCACTGTACCTCTGAAAATAAACTAATGCCTGCAATGGACGTGACATTGAGCGTCTGAACTGTATGCCCCCTCTTTACGGAACACCCTACCAAACTGCCCTTGAAACAAGACAGACCAAATATCTTCTAGAAAACAGCTGAAAACCATCCAGTACCAGGAATTCCGCAAACCTTACACATAACCAACCCTATACGAATCAGACACTGTCCACAATTTGTCAATGTCCATGGTATGTAGTATGTGCCTTGTGGAAATCCTCAATGTAGCCTCCCTGGGGATGGCCCTGCTCTACATGTAAAACAACCCCCCTCCCCCCCTTGTAATGTAATGCTGCTATGACCTGTGGAAATGTTGCATCAACATACACCTACATAAATGAATACATTAAAAAAACATAACAAGAGGAAAACAAACAACCAACAAGGGAAGTGCTTGATGTGTGCTGGAGCTGCACAGCAATCTTGGCCAGGACAGGAGTAAATGCAACATGAAACACGGCGCAGCACACACCTGCTCAACCTCAAGACTACCACACACCCAGGTGCATTGCTGTGCAAACACCATTAAGACAGAGACCTATGGAACAGCTAATATGTGCTGGCTAGGCAGCACAGAGTGAACATCTTGCTGTACACTGACAAGGGTGTGTGTAGAGGTGATGAAGCAGCTGTTAACTAATGTTCCACTTAGCATATATAGTAACCCAAAAAAAAATACATGTTGTGAGACAAACTGCTAAGCATTGTGTTAACAAACATGCCCCCAAACATACACACAAACAACACACAGAGGCAAAGCAAGACATTTTATTCCAAAGGGAGGGTCTGTATGGGGATGTGTACTACTCTGTGATGTGCCAAATTACAGACACATACATAGCTGTCATCGTACACCAATGTGAGCACAGGGGGCCATGGACATTACCAGCAAATCTGTAGACACACGTGTAAATATGGTCCACGAGTGGAGGAGCAGTGTAGTGTTCTAAAAAATGTCTTGCACACAAGGCAACCACACATCATATCACAACAGCACAACATGCGCCCCTGGGCAAGTCACTGGAGGGACATGTGCAAGGAAACCCTGGATTCTCATGGTCACAAGGAGTCATGTGGGACTGAAAGTTTTACATTGTACTGCATGTATGTCACAAAGATAAAGCAGACAATGAGACAAATGTCTGTAAAAATCACATAATTATTTTTGACACGGCTCATACATACGATACACAGTGAAACCTGAATTGCAAGGTGGGTTCCACCCTGGCAAATGATGGGAACACACTCAACAAGGTCAAAATGCACATGCCACGTAAAGGTCACTTCCAGAGCAAAACAGAATGGCACAACAGAAAATGTGCATCAGCTGCATGATATGCACTGGGTAGCAGGGCCACACACCACAGTAGCTGCTGCATGCCCCCAATGTGTGACCCACATATGAGTGCATGTAGACTACAGGTGTTGCAGGATGAGAAACCCAAACACATCACATGTCACCCCAGACATAGCCCTCATGCAACAGAGAAGGTTACCAAATGGAAAAACCATCTACTGGCAAGATGTTGTAATGTGACAAACACATCTGTAAATTAATGTCCCAACTCCCATATAATGGCTGATCACCACATCAGCAATGCGTCAATGTACACCCCAAATATCATCTCAAGCTTACTGACTATATGCTAACAGGTAGCAGGGACACATGAACAAAGAGTGAATACAAACCACACAACTGGCTGAAATGTGCAGACAGAACACCATGCAAGAGGTCCCCTTGCATTGTTTGATGGTTAGACAGTCTTTGGCCACATATAGCATGGTCCATAGAATGCAGATGAGTAGTACGAACATGGAGACCCACACCAACACACCTCAAATATAATGTCCTAATGCGACTGTTGTAAATGCAGGGGGTAACATAGGACTGTGCAGACGTGCAATGCAAGGTGGGACCATACATGCAGAGTGTCATGTCTGTACAGCAAACAAACACAATAAGCAGCATGTTAACATGCAAAGGATGGAAAATGAACTCACAGTGACCCACACCTAGGCCATTGTTCCACATGTTGTGGCTCACAAACATAGTCAGTCAGAAGCATAAGCACCAGCCGGACACTAACATGGTACAGTGATGCCACACATGAATGTACACCCCATTGGCCCCTCAACACATCAATCAAGGATGGTGGTGGGCATGAATGTGTGTTATTGGCAAAACATGTATCATGTCCAGGTGTGTGGCAAGTGGACATTGACAATTGGAACGCTGTAACTGTTCCCCCCTGCCACAATCATGGCTGTATGATACAGTTCAAACAAACAGAATAGCGTATCCTGGGTGCAATGTCACACACATGGCCCAAAGCTGTACACTAAAGAAATGGTGAGAAATGTCCAAAATACACAGATAATGTCAGTCCCTGATGCATACAATGTCCCAAAAACCAAGGGTCCCTGACATCCAAAAGATCACTTACAAACACCCCATGCAAACATGGGCATGCATAGTAAAGTGTACGATTCCAATATGACACAGTCCCTGGAAGTTCATCTGTGTCCCTGCAATCAGCAGGACTCTCAGCCACAGCATGGCCCAAAATGTGTGTTCTACAGGTCTGTCATGGGAAAACCAGCAGTCCAAGACCAATCATGTCCTGCACAGGCCTGTGTTCCACTCCCATACGTGAAACATCAAATGGCAAATATCCCCTGAAACAATAACATGGTGGACTGTCACACAACAGGTGTTGGATGGGGAGCCGAGATGCACTGTAGCAAATGGGTTCATCATGTCCATTGCCCTGTGTAAGAAAAGAATACGTATGGCCAATGTTAGAAACCTTGCAACAACAGCACAAATTGCCACATTTCACAAAGAAAAAAATACAGACTAAAGGGATGCAAATGCAAACATCAGAGGATATGCACATTAAATAAAAACCACTTTTGAAACAACATGACATGTTGCTGCAGACACGGGTGTCACATGGATATGGTTATGTTACATACCATGTCACACGGGCATCTCGCAGCTACACACTATATGCATCTGTTTGTGTCTACAGAGATGCAACATTACATGTCCATTACATGAACTGATACTCCACAACAGGTTCAGCCAGATCTAATCAGAAAATAACAAAGGTGGAAGCTAACCTATGTGTGCATCATGTGTCCCTCATCAATTTCCTCAGCTGCTGCATAGCCACACCAGGTCACAGCGAACGGAGACGATGTCAGGCCAACCAGTCGAATCACCATGTAAATTCACACATGAGGGATCTCCACATCATGCCTATGTAAGCGAGAAAGAAATGTTGCTCAACAATAGTCCCACAAAACACAAGATGCAGCTCTGCTCACCACAAATGTGGGCCATGATGAAAAGGTAAACAGCACTACCGTAGAGGTATCAAACCCCACAATGACCCCCAGGTGGCCACACCCATCAAAGCACATAATGTATCATGATTGTACAATGCAGCACAACATAGTCCACCCATAAACACCCACCCACACAATATGCGTAGTACAGTGGGACAGCTTTAATACATGGCCTGTCTGTGACCAAGTGCTAATTTGTGCACATAATGGCCGAGTCACATGCAGTGATACCCTGTTGATGGCATATCAAAATAAGATGGTGGAGGCAGCAAGTGTAGGTTCCTCCAAAGAAGCCAATCCACACTCACATGTGGATCTGGTGTAAATATCCCAGAAAAACCTTTCCAACAAACATACTGCACACAAACACATGGGGAGATGTGTGACAACAGCAAAATATGGGTGAGGGAGGGTTACAGAAGATACGTTAACAACACCAGCTGCCTAATATGAAACATAACAGGCAATATGTTGTTGCCAATACATCACACACATACAATGCATCTTTAGATCTACCTACCCCGGACTCCAGCATCTCAGATGATGTTCTGTCATGTGCCAATGACACACACACACAGCAATGTCATCATGTATGTCCTATGTAGTGGAGAAAACAAAAAGAGAAAGCTCTGTCAGGTTCCAGCGGGGAGGGCCACACTGCAACGTACTGTCCCCAGCTGTCATACAGCACAACATGACCCAGCAATGGAGTGTTCACCCTCACACTGCACAGATCTCACACATGGGTGAGGAACCATGTAGATGTGTGATGTTAATACCAAGGCCCCCCACATCAATCATCTGCCTCCCCCCCTTGTTGTCCCACACCCGTGTCGAAAGAGGTGGATGGACATACTATGTTGGTGACGCATCACAAGGTCACACCATCACTCTGTGTCTCCCATGTTGACACCAACACCCCCTCTCTGTGTGTACTACTCTCCTAATTTTGTCCTGTATCGCAGTGTAAATACCTGTGACACCTGAAAATATGCCCAAATACCACCTGTATCCACTGTGTAGATGCATATTATGCAGTGTACATCTCCTACAGCACAGAATACTGACAGGTGTGTGCTGCTCATGTGCCAAAATACATGGCAATGTCAGCACCATGTCTGTCCAAAATATCCCCCATGTCTGTATGTCACCTTAACATGATGGTTGCATGTCAACCCATTGTGTAACTGTGAGAATGTCCACCCATGGATAGCATAGATGTTTCACTGCCCCAAATAACCTCCATATAGGTCTGTGTGTGTATGTGGATATAACATCCCTTGCTAGTGTACCCAAGCTATTTGTGGCTCTGTACTGTGCTATCCTGTCATATACACAGCATGTCCCTGAGCCATGAGGCAGATGTAGAGAAACTCTTAACTACCTATGCCACTCTTAAAATGGAAAACGCCTAAACCCCACATGGTCCAACACATCCTGCGTCACAGATGGCTAATTAAATCCACCCGTTAATGATCTGTCCCACTGCACATCTGTATGTGTGTACATGTTAAATAATGCCATGAATGAATACACCTCAAATGAACTGTATCAATCATCTGGCCCCCTGGCTGCACATTGCATATGTCCACATGAGTCACCACATCCATGTCTGTGACACCGGATGAGGCATATCTTAACACACACTGTGCTGTTGCAGCAACACACGTCACACGTCATCAGTAACACCATGGAAACGTTGTCAGGCGCATGTGTACTGTGTTATGTCTGCCATGTTGCAGTGAAAATAACAAACATACAGACATAGCCAGCTCACAGGAGCAGAACACACACACACACAAACACCCACAGATTTTAGTACACAAACAAAGAGACTGCATGAGAGCTCACCACCTACATGGGCCCCCCTAACACACTAAACCCCTTACCATATGCCTGACACCAGGCTCCTCATACACAGGAACACCAAATAACTGTGTCTGTCCAGCATTTGCTATCACAAACAACCACTAACTGGTACTGTGCCCCCCAAAAGCTCTGAAAGGTGTAGCAACACACACCCACACAAAACACCAACAGCTGCTGCTGTGCCCTGTCCACATTGTCCATAACACACCCATGACTACATGTTATGATGTATGTTTCAAAAAAGGACAATACAGTGTTGGATCTGAATGCTAAATGGTCAAATACATCAGCCTTTATAAACATCACACGCACACAACAGCACATATATGTGGGTAGATGTGCAATACATACCAGTGAATCTGTCTGCAATCAACCTCCGCCTGACCGCTGTGCCTGCCTGTGTGTCACCACAGGCACGTACAGGGGGGCACGGTGGATCCTCCTCCACATCCTCATTAATATCTGCAGGAATATGATGCCTGAGAGCAATGTTGTGCAGGATGCAACAGGCTACGATAATCTCTGCAACAGTCATTGGCGTATATTGTAAGGCCCCACCTGATCTATCCAGACACCTGAAGCGACTTTTCAAAATGCCAAAGGTGCGTTCTATGACAGAGCGTGGGCCTCATTGTACCTCCGCTCTGCACGTGTCCGTGGTTCACGCACAGGTGTCAGGAGCCAGGGCTGACACCCATACCCTGCATCACCTGCAGAAGAAAATGTGCCATGTGAATGAATGAGCGCATGACACCATCAATTGACACACGTATAGACGTGAGAAGCAACCCACAACACATCAGGACAGACATATGTGACATCAGAAATATCCACCCGAACAAACAACACCTATGGTGATAGAAATACAACAAATGCCCTGTCTAGTCTGTAGAGACATGCCAAAGAATAACACAATCCCACCCTGTCTTCCAAAACTCCCCTATGTGTAGCACACGTGCCTTGTTATGGGGCTCATGATCTCATCTCCGACAACCATCACCACCAATGGTAGACTACGCGACCAACACACATGAAACATACAAACAATATATGTTTGCGAATTAAACAGCACAATAATGTGTGCTGAGCCAAAGTAAGCGCACACAGAGAACATGTATGACCGTGATGTCAGCCTGGATGAACACCATAACACCCTGACAACCCGTGTCCTCAAAGGTCTACATATCTACATATAGCAGTCTGACGCCAGATGTGGTTGACTGCTGTCCACTAACCATCTCATTAGACACCATGGCCACTGTACCATCATCGTTCCATCCTTGTTAAGCTGCGCTCCACTGAATTTAACATTGTAGACCACATGAGTTGTAAAACCTCACAACTACTGAGTATGACAACGTTCCTGTGTATGTCCCACCAATACCTCCATGTCTGGGCACAACATGGGCCCATGCCCTTGCTGTCACCTCTCCCAAATGTTGAGTCACATCAGGAGAATCACAGACAATGACGCCTAGGCACTGCACATGTGCAGTGGACAAAGGAAATGCTAACCCCAGACTTGTTCCCACCCCTGTAATGGCAGAGGCTGAAAGCATTACCACAGCTATGCAAAAATTTACACCCAATTGCAAAGGCAAGGAACATGCTTCATATGTTGTCAAACCCCCCCCCCTCCTGTCGAGCAAACAAAGCCTGACAAACACCGGACTGAGTGAGTGTGTGGCCCCACACGCACATGACAAGCAGTAGGAGCATGGATTGTAAATCACACACATCTGACATGACCTATCACAGGTACAATCTAAACCCATGCATGCACAGGTGGGTGAGAATGCCCCCCCCCCCAATCCCTGAGACCAGATGGGATACAGACACAAGTACCAATACACATCCAGGACACACATCAGAACAAGTGCATACGTCCTCTAACACCACCAGCATCTGTACGTCACATATGGCCTTGAAACGTATTTGACATGGCTAATCATGTCCCCTGTTAAACAACGTCTACATGACTGTAATAATGTAAACTCACAACATGTGTCGGTCTGCTGAATGTGAGTTCATGTTGCTAATGCGCAGTGGGCAAACGCTGCACCACATGGGAGATGTTATGGAAACACATACATATATGACTAATCATACAATTTATTTGGAGATACTCACCCAGCAATATACAGTCACCGTACTGTCCATCCTCAAATTCCCTAAATAGTGCTGAGCGATGCAGGATATAGGAGTCATGGGTGGACCCTGGAAACCTTGGGACCACATTCAGAATATGCAGATTAGCATCACATACAACCTGAACATTCAGGGAATGGTAGTGTTTGCGGTTTGCGGAACACCACCTCCCTGTCTCTGGGCGGGACCAGGGCAACATGTGTGCAATCAATAGCTCCCATCACGTGTGGTATCCCGGCTAAAGCCTCAAAGGCCTGGTTCAGGGTCCCCCATTGTTGCCTACTGTGGGGAAGGGCGATGTAATTCCCCACCCGGCTGACCATAGCACGCAGTACTTGGTAGAGACAACGTGAGAAGGAGGGGCGGCTCATGCCACCCACTGCGGCCACAGATGACTGGAAACAGCCAGAGGCAAAGATATGTAAGGCAGCAAGGAGCTTGACTAAACCTGGTATGGCATGGGACCGGTCAGTCAGGGGCTCAAGGTCAGGGCTCAGATCCTCATGCAGCCCCCTAATAGCCCTTGTGCTCAGTCGGTACAGGGAGACTACCTTGTCCTCACGCATGCCCTGGAGCTGGGCCCTGGGCCTGTAGAGCCGCAGTTTGCCGAGCCTGCACCTCAGCAACGCCGTCTGCGCCATCCCCGCACAGCACCTCTCTGTGCAGCCTCCACAGCAGCAGGTCTGAGTTGCTGCAGCTCGACACCCATGCCCTGTGCCGCAGCCCCATGGACATCATCTCCCCTGTCCAGCAACCGCTGCATCTGCCCACGTCTTCGGGCACATGCAACAAATATTATCTCCTCCATGTAAACTCCTCTGTGGCTACACACAGACACACACACAGAGACACACACAGACACACACACACAGAGACACACACACACACAGAGACACACACACACACACACACACAGACACACACACACACACACACACACACACACTTCCCTAAACACTGGACAACTTGCAAACCACAACAAACCACAAAGACAAAACACTCGCACAATATGGGTCACAACAGCTGCTCTCACTTCCTCCAAACAAACTCACGCTGCGCCTACCAAAACACCCGCAATGTTGACCAATCAGCAGCCTCATTTTATACAGGTTAATGGTATTTTCCGTTTTGCGTTAAAGCACCGCTTGTGCGCCGTGCACATGCGCAGGACGTGACGCATTGGCGTCTGTGTGTGCGTGCCGCGCATGTGCAACTGTTGGCACGTGTGCGTGTGTATGAGTGCGACGCGCATGTGCCAATTGAGGCGCATGTGCGTTTGTGTGTGCGCGGAGCCCGTGTGCACCCCGTTACGCATGGGCGTATGCGTTGCCGGGCGACGTCATGATGCACAGACAAACGCGCATGAGCTAAGAGTTGCGCATGCGCATCGCGCAAACAACCTTACCGCAAAACGCACGCCCATGCGCAAATCGCCACAGGCGCGGCACACAAGCAGCGCCGTCACACAGTGGCGCATGCGCAACATATGCTCCGGCAAAAAACTACAAATGCACCCAAAGCCAGCAAAACGTTGAGGGTTGGTTGAGGAGTAGGAGAGAGTTTAGAGAGAGGTGGTGTTTCTGAGAGGTGGTGTATTTAGAGGTGTGTCTGTGTTATTTGTGTAGCCATATTTCCCTTGTTGTCCTATAGGTACTCATATCTGTAGTCCGTCGTTTTGTGTGATAATTGATATGTGTATTGTGTTGTTTACTGTTCCGTGCCTGTGTTGTGTGCCTTGTGCTGGGGTCGTGGTTGCTGTGTCTGTCCTGTGCTTGTTGTGGGAGGGGCAGAGGGGGTGAGGTGTGGTGGTGAGGCAAGTGGGGAGCAGAGAGGTGGGAAGAGGGCGATGGAGAGACAGAGACGGAGCCAGAGGGAGAGGGGGAGAGAGAGGGACACACAGCGGGATAGGGAGAGGGATAGGGAGTGGGCGTGCGGGACTGAGACTGAGAGGGTTCGGGTGAGGGTGGGAGGGACAGAGACAGAGAGGGACAGCGATAGGGAGGGAGGGACACAGACAGAGAGGGATAGAGAGAGGGAGAGAGGGAGGCTGAGGGTGGGGGAGTGTGAGTCTGGGTTGCGCGAGGGTGAGGTGGTGCCTACAGTGCCACTGGTGGCAGGGCCTGCATGGACTGAGGGACCTGTGGAGGTGGGGGCAGTGCCAGGGCCATCAGCACCTGCCCAGCCTGCTCCCAGCAGCCACACTGGGAAGAGGAAGCGTGTCCCTGTGTCCTGAGGCCCTGAGGAGGAGGGCAACCAGATTCCCGACGCAGAGAACCACAACCTCCTCTCCATGGTTCTTGAAAATGATGAGGTTTTGTTTGGCCGAGAAAGCACACGGACAGGCACAGCAGGACGTCAGGCGGTGTGGGAGGAGGTCCAGCAAGGGGTTGCTGAGGCAGGGGGCCCCTACGGGACATAGATAGTATGAAGAAAAGATATTCAGATATCAAAAGAGGTGTACGGCAGCACCTGTGTGCACAGGAACACCATGCCAGGGTACAGGGGGCGGGGGCCCCCTACCAGCCATGCTGACGCCCCTGGAGCAGCAGCTGGCCGAACGCCTGGGACCGGTGTACACCTATGGGCTGCCTGTGCTGCTGGATACTGCACATCCACATGCAGGTATGTATGTCACGCATATCCATCACATCCCATTACCTCCCTGATAGGACCAATGTGTATACAGCTTACATGTGCAAATGCACACACATAACTATCTCCCCAGTCCCAGAATGTCCCTAGGCTGGTGTCTGAGGGTGTGTGCACAACCCCATCATACCCTATGGTGTCCAACACATACACACAGTGCCACCACTATCTCCGTAACGGTGAGGGTCTGAGATGTGTTGTGCACTGTGTGTGCAGTTGTATCCCTGAAGGTTGAATGATAAGGCAGTCCGGGTAATAATATGTACATGCTGAGTCATGTCTCCCACCGCATGGTGGCATGGAACAGGTGTAAAGGGATATATATTTGTCAGAGTAGGGACATAGGGAAACGGTCACCCCAAATGCAGTATACGGAAATGTCCCTCCACAGTGTATTTCACATTACGTCATGTGTTTGTTTTGTATACAGCATTGTAAACATGGGGAAAAGACTATAATGTACCTGTACTGTAACCCAGTTACCCAGCAGCTTTATGTGTCCTATGTTATAGGCCCTGCAGGCAGGTAACCACACAGCATACGTATCAGGATATAGGATGAACAGTCAGGCTGTGCCTTACCAATCTCTGTCAGTCAGACAGGTTCCGCAAACCTTTGGTCCTGCAACACAATCATTGGCCAATGGGAAGCCAAGGGTATATCAACCCCGGGAGTCTCCCATGATTGCACCAAACTCTGGTCATGTATTGCTCCCGCATCTATGGGATCTGTGAGCTCATTAAGGGGTAAATATGTCTTCAGTACAGCTGGACTGTTTGCAGGTCTCACATTCCTGTTGGGAAGGTTATTGCTTGCAGATGTCAGATCAGAAAGATACATGATGTCATCTCTGTGTGAAACATCTATGACATGCACTGTTGGTACCCCTCCCCCACCTTGTGGGTATGCAAGTGGTGTATGACACAGGTCATTTGTATGAGGGGTGTCCCTAAACCGTGGCTCACACGTACGACACTCAGATTCCTCCTGGATGATATCGCCCCCATATAGATATGTTGTGTCAGCCACACTAGACTGCATGGTACATCTCCCAGCTGTCCTTTCAGAATAGCTGGGGATGTTCCAACCCACGTCAGCCTGCAGCCACGTGCCCTCATAATGCCTGATCGTGTGTTTTGAGAGGCAGTGGCCAGCCAACCTGGC
Organism: Ichthyophis bannanicus; assembly: GCA_033557465.1. Classification (NCBI taxonomy): domain Eukaryota; kingdom Metazoa; phylum Chordata; class Amphibia; order Gymnophiona; family Ichthyophiidae; genus Ichthyophis; species Ichthyophis bannanicus. The sequence goes on from CM066038.1 coordinate 349,312,385, forward strand.
TGATACTAAATAATGACACTGAGATAAGGGACAACAGGTACCGTGCAGTGTGGATGCTAAGAATGTTTGTGGCCACCCTGCCCACCTTCCCACGTGTCATCTTTTCCCCCCAGAGGCCTAGGCGTCATTCCTGTGTCTCTCAGTACACACACCTCACGTTGTCCCAGATGGTCATGTCAGTCAATGAATAACCCTAGAAAATGCAGGTGTCGTTGGGAATACCCTGCCCTACGAATGCTGCTGGGCAGTGTTTCCCCCACAAAGTCAAATGTCTCGGGAAAAAAGGCAAGCCCCTGGCCTTCACGTGGTTTCCCTCCCCCGTCCTCTGCTCCCCTGCCTCCCTGCCACTCTCCGTCTGTCTCTCTGTCTCTCTCTGTTTAGCAAGCTGCCTCTGCATTGGGCAGTCTGCCCCCTGATGTGCCGTGGTCCATCAGTGTCCCAGCCGTCCCCTTCTCCCGAGGTGAGGTGTGTTAGCTGAATTGGCCATGTGTTACGTGTTGTAACTAGATACATGGCTGCATCCACCTGCATTAACAACACCTTACACCTGGACGCCATTTGTCCACATGGTATTTGTGTGTGCAAGCATGTTACAACCCCCCCCCCCAAGGCCCCAGCACAAAAACCCCACGAGATGCAATACACAGAGGGACAAATATGTAGCTGTGTGATACAAAGATGTCACAAAAGCCTACATAGGCTAGGATTTGCTGTCAGCCGCATGGCCAATGAACGGACCCTGACGTTGCTCCCCCACCCCCAACGATTCAGAGACAAGACACCTTTCACACACATGCCGATCAGCGTGTGAGAGGGTAGTCTCCCCAGGACTCTGCATCATTTGGGCAATGTATCTTTGCCATGTGCAGAGGTCATGCACATACCCAAACACATGCAATCTGTGCCTGTGCTATCAACCTCCCCAACCTCACAGTCACACATGGACATGGTCAGTCACATGTGGAAAAATATGACTGTTGTGGGGGACGGGGACAGTACAGTGTATGGGTGGTGGTGCGTCATGGGTAGCCTTGTATCTACACCTGCCAGCTCAGCAGGCAGCCACAACAGCAGTGCGTGAATAGATATTCCCTGACACGTTTTAGAAAATGTTTTGGCCAGGTGTGTCAATACACGTATTCACACGGCCGAACGGCAGATGTGTCACCATTCCCCTGACCCTGTGGCTGCAGTAAAACATGACCTGTGCTGTGACGATGACATATGTCATCACTGAGGTATGTTGTGGACACTCACAGCTGCAGATATCCCTGTAGTGGCGTGTTTCCCCATGGCCCCTGTTAGGATACAGGGACACCTACAACATGTGTCACACATCCGAGCAGTGCCTGAACCAGTTCCAGACATGTCATGGTGTAGCAGCCCCTGACCAACACCACCATCACTGGCCCATGTCACCTCATCTGTAATTGCGCATTTGTCTGTGAGGGTTTCCTTTGTATCTGACGTACTCTACGCACACTGCTGCATGTGCCTGTCAATTGTCACCTGATCATCTCCAGTAGTAGCTCCCTACATTGTAGGTATGTGGCAAACACATGTAGCACTGTGATGACAGTATGTCCCATGCGAATATGCCCTGTGCAATGGCATGCACACTCAAACAGAGACTATCAAGGAAGGTGTACCTGTTGTTGCTGTGTAGCCCTGTCTGCACACACGTTAGCCAGATGGGGTGTGGGATGGACTGCTGGATAAATGCACATATGAGCATATAGTGAATCATGGAGGACACACAGGGCGTGCAGGGCTGAATCACAGAACAGTTTCCCTGACATAGGTACATGGTGTTGAGCGATAGGAATGTATGTAGGGGTCTCTGTATGCAGCACACATACAGAGTCCCCACAATTTCACATATGTGTGGTCTGCATCACACACGTAGATGTTGATGTACAGCTTACACATATGTTCCTCATTGTGTTTGCACACAATACAGGTGACTATAGCACATTGCCGCCACATGCGGAGGAGGAGGAGGAAGAGGAGGAGGAGGAGCAGGAGCAGGAGGAGGAGGGGGAAGAGGAGGTGTGCCAGGCAGCTGATACTGTGGCTGATGTGGAGTTGCTGCCCCAGGGGGAGAGCCCTGGTCCCCGGGAGGGCCACATGGGGCCTCCACATCGACCCACCCCACCAATGTTGTCTGCAGGAGGAGCTGCAGCACCAGCACAAGGGCGGAATGAAGCAGGGGACGATGTGCTATTAGCAGAGCTGCGGGCCCATGGTGCCGCATCCCAACGCGACACTGAAGGTGGGTGATAAACAATCTTTTCCATGACACATCACTATGCTGTGTGTACATAGGCTATCAGGTGTGCACAAAATGCCCACACACAGACACTCGTGGTTACACAAGCTAGCAGTGTCAGACACGTCAGCGTGCAGTATGTGCAACACATTGCTGGCAGTGAAAACAAAGTGTGAGCCACACATGCACGACAGCCTATATATCATGACACACAATTGTTGTGTTTGAACTGAATCACCAAGCTATTCCTCTGTCCCGGTTATACATCCCCTATGTTTGCTGTGCACTGTGTTTGCCCACACACATGTGCACAGCTGAGAGGAATATGTGGAGGGACGTGACCGTCACAGCCACAACACACACACCACTAGTCCATCTCAGGGGTGTGTCTGTGGTGTATGTGACAACATACCCGCTACAGCTGTGATATGTGTGTCTACATTACACAGTACACATTGCCTTTACATAATGTTTGTCCCTTTTTACCCTAATGACACTGGTACACACACCCTGACAGGCCAGAGGGTGTTCACACCTACAGATGCAGACGTAACAGTACAGATGTGTGAGGTGCCTCATTTTGTAATGGGAAAACAAATGATTAACATATCACAGGACAACGAAAGCCTAATGGCTGTAGCACAGCCATGTGCCATTTATTCATTGTGTCACCTGTCCCCTGGGGCAGGGGGAATCAGGGTGACATACACAGGCCTAACCTACGTTTGATATGCAACGTCCTAATGGCCACATCTCACACAGCCTTTATCACCAGGTGTCCACACAGCATCATATATGACATTACCGTTCACAGTGCCTATTACACACAGAGATCACTATTTGCAGACAGGACAGGTTCAGATGTGCGGTTCCCCTGGTTGGGGGGGATACAGGACCCTGTGGTCACGTGTCTGCCCACACCAAGGGTTGGTTGTGTGACATACAGAGTGGTCACGCTGTTCTGCACATGTATATTCCTGCGGCACAGCCGTCTGAGGCGGGTGGCCATTAGGGGCAGAATGCCCTAGTACGTGCTCATGAATCAGCGTGGTGGCTAAGGCATCAGGTGATGTGGTTGTGGGGGACACAAGATGCAGTCAAAACGGTCAGCCATCACACAGGTAACATGTGCTGAACAAAAGGTGTGTTTTGGCGTTGGCAGGTCCACAGGCAGGCCTGCTATCGGTTACCCTAACCCCGAACAGACAAAGGACCTCTCATCCCAGAAACACATTTCCCAATGCAAACGGGAAACTGCTACAGCAAAAAGCCTATTCCTGACCCTCTTGTCCTTGCAGTTCCAGTCCGTTCACTGGAACAAAGCAATTACCACTCACTGTAACATGCTCAATCAAGCACGTATGTACAGTTGCTCTCAGCCGCTCAGTAACAGCTTGTGATGCCATGCGGCATGATAGTCAGGAGGGTGACCAGCAGTCTCATACACGTCCAGCATGTGAGTAATGGCTGCATGGACAGATGAGGTTGTGCTCCCTTTCCCCTGGCTTTCACAATGGAATATACAAGGCAGCGACACCTCTTATATTTTGATTCACAGCACCCACTACAGATTATATACATTGCTCATAGTCAAGGCATGTTCCATCATATCAACCAGGGGGGTACTGATGTATGTGTGCCAAATGCAACTGCTAGCTCCCCTGTGTGCTGTGGGACACAGGGGGTGGGACACATCCAGGGATATTGTGCCTGACGGTTGATAGAACCAAACTGCTAATACGCCCACTGGGGATTCCCACCGCCCTTTGGAACTGTGTCACGGACACCTGCCCTTCCTCCCCCTGAGGGATCATACAGAGGTGACGTGGTTTGTAACATGCTTGCTGACGGCATTCCATTCCTAGGCCGTGTGAAATGCTTTGCCCCTGCTTGTGTTTTGGACTGTTGGTCTCCAAGTGACAGCTGTAGTTGTTGAGATCCTCACAGGTTTCCTTCACCCCTCTGACCCTGCTACTGGCCTTGTAGGTTCCAGTTATCCCCCTTGGGATTCCAACATGTCTGAGCCCTGCAGTGCTGTCTCCACTACTGGACTACATGGAGTCCCTGTCTCACCGGGCTCACCTGGCTCTTGCCTCCACAATACCTTGTCTCCTAGTTGGTCTAACCCCTGGGCTACCCTCACCTGTAGATTGACGCTGTGTAAATGCCTGCCATGTCGCCGCCCTCACTGGGCACACCTTCTCTCTCCCTACAGTTGTCGTGGGGAATGGGGGTGACTGCAGGCTAGCCTTGGAAGTGTGTGTTTGTGATCCATGTTCCCTTTGGGATCTATGCTTAGGTGAGGCCATCCCCCATGTATGGGTACACCCTTTCTCCCCTTCCCTTCCCAGGGCTGTGTGCCACCCGCAGCACCACATTAAGCAACACTGAGGTGTACATTTGCATGTCTGCTACTATTGCACCGTTTAATAACACTTATCAATAGGGCCCGTGATGTGTTGTGACACAATGCACACCTCACTGCTGGCACGCCTGCTGCCAGGCACAATCAGGGATGCCCCACACCCCTATATCTGGGGCGCACCACTCATCTCTGAGGCCTGCCACTAGCATTTACATGCTTAGCATACCCCTGTGTATGTACGTCTGTAGTCTGGGTCCCTGTGCTGCAGCATTCCATCATCACCATGGCCCTTGTGAGCACGCAACATGGGCCCGAAGGTGTACATGCACAGTTATCTGCCCACTAGGGTCACCCTGGGGGGTGGGGGGGAGAACACCTTAGCTGTCAGACACATGTGAGAGTTGTGGTCCAGGCCAGGCGATGGTTTGGGATCTTCCGCTCACACCCCAACCCCCATTGCCATGAGCACTGCACTAGTCACATGGCCATGGTGTGTGTATCCCTCACCTCTACCCCAACATGGTCTGCCTGTATGCATCCCAACTCTCTTACTCATTGTGTATCCCCTGGTGTTGTTGCAGTCAGTCGCAGAACCTCCAGCCACCCACACAATGTACATTTCGTTGCTATCTGTCGTCTCTGCGCCGTCGGATGACGTCACCTATTGTGGCTGACTCATCCTGCTTGTCCTAGGAGAAGTACACTTATTTGCTATCTGTCTCTGGGAGTACTGGTACATCTGCAGGACGTTGTTGTTTTTGCGCAGACGGGGTATCCCTGTGTCTGTGCCTCACATCATGTACATGGCGCATGTCCTGTGTGTGGCCCCAACGTAAACCCTTTTGCCCAGCTTCCTTACATCACAATATGTATTTGACCAATGCAGTTTGGAACATGCAAAGGGGATTAAGGTGTTAGATGTGTTGCCTTGTTTTGCTTGACAATTGTACCCAGCACAGGTATCTCACAGACCACCATCTCCTCCCCACACAGGCATTCGTCAGCAACTGGCAGCTCTACAGCAGACTGGTGAGCGCCTCATTCAGGAGGTGGTCCATCTGCGGCACAACATACAGGAGATGCCGTTTGGGAGGATGTGTGTGGCCATGGAGGGCATCCAAGCTGCGCTGGAGAGAATGGCACCACCGCTCCCGCACACACCACCACCACGGACACCACCACCTCCGTCACAGGCACCAGATGGCTGGGTGGGCCCAGCTGAAGGGGGACATATCTTGCGGCGTGGCAGACGTGGGAGGCCACACCGTCGTCAGTAGAGCATTACATATCATGTTGACATTGGAGACATCATACGTCTCAGTCCAATGTGGTTTACCATTTATACCTTAGGTTTGTGTGCACATGCATGCTTTGACCATGCCCAGATGAGCTGAGACCAGGCCCGTTGTTGCCGGCGTGTTCAGACTGTCAGGTATTACTGCACACATGCCATTACCTGGCGTTCTGCACATGCATACGATCTGTTCATTGCCCCTTGGCTTCAAAACAGCAATGTACACATAGGCCCAATAGCACATGTCGCCCATCTCCTAGGTACCGGCAACAGTATCGTGACCAGTCCCCGTTCCCATCCCCTTCTACTGTGCACATTGGGGGACTATGTGTGGCCATTGACCCTGTCTTTGGCAGGGGTGACATGCGTGTCCCGCACCCCCCATGGCACACATGTGTCAGAGGCACACATGGGTGTCATGCGTATGTACTATGCTGGTGTGCACCAGCGATTTGTGTTGCCACACAACCATCCCTGTGACATGCCTGATTAGGTGGGAAATATTACGACCAACATAATCTGTGGCTACCCATGTCCCATTCCCATGCACACATGTTTATCACACAGCTATGCATGTGGTGCTGGTACCATTATGATGGCCATGGCTAGGTTACATGTCCAACCAGGTGTATAGCCGTATTCCATGCCTGCGTACATGTTGTGTGTGTGAGGTAAACACGTCACCATTGAGGCAAGGTCATAACCAAAACATTTATTTAACATTTAAACATACACTGGGCAATATGCCCAACATACACCACCGCATGTGGTGGGGGCGGGGGGAACACAGCGCAACAGGGGGCACATAGGGGCGTCACAGGTGCCAGCCGTGGTACCTGTCACGCTCTTCGGCAGGTGGCCATCGGGATGCCAGATACACCACATCAGTGGCCACCTGCCGAACAGCCCCAGTCAGACACTGCAGTGCGTGGTACACAACATGGATGTCGCGTCGTACGTCATTCAGGGCCACAAACACATTGTGCATACACCTGCCAGCACACAGACACACAGGGGCTGTGGTCTGTGTGCTGGCATCTGCATGATGTGTGCCAGTGGCCCTGGATGCCGCACGATCGTGCTCACGGCCATGCCGTGACCACGCCTGCAGTGTCGGACTGGTGCCCCGGTGGCCCTCTGCTGGGCTGTGTTCCCCTCCACCCACCTCCCACCCCTCCCCCTCCTTCCACACCCACCCTCCGCCCTCTGTGCCCAAACAATCACCCCAACTCCCCCCTCCCTGCCCACACCCCTGCCCCCGTTGCCCCTCTCCCCTGCACCCCCCATTGTCCCATCGTCATGATGCCCCTGGTTAGGGGTATGGGTGGTGATGACATCATCCTCCTCCTCCCCCGCATCACTGGAGGACCCCACCACCACCACCTCCGGCCTCTCTTGACCCCCATCATGCTGTTCCGGCTGGCACATCTCTGTGGAGTCCTCTCCTCCTCCTCATCCGTTGTGCGCCGGGTGGTGGGCCTGCGTAGGCAGTATGATGAGGTGTGTGGCGAGTCGTCGCTGGCATCACTGTCTGTGAAGGATGACATACATCAGGGCACATCCATGTGTGACACATCCAGAATGTGAAGATACAGGCAATACACATGCTGGTGGTCCTATGGCCCACCTGAACCTGTGGCTTGGCCCTTTCACAACTCACCATCGTGGTGGTGCTCCCGCTCCCTGCAGGCACGTGCCAGGAACTGGGGGTGGTACTTGCGGAGTTCACGCCCCTTCTTCCTCAGATCCTCCACCTGTGGATATGCAAATGTTGTCTGGTGTCACCACATACCACCTGTCACTGGGGCTATGGGAAAACAGACTATGCCCTGTGTGGCCCGCATCTTGTTTCTCCCCCACCCCTGCTGTTTGTGGCATATAGAGCATAGTAACACACCTCCAGCAGTCAGTCCCTTCCATATGTGCGAATAGGTTAGCAGATAGGTGTCACAGCGGTGTCACCTGAGCGTAGCTTACATCCACCTGCACTGTCATGTAGGGCAGCACTCAACAGCATCACAAGGAGTGTGCATGCTGCCCCCCACCCATATCCCCACAACACCACACCACAACGGTGGAATGGTGGGAGTGACAGTGACATACAGAGGTGAGCACGAATGCGGACAGGTGGGGCATCACAGAGACAGAGGGGATGGGGGGTACAGATCACCTAGGGGACATGTTGTGCATTGCAGGACAGATCCCTGCTGTGCAATGACAGCAGCTGTCCAAGGTGTGTGTGTCTGATGTTTCCTGGAACAGGTGGGACAGGTTAACCAATGGGGGTGACCCACTCGGACACATTGCCACTGTGTGATCCCCATGGTGGGTGTCCCCTGTGGGGCAGCTCACCTACAAGGTAGGCCTCGGGTTCACCCCCTATGGGTGTTGCCTCAGGGATGGCCATGTGTGTACCTGTTTTTTCACAGCATCATCATGACACATAGCATCCCTATGTGGGCCTCCAGCAGAGCGTTACTGGCTCTTGAGGTTACCGCAGGCCACCATATAGCTGCTCGTCAGATGCCATTCACACAGACAAAATATCATGGGGCAAGGGAGGCATCCATGGTCCTCACCTGCTGGTGCATGTATTGGTCAGACAGGTGCGTTACTTGCATTGCCCATGTTCACATTTGCACAATGCAAGGATGGCAAGGCTGCACCTGATGTGTTGTTGCCAGTCTGCGATGTTGTCTTGCTCGTGTGACCAGGAGGTCAGGGGGGGGATCTCCCAGATTATCTCTGTGACAACATACATCGTGTCATGCAACTGGTTTGTGTGAGGGGGAGAAGACAGGACCTCTGTGGATGGCCCTGTACAGATGGCCTCCACGTCCAGGAGTGGACATACTGACGTCCCCCTGCCACCCAGATAGGCAGCTCCCACAGCCATGCACCCTTTGCATACTGTGTGTGCTGTGTCTGGACCCAGGGTGTGAGATGTGGGTTGCGATGGCCTCCCCCTGATAGCAGATACACTGTGCACATACGGGCTGATTGGTGGTTGTGCAGATGGTTGTAGGCATCCATCTGGTCTGTGGAGGGGGGTTAGTGAGGCCTGTGGGGGTATTGCGATGACATTGCCATGTGGTGACATATGTACATCTCTCAGGGGGATAGCCCTGCCCAGTCATGGACAGTCCCAGATGTGTCTGTGCCCTCATGTAGTCTCAGTTAGGCGCATATAGGGGCTGTGTGATACACAACCCACCTGATGAGGTGGCCCCACCTGTACCCCTCGTGAGCTAGTTTGTAGATGTCCCTGAAGGCCTGCTGGGGTCATATTCTGGGAATTGTCCCCACGTTGTGTTGTGAAGGGTGGGGATGTTTGGGTGGTTTGCATGGGCCACATCCCATGGTTGACAGTGTCCAGGCCCCCTATGGTTTGTCACAACACACATGCATGCGGGGACATGCTGTTAATGAGCTGTTCCATATATGTTTCCGTGGTTTGCAGGGGGTGGGGATGTACCTCACCAGGTGTTTTGATGTCCTCTGGGTGCTTTTGCTACTGTACAAGCTACGGCTGTGTGTTTCCCAGATGTGTTATTGTGTGGGACATGTATAGTTCTATCAGGTTGAGCTGGGTGTGGTCCATGATGGGCATATGACTGATGGCCTACGTTTGTACTGCACAGTGTGTAGTCATTTGTGGCCGTCCAGTTGCTGGGTAGTACTTTTTGGACCCCCTGGCCAGGACAGACCTGTCAGCATCCACCTTATGGATCCTTGCTGGCACCTTGTCCGTGACATTTCGACACACATACAGTGGGTGTAACAATCAGGATCGTGTGACAAACATCTCCATGTAGGCGGCATGTGCCGCACACGTGTCCATGACACAATGGCAAGGGCAGGGGCTCAGCCTATGTGCCCACACCAGTCCAAGGATACCCTGTTGCCATCATTTCCTCTCGCAACAAGCATGCCTGACAGGCGGTACCTATACCTTTCCCATGTCATATGGGAGGGCCGCCTCTAGGTGCTCTACATGTTCCTCTGACTCCATCCACTACATCCCGTGCGACATTGTTTGGAACAGTATCCTGGGTGACAGCAGGGATGCATGGCACACACGGCAGCCGAGGCAGCAAGGTTCATACGCCCCTAACAGAGTGTCTGACGACATGTCATATGTGACATTGTGTCCTGAGCATAACTGACTACACCACAATGGGGTGCTCAGGGGGCTTTCCATTTGGCAACGCAGGCAACGTCTAACCCTGCATAGTTATTATCTCGGTATGTGCCATGTGGGGAGGGTTTGGGAGGTATATCCCCTCCTGTTCAGGGGGTTATCCTGTATGTTTTGATGTCCTGGCAGGGTGGCACCCTCCCTTGGCATCTGTGGATATTGATGATTGTCTGCCTCATGTCTCCTGTGTTGTACCTCAGTTGTGACTGCAACTGACTGGAGCTTGGACACAGGTCATGGAAGCCCCTAGTGGGTCTGATCCTCGGATGAGAAGATTTACCTTTTGGCACATACAGGCACCCCTTTGCAATTTACATTGCTATACTCGGAGCTGTCCCATTCACTAGGCCCCTAGGTGGATTGGACGTATACTGTTCCTGTGGTTTTTTGGAGAGTGCGGTTCTGGAACACAGGTGCGTTGTACCAGAGGTGACATGGAACCAATGTGTCCCACACAATATACATCTGCAGTGATGGTCCATATGCCCATGCTGTGCCCCAAACCTTTGTGTGTGCCAATGACACGATAAGTGTGGCCTGGGGTGGTGTCAGGTACCCTGGTGTATCAGGGATGGCTGCAGGCCCGCATCTTTGGCACACCAATCTGTGTGCTAGTGACACCTGCTATGCCTTTGCAGTTGTAATGGACACATCCCATGCCACACTGCGCGGCACGTGGTGTTATGACGCATGTCCCGACTCCCCACTGGTTTTGTGGTTACTGACTCGCTTTTTTGGGCCTGGTGGTAACACCAGAGCTGCTTGGAATGAGTGCATTTGTCAGTGCCACTTCCGGGACATCCCGATGTTGTGGCGTTTGTGGCCCTTTGGGATCATGCCACATTATGTTGGTCTAGATGTGATCCACAGGACACATGGCGCTCCACGGGGGAAATGCCTACCACCACAGCCACATTGTGAGGTTGGGGGGACGCAGGGCTGGGGTGCTCGGTCAGCCACCACCCCTGGCTGCCATCCCACTGGCCAATCATGGTGACAGGTCACATGTGGGCCCTTGCCATTCAGCACACTAGGCATGGCTGACAGTGACCAGAGAGTGATTGGCACTCTTGGCTCATGTCCTCCCGCACATGGTGTGTTTTCCGTGCTGATGGAGTGGTTTGGGCCTATGCATACATAGTGGAGTGACGTGATATGGTCATTCTCAATGTTCCCCTGGTATTGTGTTTGGATCATGTCCACACAGCTACTAGTGATGGGGGTTCATATCCGCCAGTGTTGCCGTTAGTGGGGATCTCGGCAGAGACACACACAGGGGTGTCTCTAACATGCAGGTGTATTGCACTTACACGGACACAGAGATGACAGTTTTGTGGGAAATGTTGAACTAGGGAGCAGCAGTTGGGGTTTGCATCAGGGCATAACACATGAGCTGTGGGGTACTCCCATATGCTTTTCTAGTGGATGGTGGGGGGCAGTCACATCCTGTCTTAAACACTGCATCTCAGACAGACATGGGTCAAGTCATTCATGCTTGTTCCAGGTGATTATCTGTCCCCAGTGCCACATACATGCCTCAATGTGGGTGTGGACATGTGTGCAGTGACACCTATGTGCATTGTCCGTGTCTCCCTGAGCACATGGGAACGTTTCCCTTTGCCACCCTTGTCAGACATGGCATTGCCATGCCACATTTGTTTGGGCAATGTGGATGTCCATGCTGAGCCCGTTAACCCAGTGGGTATTACTTTAGATAAATGTGTGGTCACATTATCTAAACATGTCATGGAATCCAAACGCAATGGCACCCGGATATACCAGCGAAATGGAAATTACACTAACCTGGTAATTGTAGTTCCTGGAGGGTCCAGTTTAGTCCTCCACAATCGGGTAGTGCCCCTCCTCCTGCAGCCGGGAGACTGGACCAATCAAATCTTCTGTAGTATATATACAGCCGGAGCTCCCAGAAGTCCCCAGTGTACTAGTAACAAAGCATACTTAACGAAGCAACACATTAGATTAATATACAAAATGACCTAATTAAAGAACAATTTGTTCCCCCCCAAGGAATATCCAACCCCCTCCCCAAACGAGGAAGTCAGAACACTGCATTGCGCCGACACCGACGCCTCAGGAATCAAAACACCGCTCCCCACCAGAAGTTCAGGAGCTGCCTGAACCCCTGAGACAGGGAAGAGCCTCTGCAAAAAATGCGGCTGCCACAGAGGGACCGAACGGCAAGAGGAACCGTCTTAATATCAACCGTTCGGAAAGGCGCGCCGCACCACATTAGCAGATAGTCGGGAGGGAAGGAGGACTAAACTGGACCCTCCAGGAACTACAATTACCAGGTTAGTGTAATTTCCATTTCCTGTTCGGTAATCCAGTTTAGTCCTCCACAATCGGGATGTAACAGAGCAGTTAAGACCGGGCGGGACCTTGCCATCCGGCGCGCAGAACCGCCGAACCAAAACAGGAATCCTGAGCCGCTGACACATCTAAGCGATAGTGTCTACTGAAAGCATGCAGAGACGACCAAGTGGCCGCCCTACAGATATCTGCCGGCGGAACCAGGCTATACTCCGCCCAAGAGGTCGCCTGAGCCCTAGTGGAATGAGCCCTAAGACCCTCCGGAATAGACCGCTGTTGCAACAGATACGCGGACGTGATCGCCTCTTTGAGCCATCTAGCAATGGAGGCTTTAGCCGCCGCTTCCCCTTTACGCGCACCCCCGAAGAGCACGAAAAGCCGGTCAGATTTCCGAAAAGACTCGGTAACCTTTAAATAACGATGGAGCGTACGACCCACATCGAGCCGGAGAAGACCTTTGTCCGTTGACCCGACAGATTGCGAAGAAAGCACTGGAAGAAACACTGCCTGATTCATGTGAAAGGGAGACACCACCTTAGGCAGAAAGGAAGGAACCGGACGGAGAACGATCCGATCCGCGGAAAAAGACAAGAAAGGCTCTCGACAGGACAATGCCTGCAGATCCGAAATGCGCCGTGCCGAACAGATGGCTATAAGAAAAACCGCCTTCAGCGTGAGATCTTTCAGAGATGCCCTGCGCAGGGGCTCAAAAGGTTCACGAACCAGGGCCCTCAGAACTAAATTCAAGTACCAGGGAGGAACGAAAACTCTACGGGAGGGCCGCAAATGAAAAACAGCCATAAGGAATCGGCGTACATCCGGATGAGCCCCGAGCAGACGACCCAAAACCTTGCCGCGATAACACGAGATAGCCGCCAACTGGACTTTTAGGGAACTAGCCGCAAGGCCCTTATTGAAACCATCCTGAAGAAAACTTAAAACGACGGGCACGGAAACCGTCGCCGCCCGGACTCCCCGCCGGGAGCACCAGTCTTCAAAAATCCTCCAAATCCGAACGTAAGTAAGAGAAGTGGACGTTTTCCTCGCCCGCAGAAGGGTAGAAATCACCGCGGGGGAGTAGCCCTTCCTTTTCAGCCGAGCCCTCTCAATGGCCAAACCGTAAGCGAGAATCGATCCACTTGGGGCATCCGCAAGGGACCCTGGAGAAGAAGATCCGGTAGTGCGGGCAGGAGCCAAGGAACGCCGTCGCGCAACCGGACCAGATCGGCATACCAGGGCCTCCGGGGCCAATCCGGGGCCACCAGTAACACGGGACCCCGGTGGCTCTCGATACGTTGTACGACCCGGCCGATCAGAGCCCACGGAGGAAAGACATAAAGAAGACCGGACGTTGGCCACGGCTGAATGAGAGCGTCGAGCCCCTCGGACATGCGCTCCCTTCGCCTGCTGAAGAAGCGCCCTGTCTTGGCTGATTGAAAGGTCGCCATGAGATCCATGATGGGTGGACCCCACCGCCGGATGATTTGTGCGTAAACCTGTGGGTTTAGCTCCCATTCTCCGGGGTCCACCCGCACTCTGCTGAGAAAATCGGCCTGGACATTGTCTACGCCCGCAATGTGAGCCGCCGAGATTGCTGGAAGGCGAGTTTGCACCCAGTTGAACAAGGCCGCCGCTTCTGCCTCCAGGGCCACGCTGCCAGTACCCCCTTGGCGATTGATGTAAGCTACAGTGGACGCATTGTCTGATAGGACTCTCACCGGCTGTCCGAGAACCAGGGTCTCCAGGTCCACCAGGGCTAGCCGGACTGCCCGCAATTCGAGACGGTTGATCGACCAAGAGGCCTCCAGGGGAGACCATTCCCCCTGAGCAAAGCGGGACTCGCAGTGAGCCCCCCCAGCCGGTTAAGCTCGCATCCGTCGTGAACGGAACCCACAGAGGAGGCTCCAAGGGAATCCCTCGCGACAGGTTCTCGGCGGAGAGCCACCACCGGAGGGATCGGCGAACCGTCTTTGGGCAAGGCAATCTCTTGTTCAACGAGTCGAACTGGTTGGACCAACGTCGCAGAAGAGCACTCTGCAACGGACGCATGTGGAAGCGCGCCCAAGGCACCACCTCCAAGGTCGCCGCCATCGTGCCGAGGAGCCGCAGGTACCACCACGCCGACGGAGCTGGCATCCCCCGGAAGAGACGGACCAGGGCCCGCAACGCCAGCACGCGTCACTCTGGAAGGCACACTAAGCCCCTTGCTGTGTCGAAGCGGACTCCCAGATACTCGAGATCCTGTGTCGGAGACAGACAACTCTTGCATTCGTTCACCACCCATCCGAGGGACCGAAGGAGATCCACCACCCTGCTCGTGACTTGCACACACTCCCGACTGGACTTCGCTCGAATCAACCAGTCGTCGAGATATGGATGGACCAGGATGCCCTCCTTGCGCAACGCCGCCGCGACTACAACCATTACCTTTGTGAAGGTGCGGGGAGCCGCGGCGAGTCCGAACGGCATGGCCCGGAATTGAAAATGGCCCCACGGGAGCGCAAAGCGGAGAAACCGTTGATGGGAGGGCCGGATGGGAATGTGTAAGTAGGCCTCTGTAAGATCGAGGGATGTCAAAAATTCCCCTTGACGCATCGCTACGATGACTGACCGCAGGGTCTCCATGCGAAAATGCGGTACTCGGAGAGCGCGATTCACGCCTTTGAGATCCAAGATCGGACGAAGGGAACCGCCCTTTTTGGGAACCACAAAATAGATGGAGTAGCGACCTGCGCCTCTTTCCAAAGGCGGGACCGGAACCACGGCCCCCAGAGAGAGAGAAGCCGATTCAGGGTCACGCGGATGTCCCGCGCCTTTTGAGCTCCCTTGCTGGGAGACAGAACAAACGAATCCGGAAGTGGGTGCGCAAACTCTAGGGCATAACCTTCTTCTATAATCTGCAGCACCCACCGATCTGACGTAATTTGGGCCCAAGAAGGAAGAAAGTCGCGCAAACGACCCCCGATGACCGGGTCTTCCTCTAGAGCCCGCCTCGTTTCATTGTGGCTTGCAATTAAAGGAAGAGGCCGAGGAAGAGGCGGCTCCGGAGAAGCCCCTTCCCGCTCCTCTGAAACCACGAAACCCTTGATGACGGGTTCCAAAACGACCGCGCTGCGAAGTCCACAGCCGGGAAGAACGAAATCTGCGCGCATCCCGAAACTGGCCGTGCGCTGAGGTGGACGACCTATTAAGCTTAGGCTTATCCTCTGGAAGCCGACCACCCTTAGACTCACTGAGATCCTTCACCAACTTATCCAGGGCCTCACCAAATAACAACCTCCCCTTAAAGGGTAGTTTACTGAGGCGAGACTTGGAAGAACCGTCGGCCGCCCAATTGCGCAACCAGATGGACCGTCGTGCCGCTACCATGGAGGCCATGCTATTAGCTAGGGAGCGTATTAAATCATAACACAGATCCGCCAAGTAGGCCGATCCCGACTCCACGCGGGTAACGTCCAACAGCCCCTGTTGGTCCATACCGGACCCCGAGCGCAGGTGCTGCGACCATCGCAAACAAGCTCGAACTACCCACGCCCCACATATAGAAGCTTGTAACGATAAGGCGTTGGTCTCGAAGGCTTGCTTCAACAAATTATCAACCTTTTTGTCCTGAACATCCCTCAGGGCCGCGGCCCCTTCAACCGGGATGGTGGTTTTCTTAGTCACTGCCGAAACGGCAGCATCCACCCGTGGAGACTTAAACAAGTCCCTGTCCTTGTCGGCAAGGGGGTAAAGACGATTCATGGTCCGAATCCCTTTCAAAGCGGATTCCGGTTGCTCCCATTCCGCATGGATCATCTGCTCAACTACTCGGTGCACAGGAAAAACTACCTGGGCATCCCTGACCGCCTGAATGAGAGGATCCTCGAGACCCTCCTCCTCCAGCGGCCGCACCGCAGAGAGGTTAAGTGCTTGGAGAGACTCCGTGACCAAAGGTACCAGCTCGTCCCTTCGAAACACCCGAATGATGCGAGCCTGATCTTCCGGTTCTGGAAGCTCTCCGTCTTCTAATTCCTCCGCCTCAATATCCGGATCCCCCTCAGCCTCGGAATCCGGGAGGCAAAGGGCGTCCTGATCCTGGTCCCCCAACCTGGGCCGCTTGACAGCGGGTTGGGAAGACCGCTGAACCTCCCCCGCGGATGCTGGGGGGAGAGAGGCGGGCCAAGCCTCCGGCAAATGACCAGACCGGCTTAAGCGGAAGGCCTGATGCATGAGAAGAACAAAATCCGGGGAAAAGTCTATAGGCGACGCTATCATAGCCGCCTGCTGGAGCTCAGGGACCGACGTATTAGACGCCGGGCCCAGACCAGAAGGAAGGATGCTCGGTGAAGGGACACTGTCCCCCGAAAGAGACGGGTCCCCGGGCACATGCTGTTCCTTAATTTCAATAGGCAGCTCCAATTCTGAAGAAACTGCAGCACAGCTCTTACAGATTCCAGAGTCAGTCATTGTACCTCTGCGGGAGCCACAAATTACACACTGAGGCTTGGCAGCCATGCCAAGGCCACCTGCTCTCAGGGAAAAATAAGGCAACAGGAACAGGGAAGCCCACACCAAGGGGACTAACCTTATTCACTTCAGCAGAGTATTAAATTTAAAACCCTTTTTTTTTTTTTTTTTTTTTACAATAAACAAAATACTCCCCAGAATCCTAGGGGTGCCCTGAGCAAAATCGCCAGCAAAAGAAACCCCAAAAACACCAGGGGAACCCGTGCGCAAGTGTTAAAAAGTGCCCTTAAAAAGCACACTTTAGAAATCCAAAATGGCCGCCGCACTTTTTCACCCGCGGTAAAAAACGGTGCGAAAATACAAAGGTACCCAAATAATATGGAAAAGAAAGAAAACGACCCTCTAATACAGGGCAAGCGAAAAAAAGCAGGAAAAAGTGCAATTTGGAAGCCAGGGGAGCCGACAGAGCCTCTGCCCAAGCAAAGAACAGAGAGCTGAAAAAGTAAAACAAGGAAAATTCCTACCAGCTCTGGGAACAGCAAGGAACTCAGCCCACTTCTCCAAGTGACAGGCAATGTTGCAGCCGGTATGGCTCTTCCCCGAACAGCCTTGGGGAGAGCTCAACCCAGGCTTCAGAGATTCCCAGGCAGGAAGGCAGGAGCCCAAGGCAGGTCTGGCTTCCCCCAGAAAGTCCCCTGTGTCCTTTTTTTTTTTTTTTAAAGATACAGCTACCTAGCAAAAGAAATAGAACATAAAGGACCAGAAATAAACCCCAAAAGAACTAACTAACTAACTAGTGTTGCTCCTTCAAGTGTCACTTAGCGTGCCCAGCAGGGGCACAGAAGTCCTCCAGCTGCAGGGAGACTGGACACACTGGGGACTTCTGGGAGCTCCGGCTGTATATATACTACAGAAGATTTGATTGGTCCAGTCTCCCGGCTGCAGGAGGAGGGGCACTACCCGATTGTGGAGGACTAAACTGGATTACCGAACAGGAACATGTTAGTTTTACCATACATGTGACATTGAGTGGTTTGCCCCATGCACCTTGGCAGGGGACAGGTCCATGACACGTGGATATCTACATGGCCATGGATGTCATGACTTTCACCACTACATGATTTGTGTGTCCTGTATGTCGTAGGGCTACTGATAGCTACGTCAGACCTACCTTGGCGACTGTTAGACACAGCATACTGGTGATGGTGGACATGCATCTGTCACCTTCCAGCCTATCGTGTGTTGTTAACTTCCTCTGACCTGTGTCCTTGATGGTTATATGAGATGTGACTGCACACAGTACGGGCAATGACACATCACACGGATATGTGCTTTTCCTGCCCCTGTACATGTGTGAATTTTAGGCTGCTGTGTGCAACCTGAATGGGTGTATGCAACCCCTCAAGGGCATGTGTGAGGTACATGTACAGAAAGGGCCATTGTGCCTGGGGGCTGTGGGGATGTGCGACATGATTCTGCATAAATAGCTTTGGACATGTCCCTCTCGCAAGGGTTTGCACCTCCATCTCGCGGCTACTGTGTCATAGTTTTTGCTGACGCACATCCATATCTGCATCTACCATAACATCTCCATACATCTACAGTGTGTGTGCTGGACTATGTGCCACATAGAGCGAGTGTGCATTGCAAACAGACCACTATACCCTATGTGTCAGATCTAACTAACATACCCTCCGTTACAATCAGCTCTCAGCCACCAGGGTCTTGGGTGTCCTAGGGCACATCATCGGCAAGATACAGCATTGCAACATGGTGACACACTGGACGCCATATCCATGTATCAGGACTGCATGAGGTTCAGATGATTGTCTGAACGCCATCCTCACAGTGCACTATATCACCAGGGTGACTGTGGCACACTCTGATGGGCTTGGCAGACAAATGGGGATTGGTGGATGTATTAGCCTACACTGGCACAACCGCACATATCTCCAGGGTGCCAGATGACCCACTTGGATGGGCTCTCTGACCTCCTGGAGGTAAGGGGAAGGCTTGAAACTGCAATAGGACACACAACCTTATCTCCAGGGTGATAGAGAACCCACTTGGATGTGCTCTCTGCACTCCTGGAGGTAAGGACAATGTTTCAAACTACATTAGGGCACACAACCATATCTCCAGGGTGACAGAGAAACCACTTGGATTGGCTCTCTGCACTCCTGGAGGTAAGGAGGATGTTTCAAACTACATTAGGACACACAACCATATCTCCAGGGTGACAGAGAAACAACTTGGATGGGCTCTCTGCACTCCTGGAGGTAAGGAGGATGTTTCAAACTACATTAGGACACACAACCATATCTCCAGGGTGACAGAGAAAGCACTTGGATGGACTCTCTGCACTCCTGGAGGTAAGGAGGATGTTTCAAACTACATTAGGACACACAACCATATCTCCAGGGTGACAGAGAAAGCACTTGGATGGACTCTCTGCACTCCTGGAGGTAAGGAGGATGTTTCAAACTACATTAGGACACACAACCATATCTCCAGGGTGACAGAGAAACCACTTGGATTGGCTCTCTGCACTCCTGGAGGTAAGGAGGATGTTTCAAACTACATTAGTACACACAACCATATCTCCAGGGTGACAGAGAAACCACTTGGATGGGCTCTCTGCACTCCTGGAGGTAAGGAGGATGTTTCAAACTACATTAGGACACACAACCATATCTCCAGGGTGACAGAGAAAGCACTTGGATGGACTCTCTGCACTCCTGGAGGTAAGGAGGATGTTTCAAACTACATTAGGACACACAACCATATCTCCAGGGTGACAGAGAAACCACTTGGATGGGCTCTCTGCACTCCTGGAGGTAAGGAGGATGTTTCAAACTACATTAGGGCACACAACCATATCTCCAGGGTGACACCTAGCCCACTTGGATGTGCTCTCTGCACTCCTGGAGGTAAGGAGGATGTTTCAAACTACATTAGGGCACACAACCATATCTCCAGGGTGACAGAGAAACCACTTGGATGGGCTCTCTGCACTCCTGGAGGTAAGGAGGATGTTTCAAACTACATTAGGACACACAACCATATCTCCAGGGTGACAGAGAAACCACTTGGATTGGCTCTCTGCACTCCTGGAGGTAAGGAGGATGTTTCAAACTACATTAGGACACACAACCATATCTCCAGGGTGACAGAGAAAGCACTTGGATGGACTCTCTGCACTCCTGGAGGTAAGGAGGATATTTCAAACTACATTAGGGCACACAACCATATCTCCAGGGTGACAGAGAAACCACTTGGATTGGCTCTCTGCACTCCTGGAGGTAAGGAGGATGTTTCAAACTACATTAGGACACACAACCATATCTCCAGGGTGACACCTAGCCCACTTGGATGTGCTCTCTGCACTCCTGGAGGTAAGGAGGATGTTTCAAACTACATTAGGGCACACAACCATATCTCCAGGGTGACAGAGAAACCACTTGGATGGGCTCTCTGCACTCCTGGAGGTAAGGAGGATGTTTCAAACTACATTAGGACACACAACCATATCTCCAGGGTGACAGAGAAACCACTTGGATTGGCTCTCTGCACTCCTGGAGGTAAGGAGGATGTTTCAAACTACATTAGGACACACAACCATATCTCCAGGGTGACAGAGAAAGCACTTGGATGGACTCTCTGCACTCCTGGAGGTAAGGAGGATGTTTCAAACTACATTAGGGCACACAACCATATCTCCAGGGTGACAGAGAAACCACTTGGATTGGCTCTCTGCACTCCTGGAGGTAAGGAGGATGTTTCAAACTACATTAGGGCACACAACCATATCTCCAGGGTGACACCTAGCCCACTTGGATGTGCTCTCTGCACTCCTGGAGGTAAGGAGGATGTTTCAAACTACATTAGGACACACAACCATATCTCCAGGGTGACAGAGAAAGCACTTGGATGGACTCTCTGCACTCCTGGAGGTAAGGAGGATGTTTCAAACTACATTAGGACACACAACCATATCTCCAGGGTGACAGAGAAACCACTTGGATTGGCTCTCTGCACTCCTGGAGGTAAGGAGGATGTTTCAAACTACATTAGGGCACACAACCATATCTCCAGGGTGACACCTAGCCCACTTGGATGTGCTCTTTGCACTCCTGGAGGTAAGGAGGATGTTTCAAACTACATTAGGACACACAACCATATCTCCAGGGTGACAGAGAAAGCACTTGGATGGACTCTCTGCACTCCTGGAGGTAAGGAGGATGTTTCAAACTACATTAGGGCACACAACCATATCTCCAGGGTGACAGAGAAACCACTTGGATTGGCTCTCTGCACTCCTGGAGGTAAGGAGGATGTTTCAAACTACATTAGGGCACACAACCATATCTCCAGGGTGACACCTAGCCCACTTGGATGTGCTCTCTGCACTCCTGGAGGCAAGGAGGATGTTTCAAACTACATTAGGGCACACAACCATATCTCCAGGGTGACAGAGAAACCACTTGGATTGGCTCTCTGCACTCCTGGAGGTAAGGAGGATGTTTCAAACTACATTAGGACACACAACCATATCTCCAGGGTGACAGAGAAACCACTTGGATGGGCTCTCTGCACTCCTGGAGGTAAGGAGGATGTTTCAAACTACATTAGGGCACACAACCATATCTCCAGGGTGACACCTAGCCCACTTGGATGTGCTCTCTGCACTCCTGGAGGTAAGGAGGATGTTTCAAACTACATTAGGGCACACAACCATATCTCCAGGGTGACACCTAGCCCACTTGGATGTGCTCTCTGCACTCCTGGAGGTAAGGAGGATGTTTCAAACTACATTAGGGCACACAACCATATCTCCAGGGTGACAGAGAAACCACTTGGATGGGCTCTCTGCACTCCTGGAGGTAAGGAGGATGTTTCAAACTACATTAGGACACACAACCATATCTCCAGGGTGACAGAGAAAGCACTTGGATGGACTCTCTGCACTCCTGGAGGTAAGGAGGATGTTTCAAACTACATTAGGGCACACAACCATATCTCCAGGATGACAGAGAAACCACTTGGATTGGCTCTCTGACCTCCTGGAGGTAGGGAGGAGGTTTCAAACTACATTAGGACACAGATCCATATCTCCAGAGTGATAGAGAGCACACTTGGATGGGCTCTCTGGACCCCTGAGGGGAGGGGGATGTATTATACAACATTTGGAAACTACCCCTGAGCACCTGTGCCTGAGTGCCCTTGTGCTGAAGGTTCCAGGACCCCTGATGGTTGCCCCTATGCGTTACCCTTCAGATGCAGATACCGCCATCAGCACATGATGGTTCTAGACACTCCTTGAGCAGATGCTTGGCCTAGCTGTGTTACAGTGGTCTGTAGTACATCAATACCAGCAGCTGTCATGACGCCAGGGGGTCATCATGCCCTCTGTGGCCACATCCATCACCACCTGGCTACATGGGCAACCACTCAGATGTGATACACAATGCAGATGGCATGTGTTTACCCTGCTACACGTAACTTATATAGACTACTTACACACAACAGCATGGACAGCTGACATCAACCCTGTCTGTGTATATGTTTTTTGTGACCTGTGGCCATTCACTTACCTCACGTGGGTGGTCTGCCTCACGGTTGAAGCGCCTGGTCACCCTCTCCCAGGCCCTCAGGACCTTTCCCATGTTTCTCCTCCTGGAGGGCCCTGGGAAAAGCCTAGTTTGCTTGGTCCCAATAAGGGAGGCTAGCAGGCACAACTCACGTTGGCTGAAGGCGGGCTTCCTGGTTCTGGACGCCATTTTTTTTGGTGGGCGTGTAGACGCGCGAACGCTAACGACGCAACTTCCGCATTTGCGTGTATCGGATCACGCATGTGCGCGCCGCATGGCTGCACCACTAATCAATGCTTGCCCTTGCGTTCTGCATTGCTACGCGGCAGAAAGGTGCAATTATTACCGGCACGCAGCATTCATACACATTTTTTCCTTTTAATATATGAATATCTTTCGTGTTATGAGCATACTCACATAGCTAAAAGGTGTCTCTCATGTCCCTATAACAAACTTTAATTATTGTGGATTTCACTTGTTCACACAGTGTGGTCTTGAACCTCTGGACACATATGCACTGATTCCTGGGCCATTGTCAGATGAAGTGTGCTATGTGTGTCACATAGCAGGTAGTGCTCTGACACTGATAGCAATGGGTGCAGACAGACCATCAGCGTCAGGGGTCAGGCAACCTGGTGATATGGGGTTATGTGTGTTGGTGGGCTATGTTCTGTGGTGATTCACCATGTACAGACAGCAATGATGTGGTGGTTGCCATAGGTGTTTGGCGGGGGTTCATATATGAGCATTACACATGCAAATTAGGTTGTGTGTTGGACAGTAGAGGGCAATGTGGTCAGTATGTCACCACACTGCACATTAACCTATGGTATGTGTGCTGGCATACAGTCCTGGGGGCTGAGATATAGCGCAATGGTTGATCCATTGACTGCTTAACCAGGCATCATGGGTTACACCTTCCATTTGCGCTCTGGAGTACCTGTCTCAGGCAGCTCACATGATCATACTTTGTTACACCATTGGCCATGGTGCTTTCCATGTACATCTATGCTGTGCACGGCATATATTTTCATACTTTGCAACATTATTACGTGCCCCAGAACCCTTTGTACATTACAGAGGTGCTGCTGGTGGCAAGACACGCACACTGCTGCATACATCATGTGTCATACACCATTGTCACTAATGGGGCACCGCAACCCTGGTAACAACAACACACAATCTGCATGATTGCCTCTTTAGCCAGCCAGGCATCTGTTCTTAGCAATCGAGCTGTGGCCCACACCTAACCTTGCTGCATGGGGAGCCAGAGGTGCGTACTTCCATACACAGTGGGGTTATTGGTGACTGCAGCCAATGACAGGTCCATGACTGTACACTACTGGTGGTTGTTCGCAGATCCTCACAGTGCTGTCAGCAGCAGGTGCTCCACAGACCACAGGCCTATACATCAGGTGAGCTTGTCAGATGATGTCTGATAGGTTGATACATTGGACACACATACAGTCCTCCTTAAAGCATCTGTATCTCCCTGACCCATTTGGGCCTTGTGGGCTACAATGCATATCCTTTGTGGGTGCCCTACCCTTCATGATATATGTGAAGGGGGGTGTGGGGGGGGGGTGGGGGGGTGTGGGGGTAAGGGAGATTTCCAGCCACATAGGCAAATTGTGCCTGAACACCTAACCTTGCCTGTGGAGCACAATTTGCACAATATTATGATATGCACATTCTATCGGACAACTATGGTACTAGCAGTTGCCAGCAACAGCAGACTCATTCCAGCTGTCATACAGAAAACCTACAGGTCACTCTCTGCTATTTAGAACATATCCATATTTCTAGATCAGACAGACAGTAGAGCCAGAGACACCCAGCTCAACCAACACCATCTGACATGTTGCAGCTGAAGGCACGGTGTGTGCCCAGCTACTGGCCCTGCAAGGTGTTCCAGCCAGACACATGGTAACTGCAGACAGGCCGCTTGCCAGTCCATGGTGCATGCTACCAGGGAAGCTCTGTCCACCCATAACTAGGATGTGAGCACAACCACCAGGCAGTTGACTCAGTGATTGGGCCCCATATATACAGGACCCATAAACATCACATGAGAGAACTACTGTATGGCAATATGTTGGAACCTAGCCATGGCGTGGTCACTGATCGTTCGGGGTGAGGGTGACCTCCACACAGTGCATGCTATGAACACCATGTCTGTGGAGGTGATGGCAAGGCACAACATGGTCCTAGGCATGCACATTTGCCCTGTGTAGCTGCATCCTGCTCCTGCCGCCCTGTCTGTTCTATACCCAGAGTACTTTGCTCCTCATTATGCACATTTGCAGGCAAATACTGGCAACGGTGCTATCAGTGTGGGCTGTGGGAGGTGTTGGCAGCCAGCACACACTGGATAGACAGACACACACTCCCTACACCTAGGACAGCATTGAGCAGCTGTAGTGTTATTTGGGAGCAGTGACCAACGCAACAGTAATGGGCACACTGCGGGCATGGCAACTTTGGGGTACACTTTTGGAGAAATGTTCCAGGCTGCTAGTCTCTGCAGGGCACATGACCTAACTCACATTGTACATACATCAGAGACGTTGTTATGTTACAGTTTGATGATCTGCTTGTGCTTGGCATCATCATTTCTAACACTCACTGCTCATACCATGCTTCTGATATGTGTGTGATGTATCCCCATGTGTAGTGTGTGATTGGTGATTTCTGCACATGCTAGTTTTTGGCAGGGGCACACAGGACCCGATATCCTGCCGCTGCATTGGTCTTCGGATAATGGGGCCTGCAGGTGCAGGTGTTTCTGCCCCTGTTGGCCACTGCTCTAGGGCAGATTTTCACAACTCCAGTCAATGTGGTGCAAACACTGGTCAGGTTTTCATGATGTCCGTGATGAATATGACTCTGATACAGATGCATACCATGGTGGTGGTCACTTAACTTGCAGCACACGCATCTTTATTGGATACATCAGCGACCCTGAGTGTTTTTTTAGCCTGCATGGCTGCATTAGGGCGACTGTGCTGTGGGTGAGGCATATGTTTATGTGGTGTGGGCTGTTTAATGTAAAATATGTTATCTGTACCAACGCTTATGTCCTCAGCAGGGGACTCCCAGTCTTTACTAACAGGTTTCATGCATGGGAAAAACATGGGGAGTAGGATGGCAGGTGCCCCAGCTGAGATTTGAACCTGGGGCCTTCTGCTCTTGGAGGCACTTGCTTGGTGTACTGCACCACCGTCTTAGCACAGCAGCAGTACATTCCCGGGGGAGTCCATGGCTGTTTGTCACACGGTGCCTGTCTGTTCGATTGGACTGCAGCCACATGAGGGTGGCTAGGCGAGCATCTTCTGTGGTGCAGCAGCCACTGTCCCCTCTGCCAGCAGTAGGCGTACACCACCATGATGAAATGGGCTTATATTGGGGACAGCATCACAGCTAACTGACATGTGGCCCTCCAGTACTACATTGTGTGTACTCTGCTGTAGGTGTTGTACATTTCTGAGGGGTATGAGCTACTTATGGTAAAATAGAGATCCTCGGAACATGCTTTTGTTCTCTGCAAGTGGTGTTTTTATTCCCTATAACGGTTTACTGGTGGATAAAATATGTGCACTGTGTTGCCGGTGGCCCCAGCTGGGAGTTGAACTTGTTATCTTTGCCTCCCCAATACACTGGCTGTGTCCCCTGCACCACACTGCAGACACAGAGTCAATGTAGACCCTGCAAATAGCATGTCTGGTTGTCCTAGCGGGCCTTTCTGTTGTGGTCCACTGCACCCACGTGTCAGGGGCTCTGGCTCCATCTTCTCTGGCCACCTGCCACTGCCCCCCTCTGATAACAGTACACCTCTGCAAACATGCTGCAGGCCCTGCTGGTGCTGGGGCCACTCAGTTTTTGAACATCCACTGTGCATGTACGCAACTACATATACTGTGCATTATGGGTCTGGGGTGACTACCTAGTCCTCCACACTTCCCCACAACTCACACATGCTTGGGATGGTAAATGTTAGGGGTTTTACCAATGCCACTGTCCTCTGCCTTAAAGGTTTGTGCTTACTACCACGGTTTATTTGTGTGAAAAATATGTGGTCATGATTGGCAATAGCCCAAGCAGAGCTTTGAACCTGTGACCTACTACACTTGCATACAGTGTCTGTGTGCACTGCACCACTGTGTAGCCACAGATTGGCTGTGTTCCCTGGATGGTCCATGACTGTACATCCATCAGGGCCTGTCTGTTGCAGTGGACGGGACCAGCCTGCACATGGCTAGGCCACTGTCTTCTGTGGCTAGCAGGCACTTCCCCCTCCACCATCTGTACAGTTCCACCAACATGCTAGCATGTCCTTATCTTAGCATAAGCATATGGCCTGATTGAGTGGAGCCACTCAAGGACTGCATTTGGGGGACTTGGATGTGGGTGATGCCCATTGTTCTACTGTGTGTGCGGTGTAGGGTAAAAGAAGGATGTTTGAAACATGCTTATGTTCTCTGCAATAAAGGGGTGTCTTTCATATCTCTGTTTGGTGGTGGGTAAGATTTTGGGAGTAGGCTGGCATGAGCCCCAGATGGGATTTGAACCTGTGACCCTATGGTCTTGCAGGTACTGGCTCAGTCCACTGCACTACACTGTGGCCACAGAGATGGTGCAGTACCTGGAGATGATAAACCTGGCAGGATGGGGTCACACACCCTGCTCTGCACATTTTTACTGTGGGCTCCTTCACCCTGTCCGGTGACAAACGTGCACATAATACCCAGACATGAGCACGGAAAGGGACGATAAAATATATCCAACATGGGCTACAGTGCTTTTCATGAACAAACATGGGAGACATTCCCAGGAAAGCTACATAAGAGGGGATTTTTGTTTTGGAAGAGTCTCCGCTCCATACACCTTTCCATGGTTCATTCCTTTTTTTTGGCACTTTCCTGGGTGTGTTTTTACATTTAGGCCATTACTACAACAGTTCCGGAGCTGGGTTACTATTTTAAATGTTTTTCCTGTGATCATTTTCAACTTTTAATTGCACTTTTGTGCTGTGCACATGTATCACACTGCTGACGTTTTGCTGGTTTCACCAGTTTTGCTGTACATTGCTGACGGAAATGGTTTCTCTTCCCTTTAAATGCTTTCTACCGCGAGTGTTTCACTCGCGCTATTTTTACATGCAAATTCGGGCCCGATATTGTGCGGGGAGCCTCTCTCCTCCCACTCTCCACCCATTGACCCCGTCCCTCCACCCCTCCAGAGCCTTCCTCCGCCCTCCTTTAGCCGTTCCACGCCTCTATCGGACATTTGCGGCCCGGCACTTGTACGGGGCCCGTTAGTGTGCTGCGTACCTGTGCGGGAGTGACACGCACGTGTGCGGGGCGTTTATTAGCGTTTCAGTGGCGCGTTGCCGTGCGCTATTTTGCGGCGCGCAAATTTGTGGACTTTAGTAAACATGCCCCTAAGTGCCATAGGTATATGAAAATGAGCTAGGACAATGAGGAGGTTATGCAGTGAAGAGCATTGTGGAATATAGTAAAAGAGTAAGCTAAATAGGAAATGGAGTAACTCTGAGTAGAAAACTTGGTGGACAATGGTGAGGACCTTAAATGGAATTTGATAGGATATTGGTAGCTAATGACCTGCATACCATAACAGGAATGAACCTTTCACCTAAGCCAGGGCATGTTAGGTACAATCACAACTACAAATGTATTGCTAATGTTCTTCTATATTGTGCCAAAGAGAGTTTTCTTTTGGAGTTTGAAGGGTGTAATATATACAAGCAACTATGCTTCTTAATCAAGCTGGTGGTGCCCAAAATTTAGACTATTTTGGTATTTTCTGCCACATCTTCTTGGCCTCTGAATGCATGTCTTGATTTGTTTATTTAGCTCACACTTTTCCTGTGGTAGTTCAAGTAAGTTACATTCAGGTATTTTCCTGTCCCCAGAGGGCTTACAATCTAATGTTGTACCTGGGGAAATGGAGGATTAAGTGACTTGCCCAAGGCCAGTGGAATTCAAATTGTGGTCTCTCTGGTCACCAAGGTACTGCTCTAACCACTAGGCTACTGCTCCACTCTATTCTTGATGAGGTTCTCTTTAGCCAATACATAAATGCTTGATATTGATATTTCTATTACTATTGTTAAGGATGATAAGTCAGTGGAAAGTGGAATGCATATTTGAGGGGTATGATTGGCAGGGGGATGCACAAATGATGGGGGAGGTTTTGGAAAGTTATGTCCTTATTGGAGAGGTTTGTGTGATTGGAGGGAGGTAACGAAGGGATGCGATCAACTTGGAGAAGGTGGCCAGGGTGTCAGCAGGGAACGTACAGTATGATCAATAGAGTCTGTGAAGTTGAGGAAAGGTTAGGTAGGAAGGGGTGAAATAACATGGACAATTTTGGCTTTTGAAATCCTATTTTATGTGGATATGCATCATCTATCCACATAAATTGTTGTTTTGTACAAATACAGAGCGACTTGGAGCTAAATATTGAGCAAGCTAGTAAGCGGAATGTTTTGAAGATAAAGTTATGCATGTAATCTTATTCAGCTATTCAGGGGGAATTATCCATATAATTGTGCTGTTGAATATATCTGAATATACTTACATCATAACTTCATCGATATAGCCAGGGGCAGCCCAAGGGGGATGTGGGGCCATATATGAAGACTCACTGTGGGGTCTAATTTACATAAATATTTGCATACTTCATCTATTTGATCAGTGCTATGATCATGATGAGGAAGAAAGATATAAAATGAGAAAAAAATCTTGGTAGCAAAATAATGCACATTGAATGTCATATATACTATTGTCTGTGGACATGTTGGGCAATAACCAAAGCTATGATTTCTGCTGGTAAAGTGTTATTTCACCTGCTGAAACAGCTTTGATTATTGCCCTCTATTACACTATAAATATAAGATAGTGCACAATATTTTAAAAATTAATCTACATATACATTTTTCATTCCATTAATCTATCCCACACCTCCTTCCCAATTTAACACAACTCCAGACCTCCCTATCTGTGATGTGCTGGCAACACCTATGTTTAAACTCTGCCCCATCCAGTCCCTGCCCCTACATGCGCTACCAGGGTAACATAGGTTTTTTGATGTGAGGGTCCATGCTAGGTTTTAGTACAGTGTTCACATTACATGTTAATCCCTGCACTACCGGGTAGCATAGTTTAGTAAACATGCCTCCCCCCACAAATACATATGAATAAACACCATAGGTGTAGTTTGCCTCCTTTGTTTGGGGAGGGGCAAGGGGTGATGAGCTTACGTTAGTGGTGGGGAGATGAATTTTCTCCCCTTCCCTCAGGGCTTTGATTAGCTTTCTCTCCCCTCCCTGCAACATGTATCCTCTCATCTCCAGGAACAAGCAGGAATGAGTCTTCACATATGGGTACGTCGGTACCGACGGAGCCTACGCGGGAATGCTCCCCAGCATCCAATAGGAAAGCTTTTGGGAGCATGTCCACACGCATGCGCGCTGTCTTCCCGCCCATTCTCTTCCCTCACATCAGTCTTTCGTTTTCCGCGCAGCCGGCAGGACGTCTTCCTGTCACCGCAGAAAATTATTCTTTTTTATTTTAGTTTTTTGTGGTCGCGCCTGTCTTCATTCGACGCCCACCGGTACCGCCGGTGCTTTTCTTTCTTTCCCTCGAAAGGTTTCTTATTTCTCTGAGGAATTCTTTCTTTTTTAGTGTCTGACAAATTTTGGGCCTTTAGGCCTCCATCATGGAAAAGCCACTCACTATCCTCAAGAAATGCCCCAACTGTGGCGGTACAAATATGACTTTAAACAACCATTCTTGGTGTTTAAAATGTTTAGGTCCTGACCATTCTATTTTTAATTGCCTTTCTTGTAGAAAGTTGCATAGAAGAAGTCTTCAGAATCGAGCACAGCTCGCTACCCGGTTCCCACCACCAGTGATGTCACCGGCCAGAATACTTTCTTCTTCCCAGGATCAGGTAACCAAACAACAGTCCTTCTGGACTAGCCAGTCCTCGAGTGGTAGATCTCCTGCCCAGCATCGAGATGGCCCTGGCCTTGCCCTCGAGGACATCTTGGCACCAAAGCCCCAGCGGGAGTCTTCGGGCTCTAAAGCAGTAAAGGGGCTCCAGGTTATTCCGATGGTTTTCACCTCAATGGACATACCTGGGCCATGCTTGGTGGTTAGCACCGCTTCGTGCGGTACCGATACCCCGGCATCGGCAACGGTGATGGATGCAATATGCCTCACCGATGAATGTAGTCCAGCACTCTCGGTTACTACAGTACCGTTCAAGTCGCTATGGACCGTTCCCCCTGTATCGGTATCACCAGTACCGGTACCGGCATTTACCCCGGCGCCGCCCTCCATGCCGGCGTCGACATCGGTATCGGTACAAGCATCAACATCGATACTTTTCTCGACACCTGCACCGGTGTCGGTACCATCGATGTTCTCTTCGACGGACTCGCTTCCTTCGATGCCGAGTCTAGAATCGCTCTCTACCATAGAGGATTCGGTACCGCCTTCTGTTGGAACCGGCCTCGAGAGCTCTCGAAGACATCTCTTTAAGGAGAATCCGATGCTTCAACCCTTCAGGTATTCAGATCCTGATCAGGGTACTAGATCCACAGCTGAAGTTTCCATATTTTCAGCTTCCACCCATCCTCTCGCAGGTTTCCCCACAGGGGAAATTTCTTTTCAAGCTTTCCTGCTTGACATGGCAAGATTGCTTGCTCTTTCTATACCTGCTGAGGACTGTATACCAGGTGAATCAGAAACCCTGCAATTCTCCTGTTTTCCAAGAGAAGTACCTATACTTCCCTTGCCTCAGATCTTTCAAGATCTGTTATTTAAAATGTGGGAAACTCCAATAACGGTTTCTCCACGTTCTGAACCTGCTGATACCTTGTATAAGGTTCTACCTTCTCCAGGGTTTCACAAGACTCAACTTCCTCATCATTCTCTGGTTGTAGAATCAGCCATGAGGCGTATTAAGAGTGTAAAAAAGCATTCTTCTTGTCCGCCAGGTCGTGAGTCTAAGTCTTTAGATGCCTTTGGACGTCGATGCTTCCAGGCATCCATGCTTTCAGCACGAATTATCTCCTATATCTTCTATATGGGACTCTCCCTTGAGGAGGTCACAAAGCACTTAAAGCTTTTGGACCCTTTCCTTTGGGAGCATAAAAGAGCTGACTATTCATTTTTAGTCAATTATACTCAAAACCTTTCTAGGTTCCTTACTCGTGCTTCCACAGACTGTTTTGAAACTATCAGCAGAACTTCTGCTATAGCCATAGGAGCACGTCGTATGGCCTGGCTCCAGGCTTCAGATTTAGATAAATGGGCACAAGACTTGCTGGGAGATACACCTTGTACTGGTGATAACCTGTTTAACAAGGATATCTTATTTTTAATCAGTCAGTTATCCACTGCTGGTACCTCTGTTAGAGGATTGTCTAAGCTCTCCTCTATCCCAGCCAACAAATCTTCTTCTAGAAACCTTCATTCTCCTAAGACTAGAAGGTTTTACCCCTCTTCTGCCCATCAAGTAGATGTTTCCCAAAGGGGTCAACATCAGACTAAGACATCTAAACTAAAACCTAAACAGCCTCAATAAACCCATTACTTACAGGGTTTCTGACTTCGTCACTCCTTCTGTTTAAGGTCTGGAACCTGCTTCTTCCATCAGAAGCATCTATGTTTCATGTCAACAGTCAGTACTTTTTTCATCCTTCGCTCTAGGCATGTTCTCTTATCCCAAGAGTAGTCTTTCCTACATAGCTTCTAAAGCTATTCAGACTATTTTCATGCACTAGAACTGCTGGATTCTCCTCCTCTTCGCCAGAAGAGAGGACAGTCATACTGACCAACAAGGTGAATTATATTCTTTCACCTTAACAGTTGCTAACAGCTTCCAGAAGTTTTTCCTAAAATTTGACTGTGGAAAGGTTCAAACCTCTTCCCTTTCTTCTTCTTCTCTTGGAATGGCTTATAGGAGTAACCCAGAGTTTCAACTCTGGCTTGGTTTCTTTCAACCATCAGGTTTCAAGTCCTGTTAATACTCCTTGGACCTTTCATAGGTCTCTTCCCTTCCATTACCTCAAAAGAAGCACCTGGCTTGCCATAATGCTGCCAGGACAGCCAAAACCTTCTGGTTTACTTACAGCTGATTTTTAACTTATCACTAATGATGTTACCAAATGCATTTGCATTCTGGTACTCTTTTTCACATATTTTTTCCCATCCGCCTGAGCACTCAGCTCAAGAGCCATGGGGTTTGTAAAAAAAAAAATATATATATAATATAATAATAATAATACATCATAATAACATAATACATATTATGACAGTCATATCAGCTCCTCACAGGCCAGCTTTTAAAGATTTTGCTTTATCCTAAGCTACCTGCGTATCTTCAGCTGTTCTCTTGTTGTTTCCAGATATTTCTGAAGACAGCTTAACAGACAGGAACATTCTTTCATCCATGTCTGCTGGTCCTCTCCAAAGTATAGGACCTAATCCCTTGCTGTCTTCAGATAGGAAGGTTTCCGAAGTACTTTCAAAACCATCTGAAACACTTATCATTGCATATAATGACCATATCTGCTATTCTTAGCCTTCCGTTCTAGCTCTTGGCTTCAATGGAATAGCTCAGGCTGCATATGGACAGCACAGCAGTCCATTTTTCTTATAAAGCAACCTTCAACACGCTCTCAGCAATTATACAATGAAGCTCTGCAACTGAGGGCCCTTGCTAGAGAGCGTCAGGGTCACCTTTGGTGATATCCCTAGATGGTAAAGAAGGGTTTTCAGCTCGTATGCTCTGTCCGGTCATACTCTCCTTGACTGGTTCCCCTACCCTTACCATCTTCCCAAGGTTATCTTTACAATAACATCACCAGTGCTTAGACAACCCGAAAGTTTAGGGGTGTTTTCTGTAATCCCCTACTTTGTTCCATATCTTCCTTGGAACTCTTGCAAAGGAATCTTTTCCTTTGCTACATTCACATGATAGAGAGATCAAAATTTACCATCTTAAGGTCATTGATCTTTTCTCTTTCCTTTCCGGGGAGTCTCGGCTCCTGGTCTCCCAAGCACTGGATCCTTTCTTAAGGGAATCTACACCTCCCTTTAGGGTAGGTACTTTTCTTCCACCTAACCAGAAAAGAGATTTCCCTTCTAGGTGTTTTAACAAATACAGGTCACCTTCTTGTTAGTAGATGAATCTCTTCAATATATCTGACTGTCTACTATTCAAGTGGATCTACATACATATCCAATTCCTTCGAATTGGTCTTTACATACTCTTTAGATTATGGTATTTCTGAAAGCCCATGTAAGTCATGGTCCTAACGGATATCACTTATGACAAACATTACTGCTCTTCAGAAATTAGCCATTACATCCCCTAGAAGGAACTTTTAGTCCTTTTCAGAGTAAATACTCCTAAGGACCTATCCTTTTTTCCTACAGAATATATTCCTACTGTTAATCCACAACAGTCAGAGTCCATTTTTTCTTCTAGGGCTCTATCCGGCCCAAGGTCTAAAACTCTTCCAATTTGGACCTCATGTAAGCAGTACCTTCTTCCTGAAGGCTAACCGCTGACATTTTTCCCAGCCCCTCTGGGGTTGGTCCCAATATTGAAGATTTTTTCTCTCTGCCATATTGCAAATATTTCTTCCAATACTTTCCAGTATGGGATTCTCCTGAGGATACTGTACAGGCTCTTAATCACAGACCCCATTACCCTCAACTAAATATTTGCACTTCTTCTTTTTCAACAATAAGATTCATCTCACAAATTCTAATTTGTGTGTTTTTGTTACTAACAATCCTGATTTGTGCAAGGCCCCTTTTTCCCAGGACGCCTTGTTCGATCAAACTGTTAGTTCAACTCCTACCCTCCATCTCCAGGATGCCTGGGATTACAGAGAATACGCATGGCTCATCCATCTTTCTGCGCCATGCTGGGACCTCCTCCAGGCATCTTAGCTTGGGAGTCCCATATGTGAAGACTCATTCCTGCTTGTTCCTGGAGATAGCACAGTTACTTACCTGTAACAGGTGATCTCTGGGAACAGCAGGAATAAGTCTTCACAACCCACCCACCTCCCCTAGGAGTTTCTCTTTCTCTCAATCTCTTTCTACTTTGTCTTCTTCCCTCCTTCGGTCTCAGCTACAAACCCAACTGATGTGAGGGAAGAGAATGGGCGGGAAGACAGCGCGCATGCGTGTGGACATGCTCCCAAAAGCTTTCCTATTGGATGCTGGGGAGCATTCCCGCGCAGGCTCCGTCAGTACCGACGTACCCATATGTGAAGACTTATTCCTGCTGTTCCCAGAGATCACCTGTTACAGGTAAGTAACTGTGCTTTACACACACACAGAGGCACAGACTCTTCAGAACTTTCTCCTCCCAAGCCCACTGCCACCAGCCTCAACATTCCCACCTGCAACAAGATGATATAATAAAATATATTCAAACCTTTGTATTTGTATTTCATTTTTTTATTCACATTAATTTTCATTTCTCTAGCTTTTCCTTATTCATTTTTCCATGTTTGTTTTCCCCTCTAATTTCTTAAGATTTTTCTTGTTATCCATTTGATTCTCTCAGTATTTTCTCTAGATATTTTCATCCCACTGTTATCTTTTTGCTGATATTACAGGTTCCATTACTTTAGTTTTGACTTTTAACTTTCTTTCCCTTTTTCCTACTTTTCCATTGTCCTCTTCCTCTTCTGTTGCACACACACACACCCCTTGCTCCTTACCTGCCCACACACATTCTTCCTCCCCATCTCTTCATAACACCCTCATCCTTCACCTCTTTCCCTCATCTATTCCTCCATCTCTCCTTCCTTGCTTCTCAACCCCACCCTCTCTCTCCTTCTTCTTCTTCTCTACTTCTGCCCCATCTCATTCATCTCTTCTCATCATTCTTTCAGCTGTTCTTCCTCCCCCTCATCTCTCACCTTTCCCCCTTCCTCCCCCATTCTCTTGCCTTTTTCCATCTTTTCCCTCCTCCTTCCCTCCCTCCTTTATTTCCCCTCCCCATCTCTTTCCATTTCCCCCCTCATATCTCTCCCAGTCCCATCTCTCACCTTCCCCCTCCCCAGAACACCTACACTCCGTTCCATTCCTCCTTGTCAGTCTCTATCCCTCTCTTTCAGCCCCCAACTCCATTTTGCATTTGGTTCATGGGCACTGGTATCCAAAGTTTCTTATCCATGGCCAACATGATTGCAACTGGAGTGGAAGGGTAGCCTAATGGTTAAGAACACTGGCTTGGAAACCCAGAGACCAGCGTTCAATTCCCTCTAGCACTCCTTGTGGCCTTAGGTAAGTCACTTAATCCTCCATTGCCTCAGGAAAAATCCAAGTTATCAATGTCCCTGTTTAATGTACATTACCAAGTTTAAGCTTCAATGATAAAGCGGTATATGAAACCTGATAAAAAAAACTGGCTGATGATACCCCCCATCCTTTTGGAACAGACTTACTCACTCCCATTGCGCATCACTAAGAAAAAAAGACATTGCAGGGTTGAGCATTGCTTTAAAGCGCTGTGCAAGGCTCTGCTGGTCCCACCCCCTCTGATTCACACTTCCTATTGCTGAGGGAGTGGGGCCAGCAGAGCCTTGAACAGTGCTTCAGCACAAGGCTTGGCATAGAGTTGCTTTTTTTTTTAAGTGATGCCGTGATGGGAGCAAGAGGTTTGTGGGGGCTATGGGAGGTGGAAGATGCTGGATAGGGAGGAGGGAGGAGAGAGATGGTGGGATATAGGAACACATAGAGTTGAAGGGAGGCAGGCTTGCAAGTGAAGATCCATCTGGAGGCAGTGCCAGCTGTTGGCTTGAGGGAATGGGGCCTCTTATAGACTGGGCCATGTGCAGAAAACATAAGTGAACATGCCTAGGGTCGGCCCTGCATATATCTTTAGGGTAACCTTTTAGCTCAACCATAACTTTATCCAGTGAGAGATGAATGCCAGTGCTGACTGGATAAAGTTTTGCCATGCCCCAGGAACACCTCCAGCCCTGCCCTGCTGTATGTGGGTAAATTTTGTGCACACAGTGTATCCACATAAAATGTACCTGCTATGTAAAGAGGAAGGAAAATGTCAATCCTGAAGGTTTGTCTGGCTAACTCATAAAGTTAGCCAAAGAAATCTTTTAAATTTTGACCTTTAGGTTTTTAAAAATTCAGGGCTTGATATTCCAAGGCATTTACATGGTTAGAGCCACACATTTCTGTATGCATTATTCTGTCTATTGGCTGGATGTCTTATTGTACAGTTACTATTTTAACAGAGAAAAAGGGATGAAACCAGACTGCTTCATGATCAGTTGGGAGTCATTGCTGAAATCAGTATATGGACACTTAAGTATCCTGCCACCAGTTACATTTTCTAAAAATAGACAAATTGATGTATAGAAGAAAATATAAAACAAATCTTTCAGCATGAGCTAAATTAAATAAATGTCGACTAAGCCCATGTTTGAAGAATGATTTTACATAGCACACTGAAGTGGGAATTGAGACATCCAGGTCCAGATGTGCACATTACCCTACTATTTTATAAAAGGCCAATGGTGAATTGCCCCAGTGAGCTAGTCAGGTGGCTTTTTGGAGTCCAAGCTTGCACAGGGCAGTGTTGTGGTGGTTCCAAGGAGGTGGCACTGTAGCATCAGCAGGACATGCACTGGCATAAGGAAATACTGTTGTCAAGGGATGTGGCCACACAAACCCCAGCATACCTAATTACATTTGAGTTAATTTGTTCTCCTTCCTCGGCTTACTGCTGGGATCGAAGGAAGGGATATGACACATCCAATTGAGTATGCCGGGGTTTGCACTGCAACTTCTTCTGCTGTACTGGAGAGGGAACATGCAGCACTGTTGGTGGGGAGAGGGGCGACGTGGAACAGTTGCGGGGGGGGGGGGGGAGGAAGGAGAGAGGGGAAGCGCTGGACTGTTAGACAGAGAATGGGCCACTATGCAACAAGTCCACCAGGCCATTATGGCCCCTCAATCCACTACATAAAATGGTTCTACCAAATGTGAATGCCCAAACAGCAGGTGCAGGAACAGGTGGCGGTCTAAGCAATTTTATTGAAGCCAACGCCAATGCGTTTCGGCTATAGAGCCTTCTTCAGGGGGGAAGGGGCCTCTAAAACATACATGCTGATCAATAATAATACAAAAATTAACATAGGCAATAATACAACAAGTAACTAAACATGTAACTTAAAAACATGAAAAGATATAAAAATATAAATAAATAAGTACATAGAATATAAATAAATAAAAAGGAGCAAGGCTGAGTTAATATAAAAGCATAATGAGATGAAATGCTAAACATAAGAGTATTCAGAAACATTAAAAAAGCAAAGTCAGTATGACCAATATCCATACTGTTACATATTTCTTGAGGAAACATCCATAGCGTAAGTCGCAGTATATACAGAGATAATGTAAGTTGGCTAAGGGCCATACTAAGTAACTATAACCAGTGTCTGTATGAAATGTGCATAATTAAAAGACATTAATAGTGAGACTTCAAAATCAGTGTGTGTGTAAAGATAAGCTATAAACACGTTAAGAATGAAGGAGGGATGAGGAGGACAACCCAACAAATGAATGGTGAAGAAAACTCACTTATTTTGTTGCTTAGTATAAAGTTTCCTAAGCAATTGGCAAACACCTATAAAATAGGAACCAGTGCGAATAATATAAACCAATAAAAATGCTAGATGCATCGAACAGTAGAGTGAAGCAATAATATTGTACGCGTGAGAAGTGGATGAACTTGCCTTATGACGGAGCACTAAACTTTAATCAGCTGGGAATATAAAAAACTGTGCTGTGGAGCTGGAGTCCATTTAAAGCCGGCACATGCATTTGTGTCAAAAATGGAGGCCAAAGTCCATGTCATGTTAAAAAATAAACCTATATCAAA
The DNA here is from genome assembly GCA_033557465.1 of Ichthyophis bannanicus. Classification (NCBI taxonomy): domain Eukaryota; kingdom Metazoa; phylum Chordata; class Amphibia; order Gymnophiona; family Ichthyophiidae; genus Ichthyophis; species Ichthyophis bannanicus. The sequence goes on from CM066038.1 coordinate 349,350,845, forward strand.
CAAAAAGGAATTAAACTACATTATAAGTTTAAAATCTCACGGTGTTTGGGCAGAGCAGTTCAGCGCGAATATCCCTCTCTGCGTTTGCTGCTCACGTCACTGGCTGAGCAGCGTCGCAGATTGCAGGGCTCTCGTTCGGACCGGCGAAAGGCGCTTGAAATCATGGAAGGCTGTGGGGGGTCACAGCGGAGAAGGTGAGTGCTCCGGTGTGCCGCGGACAAGCGGGAAGGCCTAAAGCACTCCTCTCCCTTTCGCTTAGGCTGTCAATCCCACTGTGTGCGCGGCTGTGGATTCCCGCATTTTTTGCTATTAGGGAACGCGGATAGGCCTCTCGCCAGCTCCATCATGGCGGATCGCTCGGGCGCCACGGAAAGCGCACCCTTCAAGGACTGAAGGCAACTTCTTTATTTTGTTTATTTTAATTTAGGTCTTGATAATTGCAATAAATGGTGAGAGAAATTATCAAAAGAACCCCGGTCCCACTGTGGGAAAACTGAAATCTGCCCCTTCCGAAAATGTACTAGTCTCCAAGGGGTCAGTGTTCAAATTTAGCTGGAGAGTGTGATATGCAATGCAAACTGGCTAAATTTAGCCAGATATCCCTATATAGACAAATGGCAGGTCTTATATCTATCTACTCAGACAGCCTGATATTAAGCTGGTCAACCAGCTGAATAAGGGTAATTGAAGAACTGTGTAAAAGTAACCAGGAAAACTTTGCTCTGTTATCTTACCGCTCTGAAGGGTTTTGAAAAGCAGCCCCCAAGGTGGTTTGTTTTTGGACATTCCACATTTCTTTGGTATCATGTTGGTGCAGCTTACCCACATCTTTTGTGGATGTACGAAAATGTATTTGATCTAGCTTTCTAAAAGTAGCTACATGCAGGCATATTAAAGCTACAGTGCCTGCGGCACAGTCTACATGTAGTTTGTACCATAACTCGAAGTCAAGAGACCTTAAGTCTTTCACCTCATCGCCCAGCCTCTGAAATAATTCATAGACACATCTAGTATGGGCTGTAAAATTTCCTATACTGCAAACTAGAAACCATTACCGATTACGCTACAAGGCAATCTGCAATCAATTCCCGTTAAGGACTAGGCAGGCACAGGTGGACTCCAAGAGCTGAAGCTGAACGAAGTTCCATCCAGAGACAGGGGACACTATGCCATGGGTGCTAAATGTTATCCATTTGGCCGACCACTTTACCTGGCTGCACTGCAGAATCTATCTTAGTACCTTCTTTATTCTTTATTCTTCTTTTACCCCATCACAGTGATTATCCCAGATGACAAAAGACACCGCTATAAGGCTTCGATATGCTTAAGGGACGCATAAGAGTTCAAGTTCGATCTAAGCAGTTGAAATCTGATTTTAAAACAAGAGGCTATCCCACTTTTGTGGTTAAGTATGCCTATAAACGAGCTCAGATTAATGAAAGGGAAAGGCTGCTTCATCCTAGATCTTGGGATCACACTGATGATAGTTATGAGTTTGTTCATTTCATCACAAATTTTCCCCTTTAGGTTCTAAATTACAGCGGATGGTACATCGACATTTTGCAGAGGTGCAAGTGATTTTCGGTCTTGAAGAGAAGAAAGTTCGGTTGGTGTGGGTGGGGGGCTGCAAGTTCAAAGAAATGTGGGTCCTGCATGCCTTAGACCACTTACTGTGTCCTCAGTAGACCACACTGGTCACTGTCCTTGTGGCCAATGCTTGATCTGCACAATTTAAATCACGAGAGGATTAGAATGTCCTTTTAATGTCAAGCAAAGAAAAGGGAAATTATAAATCAATTAACCACTGATGGAAATGTTTTCACTAAAATTGTTGTAGAAGTAATTTCATTTTATTTTGGTTTTACATGTTAGCCCTGGTATAAAAGTCTGCCTTAAGAAAACTAGAGTTCATATGATGACTTCAGTGCATTCCGTGATTAGACTTAACAATCACTTGGCTCAGTGTGCGATCAGCTGGTTTGTTGAGAACTGAAATTGACACTGCGATTGTGCCAAGGTTGTGATATTGACCTCAGGTCATTTTTTGGTATTGACAGCAATTTTCTATGATGAAGGATAAAAAGGGTTAACGTCAACATAGTAATAAACTAGATGTGCCCTGCCATTTCAGAACAGTATTGAAACAATAGCTGTAATGCAGCCCAGAATCTTAGCTACTTCTGGTAGGTGCTTCCAAAAAAAAAAAAAGCGCACAGTATGCAACACACATACTCAAACACACACACACACACACACGCAAATTAAGACATTAGTAAGATTTATGCAAGAGAATGCAGTCCATGTGGTACCGTACAGTGAGCGACATACACAGTGCTTTAGGTGTACCACAGTATGGATTATGACTTAGCGAGAAGGACCATCTATGTAATGAAAAAAAAAAATTCTCTTCTAGAAAGCAGTTTACATTCTTTGATAAACTACGTCAACATTTACAGTCTAGGCAATTATGTTTAATTGCAAAAAAAAAAAAAAAAAGGAAGCATGCCTGAACATCTAAGTTTTCTGGCATTCAGAAAAACCAAGGCTACAATCACCAGGAAAGATTCCCGAAAGCATCATTCTAGCATTACAAATCTGTACTGCAGTGTTCAAAATTTCTACTACATTGTGCTTAATGATGTAAAAACATATATATATTTTTTAATGGTAGTATGTATTTAGGAGGCCATTACAGATATCGTTGCCTTGACGCTGGTCGCACCAGAATGACTGCTAAACAACCGGCCTTCTTGTCCGGCCCGGGTCAGGCGGATCTGGCAGTGGTGGCTCTGTCCGGGAAAGTTACCAGCGGACCTGCCTCTAGAGCAACCGCAGTGGCTCCCGGGGTTGACAGATGTGAGTCTAGCAGGCTGGGGGACGCCTTGCGGAAAACTGCTCGCTCAGCAAACTTGGAGCGTCCAGGTTATCCAGTAGTCTAGCAACTGTCTGGAGCTGCGAGCAGTGGCGCTGGATCTGCAAGCGTGCGAGACAATGGTGAAATGGGTTCTATCGGATAACGCTGCGATGGTGGCTTCTCTTAACTGTCAGGGCTGCACAGGTGGTGCAGCAATGGAAGTGGAAGCAGAGGCTCTGTTCATTTAGGTGGAGCCGTGCCTGCTGGCAATCTCGGCGGCACACATTTCAGGGACGGACAATGGCAGATTTTCTCAGTAGGGTCCGAGTGGCTGCCGGGGTATGGGAGCTTCATCCAGTGGTGCTTACTTAGATAGTCAGCAGTTAGGGTCCTCCAATTGGGGGCCTTCTGGCTACCTTTCGGTAGGCCAAGATGTGTAGTTTTGGCAGCAGAAGGTGAGAGAAGTTTCAAAGAGGATCGATGCTCGGAGACAACAGGAGCCTTCGCCCGGTCTTCTCTATGTCTTCCTTGGTGGGGGCTAATAGGACGAGTGGTTCAGCACATTGAGGCACATTGGGGAAGAGTGGTGTTGGTGCAGTAGTTACACATTGCTTCGGAACAGAAAGAGGTCCACTTCCTTAGCGTACGTAGGCATATGGCACATTTGTTGAGAATTGGTGCTCGCAGCTACAGGTCTGCGATTCCACCTTTTCGTTCCTACAGTGTTAAATTTTCTACAGGATGTTTTTTTGACAAAGGTCTGGTAGCCAGTTCTCTAAGGGTCCGGCTGGTGGCGCTTTCGTGCTTTCAAGGAAAAGTCCATGGATTTCTTTGGCGTCTCACGTCAACGTGGCTCGTTTGCTAACAGCGGTTTCTAGGCTACGGCTTTATCGTGGAATGGTGGTACCTCCGTAGGATCTCAACCTGGTCTTGGGGCGTTGACTATGGAGACCTTTAAGCCTTTACGTTCAGCTTCCATCAAGGCTCTAACCTTAAAGACAGTGTTTTTGGCGGCCTTCGGTTTGGCGAGTCGAGTTTCAGTGTTACAGGAGTGGTCCTGTAGAGAGCCGGTTTTGTCTTTCTCTAGGAAAATGGTGGATTTGCGGCTAGGGCCGTTCTTCTTGGTCCAAGGTATTTTCTCCTTTGTCACTGAATCAGGCGGTATAGTTGCCAGTTTTGAGACATACGGAAGAACACTCTGATCATAGTCTACGTCCCTTGGACATTAGGTGAAGTCTGCGTCATTATTTCGTAGATCACATCGTTTGTTCGTCCGGTGCGGAGGGCCACATAGGGGAGAAGCGGCAGCTAAAGCTTGACTTCCTGATGAGGTCGAGAGGCCATGGGTTCCTAAAGCGGCTCTTTCCGGTTGGGCACGGGAAGCCATAACATCAGGATATCTGTTTCTAGGGCATCCAGTACCAGTGGGGTTGTGGGCTTGCCCTTCTGGGGCGCTAGCGACGCTTGGTGCAGAGCACAGTGTAGTTTTGCCAGTGAAGAGGGTCAGAGCGGCCTCTAGGTCATTTCTTCATATTTTCAGTAACATTTATTGTCTGGAGGTGCAGGCAGTGAATGGTGCCTGTTTGGTTCGGTAGTGTGGCAAGCCGGTTGGAAAGGTCCCTCCCAATGATTACTGCTCTGTTACATCTCAGAGGTGGAGGACTGAACTGTAGGACCGATAAGAAAATGGAAATTACACTTACCTGGTAATTGTTGTTCCTTGAGGGAGTACAGTTCAGTCCTCATTCCCGCCCAGGGATGAACAACTCAGACGCAAGGCGTCGGTTTGGAGGGGGTTTCCGGTCCATAAGACGGCAACGTGTTCTGATTTACCGGTAATCGCGAGAACATCTTTTCTTCCTATGATCTCCTGTAGTCCTCCTTCCTTCTTCCTGTCTGTCTTTCTCTGATCTGTGCACAAGAGGACAGGGACAAGGAGGAGGGTGTTTTCTGCCCTTTCTCTTAGGGCACTGTAGTTTAAAAGGTAAAGTTTAAGCATAGCATTGCAATTAATAACTTAACTGGTCATTTGTTGCTCCTTTGAGTCTGCTTTGTCAGTAGGTCACTGGGGGATGATGGGAGAAGACCAGCAAGATATACCCGGTGATGTCACGAGTTTGACTTGTCCAGTCTCCATGCTGCAGGAGGAGGTGCACTACCCAGAGGTGGAGGACCGAACTGTACTCCCTCAAGGAACAACAATTACCAGGTAAGTGTAATTTCCATTTTCAACATAAAGGTAAGAAAAGGAGTTATGATATGATATAGGAAAGAGGACAGCAGAGGAGACCTTTCAAACCAATAACACAAAAATGTTAAAAAGAATCTGATCAAGGACAGATCCCTGAGGCACACCACTGGCAACATTCTTCTCCTTAGAGTGAGCACCATTTATCTGTACCCTTTGTCACCTCCCACTCAACCAATTTCTAACCCAGTCAGTCACTTTAGGGTCCATCCCTAAGGCACTCAATTTATTTATAAGTTGCCTGTGTGGAACGTGTCAAAGGTTTTACTGAAATCTAAGTACACCACATCTAGAACTCTCCCTCGGTGCAACGTTTTGGTGAGAGTTGATAAGACTTGCCTCTTGCATATTGCCTTAAATCCTGCAACCCATTGGATTCCAGAAACCTTACTATCCTCTCTTTTAGCAGCCTTTCCATTCATTTACTTATGACAGAGGTCAGACTAACTGATGTGTAGTTCCCAACCTCATCCTTAAATCCACTTTTGTGTAAAAGGACCACATATGCCTTTCTCCAGTTCTCTGGGACCATGCCAGACTCTAAAGAAGCATTGAAAAGATCAGGCAGTGGAGGCGCTAGAACTTCCCTAAATTCCTTCAGTACTCTTGGATGTATCTTATCCTGCCCAATTGCTTTGTCTCCTTTTAGTTAGCTAGCCCCTCACAAACACACTTTTCTGAAAATTGTTCAAGATCTGGCTCACATTTCTTCATATTTGTGGGTGTTTTCTGAGGTCCTGCTCCTGACCCTTCATCTGTGAACACAGAATAGAAATATTTGCTAAGCAATTCCACAGTATCCTCATCAGCTATATAATCCTCCACTTCATCCTTCAGTCATGCAATACCACTTCTGCACTTCCTCCTCTCACTAACATATCTAAAAAATGTTTTGCTCCCCCATGTTACTGTGTTGGCTATTTTTTCTTCTGTTTGTATCCTTGCTTTTCTGACTACTTTCCTAGCTTCTCTAAACTTTTCTGAATATTGATGTCTTCCTCTTTCTGTGATCCCTTGTATTTTATGATGGTCACCCTCTTTTCCTTCATTTTTTCTGCTACTTCTTTAGAGAACCATAGTGGCCTCCTTTTTACTTTCCTAATAAAAAGATTTGTTGCCTTTAAAATATCCCCTTTCAGTTTCACCCACTGTTTTTCTACATCTTGCAGCTGTTCCCATCCCACTAAAGACTGCTTGAAGAATTGTCTCATCTTTGAAAAGTAGCTTTCCTAAAGTAACATAGCAATATATTAATTAACTGACAGCAGATAAAGACCAGCATGGTTCATCTAGTCTGCCCAGTAAGGTGGCTAGAGTTGTAGAGCTGCACCTGCCACTCTGTGCAGGCTACTTCCCCTCTATGTCTTTTCTTGAGGTTGTACCTACTGCTCTAGGCAGGTTAGCCCTCTCTATTAAATTATTTACGTTTGCTTTGATTCCATCCTCTTTTTATGTAGTAACCTCTGTGTCTGTTCCATGTCTTTCCATGAAAAAGTATTTCTTGATGTTGCTTTTACATTTACCTCCTTGCAGTTTCATTTTATATCCTCTATTTCTAGATTCCCGTCAGTACCAGGAAAAATGGTAGAAACCATCATAAAGAACAAAATTGCTGAACATGTAGATAGTCATGGCTTAATGGGAGACAGCCAACATGGCTTTAGACAAGGAAGATCTTGTCTTACTAATGTTTTTTTGAAGGTGTGAATAAACAGGTGACAAAGGTGAGTCGGTTGATATAGTGTATTTGGACTTTCAGAAAGTCTTTGACAAGGTCCCTCATTAGAGACCTTTGGCAAAACTAAAGAATCATGGGATAGGAGGCAGTGTACTATTGTGGATCAGGAACTGGTTAAAAGATAGAAAGCAGAGGGTAGGGCTAAATGGCCAATTTTCCCAATGGAGAAAGGTAAATAGTGGTGTACCCCAGGGATATGCTTTTTGACATATTCATAAATGACCTGGAAAAGGGAATAATGAGTGAGGTTATCAAATTTGCAGATGACACAAAACTATTTAAAGATGTTAAAATACAAGAGGACTGTGGAAAATTGCAAGAGGATCTTGATAAATTGGAAGACTGGGCATCAAAATGGCAGATGAAATTTAATGTGGATAAGTGCAAAGTTATGCACCTAGGGAAGAACAACCCAAACTATGGTTACACGATGCAAGATTCCACATTAGGAACCAGGACCCAGGAAAAAGATTTAGGCATCATTGTGGATAACATGTTAAAACCCTCGGCCCAGTGTGCAGCGGAGACCAAGAGAGCAAATAGAATGCTAGGTATCATAAGGAAAGGAATGGAAAATAAAACAAAGGATATTATAATGCCTCTATATCGTTCCATGGTGAGACCGCACCTTGAATATTGTGTGCAATTCTGGTCGCCGTATCCTAAAAAGGATATAGCGTTATTAGAAAAGGCTCAGAGAAGAGCCACCAAAATGGTAAAGAGGATGGAAGGATACCCCTATGAAGAAAGGCTAAAAGGTTTAGGGCTCTTTAACCTGGAAAAGAGACGGCTGAGGGGAGATATGATAGAAGTCTATAAATTAATGAATGGAGTGGAACGGGTAAACGTAGATCTATTGTTTATGTTATCAGAATATAGAAAGACTAGGGGACATGCAATGAAGCTACAGGGTAAACTATTTAAGACTAATAAAAAAAAATATTTTTTCACTCAACGTGTAATCAAACTCTTGAATTTGTTACTGGAGGATTTAGTAAAGGCTGTTAGTGTAGCTGGGTTTAAAAAAGGTTTGGACAAGTTCCTGGAGGAAAGGTCCATAAACCATTATTAAGAAGAGACCCAAGATATCAATGCTTGACCCAATACAAGCATTGTGGAACCTGTGTCTTTTGGGGAAGCTGCTAGGTTCGTATGACCTAGATTGGCCACTGGTGGAAACAGGATACTGGGCTTGATGGAGCTTGGTCTGACCCAGTATGACATATCTTATGTTCGTATGTCTTTGAAAAAGGTTTGTTTGTTCATTAATATCCTTTAAGTATTTAAAGGTCTGTATCATATGCCCTCTGTCTCTCTTCTCCTCTAGGGTATACATATATAGGTCTTCAAGTCTTTTCTCATATGTCTCTGGCGCAGGCCCGAATATCATCTTGGTTGACTTCCTGTGAATCATTTCAAAATGTTTTATAACCTTTGTAAGGTACAGTCTCCAAAACTGAACAAAATGCTTCAAGTGAGGCCTCACCAGTGACCTGTACAGAGGCACTAATACCTCCTTTTGTCCTGCTGGTTATTCCTCTCTGTAGGCAGCCTAACATCCTTCGGGCTTTTTCAACCATCTTGTCACACTGCTTTGCCACCTTGAGATCCTCAGACACTATCACTCCAAGGTCCCTTACTATGCTAACCCATAAGTACACATGACGTGTGTCCACTTATTACCAATCATTGAAGAGGCAGTTTGTGCATCTGTGCTAATAGCAACAATTGAGGATGGCATGCTCCAATGAAGGCTGTACTAACCACATTGTGTCATCAATGCCCACAGTCTGCCCCTAACCTAGCCAGTCACCATTTCATCCCACGTTAAGTGGTTAACGTGGGACATTTACTCTGCTGCCCCATGCTGATGGTTAGTGCAGCACCATTAGCGCATGGTAAACCCATTCTAACCATTAGTGCACTGCCTCTCAACCAGTGTGCCAGGATGTACTAGTGTGCCTTGGGAAGGTCTTTGATGCCTTAGTAGTGAAAGTCAGAGATGTGGCTATACACGATCTCATGAGGCACTGGCCCCATCCCAGCTGGAATGTACCCCTGGAAATAGTAATCTGCTTTCTGCTTCAGCCACATCTCCTTTCAAGCAGAACACAGAGATCAAGAGAGAACAGGGTAAGCTTGTAGTAGATAGAGCAAAGAAGAGCTAGTCTGCCTTCTAATCCATCCTTCTCCTTCTGTCATTCTGAGATACTACCTTACAACTGTGCAATTCTGGTCGCCGTATCTTAAAAAGATATAGCATTATTAGAAAAGGATCAGAGAAGAGCCACCAAAATGGTAAAGGGGATGGAAGGATACTCCTATGAAGAAAGGCTAAAAAGGTTAGGGCTCTTTAACCTGGAAAAGAGGTGGCTGAGGGGAGATATGATAGAAGTCTATAAATTAATGAACGGAGTGGAACGGGTAAACGTAGATCGATTGTTTACGTTATCAGAATATAGAAAGACTATGGGACATGTAATGAAGCTACAGGGTAAACTATTTAAGACTAATAAAAGAAAATATTTTTTCATTCAACGTGTAATCAAACTCTGGAATTTGTCACCGGAGGATGTAGTAAAGGCTGTTAGTGTAGCTGGGTTTAAAAAAGGTTTGGACAAGTTCCTGGAGGAAAGGTCCATAAACCATTATTAAGAAGGGACCCAGGATATCAATGCTTGACCCAGTACAAGCATTGCAGAACCTGTGTCTTTTGGGGAAACTGCTAGGTACGTATGACCTAGATTGGCCACTGTTGGAAACAGGATACTGGGCTTGATGGACCTTGGTCTGACCCAGTATGGCATATCTTATGTTCTTATGTTCTTAACTGCCCTACCCTTCAAATACCTCACTATGAATGAAATACCGCCACACAACTGCTTCACACTACTCCATTCTCAAAGTCTACACCTATACTATTGCCCTACCATACTGCAAACTGATCCCACTCTATATTTCCAACAACTGTCTCACCACATCGCAAACTGCCCCACCCCCAAATATAACCCCCTCACAACTGCCCTACCATACCACAAACTACCCCACTTCATAATCTGTTCCCACCCTTATAAATACCCCTGGAACTGCCCCACTACTCTGCCAACTTCCCATCTCCAAAAACTACCCTCTGCTACTGCCACATCATTCCGAATTGTCATCAGTGACAGCATTGCAAACCCCTGATGAAGCCTTTAATGAAAAACAAAGATCTTTGTTGGGCTACAATATGACAATTGTTGGAGTGTGGAATACGGAAGTACTAAGATAAGTAAAACAGGTGTTTTATGATATTTGATTATGCATATGTAGTGATGGAGTTTTTGTTCCTGTTACAGGGTTTATTTGGTGAGGTCAATTGACCCAAGTAGATGCTGGTCGCTGTATCCATAGGAGAGAGTGCGGTTTGCACTGAAAGTTTGGAGATACTTGTGACTTTTAAATTTATTGCAAATGTTGATGAATTGATCAATAATTTTTAGAAAAATATTTGGAAAATCAAAAATAGTACTTTATTTGAAATATTATTAATAAAATATTATTTTTTTATGGGAGTTTTTCAAGGCCAATGATGTGAGTATCTCTCTTTTTCCTATGGAAATTTGTATTGCCGCATGGTGGGATTGGAGCCATCCTGAGGTCTTTTTCTCCCAGTTTGTAATTCTTTAAACAAAAGGGGATTGTTTAGCTACATATGAGTTGATTAGTTGATTGATTGGTGGTGAAGCTTTTGGGTGTATCTAAGAGAGCTGTATATAGAATGCTACCCATTCCTTTCCAAAGGGATTAACAGCCGTCCTCTTTAAGAAAGTCTGCAGCCCAGAGTTCAGGGTTGGGAGGGTGTGGCTCACAGGGACAGATTAAGAAACCAGCAGGCTACAGGAAGGAAGAGGTCCATGGCATAAGAAGTTCTTCCAAGGCAAGCAATTCAAAGGAATTCTGAGGTAGGAACTTTAACTGGGGCTGAAGGAAGGGCCAGGAGAACCAGTTTTCGGAGATTTAACAAGCTGGAACAGAATAAAAACTGCTTTTGTTTTCCCTAAACTGCTGTGTGGCCTGTGTTTTAAAGAAAACCACACTATTGCAGGGAGTTATGTGAACATGTCGTGATATACCATTTATGATGTGTGCCACTGTGTTTTGAGTCATCTGTAGTGGGTGTAGTGCATACTTGACAGTAGTCAAGTGTAGTGTAATTATGGCTTGGCATAGCGTTCAGAAGTCACTGATGCTGAGCAGTTGGCAGAGATGACTTAGGATTTTCATCTTATGGTTTGCATCTTTTATGTGTTTCTTGATATGTGCTTGTAGATCTAATCGTCGGTCTAGAGTTATCCAAAGGTATCGGACTTCTGGTTTCATCTTCAGTTTGATAGGACTTACCGTATTTTCCGGCGTATAAGATGACTGGACGTATAAGACGACCCCCTACTTTTCCTGTTAAAATATAGGGTTTGGCCTATACTCGCCATATAAGACTACCCCCTCTTCCAGCGCACACCAAAATAAATTCGGTGCTATCAGCTTTACTCCTCCCATCCCAACCCCAGTCAGCGGAGCAGTCCTTCGTGCTCTCAAGTCAGTAACCGAAGAGCTATTTCTCCACCCTTCCTGGGCAAATATATATAGGAGGAAGGGGACAGAACAAATAAAAACGACATCGAGAGTCTGCGATATGTTGTGGACTGTCAACTTTTATACAAAGCCCAGCGGGGATTTTTTTTTAAATGATGGAATATTTTCTATGAAAAAAAATGCTTTCATTTTTACAGAACCCATTGCATACCTTCACCGAACTCCTTCTTACTATTTATATTTTAGTGCCCTAAAATATGGAAAAAGTGAATAGAAAAACTGGGTGACATCGCCAGCTGCTAGCCTCCCAATGTATCAGCTTAGTAAACATTTACAGTTCTGCGATTGTAACGCAAATATAATGGGGAGGGGGAAGGAAAGAAGATCCACTTAATTAGCCAATTATCACCCCAAACCTGCTGCTTCATTTCGCATAGGTGATAAAATTTCAGCACACCCAGCGCCTCCCTTCTGTCCCGTGCTTGTCTAGTTAAGACCTTCCTACATGCTTTCTATGCACAGTATAAAAAAGAAACAAAACACACACACAAGGGACTATAAAAGAATACTTCCCCGTTCCAGCGTGACACAACCTCCCAACGGCCCCCACCCGCATTACCATAACGGAGAAGATATGGAACATTTCCAAAGCAACCACAGAAATCATCCAGCAGCTTGAGATCCAATGCACTCGGCAGCATGCCGCCAGGCACACAAACTTCCTCCTGCCATGAAGTGGCTGCAGCCAGCGATACCCCCTCCCCAAAGCGGGCGCGCCCCAGTTCGCATCACCCACCTGGCAGCGCTTGCCCGTTGACAGTGACGGGGCCGGCGGTGTGTTTAGTCCACGGGTTCACCTTGGGCGGGGGGGCCTCGATAAACTCCTTGCGCCCGAGGCCCTGCTCGCCGCCTTCCTCCTGCTCCTGCTGTAAGCTCTCTTTTTGCAGCTGATTGCTATCCTCCTTCTGCTGCTTGCTGCTGAGTGGCCTAGCGGCGGCCACTGCCTCCTTAGGGCCGAGACCCTCCTCGGCCTGTCGCTTCTCCCCCTGGCCGTCGTTGCTCTTCACGATCTTGCCCGCAAGCCCGTGCTCGTCGGCGGGCGTGAGGGGGTTGCTGGGTGGGAGGGCCTCTACCTGAGTAGCCATTTCCCCCTCCCCCTGGGAAGAAAAGCGGCCTCCGCCGGCTCTTTATCCACTGCCCTATCCACCCTCCTGCCCGCAACGGAGAAAAGAGCCAGCGAAACTCTCACCACCCCTCCCCCTCTCCACGCTCAATGAGGGCTCCTCAGGCCCCGGCACCTGCACGCTTCTCCTCCCCTCCCTCAAACCTTTTACAATTAAAAAATAATAAAATGGGCCCCTAGGCGCGAGACCCAATGCGCGTCGACCGCCAGAGCTTAAAAACAAAAGCAAAGAACGCAAAACCGCAAGTGCCAGGCTGCGGCTGCCACTTTAAATCCAGCGAGACTGCCTCGGCTCGCCTTCCCCGAGCCGCAGCAATATGGAAGGAAGGAGAGACCACGCGACTGGCCGGGAGCCTCCTGTTATTGTTCGCGGCAGTGGTACAGTGCTGCTCTGGGGAAGACATAGCAGGGATAATAGGCGGAACGAAGCTGGAGCTTCTCAGCTGATACTAAAACTCTCGTGCACAACAAAGCGAGACAGAGCCACGTCGCAGAACGTGTACCGGCGTATAAGACGACCCCCGACTTTTGAGCATATTTTCAGGGCTTAGAAAGTCGTCTTATACGCCGGAAAATACGGTACTTGCTAATTTCTTTCCTTGAGTCCCTCCAGACCAGTCCAGACATGTGGGTTTATGCTCTCCTACTAGCAGATGGAGACTGAGAACCACTGGTTTGATGACATGACCTCTTATAAGGTCCCATGCAGTCCATAGCAAGCCAGTATCTCTGTCACAAAGCAACCAAAACAAACAAACCCTCTCTGCCAACAAGAGAGCTATATACCAACAAAAGGAATAAAAGAACAAACCCTAAGAATCAGCTTGGATCTAAGAGAACTAACCCCCAAGTGGGCTAAAGCCCCAGAGACCAGCAGACCAGAATATTTACTAGTCCCCAGACATATAATATTCTTGTAGAATATCAAATAGTAGGATGCCCTGTCCACAGGAGGGTTCTGGGCTGGTCTGGAGGGACTCAAGGAAAGAATCAGCAAGTGATACCTACTTTCATCTTCTTCGTCCCTCCAGACGCGTGGGAAGTACCCAAGCAGTACTAATGCAGTGGGATCCTCCCAAAACTGCTTCCAGGACCCTCACCCCAAAAGCTATGCCTTGTCTACTCTGCATATCCAACTGATAGTGCTTGACAAGGGCATGCAAAAAAGACCACGTACTTTGCTTTGCCCGTGAGGAGCCTGAGCTCTTGTCGAAATGGTCCTCACTCTCACTGGGGCCACATGACCAGGCACAATGTATGCAGCAGCAATTACTGCCTTAATCTAGTATGCAACTGATGCCTTGGAAACTACTCCCCCTTTATAAGGTCCACTGAAAAGGATAAGGTCCACTAAAAAGGACAAAGAGATGATCCAATTTGCATAAGTCATCTGTCTTCTCCAAATAAATCCTAAGAGCCCGACGAAGATCCAACCAATGAAGGCTCTTCAAGTCTATAGCATTGTCTGAAGTTCAAAACAATGACAAGATGATGATCTGATTAAAATGAAATGGAGTCACCACTTTGGGCTAAAAAAAGGAACTGCTTGAATCATTCGGGAGTCCATGTAGTATTGCGTTAGCATAGTCAAAATGTGGGATTACTAGGGCTTGATAAACTGTCCGGAAGTCTTCTGGCTCGAGTAGCTGTCGCAGGTGGTAGACTGCCTTGACCATGTTGCTTACCTGGGCTTTCATGTTGAGCTGTTGGTCTAGCGTAACCCCTAGGTACCGTACCGTGGGCTTGCTAAGGAGCTCTGCATCCCGTACTTTCAGTGAGGTGGGCGGAGTGAAATCTGGGTTCCTGGTGATAAATAGGACCTCCGTTTTGTTGAAATTTATTCTAAGCCACTGAGCGTGTAGCCAGTCTGTGACGGCATCAAAGCAGGTGGATAGTGGGGAGAGGTCTGGATGCTCTGTTGATATTGGCATATATAGCAGAACAACGTCAGCATAGACCAGGCAGTTGATATTGAAGGAGCGGATGATGTCGCAGATGGGCTGCATGTAAACGTTGAACAGTAGGGCTGAAAGCGAAGATCCCTGTGGCATGCCTTTCTCTTGTGGGAAAGGTTCGGAGGTAGAGGAGCCGGTTCGAACATGCTGCCATCTGTCTGTTAAGTACGACGCACACCAGGTTAGCGCTGTACCATGGACGCCCTTCTCCTTGAGGCGTGTTAGGAGTATTTCGTGGCTAACAGAGTCAAAGGCTGCAGCAATATCCATGAAGATCAGGGCGAACCCTTGTCTGATATTGTCCAGTCCGATGGTCAATGAGCTGAAAAGAGTGGTCAATAGGGTCTCAACGCCATGTGACTCCCTGAATCCATGCTGGCATGGGTCGAGGGGTGCACTAGACTCGATGTGGTGATGAAGCTTGCGTTGGACGACCTTCTCAATAATTTTTGCCAGAAGGGGGATGCTCGAGATTGGCCTGTAGGAGTCCATCCTGGCAGGGTCCAGCTTGTTGTTTTTTTAGTAGCGGTCTGATAGCCGTTTGCTTCAAGCTTTGAGGGAAGGTCCCAGTAGTGAATGAAAGCTCTATGAGTTTAGTCAGGAAAGGGCTGAGGTCAGCACGCAGTGATTTTATTCAAAATGCTGGACAAGGGTCATTAGATGCTGTGGTGGTGTTTATGGCTGTGATGATGTCTTGAATGCCTTTCTCTGTTGGGGCCGAGAAGGCGGTGATGACGTGCTGGGTGTCCTTCGTGGCTGGCATCAAGGTAGGTGAGGAGGTTGGGTGGGGGGCCCTGTGCGAGGTGGGGAGGTGTGTGGTCTCGCTGGTCTGGCTCGTTTTGGCCTTCAGGTAGTCAGCGTATTCCTGTGGGTCAGGAAGGCTTGGTTGAATGGGGGAAGGCTCTTTTGATAGGGTCTTGATTAGGTTGAAAGGTTTGGCGGCTTGTTCAGGGAGCGCTGCAATTTCTCAGCATGGAATTGCTTCATTCTTGCTGTTACTGCTGCACGGTGCCGTCCTAGATGAGCAATATGAATTCTGGTTCTCAGTTGAACGTGATCGACGCCAGTGTCTCTCAAGTTTTCTGAGGTGGAGCAGTGATGTCCGTAGCTCGGGGGAATACCAGGGAGCATTCTGTCTTCTTTCTGGAGGCTTATTAGTGGGAGGTAGATTGACGATGGCATCCAGGCTCGTGTTCCACGTGAAGATCATTTCGTCCAGACTGTGTGTTGGTGGGTTACGGAGAGGCTGGACTTTGTCCAGAATTTCCTCTTTGTTGAATGGCCGGAACCGTCTTGAAGATACTGCAGGGGCCTTAGCTGCAGACTGGGAGCTAATGTGGTTGGTGTGTGTGTTGGCATCTGGAATCTTACCAGGCTGTGATTGACCATGGCACTGGGCTGATGGATAACTCAGGGGTCAAGGACTGCCCGCGGGGTGAAGATCAGGTCCAACATGTTTCCCTTTATGTGAGTGGGGATGTTGATTACCTGTATATATCCAAGCTCTTCAAGAGCCTCAAGGAAGGCCTTGGCGTGGGTGTCTTGGAGGGCAGGGAGGTTGAAATTGCCTAGCACCCAGTTTGGTATATTAGTGTTCTTGGGGTTGCAGGCGAGGTCGATTATTGTGGATAGGTCTGTAAACCAGGTTGATGGTGCTATACTTATTCGCTATGGTGATGGAGTCGAGGTGTGCAGTGCTGCTGGAGGAGATAAATTGAAATTGTAGATCCATCTTGGTTAGGATGAGTGCTCCTCCACTACTTCGGTTAGCTCTGTGGCAGGAGTGGGTGGAGAAGTTGGGTGGGACAAACCTGTGAAGGAGGACTGTGTCCATGGTGGACAGCCATGTTTCAGTGATAAATAGGATGTCCAAGTCATGTGCGGACACCAGGTCGGCTACGGATGGCCATTTCTTCCGGACCGAGCGTGCATTTATAAGGGCACACTTCAGGTTGCGGGGATGTGTGTGCTTCTCCCGCTGGGGAGGTTTGGCCTGCTGAAGGGAGACATAGATGTGGTGTGGGCATGGCATGCGCCTACCCCCATCTGTTGGATGGTGGGGGAGAAAGGACCACTTCCTCCCTGAGCCCTGTAGGACGGGAATGGGGTTGTAGGAGGATGTGAAGTCGAGTGCGCCGTGTAGGAGACCTAAGAGAATGCAGCAGCTGGTTAAGGCACAGGGGTAACGCGTCATCTTTCGCGCTTGTCTGATCTGTATAATTTTCCTGGGTGGTGGTTCCTAATGTGGAACCTTGCATTGTGTAATCATAGTTTGGGTTGTTCTTTCCTAGGTGCATAACTCTGCACTTGTCCACATTAAATTTCATCTGCCATTTGGATGCCCAGTCTTCCAATTTATCAAGATCCTCTTGCAATTTTCAACAATCCTCATGGCTTTTAATAACTTTAAATAGTTTTGTGTCATCTGCAAATTTGATAACCTCACTCGTTATTCCCTTTTCCAGGTTATTTATGACTGTCAAAAAGCAGCGGATCCAGCACAGAACCCTGGGGTACACCACTATTCACCTTTCTCCATTGGGAAAATTGGCCATTTAGCCCTACCCTCTGCTACCTATCTTTTAACCATTTCCTGATCCACAATAGTACACTGCCTCCTATCCCATGACTTTTTAGTCTTGCCAAAATTCTTTGATGAGGGACCTTGTCAAAGGCTTTCTGAAAGTCCAAATACACTATATCAACTGATTCACCTCTGTCTACCTGTTTATTCATACCTTCCAAAAAACACAACAGTTTATTAGTAAGTATGTCTAAAGCCATGTTGGCTGTCTCCCATTAAGCCATGACTATCTACATGTTCAGTAATTTTGTTCTTTTTTATGGTTTCTACCATTTTTACCGGTACTGACGTCAGGCTCACTGGTCTGTAGTTTCCTGGATCACCTCTGGAACCCTTTTTAAAAATTGGCGTTACATTGGCAATCCTCCAATCTTCAGGTATTACAGATGATTTTAATGATAATGAGAATCTGCTCCCAAGGTCTAGGAAACTGTAAGATGTTGGCAAGCTCCGGATGGGAGCCAAAACAATGTCGTAGCTGAAAAAACTGAAAGAAGGATAAGGGAGCACTCCACAGCTGTTCAAAATGAGTTTTAGTAATAAAGAAGGAATCCTCGAAAAGGGAAGCAATACCTAAAGATCACCCCAAAACAAGAGCCCTATTTCCAAAATCCCACACAAAAGGGAAGGAAGCAAGGTATATAATGAGATCGGGGAAGAGGTCTGGGACCTTGCATGCCAGAATGGACCAAAAAAAGGATGAGAGAAAACAAACCTCTTTTCCAATGGACTTTGTAGAAATAGAATGGCAACCAAAGGAATTGGGGCTGTCCAAGCCCTTTCCAGTCTGACCTACTCAGAGCTAGAATTGTCTAGCCAGAAATGAAATACCGATATTAGAGCTCAGAGTCTGGGAGTCTAAGACCCCCAGAACACTTAGGATGCACTATGGCCCCCCAACAAACTTGCGGCCTCTTGCTTGCCAAATAAAGGTCGTAAGAGAGCGCCATAGCTACTTGAAAAAAACAAGTGGCACAGAAATAGGCAGTTGTGAAAACAAAACAATGAGTTTGGGTAGAAGAAACATTTTAATAGTGTTAATTCGGCCAAACTAGGTGAGAGCTGCTGGATGCCAGGAGTCTAAGGGGTATGTTTACTAAACTGCGGTAACGTTACATACCACACGTTAACGATCGTTAACATCCCCAGCCGCAGTAAACACCACAGAAGGTGGAGAGAGGACGGAGAGAAGGGGTCAATGGGCGGAGAGTGGGCGGGGAGAGGCTCCTTTCACACTAACGCGCTGAACTGAAGGGCTGAATCCTACCGCAAATGAAAACCTGCCGTTAGATGCAAATTTGCAGGAGAGAGAAACCATTTAAGTGTCAGCAATGTACAGCCTAGGCAGGGAGCCCAAGAAATGTGATAGTAGTGCTCCATTTTCAGCAACACCATAGTGCCAAAGTATGAATGGCCACTATGGCGATGGTGCAAATGGGGCATAGGGGGACGCAGGCGGGACATGTAGCATGGGCAGCTGGGGCACAGGGTGGACCAGGTGGGTGCCTAGGTGGCACATAGGAACATAGAAACCGGAAATCAGCAAGATAGCAGCTGACCAAGGCCAAACACAATCCACCTATATCTACCTGGCTCACCCTAGCCAATAGTTGCTAGGGCACTGACCTGACATCCCCCCCAGCCATCCCGGCCCCATGTGGAAGGGACATAATATTGGTAGGCAGTGATGGGGGGGATGTGAGGATGTCCATGTATGCCCCCCGACCCCGGGATCCGCTCCCTAGGCGGGCACCTACCTACACAGTGGATGGCCTGGGACTGCGCACTACCAGCACCGACAGCAAATAGCCATGTCAGCTTGGCAGGGGGTGTGTGCCCGTGCTGGAGGGGGCAGTGCCACCTCCCTGCAGTGGACCTAGGCCATGCCCTGCATCAGTACGTGGTGTGCAGTGCAACATACAAAGTCTGGCTGAGGAAAAGTACAGGTAGCCCCAGGGACTATTGTGCATCTGTGGCAACAGTGTGGTGCAGTACACCCAGCCAGTGTGTCCAGAAGCAGAGGGTCACAGGTTCAAGCCCCAGCTGTGGTTCCTGCAGAGCATGTCCCTATGTTTTACCCTACAATGCAGATACAACAGCAACATGTGCAAAGCCCAAAGCAGCGGCAAACAGGGGTACAAACACCCACCCACACAGGCTCCACAATCCAAAGATGCATGGAGAGTGAGGCTGTTGGCCCCAGCATTGAGCTGAAGTTATCACCAGAGCACTACTACTACCCCCTGCATAGTTTAGCAATGTCGGCACTGTGATCAGGACCAGTGTGGCGGGCAGGGTTGCCGACTACCCCTATCTTTGTACAATGCTTCAATAGGAGTGAGCGTGTCCCTCATCAGAGACTTTTGGCAAAACTAAAGAGTCATGGGATAGGAGGCAGTGTACTACTGTGGATCAGGAACTGGTTAAAAGATAGAAAGCAGAGGGTAGGGCTAAATGGCCAATTTTCCCAATGGAGAAAGGTGAATAGTGGTGTACCCCAGGGATCTGTGCTGGGTCCGCTGCTTTTTGACATATTCATAAATGACCTGGAAAGTGGAATAACGAGTGAGGTTATCAAATTTGCAGATGACACAAAACTATTTAAAGTTGTTAAAACCCAAGAGGATTGTGAAAAATTGCAAGAGGATCTTGATAAATTGGAAGACTGGGCATCAAAATGGCAGATGAAATTTAATGTGGACAAGTGCAAGTTTATGCACCTAGGGAAGAACAACCCAAACTATGGTTACACGATGCAAGGTTCCACATTAGGAACCACCACCCAGGAAAAAGATTTAGGCGTCATTGTGGATACCATGTTAAAACCCCCAGCCCAGTGTGCAGCGGCGGCCAAGAGAGCAAATAGAATGCTAGGTATGATAAGGAAAGGAATGGAAAATAAAACAGAAGATATAATAATGCCTCTATATCGTTCCATGGTGAGACCGCACCTTGAATATTGTGTGCAATTCTGGTCGCCGTATCTTAAAAAGGATATAGCGATTTTAGAAAAGGTACAGAGAAGAGCCACCAAAATGGTAAAGGGGATGGAAGGATACTCCTATGAAGAAAGACTAAAAAGGTTAGGGCTCTTTAACCTGGAAAAGAGACGGCTGAGGGGAGATATGATAGAAGTCTATAAATTAATGAATGGAGTGGAACGGGTAAACGTAGATCGATTGTTTACCTTATCAGAATATAGAAAGACTAGGGGACATGCAATGAAGCTACAGGGTAAACTATTTAAGACTAATAAAAGAAAATATTTTTTCACTCAACGTGTAATCAAACTCTGGAATTTGTTACCGGAGGATGTAGTAAAGGCTGTTAGTGTTGCTGGGTTTAAAAAAGGTTTGGACAAGTTCCTGGAGGAAAGGTCCATAAACAATTATTAAGAAGTGACCGAAGATATCAATGCTTGACCCAGTACAAGCATTGTGGAACTTGCGTCTCTTGGGGAAACTTCTAGGTACATATGACCTAGATTGGCCACTGTTGGAAACAGAATACTGGGCTTGATGGACCTTGGTCTGACCCAGTATGGCATATCTTATGTTCTTATGTGTGTGTATGTCTATCCATTGTTCTGTGGCTGCCCACCCTTCACAGGGCCCAAAATGTCTCACTGTTACCAGCGTTAGCCTGAATAGGTGCATAATGAGGAGCAAGGTATTTTGGGTATGGCCCGGACAGGGCAGTTTGGCCAGGATGCATTTTCACAGGGTGTGGGGCAATGGCTGGGACACTGTAGTGCCTGATCACCACCTGCATGGACAGGGTGGCCACAGCATGGCATGCTGGGAGGGCACACACTCTGACCGAGCAGTGACCATGGCAGGTCTAGGTTCCCACATAGAGCTCCACGCTATTTGTCTCCAGTGATATATTTGTGTTCCCCAGTGCTGGGGTCCCAATCACTGAGATGCCTGCTTGCTGCACATAGTTTCTCTGTGAGCATGCACTATGGACTGGCTGGTGGACTTTCTGCAGTTAGACTCTGCATGGTCAGAACACCTATAAGGTACAGTCTGACTGTGCTGTCTGCTGGTGACTGGCAGACAGTGGTGGGAGGCAGTTGGGGTTTTCCAGACCTAACCCCATCACTGCTGCTGGTCTGCCACTGCCCCAGTCATAGGTATGGCTCTGGCCCACCATCCCTGGAGGACTGTCCCATACAAACAGGATGGAGGTTGCTTCCCTGGGGCAGGGGCACCTGTTCTTTACCTACAAAAAGGGTGATGTGGGCCCTTTGGGGTATGTAGTGTATACCACTGTGACTTATAAAGGCACTGCTACACTCACCTCATGCAATTCTAGGAACCCCTCTGCCCTGATAACAGCTGCCCATGTCAGCCAGACCCTAACATGGGGTACACACTAATCTGGCTGGTGTCTGGTCCCACAGGGACACATGTGACCGCAGGATACAGATGGACACCAAATTACCTTTGGCTGCACTGCAAGGAAGACCTGTCATACACTGGTAGTGATGGGGATGTACAGCAGGACCTATCTCTAGCACCACATGTACTGTGGACGTAGTGCTGGGCACCCATCCTATCCCTCAGGGTGAACACAGAACCTGCACAATGGCATGGTCTGTAGCTACTCTGTGCCAGTAACACGCACTGTCAGTCCGTCTTTCCAAGCTGAGGTACCAGAGAGGTGCAGACCCCATTTGGTGATCAGCTGTAGACTGCTATTCAGCATGTGCATTGCATAGAAACATAAAAATATGACGACAGAAAAAGACCACATGGCCTATCTAGTCTGTCCTTCCATAACAACTACAACAGTCCCCTTTTTACCTTTAGAGATCCTCTGTGTTTGTCCCATGCTTTTTTGAATTCAGTTACTGTCCTCATCTCTACCACCTCCACTGGGAGACTATTCCACGGATCCACTACTCTTTCTGTAAAGAAATATTTCCACATATCACTCCTGAATCTATCTCCCTTCACCCTCATCCCATGTCCTCTCGTAGCAGAACTTGCTTTCAATTGAAAGAGGCTCTCTCCCTGAACATTTATGCCACGGAGGTATTTAAACATCTGAATCATATCACCTCTATCCCGCCTTTCCTCTAAGGTGTACATATTAAGATCCTTCAGTCTGTCCTCATATGCTTTATAATGAAGACCACTAATCATTTTAGTAGCCACCCTCTGCACCGACTCCATCCTGTTCACATCCTTTTGAAGGTGCGGTCTCCAGAATTGCACACTATACTCCAAATGAGGTCGCACCAAAGACTTATACAGAGGCATTATCACCTCCTTTTTTCTGCTAGCCATTCCTCTCCGTATGCACCCAAGCATCCTTCTAGCTTTTGCCGTCGCCTTTTCTACCTATTTAGCTACTTTAAGATCATCAGACACAACCACGCCTAGGTCCCGCTCTTCTTTAGTGGACAAAAGTACTTCACCCCCTATACTATATTGCTCCCTTGGATTGCTGCAGCCCAAATGCATGAACTTACATTTTTTAACATTAAATCCCAGCTGCCAAATTCTAGACCATTCTTCAAGCTTAGCTAGACCCCTCCTCATGTTATCTACCCCTTCCTGGGTGTCTACTCTATTGCAGATTTTGGTATCATCCGCAAAGAGGCAAACCTTACCTGAAAGACCTTCCGCTATATCACTAACAAAGATGTTAAAAAGAATCGGACCAAGGACAGATCCCTGGGGCACACCACTGATAACATCCTTCTCCTCAGAGTGAGCTCCATTTACTTGTACTCTTTGTCGCCTCCCACCCAACCAATTTCTAACCCAAGCAGTAACTTTAGGGTCCATCCCTAGGGTGCTCAGTTTGTTTATAAGTCGCCTGTGAGGAACAGTGTCAAAGGCTTTACTGAAATCTAAATACACCACATCTAGGGCTCTCCCTCGGTCCAACTCCCTGGTCACCCAGTCAAAGAAATCAATCAGATTTGTCTGACAAGACCTGCCTTTGGTGAATCCATGTTGCCTCGGATCCTGTAATCCGCTGGACTCCAGAAACCTCACTATTTTCTCTTTCAGCAGCGTTTCCAATAATTTACTCACCACCGAAGTTAAACTAACCGGCCTGTAGTTTTCAACCACATCCTTACTTCTGCTTTTGTGTAAAGGCACCACATGAGCCTCTCTCCAGTCCTTTGGCACCACTCCCGACTCCAACGAGGCATTGAAAAGGTCAGTCAGTGAAGTTGCTAGAACGTCCCCAAGTTCCCTCAGTATTCTCGGGTGTATCCCATCCGGTCCCATCGCTTTAAGCTGAGATAGTTTCTCACGAACACAGTCTTTTGAAAATTGTTCAAGATGTCCTTTACTTCTGTTCCTATTTGTGGGTGTTTTCTGAGGTCCTGCTCCTGGTTCTTCATCTGTGAACACAGAACAAAAATATTTGTTAAGCAATTCCGCTTTATCCTTATCAGCTTCTACATATTCCACCCCTGCACCCTTGAATCTGACAATACCACTCTTGCCCTTCCTCTTCTCACTAATATATCTGAAAAATGTCTTATCCCCCCATTTTATTGCATTGGCTATTTCCTCCTCCTTTTGAATCTTTGCCTTCTTGACTACTTTGCTAGCTTCTCTAAATACAGATGCCTGTCTTCCTCTCTGTGATCTCTTGTATTTCATGAAGGCCTCCCTCTTTTTCTTCATTTTTTCAGCTACTTCTTTCGAAAACCATAGCGGTCTCCTTTTCCTTTTACCTTTATTTACCATTTTAACAAAAAGGTTGGTTGCCCTTAAAATGTCCCCTTTCAGTTTTTCCCACTGTTTTTCTACATCCCTCAGCTGTTCCCATCCAACTAACGACTCCCTGAGGTATTGGCCCATCTTCGCATCATGGGTACTGGTGGGGTTACCCTATCCTGGCACTCAGAGCAGACAGTTTGTGCGGTGACCTGCAGTCCTTCTGTACCCAGACATTGCTGTGACATACACCATGGAGGTATAGCCTACTGGTTAATACAATGCCATTCTTGGCAGTGTTCATGGGTTCAGTTCCTCATTGTTCCCTCCTCTCATGCCTGTCCTACTCAAATAGTGTGCATGCCTGTAAAGGTCATATTTTTGCAGATCTGTGCTTCCAGCCCATAATACCCTCGCCACAATTACCAACATTCCCTCGGTCTGTCTATCTGCGCCTGTCAGCTGTGTAGAGTCCTGTCTGCCAGTGCAGGCTGCCACCCCATGTCATGCACTGCTACCCTTTCCTGCATTGCGCCTCTTCATGCTTGCCTCGCCTGTGCCTGATCTGCATGGCACCACCACTCCTCTGTCCACCCATCATTGAAACTATCCTGCCACCTCTGCCTCCACCGGGGGACATGTATTCCCATCGTCTGCCACCATCTGTTTTTCCGGTACTTTACATTGCCAACACCCTGTGCTGTGGTACAGCTGCCCCACCATGTTTGTCATCAGTACTGGCAGGCACATGGGATGCCCGCAGATATGGCAGGTCCAGCGGCTCCCACCTCTCCCTCCTTCACTCACCTGTTCATTGCCTTTCCTGAGTGCTCTATCTAGTGTTAGGGCTACATCTGTCTCTGTTCCGCACAGGTCATGCATGTCATCCTGAGGCACCTTGCCGTCCCTAGGGCACACTAACCTAGGACACCATAACATTGTTAGGCCACCTTAACCTATGGTTCCATAGCCCAGGGTGCCTTCTGCGGTGCCTTGTCCAAGGGTGCCTAATATGGCGCTTAGCCTAGGAGGCCCTATAGGGCGCCTTATGAGGCACCTTACTAGGCACCTTATAAGGCACCTTACATGACACCTTATAAGGCACCTTACAAGGCCCCTTATAAGGTGCCTTGCAAGGCGCCTTGGAACGCTCGTTAGTCTAAGGCGCCTTGTAACATGCGTTAACTGTCAGCTTGCTGTAACGATGAAACGCCCATGCCTTTATATGGGCATCTCTACCTTTACCACGGAACCTAACGCGAATGACATTACCGTAGTTTAGTAAACATACCCCTAAATCTCTGTTCAGACTTTCTAAGAGGGTGCCATAATTAAGTGAATAAAATCTAGAGGTCCTTAGAAATAAGATCCCCTGAATAACGAAATGCATCCACCGTAAGAAAGTCACCCCGCAACAAGGTAGGAGATGAGTCCATCAAAACACATTGGAGCAAGACCGATTTATATTGGTTGATAGAAAATCCCGAGATAATAGAGAAGGAGCCAAGAATATCTATTATGGCCAGAAGAGAGGAGGCTGGGTTCCGCAGATAGATGAGCATGTCATCTGTGTACAGTGAGACAGCATGGAAACGGCCTCCCATCAGTATGCCGAGCTCCATTGCCCGCTTGCAGATATGAGCAGTCAGAGGCTCCATAGTTGTCTGGTCCCGCGGCAGAGCTTGAAAGAGTGCAAATGAAAGATGTTGACAAGCACTGAGACCGAGGGATTAGCATATAAGGCTGGAATCCAACACTGAAATGCAGACCGTAGTCAAAATGTTCCATCACTTTAAACAAATAAGGACACTCAACCTTGTCAAATGCTTTTTCCAAGTCCAGTGAGAAAATTGAAATTGCTCAGACATATGCCAATAACGAGTCGGCAAACGGTCTCAAAGCTGAACCAGTGCTTGATGAAGCCCATTTGATCGGGGTGTATAAGATCTTGAAGCTTAGATGCCAACCACACCGAAAGTATTTTAGTATTTTATAGTCTATGTTCAATAAAGAGCTGGGTCTATAACTGCTGCATAAGAGGGGGTCCTTACTGTCCTTGGGGAGAACTGTGACTGTGGCTTAATAGAAAGAGGATGGTAGGAACCGCAGCAGCAAAATATCATTAAAGACTTGAGCAAGAATCAGGGCAAAAAAATCAGGAAGAGCTTTATAGTGCTCAGCTGGAAGCAAGTCTGGACCCGAAGCCTTAGAGGATTTCAAACTACAAATGGTAAGGTGCACCACTGCAAGGGAAATGGGGTATTCCAGACCTTCCTAGGCCTCAGGGGAGAGTCAGGACAAATCTGCCTCCTCCAGGGGGTCAGCCACAAAGTGAGAGGAATAGAAATCCTCATAAAACTGAGGAAAAGCATTTGCCATATTTTGCAGCCCATGGACTGTAGACCCCTGATGTGACGACAAGGCTGAAATGCAATGTTTTTTCTCTGATGTTTCAACTGCCATATGAACAACCTATGTGCCTTGTACCCATGTTCGAAGAAATGTCACCAGGTACAGATCATCAGTGATGCAATATTCTCAGTTTCCAGAGCCGCAAGCTTGCTTCGCAGATGAACCTGACGCTGCTACATGGAAGGGTTACCCCCTCCGCAGTGCAAACACTCCAGGTCAGAGATACCCTTCTGCAGCTCTTCCTGACGTGCTAGATCCTGTTTCCAAAAGGCACTAATTAGAGATTATTTGCCTGCGAAGAACCGCCTTCCCCGCTTCCCACAACATAAAAACCGAAGTGCCAACCACATCATTGAAGGAGAGATAGTCCATCTACCCAGACTGAATGGCTGAAAGAAACTCCTTATTCTTGAGTAGGGTCCAATGCAAAGACCAATTACGAGGAGGTGTGTCAACGTTTTGCTCATTCAGTTCAAGCGAGATGAGTGTATGGTCAGAGCTGCCCTTAGACCCAATGGCTGTATGTGGAATCATGGCGCGCAAAGTCCTCAAGACCAACCACATATCATTTCTAGAGTGACTATCATGTACAGAGTAGTAATAGGTGAAGTCTCGCTCACCCGAGTGAAAACCGCCAAACATTACAAAGATCCAAATCTGAAACGAGTGTCCCAAGCAGGGGCAGATTGGTAGAAGCAGGACTACCCTTTCCTGTCCTATCTAGGATAGAGGAAACACAAAATCACCGCCCATTAGGATCTCCCCCTGTTGTTGAATGTATTGGAGGCTGTGTGGTGTCACCAACGAGCTGCCAATCCGCGAAGGGGGAATATATGTGTTTACAATCGCAATTAAAACTCCCTTCAAATACCCAGAGAGGATAAGAAACCAACCTTCGGGGTCACTGAACTGGTCTGTCAACTGGAACAGACAATTCTGGGAGAACAGGGTCATCATTCCTCGCTTATGGGAAGAAAAACTGGTGGCAAAAACCTGCAGGTATCTGCATGACGCAAGCTGCAGGTGGGCCAGCGGAGCAAGATGAGTCTCTTGTAACAGGATGATGTCAGCACACTCCCTCTGCAACTGGTCCATCACCTTCTTCCATTTTACAGGGTTGTGGAGCCCACGAATATTCCAAGAAAGAAATTTAACCATAGCCCTGCAATAGAGGATCCACAACAGAACCAACCGCAGGATATAGAGCCAAAGAAGGATGACCCCCCACCTCTCACAAAGTGTTCCCCATTACCAGCCAGTGCCTTCCAATACAAAACATTACCCATTCCCTTCCCCCCCCAATCCCTCCTCCTCTCCCCTCTCCCAAAAAGTAGCAATCCTAACAATGAAGGACAGACTGAACAGCAGAAAAACATGAAAGAAAGTAAATAGCACACAGAGTGCCATACAAGAAACTGCCAATGTTAAACACCGGGGGCTCCCCTCCAAACTCACCCACCAACCTCTAGAATAAGCTTATCTACACACACCTCTTACAACTTCCACCCACCCATCTACAGCCCCCATTTCCATACCTCATGGAGAATGCTCGGGGAAGAAAAAAAAATCCCCAGAGGATGCTCCAGAGAACCTAGGAATGATCCTTGAAGAGAAAACAGAACAGGCTTCGAACATACAGAGCAATAAGGTTACAGCAAATTACAACTTGGGACATAATAGCCCTGAATAGTGAAAGATAATCCAATAGACAAAACCGCAGAAGGATGTAGGCCTAAGGAGAACCACGACCCTACTCCAATAGGATCAAAGAGGTTTGGCAGTGTCCATGTCTTGGTCAAGAGGGTCCTCTGGTTCAGTAACCGACTGATGGCAAGATCCGGGTATCTTGCACCTCTTGCATGTGGACACTTCCCAGTCCCCCTGCTTACTGCGCTGGCGAGGGTGCCGGCCATCATCATTCTGAATTGAACCCAACAAGTCCAAACAGTCATGTCACTCAGAGATCTTGTGCTGTACATTATTCCATTCAAATATTAAGGCAAATAGAAAGCCCCACCGATTCTTAACAGACTTTTTCTGCAACAGCTGAGTTAAGGGCTTGAAACATTTCTGCCATTTAAGGGTGTACTGCGAAAGGTCCTGATAGCTGTTTTCCATAGTCTCCAAGATAAACGCTCTATCCACTACCAAGACCAAATGATCCAAATCTGTTTTATCCTCAAAGTATCAAAAACAGGCAATATTTGGGTGAGGTCGAGAGCCCGGACCCACCCTGGACCCAAGGCTGTGGTACATTCTCTCCAGTTGGACGAAACACGGGGCCCCCAGGACACAGAACTTGTAAAGCTCTTGAATTAGTTCTACAGTATTCTCCTAGTTTCCCAAGCACTCTAGGACACCTAATACCCAGATATTATTCTGCTGCTGATAATTCTCAAAGTCCTCATGTCTTTCTCTAGTTTATGGAGCTTAGACTGAAAAGGGGCAGTAGCATCAATCTGCACTCCAACATTAATCTTATTCTGCGTGACCCAGTCATCCAAGGATTTAATGTCAGCTTTAATGCTGCTCACAGCTTTGGAGAAATCTAGCCGAAAGAGTCAAAGCTTCCGTAACATTTCTATGAGATCAGCCTTGGTAGCAGGTGGGGAAGGTCCAGAGTCCCCATCAGGAATGGGATTGGGATAATTGGTGGGATCCTGCAGTGAGGCAATCGATAATAAAGGCTCAGAGGATCTGGAGAATTTAGACCGAGCCGCAGCATAAGTATTCTTAGCGGACATGAAGAATCAGAATCAGCTCTGAGAAAGGTGAAATGGTGTCCACACAGAAGCAAATTAGGCAGTCTAAGAGTGCTGCAGAACCAGAGAAAGGACAGACCTCTCAGACAGGAGAGACTGCCTAAAGTACCCCACATTCACCACAAGGGGGAGCTCTAGCTTAGTTATGTGTCCCCAAAAGAAATTTGTACACCTTTGTGGTTTTATTTTAAATTTGGTTTTATGCGTATTTCCTTCTTTTTTTTGTTATTTTCCTACTGCACAAGACTGACGAGTTATGTATAGTCTTTTAAAGCCTGCCTTTTCAAAAATGAATTTTTTCCTCCTTTTTATTTTTCACATTTTTTTTTATAGCTTTCCCCATCTAAAATGTCTTCATACGCTTTCCTTTCATTTCATATGGATTTCAGCTGCCTGCCTGTAGATAATGGGCTTCGTGGTCTGCACCAACTCTGCACCCCGAAGGAGCTGGACCAGTAAGTGAGGGATAGCTGTCCAACAGCGGATCTATTTAGAAACATAGAAACATGATGCAGAAAAAGACCACATGGCATATCTAGTCTGCCTTCCATATCAACCACTAAAACAGCCCCTTTTTTTTCCTTTAGAGATCCTCTGTGTTTGTCCCATGCTTTTCTGAATTCAGATACCGTCCTCCTCTCTACCACCTCCACTGGGAGACTATTCCATGCATCTACCACTCTTTCCGTAAAGAAATATTTCTGCATATTACTCCCGAGTCTATCACCTTTCACCTTCACCCTATGTCCCCTTGTAGCAGAGCTTGCTTTCAATCGAAAGAGGCTCTCATCCTGTGCATTTATGCCACGGAGGAATTTAAACGTCTCAATCATATCACCTCTATCCCACCTTTCTCCTAATGTAAACATATTAAAATCCTTAGGTTTGTCCTCATATACTTTATAACGAAGACCACTAACCATTTTAGTAGTCACCCTCTGTACCGACTCCAACCTGTTTATATTCTTTTGAAGGTGCAGTCTCCAGAATTGCACACAATGCTCCAAATGAGGTTGCACCAAAGAGTTATACAGAGGCACTATCACCTCCTTTCTTCTGCTGGCCATTCCTCTCCCTATGCACCCAAGCATCCTTTTAGCTTTCACCATTGCTTTTTCTATCTGTTTAGCTACTTTAAGATCATCAGACACAATCACGTCTAGATCCTGCTCTTTTTTTTGTGGACAGAAGTACTTCACCCCCTATACTATATCACTCTCTTGGATTGCTGCAGCCCAAATGCATGACCTTGCATTTTTTAACATTAAATCTCAGCTGAAATAAATTCTAGACCATTCTTCAAGCTTAGCTAGATCCTTCCTCATGTTATCTACACCTTCCTGGTTGTCTACTCTATTGCAGATTTTGGTATCATCCGCAAAGAGGCAAACCTTGCCCAACAGCCCTTCGGCAATATTACTAACAAAGATGTTAAACAGAATTGGACCAAGAATAGATCCCTGGGACACATCACTGGTAACCTCCTTCTCCTCAGAGTGAGCTCCATTTACCTGTACTCATTCAACCCATTTCTAACCCAATCAGGAACTTTAGGGTCCATCCCTAGGGTGCTCAGTTTATTTATAAGTCGCCTGTGTGGAACGGTGTCAAAGGCTTCACTGAAATCCAAATACACCACATCTAGTACTCTCCCTCAGTCCAACTCCCTGGTCACCCAGTCAAAGAAATCAATCAGATTTGTTTGAAAAGACCTGCCTCTGGTGAATCCATGCTGCCTCGGATCTGGTAATCAGTTGGACTCCAGAAACCTCACTATTTTCTCTTTCAGCAGCACTTACAAATATTTACTCACCACCGAGGTTAAACTAGCTGGCCTGTAGTTTTTAACCACATCCTTATTTCCGCTTTTATGTAAAGGGATCACATGTGCCTCTTTCCAGTCCTCTGGCACCACCCCCGACTCCAAAGAGGCATTGAAAAGGTCAGTCAGTGGAGCTGCTAGAACGTCCCCAAGTTCCCTCAGTATTCTCGGGTGTATCCCATCCGGTCCCATTGCTTTGTCTACTTTAAGTTTAGCTAGTTCCTCATGAACACAGTCTTCTGAAAATTGTTAAGGATGCCCCTTGTTTCTATTCCTGGGTGTTTTCTGAGGTCCTGCTCCAGGTTTTTCATCTGTGAACACAGAACAAAAATATTTGTTAAGTAATTCCACTTTATCCTCCTCAACTTCTCATATTCCTCCCATTCACCATTGAGTCTGACAATACCACTTTTGCCCTTCCTTTTCTCACTAACATATCTAAAAATTGTCGTATCCCCCCATTTTATTACAATGGCTATTTCCTCCTCTTTTTGAATCTTTGCTTTCCTGACTACTTTGTTATGTATATAACAAAGTATATATATAACTCCTGTTATGTATACTTGTAAATACTCTTGTAAATAGTTGCAGTAATGACGTCCCATGTTTTATCCAAGTTCTCTGACCTTGTTCTCTGTAAAACCTAACAGTTTGTTGTTATGGTATGTTGTTATATTGTGAACCGCGCTGATTCTGAATAGAGCGGTATATAAGAGCCTGTAATAAATAAATAAATAAATAAATAAAATAAATAATAAAATCTTCTCTGTTTTTCCAAATATAGATGCCTGTCTTTCTCTCTCTCTGATCGCTTGTATTTCATGAAGGTGTTCTCTGGAGATATCAGAAATCAGTCCTCAGATATGGGTGATGTCAGCGCCGACGGAGCCCTCGCAGAAGCATCCCCCTAGCTTTCAAAGAAAGCCTTTGGGAGATGCTACCATGCATGCGTGGTCCCCTTCCTGCCCAAGGGTGCCATCTTGCTCAGTCAGGTGACATAGCTAAAAGACGGCAAAAAATAAAATATGGTAAAGAAGCAACTCCAAGGCAAGGAGGGAGGGTTGTGAGGACTGATTCCTGCTGTCCCCGAAGAACACCTATTACAGATGAGTAACTATGCTTTCTCCGGGAATAAGCAGGAAGTCAGCCCTCATATATGGGACTCCCTAGCTACAGGCTACCGAAAGCCCATAGAGAAAAAACACGGTTATCCTCAGGGGAAGCTGTGAGCAGCAGTAATTGAGTCCACAGGTGCAGACTGCAGTAGAACCCGTGTGTCTGAAGGAAACCAGCACTCTGGTAGCCTGAATACAGAAGGGCAGGAGTTGCCTAGACCCCAAAAAGATTATGGAGCATGGCCTGGCAATAGTGAGCTGCGAAGGTATTGGCAGAAGACCAGGTGGCGGCCCAGCAGATGTCCATCATTGGGATGGAGCGGAGGTTTGCCACTGAAACCGCCATGGCCCTGACACAGTCTGCCGTGACCCGGCCGTCCAGCGAAAGTCCCGCCTGCTCGTAGGCAAGGGTGATACAGTCTGCCACCCAGATAGATAGCGTACGCTTGGTCACCATTTCCCCATACAACTGCGGTCATACGAGAGAAAAATCTGAGAAGCTTTACAGTGGCCCTGGGTATGTTGAATGTAGAAGGACATGGTTCTCTTACAATCCAAGGTGTGGAGGACAGTTTCAGCCCTGCTGGCAAGAGGCCTTGGAAAGAAGATGGGGAGCACCACCTCCTGGTTGAGGTGAAAAGGCGATACCACCTTTGGAAGGAATTTGTGAGAGATGGAGAAGATATTGCAGTACCATCTGCACCAGACAGGAGAACGGGCTAATCCCCTGCTCTGCACACCAGACTGAGAATATGCGCCATTTGAAGGTATATGCCTTCCTGGTGGAAGACTTATGGGAAGTCAGCCGGATCTCCTCCACTTCCTCTGAGAGGTTGAAAGGGGCTAAGGTCAACCTTTCAGGTGCCACGCTGTCAGTGACAGAGACTCCAGATTGGAGTGCAAGAGAGAGCCCTCCTCCTGTGACAGGAGCACTGGGGAGCTCCCCAATGGGATGGGAGTCTCCACTGACAGCTGGAGGAGTAACGGGAACCACGGTTGCTTGGGCCATCAAGGGGTTATCAGGATCAGCGAGACCTTGTCGCGGAAGGTCCTGAATAATGTTTTGGCAATTAGTGGTATGAATGGGAATGTGTACATGAGACCTTCCGACCATGAGATGAGAAACGCATCTGGCGCCACCCGGGAAGGGTGGGCTTGCCAAGAGCTGAAACGGGGTAACTGGTAGTTGTCCGTGCTGGCAAACAGGTCTATCCATGGTTCCCCCCAGAGGTGGAAAAGCCAGCTGGCCACTCTGGAGTCCAGCTGCCACTTGTGTGACTGGAGGATCCTGCTCAATCCGTCGGCCATTGCGTTAACCTGGCCTGGCAGGTAAACTGCCCATAAGAATATGCCCTGTTGGACTGCGTAGGAGCAGAGGGCCATCGCCTCGCGGCAGAGGGTGCGGGACCCCATGCCCCACTGCTTGTTCACATAGAACATGGCCACCTGGTTGTCTGTTTGGACCAACACTGGTTGGCGCCGTAGACGGAGGCAAAAGGCTGTGAGGGCTAGGTGAATCACTCACAATGCCAGGAGGTTAATCTGCTGGTTGCTCTTGCTCTACGACCAGCAGCCCTGGGTGTGGAGTTCCTCGCAGTGGGCTCTCCATCCCAGGTGTCCATTGTGAGAACCCTTAAGGGACATGGAGTCTGGAAGGGCATCCCTGCCTCAAGGAACTGGGGATTTTGCCACCAGGTCAGGGATTCTGCCAATTGGTGGGTCACTACAACTCTGTCGCAGAGACGGCCTGTGGTCTGTGTCCACTGGTACCAAAGGCACAACTGTGCGGCCCTCATATGAAAGCGGGCATCTGGGGTGACATGGACCGTGGAAGCCATGTGACCAAGAAGGCGCAATAGGAGCCAAGTGGACACCGAGGGCCAGTGCTGTATGTCTAGGGCCAGAGACCTAAGCCGGCAGCTTGGTCCTCTGGAAGGAAGGCCTTTGCCTGGAGGGTGTCTAGATTTGCCCCTATGAACTCCAGACACTGTGTCGGGAGGAGGTGGGACTTGGGGTAGTTTATTACGACCCGCAGATTTTGCAGGACCTGGATGGTACGTGCAGTTGCCTGCTGCACTTCTGAGGCCGTGCCTCCCTTTATGAGCCAATCGTCCAGATAGGGGAAGACAAATACCCCCTGGAGGCAGAGGAAGGTGGCCACGACTGCCAGGCACTTGGTGAAAACCCTTGGGGCAGAAGCCAAGCCGAAAAGCAGAACCCTCTACTGGTAATGACTGGCCCCAACCATGAACCTCAGGTACTGCCTATGGTTGGGGTGAATGAGGATGTGTGTGTAGGCATCCTTCAGATCCAAGGAGCATGGCCAATCTCCCTGCTGGAGGTAAGGCAGCAATGCTCCAAGGAAGAGCATCTTGAACTTTTCCCTCACCAGGAACTTGTTCAGATTGCAAAGGTCGAGAATGGGCCTTAGGCTCCCTATTCTTTTTGGCACAAGGAAGTATCTGGAGCAGAACCCCTTGCCCCCTGAGAAGTTGCGACCTGGTTCCATCACTCTGTCCTTGAGAAGACCTGCTAGTTCTTTCAGTAGAAGGTCCTGGTGAAGGGGAGACCTGGTGGGCTCTCCTGGAAAGAAAGGGGGAGGTGTCTGGGCCCAGTACAGGAGGTAACCCTCCTTGACCACTTGGAATGCCCAAGAATTGGTGGTGATGGCTGGCTACCTTTGGGCATAATGAAAGAGATGTCCCCCTGTGGGCTGCTGACCTCCTAGTGGTAGAGAGGCTATGCCAAAGGAGCCAAAAGCTCCCTCCTGGTTGGGCCGGGGCTGACGCCTGGGGCTTGGGAGCCTTCTGCTTACGAGGGCCATGCCCATGTCCCTTGGCCTGCTGACCCTGCTGGGGAGCCGGGGAGGCCTGAAAAGATGGGTAGTTTCTGTAAGCAGTCCCTTTCTTCGGGTAGAAGGGCTTTTTACCAGAACTCTTCCATCAGGGAGGGGCAGCTGTCTTTATAGAGAGCCTGACCCTTGTCATGAACTCGGTCTCCAGCTCAGCAGCCTTGTCGGTCATGCGTTTGCCAGAGATTCTCTCCCTGGCATGGGACATCGACCAACTTGTCCTGAACCCATTGCTCGAAGTTGGATGACTGTAGCCAAGTCTGGCATTGGGCACCGATGTCTGCTGCTGCTACTCGAGGCCCAACTCGAAGCCGTCATAGGCTGCACGAGACAAACTTGGAGCACTCACGGGTGGCTTTGGCCAGGTTCTTGAAACTGATGCAGGGGTTCCTTGGAAAGACCAGCTGAGAAGCCGGCGAGTTCCTTTGACAGATCTCTCAGGTACATGCCCATGTACAGCTGGTATGCCTGGATCTGGCCAATGAACATCAAGCCTTGGTAGCACTTTCTGCTGAGGGCATCCAGGGTGCGTGCCTCCCTGCTGGGGGCACCAAGAAGTGCATCTTCTGATTCTTCAGGTGATGCATGGCAGACTCCACCACCATGGAGTTGTGTGGTAGTTGTGACTTCTGGAAGTCAGGGCTCCAGCGGACTCGATACATCGAGTCGAGTCGCTTTCTCACCACTGCAACTGATGCTGGTGTCTCCCATATATGAAGCATTAGCCATTCCAGGATGGGAGGGATGGGCACTGTAAGCGATTCCCTCAGGGGACCTCGTATTGGAGGATTTCAAGCTCCACCATCCGAGGATCCTCCTCTGATTCCATCAGGAATGCTAGGGCCTCGAATATATCCCTGATGAAGTCAAGGAATGCCATATACATTGGGGCTCTGAGTGAGGGGAATCCGAGGGGACATCATGGTGGTGACAGGTGTCTGGCGACTCCTCGTCCTGCATTTCCCACTCAGAATAGTCCATCGAGCACACTGGCTAGGGAATATCTCAGTCCTGTGTAACAGGAGCTGGATCGAGGCCTTGACCGAGGATTGACTCGAGGCTGAAGGACCTCGAGGATCAGCTCGGCCTCTGGGGACGTCCTCAATGTCAAAGGCCCGGTGGTCTGGGCGGAGGAACCGGTAGCACCAGACAACAG
Source organism: Ichthyophis bannanicus (assembly GCA_033557465.1). NCBI lineage: Eukaryota > Metazoa > Chordata > Amphibia > Gymnophiona > Ichthyophiidae > Ichthyophis > Ichthyophis bannanicus. The sequence goes on from CM066038.1 coordinate 349,386,789, forward strand.
TGCCCACTGCTGGTCCATGAAGGCAGACAAACTGCGCTCCAGGGCTGCCATTCTGGACTCCATGCCAGGAGGCTCTACAGCCATCGGTGCGGGCACCGAGGGAATTGGGCCCGCCACTGGTTCCCCCAATGGGGAGTCCTCAATTAGGATGGTGCCAGACAACAGAGGCCAGCCCGAGGCCAGCCCAAAGGTCTTCTGGGGGGACCTTAGCAGGTTGCTCCTTCTCTGATCCCTCGGGTGAGCTTCTAGGACTGCGCGACCTGGCTTGGGGCTTACCCGGTCCATCTGAACCATCCAGGGATGCCGCCTTTGAGGCCTTATTCTTCTTCTCGAGTTCCCTCGAGGGAGACACCCTTTCCGAGGTACCACGGCATTGGTCGGGGACCATAAGGCTACCCCGGGATTCGACGGTTTCGGAGGAGGAATTGGCCTTCGGAGGTATCAGGGACTCCGGGAAAAACTTATTGTGCTGCTGCTGGCGGCTCTTGAGAGCCTTGTTGGACATCTTATTAGAGAGCCCGCATGCTGTGGGGGTCATGATCCGGTCCCAGGCAGCGAAGGCAGCAATCGTGTGTGTTGGTCAGGGACATTATTTTTGCACAACGATCATACTTTTTAAAACAACTGGTAGCCATGTAAGAAAAATGTATCCCAGCGAGGTCGAAAACCCGCGGTGCCGCCAGTTGGAAAAAAGGTGCGAAGGTGCCAAGAAGGAAAAAGACTACAAACCCGAGACTCGAGGCTGAGGTAGCGGGCTCGGGTGGCAGGAAGAGGACTGGTGCACTACCGGAAGAGAGTATGAAACTCAGGTCGAGAAAATCAGCTTTTTCCAGGGGAAAGAGCAGACATATGTCTGAAGGACTCCGCTGTAAAAAGGAGACTGAGCAAGATGGCCCCCTTGCGCTGGAAGGGGACCACGCATGCGTGGTGGCATCTCCCAAAGGATTTCTTTGAAAGCTGGGGGGATACTTCCACGAGGGCTCCGTTGGCGCCGACGTCACCCTATATGTGAGGACTGACTTTCTGCTTGTTCCCAGAGAAGTGCCAATCAACATCTGGTATATTGAAATCCCTTATCAGTAGCATTTCCCCTTTTCTGGCAATGCTGCGTATGTCTTTAATTAACTCTCTGTCCACTTCTCCCTGTGAGGGTGGTCTGTATATCATGCCAATGCAAATAGATTTCTCTTTCCTTCTTTCTAGTTTAACCCACAGTGCCTCCTCTCTCCCTTTAAAGCCCTCTATTTCCATAGCTTTAATATTATTTTTACATATAGTGCCACTCCTCCTCCCCTTCTTCCTTTCTGAAGGAAGTATAGCCTGGTATAGTTACATCCTAGTAATGGTTGTCCATGAACCATATCTCTGTTACTGCCACTAATCCAAGTCAGCCTCTCTCATTAAAGCCTCAACATCTGGGATCTTATTTCCTTCCCATGCTACGGGCATTTATCCACACTGCTTTACATATGTTGCCCCTTTTACCCATTTCCATAAAGGTATTTAATGTTTCATTTACCTGGGGGCTTTCTTCACCCATCCCCAACGAATCTAGTTTAAAGCTCTTTTCAGTAGGTTAGCCGATCTGCTACTGAAGACACGTCAACCCTTCTTGGACAGATGGACGCCATCTCTGCTCTGCAACTCTTGGAACAGTATTCCATGGTCCAGGAAACCAAAACACTCTTGATGACACCATCCACGCAGCTATGCATTTATCTCCAGGATGTGAGCTTCTCTGCTTTGGCCTTTACCCTCAACAGGGAGAACTGAAGAGAACACCACCTGCGCATCTATCCGCTTCACTTCTGTCCCAGAGCCATGAAGTCACTTTTGATATGCTCAGAGGGATATCTGGCAGTATCATTTGTGCCGACATGCATGAGCAATATCGGGTAATAGTCAGTGGGCTTGATTAGTCTTAGAAAACTCTCCGTATCATTTTGGATTTTGGCACCTAGCAGACAGCATATCTCTTTGGACATTGTCTTGTCGGCAGATGGACACCTCAGAACCCCTCAGAAGTGAGTCACCAACCACCACGTCCCTTCGCTTCCTTGTGGTCACTGATTCTGCAACTTTGGTGTGCTTGAGCTCAGGTTCTTCCCTTTCCAGGGATGCTTTCACCTCCTCCACTTTCTGGCATGGTGCCAAATGCCGATGTATCTTCTCGCCAATTTGTGATCTTCTCACCAATTTGTGAGCTCTCCTGTATGTCACGTTTGTGTTCCAGGAAGTGATTAATAATTCCCCAACAGCAACGTGCAGAGCCGCGAAGACTCCTTTGGCAGACGGTAGAGAGAAAAGGAAACAGTGATCCCCCACAAATCAGCCTGGCACCTCCACAAACCAAATCAACAAAGACAGGAGAAGAGCTCACCGCTGTCAAATCCTCAGCAGTCTTCAAAGAGACAGGCCAGGCACACATCAGGTAATCCCACACATTGCACTCTCCCCTTGGGGTTGAGCAGCTTAGTCGCACAATGCGGAGAGCAGTGAGGGGAACAGCCACAAGCAACACCAGAAGGAGGAATTCCAGCATCAAACACACATGCAGGAGCTGGTCACTAACAGGAGCAGCAGAAGACCAAAAAAAGGTTCCAGAGCCAGTGTGGCCACATGAGCAGACCACACTCACCGCATGGATTTCAGATGGCTGGGGTAAGCTGCAAAGAGGGCTATTAAACAGCTCATAAAGAAGGCACCAATGATTAAGGGTTACAAGCAGCAGGCAACGCATGATAGCTGTGCAGGTGACAAGCCGCTAACACAGTAGGCTAGGTTTGAGCAGATGACAGCTCCAGTCTCAAGCGGCCAGCGCAGTCTAGCTCGCTAGCACCACTCCCCCCATCATATGTTATATTTTTTTGAAGGTGTGAATAAACAGGTAAGATAAAGGTGAGCCTGTTGATATGATGTATTTGGATTTTCAGAAAGCCTTTGACAAGGTCCCTCATGAGAGACGCTAGGCAAAATTAAAAAGTCATGGGATAGGAGGCAGAGTACTATTGTGGATCAAGAACTGGTTAAAAGATAGAAAGCAGAGTAGGGGTAAATGGCCAGTTTTCTCAATGGAGAAAGGTGAATAATAGAGTAAGCCAAATATCTGTGCTGGGCCCGTAGCTTTTTAACATGTTCATAAAGGACCTGGAAATGGGAATAACGAGTAAGGTGATCAAATCTGCATATGACACAAAATTATTCAAAGTTGTTAAAACAAAAGAGGACTGTGAAAAATTACAAGAGGACCTTGATAAACTGGAAGACTGGATGTCCAAATGACAGATGAAATTTAATTTGGACAAGCACAAAACTATGCACTTAGGGAAGAACAACCCAAACTACGGTTACATGATGCAAGGTTCCACATTAGGAACCACCACTCAGGAAAAGGATTTAGGAATCATCATGGATTGAAACCCTCTGCCCAGTGTGCAGTGGCAGCCAAGAAAGCAAATAGAATGCTAGGAATCATAAGAAAAGGAATGCAGAATAAAACAAAGGATATTATAATTTATTTATTTATTTATTTAAACAGATTTGTATTCCGCCTTTTCCTTCAATCAAAGCGGTCACAAAACAATACAATACAAGTATAAACATAGGAGACTATAACATATACAACATATACCACTTTTCATACAATCAAAGCAGTAGTAAAACGCAGGGAGTACATTACATTACATGCATAGGATAACTACATAGAACAAACACAGGATAGGTTACATTCCATTACGTACGATCTAGAAGGGGTGGAAACTGTCCATGCCACCACACCTCGCCCAAAGGCCATACCCGCTGGAAACTACAACAAATACAGACGCCACGGACCAACGCCTAAGGGCCACGCCAAAGGGCCCTCTGGCGAGGCCCGCAAGGCGCGGGCGCGCCTCAGAGTCGGCGGTTTAGAAGCCGGTGTCCAGGGCTGTGGAAGGCTGCTGATTGGTGGGGCATGGAGGTGAGGAGGAGCTCCCGCTCACTCCCTCCGTTGATGGCTGTTTCCCCTCGTTCTGCCAGCGCGCCTCAGAGTCGGCGGTTTAGAAGCCGGTGTCCAGGGCTGTGGAAGGCTGCTGATTGGTGGGGCATGGAGGTGAGGAGGAACTCCCGCTCACTCCCTCCGTTGATGGCTGTTTCCCCTCGTTCTGCCAGCGCGCCTCAGAGTCGGCGGTTTAGAAGCCGGTGTCCAGGGCTGTGGAAGGCTGCTGATTGGTGGGGCATGGAGGTGAGGAGGAGCTCCCGCTCACTCCCTCCGTTGATGGCTGTTTCCCCTCGTTCTGCCAGCGCGCCTCAGAGTCGGCGGTTTAGAAGCCGGTGTCCAGGGCTGTGGAAGGCTGCTGATTGGTGGGGCATGGAGGTGAGGAGGAGCTCCCGCTCACTCCCTCCGTTGATGGCTGTTTCCCCTCGTTCTGCCAGCGCGCCTCAGAGTCGGCGGTTTAGAAGCCGGTGTCCAGGGCTGTGGAAGGCTGCTGATTGGTGGGGCATGGAGGTGAGGAGGAGCTCCCGCTCACTCCCTCCGTTGATGGCTGTTTCCCCTCGTTCTGCCAGCGCGCCTCAGAGTCGGCGGTTTAGAAGCCGGTGTCCAGGGCTGTGGAAGGCTGCTGATTGGTGGGGCGTGGAGGTGAGGAGGAGCTCCCGCTCACTCCCTCCGTTGATGGCTGTTTCCCCTCGTATAATGCCTCTATATCGTTCCATGGTGTGACTGCATCTTGAATATTTATTTATTTATTTATTGTATTTAAAAGGATTTAATATACCGCTTTATCTTTAAATCAAAGCGGTTAGCACATCAAACAATCAAGAGTAGGAGGGTGAATACATGCAGTGGATACATCGACTTGTGTGGTGTGGGTGAGCAGTGTGATTGATTAACTAGTGAGCTATATATATTGTGAACTATGAACAGGGGCTATATACATTGTGAACTATGAACAGGGGCTGTATACAAGTAGCAGGGGGGATGCAGGGGTCATTTATAGGTTGGAGAAGGCTGGTAGCTGGTTCATGTGAAGTCCTTATAGTGTTCATGGCTTGTGTAAATCGGCTTGTGGGAGAAGGCTGGTAGCTGGTTCATGTGAAGTCCTTATAGGGTTCATGGCTTGTGTAAATCGGCTTGTGGGGTGATTGGTGTGATTGGTGCTTGGTGGTCTTTGTTGAATTGTTCAATAAATAGGGTGGTTTTGAGCAGCTTTCTGAATTCTTTTATATCTGTTGTTGATCTTAGAATATCTGAGAGGGCATTCCAAATAGAGGGTGCAGCAAGAGAGAAGGCTCGCATGGATGTGGATTTGTTGGTTCTTGTGAATAGAGTAGGTGTTGGTATGTTGTTTTTAGTGCTGTTGCTGTCTGGTCTTTTGCTTGCTTTGGTTCTGATGAGTTCCTGTAGTATTCCTGCTGACATATTGTTTTTAATTTTGAAGATGGTGAGTGCTGATTTATATTTTGCCCGTGAGGAGATTGGTAGCCAGTGAAGATCATGTAGTATTGGAGTTATGTGGTCTTATATTGAAGCACTAGCAATAATGCGGGCAGGGTGTTCTGGACTATTTGTAGTGGACAGGTGGTTTGTTTAGGTAGGCCTTGGAATAGGTTATTACAGTAGTCCAGCACAGGTGTAATGATGGCCTGGCATACTGTGCGGAAATGTTCCTTATTGAGGAGGGGTTTTAGTCTCTGGAGCGTTGCGAGTTTGAAGAAGGCTGTTTTGGATATCTTATTGATATGTGGTTGGAGGGTAAGCTGCTTGTCTAGAATCACGTCAAGATATCGGACTTCGTCTTTTATTGTAATCGGTGTATTGGATATGTTGATAGAAGTAGGAGGAATGAATGTGGAGTCTCTCGTAATGATGATTGCTTCAGATTTTTTTATGTTGATGTTTAAGTTGTTGTTAGTAAGCCAGGTTGTTATTTCATGGATGCAGGTTGATATAGTGGTGTAGTCTGGGGAGTCCAGTTGAATAGGGGTATATGCCATGATATCATCAGCATATATGGCATATTGTATCTTGTATTTGTTGAATATTTTGCATATAGGCTGAATATAGATGTTGAAGAGAAGAACTGATAGTGATGAGCCTTGGGGAACTCCTTGAGTGGTATTGAAGGGTGCTGAGGTGAGGTTCCCAGATTTTACTTTCTGTTGTCTATCTTCGAGGTATGATTGGAACCATTTGATGGTGGTATCTTGTAGACCAATCTCCATTAGTTGCTTCAAAAGGATGCGATGGGAAACTGTCAAAGGCGGCTGATATGTTGATAAATATTAGTAAGAAGCCTTGCTTTCTCTTGTCTATTCCTTTGATTAAGTTGTCGAGTAGATGTATGAGAAGTGTCTCAACACCATGTTTTGGACCAAATCCGTGCTGGTGGGGATCAAGTGGGGCAAATTGTGTGCAATTCTGGTTGCCATATCTTAAAAAGATATAGCAGAATTAGGAAAGGTACGAAGAGCACTAAAATGGTAAAAGGGATAAAAGGATACCCCTAAGAGGAAAGGCTTAAAAGATTAGGGCTCTTTAACTTGGAAAAAAGATGGCTGAGAGTGAATATGATAGAGGTCTATAAATTAATGAATGGAGTGGAATGGGTAAACGTAGATCAGTTGGTTTGCTCCATCAAAAAGTAGAAAGACTAGGGGACATTCAATGAAGCCACAAATGTGTCACGTTTAGGACTAACCTGAGAAAATATTTTTTCACTCAGTGCACAATCAAAATTGGAATTCGTTACCTATGTGGTTAAAGCTGTTAATGTAGCTGGGTTTAAAAACGTTTTAGACAAGTTCCTGGAGGAAAGGTCCATGAATCCCTGAAGGAGGTACAGAAGTTAAGCGACATTTTTCAAAATTTACGTGTATTTCTCATTATAAACTGCCAGATTTTTCTGTTAACATAAGAGTTTCTATGTAGGGATCTGTAATAATGTGGCTTGTTCAGTTTTTCCAGTAGTGTACTGACCTAGGAACCACTGAAATATTTGTGATGCTTCCTTTTCCTAGGTAGTTCCTTGTTGTGTGAGTTCTGAAAGTTAGTGCTATTACTGTAAGGTAGATCTGCTCTGTATGTCCTGAGTGAGTTTTTAGCAGAGTATTGTATTCCTTCACAATACACCCAGTATTGGAAAGGATTTATGTTGCTGTTACTGAGATGACCCCAGAATCTAAAATTTTAAAAAGAACTAATTTTGACCAGGGCTTTACATGAGGGATTAAGGGAGTAAAGCATAGTTACTCATCTGTAGCAGGTGTTTTCTGTGAACAGCAGAAATAAATCCTCATATATGGGTGACATCCCCTGATGGAGCTCCCATGTGGGAACACTCCCCAGCTTCCACCGTGCATGCACGCCTGCCTTCCCGCCAGCCCAGCATCATCTTATCCTCAGTAGAATAGAAAAGCTAGTAGCCAAAAACAACTCCACGAGGAGGGGGGCGGGGGGGGAAGGTTATGAGGACTTATTCCTGATGTTCATGGAGAACATCTGCTACTGGTGAGTAACTATGTTTTCTCCATGAACAAGCAGGCTACTGAACACAAAAACAGCCCAAATGGGGCAAAAAGAACTTGAGAAACAACATTGGAGATCCCTTTTCAGGACACAACCGATTCAACATCCACAGCAAGCATCAACATCAGGACAATTCTTTCAGTAGCCTGGATGGACAGAAGGGCTGGGGGGGAAGGAGTTGAAACCAAATCCCAAACAGATGCCGGAGTACGGCCTGGCCGAAGTTACTGTCACGCCTGGAATCTTTATCCAAGCAGTAGTGGGCTGTGAAGGTGGTGGACAGAGAACCATGTGGCAGCCCTGCAAATCTTCTCCATGGAGACCGAGCAGAGATTGGCCACAGACATAGCCATGGCCCAGATGTTGTAAGCCGTGACATGTCCCTCGAGGCTCAGATCTGCCTGAGCATAGGCAAAGAAAGTACAATCCGTTACCCAAATGGACAACATGTGTTTGGAGACAGCCACACCCAGTCTATTCAGGTCATAGGAGACAAACAGTTGGGTAGAACGCCTGAGGATTGGTCTGCTCAAGGTAGAAAGTCAGCGCATGCTTGCAATCTAGCATGTAGAGCTAGGTCTCTGTTCTATTGGCATGAGGCCAAGGAAAGAAGGTGGGCAGTACCATTGACTGGTTGAGGTAAAAAGCCGAGATCATCTTGGGCAAGAAGCAGGTGGATGCAGAGCACCACCCAGTTTTGGTAGAACCTCATGTATGGTGCATGGGCCACTAGGGCCTGAAGCTCACTGACTAGGCAACCCAAAGTGAGTACCACCAAAAGAGAACCTTCCAGGTCAGAAACTTCAAAGGACAGGTAGTGAGCGGCTTGAGGGGTGCCATCAGCAACTGACCAAACACCACATTCAGACCCCATGCTACTGGGGGGGCTGAATTGGAGGCTTCGACAGGAGCAAGCCCCTCATGAAGCGGGTCACCAGCGGCTGAGCAGAAATAGGCTTCCCATCCATGCACCGATGGTGCACTGCAATAGCACTCAACAGAGTTGGACTTGAGGCCCGAGTTGAAGAGATGCAGGAGGTACTCCAGCAAGCTCTCCATTGAGCATGAGAAATGGTGTGTGCACACCACAACGAGAACCTGCACGATTTGAAGGCATTGGAACGGCGGGTGGAATCCCTGCGGGAGGCCAGGAGGACATCTACCACCTTTCCCAGCAAGTTGAACATAGGCAGGACTACCTGCTCAGCGTCGAGGCCGTGAGGGCCAGGGACCGAACGTTCGGGTGCAGCAGGGTCACGCCCTCCTGAGAGATGAGGTCGGGTTTGCAACCCAGCCAGATTGGCTCCTGACAGGAGAGCTGGAGCAGCAGGGAGAACCACCGCTGTCTGGGCCAGTACGGGGCAATGAGGATCATGGCCCCCTTGTCCACCTGGAGCTTAAGAAGCATCTTTGCTATCAGTGGAATCGAGGAATAGGCGTAAAGCAGGCCCTCCCCCAGTTCAGGAGGAAGCCATCGGATGCCAGCCTGAACATCGCAGCTATGCGGGAACAGAAGTGATCCACCTGCGCATTTGGCAGTAAGGTGAAGAAGTTTACTGATGGAGTGCCCCACTCCTGAAAGATGTACTCCACAACCCTGTTGTTGAGTGTCCACTCATGAGGCTGGAATACTGGCTGAGATTGTCCACCAGCGTGTTGAGCTCCCCGGGCAGGTAGGTCGCCAGCAGCTCCATGCCATGGGCCACTGCGAATTTCCAGAGGTATACCGCTGCCCAGCACAGGAGGTAGGAGCCCGTGCCTCTATGCTTGTTGATGAAGAACTCTGCGACCTGGTTGACTGTCTGAATGAGAACTACTTGGTTGACTAAGAGGGCCTGGATGGCCCTGAGGGCGTTCCCAATCACCCACAGTTCCAGAAAGTTCATCTGGTGCAGGCTCTCCTGCTCTGACCAGTGGCCCTGTGTCTACAGGCCCTCCAGGTGCACGACCCAACCCAGCTTGGACACATTGGTGGTAAGCGTCCAGTGAGGCGGCTATGACTGGAAGGGGAGAGCTTGGAGCAGGTGCCATAGCTCCAGCCACCACTGGAGAGGCTTCACTAGGGGCGCAGTAATGGCCACTTGATCCCTGAGGCGGCCTGTGGCCTGCTTCCATTGGGTGGACAAAGTCCACTCAGCCTGGCGCATCCTGAGCCAGGCCAAGGGGATCACATGCACTGTGGAGGCCATGTGGTCTAGCATGCGCAACATACCTTGCGCTGTTGTGTGATGCTTTCAAGAGATGCTGTAAGTGGTCTTTTGGGAGGAAGGCTCAGGCCCGGGTGGTGTCCAGGAGGACCCCGATGAATTCTAACTGCTGTGATGGCTGCAGGTGAGATTCTGAGAAGTTGACCACAAATTCGAGTTGCTCAAGCACCTGTATCATCAGGTGCGCTGAGTGCTGCATGCCGTCGGACGTGGGGACCTTTATCAGTGAGTCATCTAAGTAAGGGAAGATGAAGACCCCCAGAGTCCGGAGGTAAGTGGCAATGATCGTTAGACACTTTGTGGGCTATTCGTGCCTTCACCCGGCCTCGACTAACTTCCCCGCCAGTTGTGCGGGGAAGTTAGACGGGGGTGGGGAAGGGGCAACTCGGGGGGCAGAGTCTGGGCTGTCGCCGGCCCTGGACGTACAGGGACGATTCTAATGTCGGCCCTATACATCCAGGGCCGGCAACATGTGTGGAGAAATTATTGCACCTCCGAGGCATTTTTAAAATGCTGGGGTGCGGATGGAACAGGAGGGGCCGGAGGGCATTCCACACAGCCCAACCCTGGCCGTAGGAGGCCAGATCAGGGGTCAGGCTCTGGGGAATTAGCTTTAATTTCCAACAGCCGGCATCGCGGCTGTTCAATGGAGCCTTGACTGAGTTAGCAGGGACAGTCCTGCATGTGCAGGCTGAACTGAATCGCAGTCCCAGCCTGCAAGTGCAGGACTGTTCGCGATTCTGATCCCTCGGAGCTAGACATGCTCTGCGGGATCAGAATCGCGATCCCCTCTGTATGTCTCGAAAAGCCATGTCCTCTGGAGGAGATCTTTTCTGAGGCTCTGATACTGGAGAATCGGCAGGACATCTCGGTGAAGACGAGTGTCCAGAGACACCTCGTCTTCAGACTCCCAGAAGGAAGCATCGGAGGAAGACAGGTGGCAGTCCTCAAGCCCCGAGGGTCAGGCTGCTCCAGCGCTTGCTGGCTTGCCGGTGACTATCTCCGTCCCGAAGAACAGGAGACCGAGCGGGACCTCGGCCGAGGATCTACTCGGGCCAGTAGGGCTTCGAGGATGAACTCGGACTCCGGGATTGATTTCGTCGTTGAACCTCCGGTGGTCTGGGCAGAGGAACCAGACGTACCGGATACTAGTGCCCGTTGCTGCTTCAGGAAGGCAGTGATCCTGCGTTCCAAGGACACCATCCTGGACATAAGTTCGGGAGGTTCCGCAGCATCCGGCTTGGGCACCAATGTACTTGGGCCCGAGGCCAGTTCCCCCGGAGCGGAGTCCTCGACTAGGATAGGATGCGCCTGCCAGGGTTGATTCGTGGCCAGATCCTTCCGGGAGAGCTTGATCGGGTGTTACTTCCCCGACACCTCGGGCTGGTGCTCGGGGCTGTGTGACCAGCCCCGTGAGGGACCTGGCCATTCTGAACCATCCAGAGACGCAGCCGTTGAGGATTTTCTCCTTTTCTTTGGTTCCCTTGAGGGGGACCCCCTCTCTGAGGTTCCCCGATGTCGCTCGGGCTCAAAGCGTTCCTCCTGAGGTGTGAAGGCCTCAGACGAGGCCCTAGCTTTCAGAGGCATGGGAGAATCAGGGAAAATTTTTCCATGCTGCTGCTGGTGGCTTTCTTTGTTGACATAAGTTTGCAAAGCCCACAAATAGCCAGATCGTGGTGCAGGCCAAGGCACTGGAGGCAGCAGTCATGCGTATCAGTGAGGGACATAATTTTACCACACCTGTCGCACTTTTTGAACCCACTGGTAGCCACGGGGGAAAGAAGGGCCCCAGCAAGGTCAAAGACCTTTCGGGCTGTCAGCGAGAGAAAATGGGCAGAAACGGCCAAAAAGAAAAAAGTAAAAGAAAAAGAAAAGAGAGCCAACCCGATACCGGGGGCGGGCGGGAAGGGTACCAGTGCTAGCCGGAAAGAAAAAACAACAGCCAAAAGGCAATAAGAAATCACTTTTTCCGGGACAGAGAACAGACTACGTCTGAAGGGCTCCACAGAAAAAAGAAGACTGAGCAAGATGACTCCTTTGGGCGGGAAGCGGACCATGCATGCTTGGTGGGCAACTCCCAAAGGCCTTCTTTGAAAGCTTGGGATTTGCTCCGTGTGGACTCCGTCAGCGCTGACATAACCTATATGTGAAGACTGACTTCCTGCTTGTTCCCAGAGAATAAATTTTATAAATAAAAAAGTAGAGAAAAAAAAAGTTTCTCCTTACTGAATGCTCTGCTTCACTGTCTAACTTTCATTGCCCCCTCTCAGTCTATCTCCCCCACACTAGTGCCTTTCTCTCTTCTCTGTTCCTTTCTCTAGATCTCCCCCCCCCCCCCTCAACTATCCTCTTGCTGGCTCCTTCTCCTGTTTTTGGCTCATTTTCCTCATAAATAATCATCCATTTTCCCCCCACCCTCTATCTGCCCAGCTGGTGAGCAGGGAAAAATTTTCATTCAGATGATTAGTCAGATAACATCTCAAGTTAACCATGTAAACCTTTTGGAATTGACCAGCTCTTCTTTCTCCCTTAATCATTCCATTTCTGGTTCCCCACTTGTGGCTCCTCCCCTATCAATCTCCTTCAATTTCCTTCTGTCATTCTCCCAATCTTCCACTCTCTGAATGTCTTTTCTCTTGCCTAGTAAGCATAGTTACTCACCTGTAACAGGTGTTCTCCAGGGACAGCAGGAATCAGTTCTCACATATGGGTGACGTCGGCGCCGATGGAGCCCTCCTGCGGAGCAAATCCCCAGCTTTCTAAGAAAGCCTTTGGGACTGCATCACGCATGCGCGGTCCCCTTCCCGCCCAAGGGTGCCATCTTGCTCAGTCAAATGATATAGCTAAAAAAGACAGCAAAAGAATAAAAATTAATAATAGGACTGCAACTCCAGGGGAGGAGGGAGGGTCGTGAGGACTGATTCCTGCTGTCCCTGGAGAACACCTGTTACAGGTGAGTAACTACGCTTTCTCCAGGAACAAGCAGGAAGTCAGTCCTCACATATGTGACTCCCTAGCTATAGGCTACCGAGAACCCATAACTGAAAAATAGGCTCCCTCTAGAAGAGCCGCAGCAGCCATGATAGGAGTTCAACTGAGAACGTAACACTCCGGTAGCCTGACACCAAAGGGTCGGAGGGTAGGAGTTGCCTAAACCTCGAACAGATTACGGAGTACTGCCTGGCCGAAAGCACTGTCCCGTTGGGACTCCCTATCCAGGCAGTAATGGGCCGCAAAAGTCTGGCTTGAAGACCAGGTGGCGACCCGGCAGATGTCTGCCAACGAACAGAGCAGAAGTGAGCCACTGATGCCGCCTTAGCCCTGACCTGGTGGGCCGTGACTTAACCCTGCAACGGGAGACCCTGTATGCCCAGGCGATACATTCCACCACCCAAGTGGACAACGTATGCTTGGAGACAGGCATCCCCAGCTTACTGGGGTCATAAGAGATGAAGAGCTGAGAAGCCCTTCGATGTCCCCGCGTACACTCCATGTAGAAGGCCAAAGCCCTCTTACCGTCCAGGGTGTGCAGAACTGCGTCTGCCCGACTGGCATGCGGCCTGGAAAAGAAGGTCGGAAGTGCCACCTCCTGGTTGAGGTGGAACAAAGAGACCACTTTCGGAAGGAACTTGGGGTGAGTGCGAAGCACCACCCTGTTCCTATAGAACCGTGTGTACGGTCTATCGGAAACCAGAGCCTGCAGCTCACTCACTCGTCTGGCCGATGTGAGTGCCACCAAGAAAAGCGCTTTCCAAGAGAGGAAGTGGAGATGGCAGGTAGCCATCGGCTCAAAAGGTGGGCGAGTAAGCTGTTCTAAGACCACATTCAAATCCCATTTGGTCACTGGGGGGCTTCAGCAGAAGTAAACCTCTCAGGAACCTGGACACCAAGGGCGTGCAGAAAGAGGTTGTCCTTCCACTAGAGAGTGGTGTGCTGATAAGGCACTAAGGTGGACTCGGACAGAGTTTGATTTGAGGCCTAAATCTGAGAGGTGAAGCAGGTACTGCAACACCACTGACACTTGGCAGGAGAAAGGGTTTTCGCCCTGCTTATCACACCACACCACAAACCTATGGCACTTAAACGCATAGGTTTTCCTAGTCGACTGCCTTCTTGAGGCTAGCAGTACATCCTCTACATTTTTAAGGAGGAGAAGTGGTGCGAGGACTACACTTTCAGCAGCCATGCCATCAGGTTGAGAGACCTGAGGTTGGGATGCAGGAGAGTACTCCCTTCCTGCGACAGGAGGTTGGGGTGTAATCCCAGAGGAATTGGAGCCTCTGCCACCATTTGAAGCAGCAGCGGAAACCATGGCTGTCTTGGCCACCTGGGAGCTACCAGGATGACCGAGGCTTTGTCCTGAAGGATCTTGAACAGAGTCCGGACCACCAGGGGCGTGGGAGGAAATGCATACAGGAGGCCCACAGACCAGGATATTAGGAAAGCATCTACAGCCACCCTGCATGGGTGTAGCTGTCTGGAGCAAAAGCGGGGCAACTGGTGATTCTGTGGGCTCGCAAACAGATCTATGGATGGTCGTCCCCAGCACTGGAACAGTTGCTGGGCTATGTTGGGATCTAGTTGCCACTCGTGCGGCTGGAGAATTCTGCTTTGCTTGTCGGCTAAGACGTTCTCCTGAGTTGGCAAGTAAACTGCTTTGAGGTGCATACCCTGGTTGACTGCAAAAGAGCATAGGTCCAGGGTCTCTTGACAGAGGATGCGAGACCCTGTGCCCCCCTGGTTGTTCACATAGAACATTGTCACTTGGTTGTCTGTCTGAATTAAGACAGGCTGATGAGCCAGGGTTTGACAGAATGTCCATAGAGCTAGGCAGATAGCTGGAAGCTCTAAAAGATTGATCTGTTGTGTGCACTCCTGTGGAGACCACACACCCTGAGTGCACAATTCCTGGCAATGGGCTCCCCAGCCCAGCAAGGATGCATCTGTAGTCAGCACTCTCGTGTGTGGAGGAGGCTGGAAAGGCACTCCCTCCAGTAGGTTGTATGGTTGAAGCCACCATGCCAATGACTGCACCAGTCATTTGGATACCTTGATGCTGTCTCTGAGTCTGCCTGTGGCCTGTGTCCACTTGTCCCTGAGGCACCACTGAGTTGTTCTCATGTGGAGTTGGGCATTGGGTGTCACATGTACCGTGGAGGCCATGTGACCAAGGAGGCGCAGAAAGTGTCTTGCTGAGATCTGGGATCTGCGGCTCACTTGCTGCACTAGGACCAACAGTCTCTGTGCCCTGTTTTCTGGTAGATAAGCCCTTGCTTGAAGGGTATCCAGCCTTGCTCCTATGAACTCCAGTCCTTGAGAGGGAACCAGAGTGGACTTTGTGTAATTGATCACAAACCCTAAGTGTTGTAGCAACTGGATAGTGCGAGACGTGGCCTGTTGGGCTTCCAGGGTTGACTGTGCTCTGATGAGCCAGTCGTCCAAGTAGGGGAAGACAAATACCCCCTGGTTTCTTAGGAAGGCCACTACCACAGCTAGGCACTTTGTGAACACCCTGGGTGCAGAGGCGAGGCCGAATGGAAGCACCTTGTACTGAAAGTGGTTTCCTCCCACCACAAATCGCAGATATTGTCTGTGGTCTGGATGGATTAGGATGTGTGTGTAACCATCCTTTAGGTCTAAGGAGCATAGCCAGTCTCCCTGGCGGAGGTAAGGCAGCAATATTCCAAGGGAAAGCATCTTGAACTTTTCCCTCACCAGGAACCTGTTTAAATTGCACAGGTCGAGGATGGGTCTCAGGCCTCCAGTTCTCTTTGGTGTCAGGAAATACCTGGAGTAGAAGCCCTTTCCCTGCAGGTGGTGGGTCACCGGTTCTACCGCCTGATCCTCGAGAAGACCCACTAACTCCTTTAAGAGGAGGTCCCTGTGAAGAGGGGGTCTGAGAGGCTCCCCTGGAAAGTAAGAGGGAGGTGCCTGGGTGAGATGTAGCCGAGAGTCCATTTGGACTATCTGGAGAACCCAGGTATCTGTTGTGATGGCTGGCCACCTGTGGGCATACAGGGTCAGCCTTCCTCCTGTGCATGGCCTTGCGTCCTTGGAGAGAGAGACTATGCTCTGGGAGTCAAAAAACCCCTCCAGGCTGGGCCGGAGCCGGTGCCTGGGGCTTGGGGGCTTTTTGCTTACGCGGGCCATGCCCCTGTCCCTTGGCCTGCTGCCCCTGTTGGGGAGCTGGGGAGGCCTGATATGTGGGGTAGTTGCGGTAAGCAGTACTTTTTCTCTGGAAAAAGGGCTTCTTAACCGAGCCCTTCTTCTTAGAGGGGGCAGAAGTCTTCTTCGAGAGCCTTGTCCGGGTCAGGTACTCGGACTCGATCTCGGCAGCCTTTTCTGTCATGGGTTTGCCAAAGAGGTTTTCACCTCGGCAAGGGACATCGACCAACTTGTCCTGTACCCATTGCTTCAGGTCTGACGACTGTAGCCATGCCTGGCGGCATGCACCGATGGCCGCCGCAGCTACCCGGGCCGATGCCTCGAAGCAGTCATAGGCTGCTCGAGTCATAAACTTCGAGCACTCTCAGATCCCAGTGGACAAAGCCTTGAAGCGCTACAAAGGTCCCTCGGAGAGGCCAGCTGAGAACCCAGCAATCTTGCATGCCCATGTATAGCTGGTATGTCTGGATTCGGCATGACAGCATTGAACCCTGGTAGCACTTCCTGCCGAGGGCATCCATGTTGCGGGCCTCCCGGCCAGGAGGCACCAAGGAGTGTGACTTCTGGCTCTTGAGCTGGCGCATGGCTGATTCTACAACCATGGAGTTGTGCGGCAGTTGTGCTTTCTGGAATCCAGGGCTCTTGCGAACTCGATAAATGGAATCAATTCGCCTGCTGAGTACCGGCATCGAGGCCGGTGTCTCCCACATGCGGAGCATCAACCGTTCCAGAATCAGAGGCACTGGTACAGTAAGGGCTTCCCGAGGTGGAAAGTCATACTGGAGAATCTCAAGCTCTTTGGCTCGAGGCTCCTTTTCGGCTTCCACCAGGAATTACAAAGCCTTAGCCATGTCCCAGACGAAGTCCAAAAACTGAGTGTCCTCTGGGGGGAACCTTCTCCGAGGTTCAGATCCCGGGGAATCCGAGGGGAAGTATTTGGTCAGATGGGTACCTGGTGACTCCTCGTCTTCCGTTTCCCAACTGGACTCCTCTGAGGAGGAATTGAGCGGCCTTGAGGGCTTCGGTATCGACTGCCCCGACGCCGGTGGAATCGGTGTTGATGACCTTGGTCCCGAACGGGAGGTCGAGGGGGACATCGGCTGAGGATCGACTCGAGTTCTTAGTGTCTCGAGAATCGGCTCGGCCTCCAGGGTCGACTTCAACGTTGATGTCCCGGTGGTCGGGGCGGATGGACCGGTGAGACCGGTGATCAGCGCCCGCTGCTGGTCCAAGAAGGCAGACATGCTGCGCTCCAAGGCCGCCATCCTGGGACCGAGCACAGGAGGCTCCGCAGCCCCCGGGTAGGGTCCCGACACCATCGGGCCTGACACCAGCTCTTCCATAGGAGAGTACACAACAAGGAGAGTGCTTACCTGCCTCTGTGTCTCCGGGTCCTTATGAGGGAGTTTTGCAGGCCTCTCCAACTCCGAGGATCCGGGGTGGCGGGCCGCGCTCTGCGACCGGGCCCGTGAGGGACAAGGCCTATAAATTAATGAACGGAGTGGAATGGGTAAACGTAGATCGATTGTTTACGTTATCAGAATATAGAAAGACTAGGGGACATGCAATGAAGCTACAGGGTAAACTATTTAAGACTAATAAAAGAAAATATTTTTCCACTCAACGTGTAATCAAACTCTGGAATTTGTTAGCGGAGGATGTAGTAAAGGCTGTTAGTGTAGCTGGGTTTAAAAAAGGTTTGGACAAGTTCCTGGAGGAAAGGTCCATAAACCATTATTAAGAAGGTTTATGGATATCAATGCTTGACCCAGTACAAGCATTGTGGAACCTGTGTCTTTTGGGGAAACTGCTAGGTACATATGACCTAGATTGGCCACTGTTGGAAACAGGATACTGGGCTTGATGGACCTTGGTCTGACCCAGTATGGCATATCTTATGTTCATATGTTCTTAAGGCCGCTCGGAGCCATCTAACGACACCGCCCTCACGGATTTCTTCTTCCTCTGGTGTTCCCGCGAGGGAGACCCCCTTTCAGAGGACACCCGACGCTGCTCAGGATCAGAGAGCTCCCGAGAGGTCGAGGCCTCCGACGAGGTCCGGGCCCGGGTGGGTGCGGACTCAGGAAAAATCCTATCATGTTGTTGCTGCTTGCTCCTCAAGGCCTTGGAAGGCATTTTCTTACACGGGCCACAGACCTTTGGGTCGTGGTCGGGCCCGAGGCAATGGAGGCAGCAGTCGTGTGTGTCAGTGAGGGACATTAATCTCGTGCACCGATCACACTTTTTAAACCTGCTGGCCGCCATTGGGGGAAAAAGGGCCCCTAACGAGGTCAAAGGACTGGACTGCCAGCTAAAAAGAAAAAAAAGAGCACGAACGCTAGTCACTAAGGACAAAAAACGAAAATTTGGACTGGACTCAATACCGGTGTACCAAGCCGAGGCGGGAAGGGGAACCGGTGTTGAACCGGTTAGACAGAAAAGAATTTTCAAACTTTTAAACAGTTTTAAACACTTTTTTCGCGAGGGAACTTGGATGACGTCTGTTGGGCTCTGCGGAAAAAAGGAGACTGAGCAAGATGGCACCCTTGGGTGGGAAGGGAACCACGCATGTGTGATGCAGTCCCAAAGGCTTTCTTAGAAAGCTGGGGATTTGCTCCGCAGGAGGGCTCCGTCGGCGCCGATGTCACCCATATGTGAGGACCGACTTCCTGCTTGTTCCTGGAGAATCCCTTCTATGGTTCACACTCCACCTAATCTCCCCATTTTGGCTCTCTTTCTCCTGCACAAAACTGTCCCTCTCTGGCTCTTCCTTTCATTACCCATACAACTACTGCTCAGCTAAGACATAATTAGGGCTGCTGGCAGCTGGAGAGTGAACTATGCCTTCCTATGGTATGGCAGCATAAAAACAGGTAAAGATATGCAGATTTATGGTCCCTACCTATGCTGTCCCTCCTAGATGCCCCTGGAACAATGGTAGTGCTTTCAAATATTCTACCTTGTATGCCAGAGTAATACTGCTAGGACTAGCTTTTACTGAACCCGGGCAGATATTCAGAATTATGCCCACCCTCTGATCCTCCTAGCTCAGCACAACACTGTCTCCTTTGGCAGCAGAGATATGGTTGTCTCATGGTGGCAAAGGCTCCAACAAGACACCTTTCTCTCTTTTTACATTCATGCCCATCATCTCCCTCTTTCTTGCCCACTCTTTGTACTGGATCCCTCTTTCCTCCCCATTTCTTGCCCTATTTCTCATTTTCTCTCCCCTTCACAGCTTGCCTTGCATTCTCCTCTTTCTTTCCCTCCACTTCTTGTCCAACAGCATTCCTTCTCGTCCTCGCCCAACAGCCTCCCCCATCTATTCTCTTACCTCCTACCCAGCAGCAATCCTTTTGCTCTGCCTAGGAACAGCTCTCTTTCTTTCTCTTCCAACTCCTGTCCAGTAGCGTATGGGGGTCATTTTAAAAGGCTTAATCATGATTTAGGACATCTGAAGATGTGCACGTGGACGTCAAAATCACAGAGACGTGTCCGAAGCCATTCCACAAATGATATTTACAGATGTCTCCGTTGCAGGATGTCCAAGTAGGCAAGGGGGTATGGTAGAAGCGTGTCTGGGGAGGAGTATTGGATTTATATGTCTCTGTTTGATTTCAGGAACGACAGGGACATCTGGAGGCATGTCCATTTTTAGACCTGCTGCATGCATGAACAGGCATCAGGAAAGTGATTGTTTTGGCCTTAAAACACCCAGAGAGTACAGAGAATATGGAAAGTTAAGTGACTAGTCTAAGATCACAAACCCCCAACACTGGTATTTGAACCACAGTCATCCTGCATCCAACCTACTACTTTAACCATTATGCTATTAGACATCCCATTGTAAAATATGCCTTCTTTTCTTTCACTAACCATATAAAAAAAATCTAATTCTGTTGTCATCTCAGTGATAGTGACAAAAATATCTCCATTACCATATATTTTGTAAAACTTGCCAAAAAAAATTCACTCAACATATATGGCAAACCTGAAATACCAAAACAGCACTAACTCTCATAACTCAAACAGCAATAACACCATATGAAAAGACAACACTGCAAATATTTATTGGCCCTAAAACACCAATATACCTACAACTGAGAAAACAGAGCAAGCTGAAGATCTCTATCTATAGTATATAGAAACTACATGCTAGCAGAACACTTCACCTCAGTCACACATACAGAACACAGAATGACCACAAATTTACAGATATAATTATGAAGACCAAAACTGAATTCTTTGCTCTGCTGCCCACTCCAATTTCATCCCCTCCCATTTGTTTCCTGTAGACAGCAGGGGAGAGAGAAAAAAGAGGGAAGGGGATGATTTAGAAAGCAAAATGGCTAGTCTTTGCTCTGTAGTGTCTCCTCCAGGTCACCCTCTTTTCTACCGTCTCTGAATGAGGTCTGATGGTGAAAGAAATGTATTCTCACCCTGAGTATTGCTGAATACCTTCACATGGTGACCCCATTTTATAAAATCCATACAAAATCTCAACAAGGCAACCACTACAATTGAAGTGTGATAGAAAAAATTAAATTTCAGTGACCGCATGTCATTCAGGATAAAAAGGTGTCCAGCCTTAGCTTAAGCACTAGAGCTAATGATGGTGGTAGCGATAGTGCAAACCCTTTAGGTAATGATGATATCCCTACTTACTTCACCAGAAGAGCACTATAGGCCATGCTGAAACTGTTCATTGACCCACTGCAGCAGGGAATAGACCACAGAAACTAATGCTCTTTCTGAGAGAGCTGCCCCTCTCCGTCATCATAGAGGCATAGGCAGCTGCCTCCAAATTACCACAGCAGTCACTTTCATAAATGTTCTGGCATATATGAAGCAATACACAACATATTAAAAACACAATAGAAACTTTATCATAAACTCCAAAATAAAACTAAATTTTGACTACATTGAAGCAAGTTCAATACCTCCTGGCATGGTGTGTAGCTGGCCTCGTCTTAAGTCCAGGGGCCACAAAAGAGGCCCTTTTTTACCTCTTATGTATATTCAATATAAACATAGGGCCTGATATTCAGCCAGGACAGCCATTGTTTAAAGTTAAGTGCCGTATATTCAGCGGTGTTATCTATTTAACTAGTGCACATGTAAGTCCCGTGTAAAACTGTCCCTCACTGTGGACGTGTGTTTTAAATAAAAGAAGGAAACACAGGAATGGGATCTCTATGCAGCAGGAGGTGCTATTTTATAATCATACATGTAGGAAAAATCAGCACGGGAGCCCCAGTAACTTACATATGTTAAGTACTGATATTTCAGAACACGCACATGGAAATGTAGGCACTTAATGTGTATCCTGGCTATTTTGCAAACCTAGATTTCAAGCTACTCTTAATCATTCCCAACGACCTCAATGTTTACCCATTTAAAATGTGGCGGGGCAAATAAACATTGGGGAATTAAGGAGGATATGCCCTTAATCCTTCCTGTAAAGGGCTTGCCGAAATGAGAACTTTTTAAAAGCCTAAAAGTTCCAGGGAGCAGGTTTAACTACAGATGTCTTCTATCTGCCAACCTCTATATGAAATGGGGGGATGCATGTATAACTTTTGTTCCTCCTGAACCATACCTCTGGCATGCTCCTGTGTAACCTGGACATGACTGTGGCAAACACATGTAAATTAAGATCTTTCTATAATGGCTACTATGGACATGGATGTAATTTGCATGTTTATGTGCTGGTACATATACATGCAAAATGTGAATAAGGCTTCTAAATACGGCTAATCTAAATGCATAACTTATCTATTTAGTGGCTGTATATTGCCTCTAAAAGTATAACTGTTGCCTCAACTTTGTCCCTCCCCAATAGCGGCCCTTGATTAAACAGTTAAAAATCGTATCCTTTAGAAGGATAAATGGTCATGTTTTATCTGCATAAGGGCTGAAAATACACAATTGCGTTGTGCATTCGTCAGTTGCTACCTGCCGACAAACACATAACTCGCTTTATTAGGTCATAATAGATCTATATATTTTTCTTCCCCATTGATATCTATGCAGCTGGTAAACATATGTGCTATGGTAACTGAAGTGTCTTCATCACTTTCCTTCATGGTGATGACATGGTTTGAACATGCTCACTGCGTTTCTTCAGCTCAGTTCCAGCTATTGATGACTAGAACACAATTCTGCATCTCGTTTTGAAAGAATATGGATTATGCAGATTTCAATGACGCTCATAATATGTAATCAAAACAAGGGGTATGCTTACTAAACAGCGATAGCGGCTTCTGTGGGATATTGGAGCTGTGGCCCCATTGATTACAATGGGGCCGCAGCTTTGATATCGCACGGAAACCGCTACCGATGTTTAGTAAACATACCCCCAAGGCTGCTCTAAAATAGTGCATAAAGGGAATCTGTGTTTTTCTTGAGCTATGCAAGGCCCTGAACTGCATTTGTTTCACATTAGATCTCATTATTGTTATATGGTGAGCTCAGTAAATATTTTTCTATTGGAAGTTTTTTAAACTCTCAAATTTGGGTAAATCAACCCCATGCTGAATGAAGCAGGGAGTCAAAGTTTCAAAAGTGTGGGAGTGAGGTATTTGTATGGAGGAGGAGGTAAGGGATAAGAAAAGCACAGATTTTGCCTGAGGCAGTAAAATGTTTTGGGAGAGACATGACTGTACTTATGGGAAATATTTGTAAGTTGATTTAGACTAGTTGACATTTAGATAATAAACTATAGCCTAGAAAACAAGCAATAATGGTTGAAAAATGGAATCCCATGAACAATTGCACTTACCTGCTTATACATCAGAAGGTATGCATTAGGTGAGCTGACAATGAATAGAAAAAAGGAAACGTTAACCTTAAAATTCAGACAGCCCAAGTCTCCTGATCTTCCTGTGCTGTTTTGGTATATATTATTGACACTGTTTCATATTATTGAAATTACTAGGATTCAATTTATTTATTTCCAAATGCACCACTTTGGTATTATGCTGACATTTGTTTTTACTCTTATTATGCTGTTTCTACAGTGGTAAGTTGTTTTTGTCAAGTTATACCTATTGTCAGGATCCTACCAAGCTAGAAATGTGCTCTGTGCAACTAACAAATCTGGTGTCCCCCTCCACCCCAGCAACTCTTTTTGAGCTTCCTAGAAGCCCAGGGATGATATTAGTGCTCTTTCTGCATTTGTGCCCTGTGCAGCTGCACCGCTCGAACAGCCCTTAATACAGGCCTATCTATTGTAAACTGCCTTCGGTGAATTACCTCATAAAGGTGGCCAATAAATCTTAATAAATCAAGAAAATTAATATTCTCAGACTGCCTACTAGCGACAGAGCGGAGACTGAGCTTTTGGTGGGGACCGAGGTTAACATGGGTGGTACTAGCAGTGCGGATGAATGGAATAGCTTCCCGATGATGGTGGCAGTGAAGGCAAAAAAATGATAACAATATGCAAGAAAGTATGGGATAAGCACAGGGAATCCTGAATTCAGAGGAAATGAAAGGAAAAGCCAACATTAATATTATGGCCTTGCTCCAGGAAGAGCGAAAATGGGCCTATACTTATTTATACCTGCTGTTATAGTCTATGTCTTCTGAACTTGACGAGTTATTTTAGTTTATGAAAGATTGTGAAGATGCATCTCACGCATGATAAAATTAATGAGGGGTATATTCAGCCGTGGCGGCTAGTTATTCTACCCAGCTAGCTTCCGCTGCTGCTGAAACTTACATAGCTCTTTTTCTCTGCTTTATAATTTGATTAATTTGTGGGAAATTGGTAGGTTTTATGATTTGGCTGAAACTTACATAGCAATGTAGTATATGATGGACCAGCATGGTCCATCTAGTCTGCCCAGCAAGAGGCAAGAGTAAGTGCACCTGCGGCTCCGTGCAGGTCACCCCTCCCCATACCTTTGTTTAGGGGTTTACCCACTGCTCCGTGCAGGTCATCTCTACTTGTTGAGATACAGACACAGTTTTGATTTTATCCTGTTTCTATATAGGGATCCACTGTGTCTGTCCCATTCTGTCACTGTATTTGCCCTTACCACTTCCATCGGGAGGGTATTCCAAGCATCCACCACCCTTACTGTGAAAAAGTATTTCCTGATGTTGCCTTTCAGTTTACTCGCTTGCAGCTCTGTGTTATGCCCTCTAGTTTTGCAGCTTCCCCATCTTTGAAAAAGGTTTCTTTGTTCATTAATACTCCTTAGTATTTAAAGGTCTGTATCCTAAACCTGGACATTTAATGCTGGGGTCAAATCCAGCCCCAACACTGAATATCTAGGTTGCTCAGATTGGCAGAAAGATGACTGAGCAGTGGTGATATTCAGCCGCTGCCCCGTTAGATTCTATAAACAAAAAAAACCCCAAACTTCAGTGACAAATAATACTACAGACACAAAATCACCGAACAAACCCCCAGAAAAATCAAATCAAGATTCACTTCTTTTTGTCGGATGTGTCCAGGAAAGGAACATAGTAACAAAACTATGCCCACTCACTCAGTTAATGGATGTAACTGAGTGGTGGGCATAGTTTTGTTACTATGTTCCTTTCCTGGACACATCCGACAAATGGATGTAACTGAGTGGTGGGCATAGTTTTGTTACTATGTTCCTTTCCTGGACACATCCGACAAAAAGAAGTGAATCTTGATTTGATTTTTCTGGGGGTTTGTTCGGTGATTTTGTGTCTGTTAGATTCTATGGCAAAAGTTAGGCCAGCCTTTGCTGTGTATTACTTTCCCTGCTTTGTCACAACCAGGAAATGGCTCAATATCACTGCTGCCTGGTTATGACTGGGTTCAGCCCCTGGAATGCCCTAATGCTAACCGGTTAGCCTTGGGGCATGCAGCAGTGGCACCTAGGGATTATTCAGTGGCACTAACCATATTAGTGCCACTGAATATCCTGGATAGAGGAATTAACAAGGTTAGCAGGTCTGCTAAGGGTGTTAATCCCTTTGAATATCATGCCCAATACTTTTAGCACCTGAGCAAAATCCCAGTAAACTACTTATTTACAGTATATTTGTTTCTCTAGCACTTAGTTTAGTATGGCCCTTTAAAGCTGATAAATGTGTCAATTCACAAAAGATGGCAACCACAGTCCTCTTTAAAGTGAAATGCCTTGGCATTTGATTGGTGCATCTCAAACACCTTCTTCCATCAACACAAGCGGCGACTGTACACATGAACTTCACCCAATGGATAGTATAAAAATTAAATTGACTACATCTGTGGAAGTCAACGATGGAAAAGTTCTATAACATCAACAAAGACAAAACCTGGAGCTGACTGTGGTACAGATCATTAACTACTAGTATGCAAACTCAAGCTAAAGTTGAAAAAGAGCAAACCACTCATGATTGCAGCAAAATATGACCTTGAGAATATACCTCTGGAATTTAAAGACTGCCTGCAAAATTGATTTGCTGCTTTAGATACAAATGACAGAGCTCCAGAAGAGTTATGGAATGACATCAAGAAGGTTGTGTTGGAAGAAAGCGAGAAGTCTCTACAAAAGGTGAAAAAGCAAAAACGGCCAAAATGGATGACGGAAGAAACTCTGAAAATTGCCCAGAAACGCAGAGAAGCTAAAGCCAGAGGAGAAAGACAAACAATAACAGAACTCAACAGAGATTTCCAACGTGCAGCAAGACAGGACAAGGAAAAGTACTACAACGACGCATGCAAGGAAATAGAAGCAGAAACTATTAGAGGAAGAACAAGATCGGCTTTCCTAGAGTTAAAGAAAAAGTTCCAGCCTCGAACTGGAATGTTACAAGATGCTCAAGGTTCTATGTTGAATGATGCTGAGAAGATCATGAAAAGGTGGAAGGAATATACAGAGTTTTTATATGATAAAGATCAAGTGAACCAACAGCCGTTTCAACCTGTACCTTATGATCGAGAACCATTGGTGATGAAAGAAGAAGTTAAAGCAGCATTGAAAGCCTTATCAAAGAACAAAGCACCAGGCATCGATAGCATTCCCATAGAAGTATTATAGCAATCTGATGCAGCTGTTACCGTACTTACAAGGCTCTGCCAAGAAATATAGAAGGCAACATCATGACCAACTGACTGGAAAAGATCTGTGTTTATAGCAATACTAAAGAAAGGTGATCCAACTGACTGTGGAAATTATCTCACAATCGCTCTGATCCCACATGCCAGCAAGATTCTACTGAAGATTATTCAAAAGAGACTACAACCATACCTGGAACAAGAACTACCTGAAGTGCAAGCAGGGTTCAGGAAAGGGCGAGGAACGAGAGACATCATTACAGATGTGAGATGGATCCTTGAAAAGACTAAAGAATACCAAAAGGATATCTATTTGTGCTTTATCGACTATAGCAAGGCTTTTGACTGTGTAAACCATGAGAAACTCTGGGCCACATTAAGAAGCATGGGTATACCAGAACACCTGATCATACTCTTGCACAATCTGTACATTGATCAAGAAGCAGCAGTTTGAACGGAACAAGGAGAAACAGAATGATTTAAAATAAGCAAAGGTGTAAGACAAGGCTGCATACTTTCCCCCTACCTGTTTAATTTATATGCAGAACAAATCGTCAGAGAAGCAGGATTGTATGAAGACAAAAGAGGTGTGAAGATTGGTGGAAGACTCATCAACAACCTTCGCTATGCTGATGATACCACATTACTGGCTGAAAGTGAAGATGATCTGAAACATTTGCTTCTCACAATCAAAGAACATAGTCTCAAAATGGGCCTGCACCTTGGGGAGAGTCAGAGAGGACAGCCTACCAGTCCGGAGGTGACAGGCTCTTGTTCCGGCGGCCCCGACGTCACCGGGGGCCTCTTTAAAGGCGGAGCAGTGCAGACGGAGCTTTGGGAGAGCCAGAGAGGACAGCCTATCAGTCCGGAGGTGACAGGCTCCTGTTCCGGCGGCCCCGACGTCATCGGGGGCCTCTTTAAAGGCAGAGCAGTGCAGACGGAGCTTTGGGAGAGCCAGAGAGGACAGCCTACCAGTCCAGAGGTGACAGGCTCCTGTTCCGGCGCCCCCGACATCATTGGGGGCCTCTTTAAAAAGCTCTGCTAGACAGGCGCAGCCGGAGGCGCTAGTCCGGGGCAGCAATCTAATGGGCTGGATACAAGGGGCGTTTTAGGCCCCTTGGGAGCCCCTTGGAGCACCGCAGGAGATCAGGAGTAGGAGACATCAGTGAGTTTTGTAGCCCAGATGGGAAAGAGAAAAAAGAAAACCACAACAGTGGCTCCAGTAGGAACAACGGTGGGTCCTATGGATAGACATGTTAAGGTAATGGCACGTTCTGATGTTTCTCTCGACCCTGACATTTTAGTTCTGCGTTCATCTGTTGCATCCCTGAGCTCCCCGGACCATTCTCCTCCCTCTCCACCAACTTATATCTCTCCACTTCCGTCCGGTTCCGTGGAAGTGCAGTTTCAGCAGAGTACACCGGCAGATACCGGAGGAATGCTGAAGCCAGTTGCCTGGTCGCCTCTTCCAGGTGTGGCCAATGAGGTACCTGATCAGGTTACTCTGGCTGATATCTGGAAAGTAGTGACTCGTATTGAAAAAACTTTAGTACCCACAGTTACACAGTTGTGTAGTTTCTCTTCGGAGGTTACTACTAAATTGTCTGAGGTGGAAGGGCGGTTGGGGAGTATGCTTACTCAAATTTCTAATTGTGATACCAGTGTTCTGCTTTTAAAGCAGTTAGTTCCTCTAATATTAAAGATAGTTTAATTATTCATCACAAGATGGAAATGTATGACAATATGTTTTGTGCTAAGAATATTCGGTTGTTAAATTTTCCCTTTTGTCATTTGCTTTCAGCTGAGATCCTGCTTCAAAAGTATTTTAGGGAGGTTTTGCGCTTGGCTTCGGCCGACTCCATTGCTATCTCAAAATTATATTACTTGTCCGGTCGAGGGCTTTCCACTACTCCTTCTGGGGAGTTTGATGTAGTTCAAGGCCGTGAGGACCTTGAGCTCACTAAATTCCTGAAGGATTCTCAAGATAACATTGTGTCTCGTGCTACTTTGGTAGTAAGTTTTGTCTCGGATCAGGACAAGGAGCTTGTATTTCGTAGTTACTTTAAAAATATGTCGACATTGTTTTGTGGTGCTAAGGTTCAAATGTTTCCTGATGTTTGTAGGGCTACACAAACTAGGAGACAGGCCTTTTTGGCTCTGAAACCTAGAGTGGTAGCCCTTCCAGCTACAATTTTTCTTAGATATCCCTGTAAATGTTTGATTACATTTCAGGGTTCTAAATTTGTTTTTGTAGATCCATCTCAGTTAGAGGTTTTCTTGGCTGGGAAAGTGGGGCACGGTAATAAATAGGAGAGGGGTGGGGAGTATGATTAATTGCTGTCTCATGTTTAGAGCTCACTCTTATGTTTTCTTTAATTTTAATTTTCTTGTAATATCTCCCCCTTATTGTGGGCTAAGTGATAGTGTGTTTGCTGTTAATGTTATGTTGTAAGAGTTACTCATGTAACTAATGGTATGTTGTGAGTTTATGATTGTAAATGCTCTTTTATTTCCTTATGCTTGCTTTTGTAAGTAGTATGAAAATTATAAATAAATAAAAAAATGGGCCTGCATCTTAATGTAAAGAAGATAAAGATCATGACAACTGGCAT
This sequence comes from Ichthyophis bannanicus, assembly GCA_033557465.1. Taxonomy (NCBI): domain Eukaryota; kingdom Metazoa; phylum Chordata; class Amphibia; order Gymnophiona; family Ichthyophiidae; genus Ichthyophis; species Ichthyophis bannanicus. The sequence continues at coordinate 349,415,301 of CM066038.1, forward strand.
AATCAACAGGTTCATCGTTGAAGGAGAAGAAATTGAAATCGTGAACAACTTTAACCTACTTGGATCAACTATCAATAAAGAAGCAACAAGCAGTCAAGAAATCAGACGACGCATTGCTCTTGGCAGAATGGCTATGAAAGACCTAGATAAGATCCTCAAGAGCAGAGATGTCTCTCTCCATACAAAGATTCGACTTGTTCAAGCCATGGTATTTTCAATAACATCATATGGATGTGAAAGCTGGACAGTGAAAAAGATAGACAGGAAGAAAATTGATGCCTTTGAATTATGGTGCTGGCGGTGAATACTGTGTATACCATGGACTGCCCGAAGAACAAACCAGTCGGTATTAGAGGAGATCAAACCTAAGCTTTCTTTAGAAGCTCAGATGACAAGACTTCGACTTTCATACTTTGGACACATTAAGCAAAGAGAGAGATCATTAGAGAAAGACATCATGCTTGGCAAGACAGAAGGTCAGCGCAAAAGAGGAAGGCCAGCAATGAGATGGATCGATACAATAACAGCAGCTACGGGTACCAGTCTGTCAACAATGAGCTGCCTGACTCAAGACTGAACACAATTTAGGATAGCTATCCAGAGAGTCGCCATGAGTCGACTCTGACTCGACGGCACTTAACAACAACAACATGCTGAATGTGTGTTGTTGATATCATATCTAATAAAGACTTATCACGTCTTAATGAACAAAGTTACACAAATACCTGTGCAATTTCACATTGTCTACTATCATATACTGTACTGCCTTAAACTTGCTATATCATTTTCTCTATATTCATTAATTCACTTATTTCCAAAAGTTCCTTCCCTTTCCTACCTTCAATCTCTACCCTTCACAGCACAAAGATCGGCTGTGAGCAGTTTCTTGGCTTACATTCATTCAGAAGCTGGCCCACAAAATCATTTTGAAGAGGTGAACTTAGCCAAGCTGGGGCTAACTTCAGCTCTGACTTTGACAAACTCAGCATCAATTGATTACATTTCATCAGTCACGTTAAATGAATCTTAAGAGGCGCAGGGATGTTTTGCTTTAGCTACTGCGGTGCTTCTCACCCCAATCCTCACGATCTGCTAATTAGTCTGGTTTTCAGGATATTCACAGTTAATATTCATTAGATATATGTATGTACTGTTTTCATTGTATACAAATATCTCATAAGTACATTTCCTTGTAAATGTCCAGAAAACCAGACTCACAGATGGGTCTTGAGGACTTTGCCTTAACTGAGGCAAAACATCATTTCCCTGGTTCTGAGTAGGTACCAGTGTAACAAGAGTTGGCTTCCCCATCCTTGCTTTTGTTTCTTATATTCCCACATTAACATTAAATTCCCAAGTTAACGTTTACTACTATGACCAATATTTAATGTTTCATTGTAATTTTATTATGATGGTAGAATTGATGCTAGGGTAAATCCGAGGACTATTTCCTATTTAATAATGATACATTGGAACAGTCTGAAATATACATTTTCTCTGGAGATGCCATAAACTCTAATCAGCTTTTCTAGTTAGCGGTCATAGCCAAACAGGGAAGGATTTATAGCCCTCAACTATGGTTTGCTTATGAATGGATTTTTATTGCATTATGAATAAATTTTACAGTACCTTATAGTTTCATACTCAATCTTCCTGTCAATGTTCTAATAATAAAAAAAAACATAAAGATCACATTAACAACATTGCCAATAGAGAAACAAACTTATTATGAACTTTGCAAAACTTAAAAACCAGAGCAAAACCATCCTTAGAAGATGGACCTACTGTAAAACCCACTTCCATATAGCGATCTGTTTTATATTTGACCCTCTCTCTCCTTCCAACCTTCCCATTAAACAATGAAAGTCAAGGCTGGAGAAGAATGATTAACTACCTCCATACTGGCCTCTTTCTACTGCCTTTCTTTGATTTTCAGTGCATTTCAAAAATCTGAAAAGTGCTATTAATTTTGATATGTGTATTTAGCCTCAAAGAGTAGTAATTTCTTCTGCGGAAACAGAGCGGAGATTGGCCACTGACGCAGCCATTGCATGGACATTGTAGGCCGTGACATGACCCTCAAGGTGCAACCCAGCCTGCGAATAGGCATAAGTGATGCAGTCTGCTAGCCAAAAGGATAGCATGTGCTTCAAAACAGCGAAACCCAGCCTAATGAGGTCAAAAGAAATGAACAGCTGGATGGACTGGTGGCGCGCCTTTGTGTGCTCCAGGTAGAAGGCTAGAGCTCATTTGCAGTCCAAGGTATGCAACATCACCTCTCCTTGGTTAGCATGAGGCTGGGGAAGAAAGTCAGCAAAACTGGTTGAGGTGGAACTCTGAAACTACCTTCAGCAGAAAGCTGGGATTACATTTGGAGAACCACCCTGTTCTGGTGAAATCTGGTGTATGGCAGGTGAGCTACTAAGGCCTGGAGCTCACTGATGCATCAGGCCAATGTCATCGCCACCAGAAAAAGGACCTTCCAGGTCAGGAATTTCAGGGAACACGAGTCTAGAGGCTCAAACGGGGCCCGCATTAGCTAGGTGAGTACCACGTTGAGATCCCAAGCCACCGTAGGGATGGAGAACACTTTGCGGGCTGTGAACTTAAGATTGATTAATTCTCCAAGAACTGGGACTGTTTAGCCATGGGATATGTTCCATGCTTATCTTTCAGAGACGTTATCTATTCCTCCAGAATCCCACCCTCCAATGGTGAAAGTTTACTATCTCCCTTTGGGGAAGAAAGGGTCTGTTTCAGGGTGCAATGTTGGTTCACAACTAGTGGAGGTGCTAAATGTAACTGGTTTTCTTGAAGGCTCTCAGGAAGAGTCAATTTTCCGCTCTACTCTTCTTGTTATATTTACCCTTTTATCTGATAGAGAGTGGTTGTTAAAATTATTCTTTAAGAAAAGAAATCTGTTTTTCCGAGGTCTCCCTGTCCGGATTTTTCTGGATTTATCCAAGGAGACTCAACATCGGCATAGGGAATTTCTTCTCTTACTTCCTGGGGTTCAGCAGCTGGGAGATCTCTTTTTTTTTTAAAGTTTCCATGCAAATGCATGATTAAAGTCCAATGAGTTTCCTACATTTCTATGAGCACTCCCAGCTGCTGGCCTTCATGAATACCCAGCGTTCTGGTGTCACTGGTGATTCCATATCTGATGTTCCGTGAAATATGAGTAGTTTCAGTTGTAGCATAACTGCTGTTTTCCTGAAGTATTTCATATCTTTTTCTTTCTGTGGTCCTCCCCTTTATTACTGTGGTTTGGGATGGGCAATGTGATTAATGTCTGTGGTATAGACTTTTCTTCATTCTTTATTATTCCTATATTAATTTCTAATCCTTGCTCAATTTCTGTACAAGATATAATCTTGGCTTTATTTTGTAAAACTCCATAAATATAAAAGAAAAAAAACAACAACATAGGAAATGCCATAATGAGTCAGACCAAGGTCCATCAAGACCAGTATCCTGTTTCCAACAATGACCAATCCAGATCACAAGTACCTGACAGGTTCCCAAAAATGTACACAGCTTCCACAATACTTGTTCCAGGATAAGCAGTGGATTTCCCGGGCCCTCTTTAATACTGGTTTATGTACCTTTTCTCAAGGAACGTGTCCAAACCTTTTTTAAACCCAGCTACACTAACAGCTTTTACTACATCTTCCGGTAAGTGTCGAGTGACAAAATATTTTCTCTTATTAGTCTTAAATGGTTTACATTGTAGCTTCATTGCGTGTCCTCTAGTCTTTCTACTTTTTGATGGTGTAAACAACCGATCTACGTTTACCCGTTCCACTCCATTCATTAATATATAGACCTCTATTATATCCCTCTTAGCCGTCTCTTTTCCAAGTTGAAGAGCCCCAAGCTTTTAAGCCTCTCCTCATAAGGGTATCCTTTACCATTTTGGTGGCTCTTCTCTGTACCTTTTCTAATTCTACTATATCCTTTTTAGGATATGGCGACCAGAATTGCATACAATATTCAAGGTATGGTTGCATCATGGAACGATACCAGAGGCATTATAATATCCTTGGTTTTATTCCCATCCCTTTCCTTATGATTCTTAGCATTCTATTTGCTTTCTTGGCCACCACTGCACACTGGGCAGAGGGTTTCAATGTATTATCCACAATGATACCTAAATCTTTTTCCTGGGTGGTGGTTTCTAAGGTGGTGCCTTGCATCATTTAACTATAGTTCAAGTTGTTCTTTCCTAGGTGCATAACTGTGCACTTGTTCACATTAAATTTCATCTGCCATTTCAATATCCAGTCTTCCAATTTATTAAGGTCCTCTTGCAATTTGTCATAATCCTCTTGGGTTTTAGCAACTTTGAATAATTTTGTGCCATCTGCAAATTTGATCATCTCATTCGTTATTCCCATGAATATACTTGTTAACATATTCCCATGAATATGCTAAAAAGCAGCGGACCCAGCACAGTCCACTGTTCACCTTTTTCCATTGAGAAAATTGACCATTTAGCCCTACTCTGCTTTCTATCTTTTAACCAGTTTCTTATCGCATATTTCTTATCGGTTCACCGCTGTTGCCTCGACTTCCTCTCCTCTCATGTCCTCCTGGATTCCTTCCTCTCCTCTCATGTCCTCCTGGATCCCTCCCTGACTTTTGTCCTTTACACTCTACTGAAACAGCTCTTGTCAAAGTCTCCAGTGACTTGTTCCTGGCAAAATCCAAGGGCCTGTACTCTGTCCTCAAACTCCTTGACCTCTCTGCTGCTTTTGACACCGTTGACCACAACCTTCTCCTCGATACCCTGTCCTCACTTGGCTTTAAGGGCTCTGTACTATCTTGATTCTCCTTCTATCTCTCCCATCGCTCCTTCAGTGTGTGTTCTGGTGGCTCCTCCTCCGCTACCCCGCTCCCAGTTGGGGTACCCCAAGGATCTGTCTTGGGTCTGCTCCTTTTCTCTCTCTATACCCAGTCCCTTGGTGCGCTTATCTCTTCCCATGGCTTTCAGTACCATCTGTATGCTGATGACTCCCAGATCTACCTCTCTACGCCTGAACTCTCTCCGGCAATCCAGACCCGGATCTCTGCCTGCCTTTCTGACATCGCTGCCTGGATGTCTCACCGCAGCTTGAAATTGAACTTGGCCAAGACCAAACTTCTTATCTTTCCCCCTAAAACCTCCCCTCTTCTTCCCTTCTCAGTCTCTGTGGACAGCTCTGTACTCCTTCCTGTTTCCTCTGCCCGCAATCTGGGGGTTGTCATTGACTCCTCACTCTCTTTCTCCGCACATATCCATCTCGTAGCTAAGACCTGTCGTTTCTTTCTCTACAACATTAGCAAAATCCGCCCTTTCCTTTCTGAACACACTACTAAAACCCTTATCCACTCCTTGATCACCTCCTGTCTTGACTACGGTAACCTGCTCCTTACTGGTCTCCCTTTGAATCATCTCTCTCCCCTTCAATCTGTTCAACACTCCACGGCCTCATCATGCCCATATTACTCCTCTTCTCAAGTCACTTCACCGGCTCCCTATCCGTTTCCGCATCCAATTCAAACTTCTCCTGCTGACCTATAAATGCATTCACTCTATAGCTCCTCAGTACCTTTCTTCTCTTCTCTCTCCTTACAACCCCCTTCGGGAACTCCGTTCCTCTAGCCAACTGCTTCTATCTATGCCCTCCTCTCCTACTGCCAACTCCAGACTTCGCTCCTTTCACCTTGCTGCACCTTACGCCTGGAACAAACTACCTCTGTCTGTACGCCAGACACCTTCTCTAACTCTCTTCAAATCCAGGTTGAAAGCTCACCTCTTCACTGCTGCCTTCAGATCTTGACTCACCTGATCTCCTCCCCCTCCCCCTCCCCGTTTTACCCTGTTTTTACCCCTGCTTATACCTTCTGTGTTTGTCTTGACTAGATTGTAAGCTCTGATGAGCAGGGACTGTCTCTTACATGTCTGTGCAGTGTTGCATACGACTGGTAGTGCTATATAAATGCTCAGTAGTAGTAGTTATCCACAATACTACACCACCTCCAATCCCAGGACTTTTCAATTTGGCTGAGTCTCTCATGAGGAACTGTGAGCTGTGAGCAGGAGCCCCTCCTTCCTCCTATAGCCTGCCAATGGGAAGCCAGCAAGAACGGCTTAAACCGCCGCTTCGGGGGCGCGCAGGAGAGCAGTGTTTGACCACCGGAGCTGTGAGCAGGAGCCCCTCCTTCCTCCTATAGCCTGCCAATGGGAAGCCAGCAAGAACGGCTTAAACCGCCGCTTTGGGGGCGCGCAGGAGAGCAGTGTTTGACCACCGGAGCTGTGAGCAGGAGCCCCTCCTTCCTCCTATAGCCTGCCAATGGGAAGCCAGCAAGAACGGCTTAAACCGCCGCTTCGGGGGCGCGCAGGAGAGCAGTGTTTGACCACCGGAGCTGTGAGCAGGAGCCCCTCCTTCCTCCTATAGCCTGCCAATGGGAAGCCAGCAAGAACGGCTTAAACCGCTGCTTCGGGGGCGCGCCCGTGCCTGAGGGCCTCGCCAGAGGGCCCTTTGGCGTGGTCCTTAGGCGTTGGACCATGGCATTTTCCCTGAAGTTAACATTGAAGATGTGATCTGGATTGTCATACGCATATATTATGGTAACCTGCTGTTCCCTTTCTTCTCTTTGCCTTATCTTTTTGACTGTTTCTGTCTTCTACTCTGTCCTATCTTACAAATGGCGTTCCTTTCATATTTCCTCAAATGATATATTATTGTAAACCGCTCTGATGCTTCGGCCTGAGCGGTATATCAAATTTAATAAACATAAACATAAACATAAAGGCTTTCTGAAAATCCAGATACACTATATCAGCCTGGTTACATCTGTCACCTTTATATACTATTTGAGGTATAGTGAACTTCCCTACATCTTCTTTAGTAAAGACCGAAGCAAAGAATTCATTCAGTCTCTCCGCTATGGTCTTGTCCTCCCTTAGCGCCTCTTTTACCCCTCTATCATCCAATGGTCCAACTGGCTGTCTCATAGATTTTTTGCTGCGAATGTACTTGAAAAAGTTTTAATTATGCATTTTTGCTTCCATGGCAAGCTTATTTTCAAATTCTCTCGTTGCCTACCCTATTAATGCTTACATCTAACTTGCCAATGCTTATGTTGTTCCTGGTGTTCATCATTTGGCTCCTTTTTCCATTTCCTGAAAGATGCTTTTTTTGGCTACAACAGCCTTTCTGACCTTGCCTTTAAACCATGCTGACAGTTTTTTGGCCTTCCTTCCACTTTTCTTAGTGTGGAATACATCTAGTCTGGGCTTCCAAGATAGTACTTTTAAACATCGCCCAGGCTTGATGTAAACCTTTAACCTTTGCAGCTGCTCCTTTTAGATTTTCTTAACTATTTTCCTAATTTTATCATAGTCTCCCTTTTGAAAGTTAAAAGGTAGTATTGTGGATTTCTTTGCCATTCTTCGTTTGTTTATTAAATCAAATGCGATCATGTTATGATCACTATTGCCAAGTGGCTCCAAAACCCTTATCTTGTGCACCAGAACCTGTGTTCCACAAGGACTAGGTCCAAAATAGCTTCCCCTCTTGTTAGTTCATGAACCAGCTGCTCCAAGAAGCAGTCATTTACTTCATCTAGAAACTTTCTCTCTAGCATGTCCTGACCCAGTCGAAACCAGAGTATTTGAAATATCCCATTATTACTGTGTTGTAACTTTTGTTAGCTTCCCTGATTTCTTTCAGCATTTCATCATCCATCTGTTCATTCTGGCCAGGTAGTCGGTAGTCCACCTCCACTGCCATTGCCTTTCCGTTTTTGCTGTATATGGAATTTCAATCCATAGAGATTCTACAGTGTATTTTGTTTCCTGCAAAACTTTAATCTATACAAAAGAGGAAGGCCAGCAATGACACGGATCGATACAATAACAGCAGCTATGGGTGTCACTAACAATGAGCCGCCTGACTGAAGACCAAACACAGTTTAGGACAACTATCCAGAGGGTTGCCATGAGTCAACACCAACTTAACAGCACTTAACAACAACATCATTGTGATATAGTTTGTACCTGGGTATCACAGTGTGCCATTGGTTGTCCTCCTTCCACCAGGTCTCAGATGCCAATCATATCTAACCTTTCATTTAGTGCTATATAATCTAGCTCTACCATCTTATTTTTTAGGCTTCTAGCACTTGCATACAGGCATTTTAGAGGTTGTATTTTATTCATATTAATCTGGTTATCAGTTGATAGGTGTAATTTGGAATCTTAAGGACATCTGGGTTACTTCTATCTTTGCTGGAACCTCTCTGCTGGGATGCTCTAACTTCCCTGTTTTGATAATAATCTTCAAGGATATATCCTTCCGAACCATGCGCTCCTTGACGACTGTCAGCATTCCTCTACTGTCTAATTTAAAAGCTACTCGACAAAATTCCTTACATGGTCGTTTATCAGAGCGGTAAATCTGTTGAAAAAATGGATTAAACGCTCCAAACTGAAACTACAAGATCATGATGTAAACAAACAACAAGGTCTCAGACTTGAGTAGGGCTATAGTTCAGACTTTAACTTGCCTGATCTTTATACACCCGATTGCATCAATGACCTTTTGATGTTGCTCAATCTATATTCCATTCCTTTGATAAATGTAAAAACAGCATTGAAACAAAACAAAATCAGCTGTTCACTCTTGTCATAAACAATTTGTTGTAAATTTGTTTTTAAAGAAAACAATATGTGCTTATCTTAATATGACGACCCCAACGCCAGTTTTCAGCGCCAATGCGTTTCACCGTCATGAAGTTTCCTCAGGGGGTTTATTTAAGCACTTCCACATATACTTTGTCAATTCCAAACCTTCAAAACACTTTCAACTGCGTAGCTTTGATGCCTTCATAGAATCATTCTGAAAACAAGTCAGCCACTCCAAGCTGATGCCGCGCATCCATTTTTTCAACTAATTTAAAAGCTAAACAATTTCCTTTTAAAAGGTTAATTCCAGCAGCCTGGTTCCGTCCCTGTTAAGGTGGAGCCCATCCTTTTGGAAGACCCACTCTCTTACCCAGAATATTGCCCAGTTCCTAACAAATCCAAAACCCTCTTCTTTGCACCATCATCTCTACCACACATTGAGACTCTGGAGCTCTGCCTGCCTTTTGGGTCCAGCTCGTGGAATAGAAGCCTTTCAGAGAATCCTTCCTTGGAAGTTCTGGATTTCAACTTCCTATCTAAAAGCCTAAATTGGCCTCTAGAACCTCCCTCCCACACTTTTCTATGCCACTGATGCCAACATGTACCAAGACAACAGACTCCTTCCCAGCACTATCTAAAACCTTGTTAAGGTGGCGCGTGAGGCCCACTACCTTCACATCAGGCAGGCTTGTTACCAGGCGGTCCTCACGTCCACCAAGCACCCAGCTATCTACATGCCTAATAATCAAATCGCCAACTGTAACAGCCATCCTAACCCTTCCCTCAAGGGCACATTGCCTTGGAGAAACCTGTTCAGTGCGAGACGGTTTTACATATCCTAGTGGACAGGACATGAGCTGAATAATCTTGGAACACCAGGATCGTTCTCTTGACATGCATAACCAAGCCTCCTTGTGTGCCACTCGAAGAACGGCCTCTTGTTGTACAAAGTTGAGGAAGCGGGTGATGACTGCATGCAGACTCCACTCTTGCACCCACCGTGGTTTAAGACAATGAACCCATTCAATTTGCAAGGGTCCCAGAGATTATTCCAATTGCAGGCTCACAGGCAACATGTCTCCAAGAAGCCGTGCAACTCTAGATCGGTCACCATCTCTGGAATCCCAATGAACTTTAAATTTTTTCAGCGTGATCTATTTTACAGATCACCAATCTTCTCTTGCTGCTTTGCCACTGTATCTTTTAAGGTAGTGAGTTCTCGGGTTGCCTGGGAAATACTCTCTTCCACCTTCCCAACGCGCTGCTCCAATGTGGCTACATATCCTTGAAAATATTCCAGGGAGACAGTCACCTTGTTCAACTTAGCGTACAGTTGTTCAAACCTAAGAATCCAGCATGAGGACCACAGCTGCTGAAATATCTTCTGCCAATATGGCCAGGGCATGGTCAGAACTCGACCCAGGGTCCTCATACAAGCTCATAGTAATTACTCTCAAAAATAATTTAACATTATAACCAATCTTACTCGTGTCCCCAAACCCCTTCTGACCCTACCACCACAAGTCTGACTGCTGATGGACTCAACTCCTTTATATCCAAAGTGGACACCATCGTGGCCTTCCTCACTCTACTACCACAGAAACTGCCCTGCCCTCCCTCCATGTCCTCTAATTCCAGCCCAAGCTCCTTGTGACTCACCACAATCTGGTATTCATTTAACAAACCCACACCATTTCTTGTAGCAAAAATCCTAGCCTCAATGCAATCCACTACCTCCATATCAGATCCTATCCATGCCTAGCTCTTAAAGATCCTGTTCTCAACCTAACCTGCACTATGGTTGATAACTCCCTTACCACCGGTGAAATACCTCCATCTGAAAGCATGCAATGGAATACCTAAATTGAAGAATAACAATCTTAACCCATCTAATCCTTTAAACTAGTGATCTATATGCAATCTTCTATTATTGTTCAAACTTACTGAACAAATTGTGTTATTTTAAGGGCAATAAACCTTTTTGTTAGAAAGGTAAATAAATGTAAAAAGAAAAGGAGGTGGCTATGGTTCTCAAAAGAAGCAGCTGGAAAGTGAAGAAAAAGAGGGAGGCCTGCAGAAAATATAAGAGATAAGAGAGAGAGGAAGACAGGCATTTATATTTGGAAAAAACTTACAGACGCTAGCAAAGTAGTCAGGAAAGCAAAGATAGAAAAAAGAAGAATAAATAGCCAATGCAGTAAAATGCAGGGATAAGACATTTTTCAGATATGTTAGTGAGAGGAGGAAGAGCATAAGTAGTATTGTTAGACCGAAGGGTGAAGGGGAGGAATATGTAAAAGCTGATGAGGATAAAGCGGAATTGCTTAATAAATATTTCTGTTCTGTATTCACAAATGAAGAGCCAGGAGCAGGACCTCAGAAAACACCCACACATAGAAACAGAAGTGATGGGGAGATCGAACAATTTTCAGAAGACTGCATTCATGAGGAACTGGATAAACTAAAAGTAGATGAAGCGATGGAACCAGATGGGATATATCTGAGAATACTGAAGGAACTTGGGGACATTCTAGCAGCTCCACAGACTGATGTTTTCAATGCTTCTTTGGAGTCGGGAATGGTTCATAAGAACATAAGATATGCCATACTGGGTCAGACTAAGGTCCATCAAGCCCAGTATCCTGTTTCCAACAGTGGCCAATCTAGGTCATACGTACCTAGCAGTTTCCCCAAAAGACACAGGTTCCACAATGCTTGCATTGGGTCAAGCACTGATATCCTGGGTCCCTTTTTAATAATGGTTTATGGACCTTTCCTCCAGGAATTTGTCCAAACCTTTTTTAAACCCAGCTACACTAACAGCCTTTACTACATCCTCCAGTAACAAATTCCAGAGTTTGATTACATGTTGAGTGAAAAAATATTTTCTCTTAATAGTCTTAAATAGTTTACCCTGTAGCTTCATTGCATGTCCCTTAGTCTTTCTATATTCTGATAACGTAAACAATTGATCTACATTTACCCATTCCACTCCGTTCATTAATTTATAGACTTCTATCATATCTCCCCTCAGCCGTCTCTTTTCCAGGTTAAAGAGCCCTAACCTTGTTAGTCTTTCTTCATAGGGGTATCCTTCCATTCCCTTTACCATTTTGGTGGCTCTTCTCTGAACCTTTTCTAATAACGTTATATCCTTTTTAAGATACAGCGTTCAGAATTGCACACAATATTCAAGGTGCGGTCGCACCATGGAACGATATAGAGGCATTATAATATCCTTTGTTTTATTTTCCATTCCTTTCCTTATGATACCTAGCATTCTATCTGCTCTCTTGGCCGCCGCTGCACACTGGGCGGAGGGTTTTAACATGTTATCCACAATGACGCCTAAATCATTTTCCTGGGTGGTGGTTCCTAATGTGAAACCTTGCATCGTGTAACCATAGTTTGGGTTGTTCTTCCCAGGGTGCATAACGTTGCACTTGTCCACATTAAATTTCATCTGCCATTTTGATGCCCAGTCTTCCAATTTATCAAGATCCTCTTGCAAGTTTCCACAATCCTCATGGGCTTTAACAACTTTAAATAGTTTTGTGTCATCTGCAAATTTGATAACCTCATTCGTTATTTCCTTTTCCAGGTCATTTATGAATATGTCAAAAAGCAGCGGACCCAGCACAGATCCCTGGGGTACACCACTATTCACCTTTCTCCATTGGGAAAATTGGCCATTTAGCCCTACCCTCTGCTTTCTATCTTTTAACCAGTTCCTGATCCACAATAGTACACTGCCTCCTATCCCATGACTCTTTAGTTTTGCCAAAAGTCTCTGATGAGGGACCTTGTCAAAGGCTTTCTGAAAGTCCAAATACACTATATCAACCAACTCCCCTTTGTCTACCTGTTTATTCACACCTTCAAAAAAACGTAACAGATTAGTAAGACAAGATCTTCCTTGTTTAAAGCCACGTTGGCTGTCTCCCATTAAGCCATGACTATCTACATGTTCAGCAATTTTGTTCTTTATGATGGTTTCTACCATTTTTCCCGGTACTGATGTCAGGCTCACTGGTCTGTAGTTTCCCGGATCACCGCTGGAACCCTTTTTAAAAATTGGCATTACGTTCGCCATCCTCCAATCTTCAGGTATTACAGATGATTTTAATGATAGTTCACAGATTAGTAATAGCAGGTCTGCAATCTCATATTTCAGTTCTTTCAACACCCTTGGATGTATATCATCCGGTCCAGGTGATTTTTACTCTTCAGTTTATCAAATAGTTGTAAGAATACATATTCCCGATGTATCGATATTTCCTTCAATTCTTCCGCACCTTTAAATACCACCAGAGGACTGGAGAAAGGCACATGTGGTCCCTTTAAACAAAAATGAAAGTAAGGAGGAGGTTGAAAACTACAGGCCAATTAGTCTGACCTCTGTGGTGAGTAATTATTGGAAACGTTGTTAAGAGAGAGTAGTGAGGTTTCTGGAATCCTATGGCTTGAAGGATCCGAGGCAGCAGGGGTTTACCAGAGGCAGGTCTTGACAGACAAATCTGATCAATTTCTTTGAGTGGGTAACCAGGGAGTTGGACCAAGGGGGAGCCCTAGATGTGGTGTATTAGATTTCAGTAAAGCCTTTGACACTGTTCCACACAGGCAACTTATAAACAAACTGAATACCTAGAGATGGATCCTAAAGTTACTGACTGGGTTAGAAATTGGTTGAGTGGGAGGCAAAAGGTACAGGTAAATGGAGCTCACTCTGACAAGAAGGAAGTTACCAGTGGTGTGCCACAGGGATCTGTCCTTGGTCCAATTCTTTTTTACATTTTTGTAAGTGATATTGCAGAAGGGCTGCCAGGTAAGGTTTGCCTCTTTGTGGATGATACCAAAATCTGCAATAGAGTAGACACCCAGGAAGGAGTCACCCAGGAGGGATCTTGCTAAGCTTGAGAATGGTCTAGAATTTGGCAGCTGAGATTTAATGCTAAAAAATACAGGGTAATGAATTTGGGCTGCAAAAATCCAAGGGGGTGGTACAGTGTAGTGGGTGAAATACTTCTGTCCATAAAAGAAGAGCAGGACCTGGGAATGATTGTGTCTGACAATTTTAAAGTAGCTAAATAGGTAAAAAAGACAATAGCAAAAGTCAGAAGGATGCTTTGGTGCATAGGGAGAGGAATGGCCAGCAGGAAAAAGTAGGTGATAGTGCCTCTGTACAAGTCTCTAGGTCGACCTAAATTGGAATATTGTGTACAATTCTGGAGACCACACCTTCAAATGGATAAACAGATTGGAGTCGGTGCAGAGGGTGGCTACGAAAATTGTTAGTGGTCTTCATTATAAAGCATATGTGGACAGACTTAAAGATCTTAATATGTCTACTTTAGAGAAAAGGCGGGATACAGGAGATATGATAAAACCTATGTGGCATAAATGCCCAGGAAGAGAGCCTCTTTCGATTGAAAGCATGCTCTGCTACAAGGGGACATAGGATGAGGGTGAAAAGGGATAGACTTAGGAGTAATATACGGTAATATTTTTTAATAGAAAGAGTGGTAGATGTATGGAATAGTCTCCCAGTGGAGATAGTAGAGACGAGGACAGTATCTGAATTCAAGAAAGCATGAGACAAACACATAAGACCTCTAAAGATAAGAAGGGGACTACTGTCGTTGATAGGAAAGACAGACTAGATAGGCCATATGGTCTTTTTTCTGCCGTCATGTGTCTATGTTTCTATTGCAACTGACCCATCATACTGAGGCATCTAATGCACTAGATCCCTAACAATCCAGTTCTGATTTACAGTTTACTACCGAGACCAAGCTAACCTCCATGATAAATGCTAACTACTCTGTACATTTATCATGGCACAGAAATTCTTCCAGTTCTCTTGCTCGCACAGCAGCTTTTAACCTGGTGTCCACTCACTATTACTCCACAAACTTACTCATCTTGGCGTCATAGGTATAGTATTACTGTATGTTGCTTCACTTTGCTCACTCAAACAAGAGTTTTCTGACTCTTACAATTCCCCAATTTACTCTAATCACCCTCTGAACTGTGGAATACCCCAATGTGCTATTCTTTTCCCACCCTTTTAATGTGTTCATCAGCTTCCTTGCTACCCTCATCCAATTTTTTGGCACAAATGCCTACTCCTATACGGATGACATCCAGCTTGTCTAGCCAACTTACCTTCCCCTCCCTCCCAACCTAACCTCACCAATTGAGTGCTTTTCTGCCATTCCATCTTGGAACACTTTTTATCAGCTCATATTCAATCCTGCTAAGTCATATGCTATAGGGGTCATCCAGAACTGTGAATAGCAAGGATGTACGTCCGCTTTGGACGTACATCCCCGCTATTCACTGGGGCCTATTCTGCCTCCAAAGCTCCCCACACGTACAGTGCCGATATGTGGGGAGCTCTGGACAGGGGCGGGTGGAGGAATAGATAGGGTGGAGAATGGGCGGGTTAGAGGCGGCCCACGACTCTGGATGTATAGGTCCTATCCAGGTTACAGCCCTGTACGTTCGGTGAGTGAAGGATGGCCGGGGAACTTATTTCACCTTGGAGGTGGAATAAGTCCCCCCGACGTTGGTGACCAGCAATGGAGGACTCCTCCCAAACAGATGAGCAGACACAGGAGGAGCCTCCGGGGTTCAGGCGGCAGGGACAGGACTTCGGTGTGTGGTGCAGGGAATTGGGGCTCCTGCATGGCATCCCAGTGCCATGCCGATGGGATGCCGTGGCACCGGGGCTCCAGCAGGAGCTTGGGGAGGGTTAGCCGGATTAGGTGCAGCACGTCTGGGCCCACAGAATCGGGGACCATCCATCCCATCCATGTGACCCAATTTTGCTCCTGCGGGAACAGAATCGGGTCACGTGGCCTCCACATAGATTACAGGACGTGACACTCATTCTACAATAACACCTCAACTCTCAGGTCAGAATGTCACCCTCAAGGATTCTCTTAATATTACACTGTATCTTTGATCCCTCTCATTTCGTTACATTGCAGATTTCTTCCAAAATACAACCCTGCTTCTGCCATTTTTGCCATTTCCGCTCTATCTGTTCTTATCTCACCTAAGATGCCATATGCACTGCAATGAATGCCCTGGTTCTTGACTATGCTAATGTTGCCTACCTAGGTCTCCCAAATTCTTTCTTAAAACATCTTCAAAATATTATCAGACTCACCCATAATTCCTAGGAAACAGACCACCTTACCCCACTCTAAATTCAACACCATTGGCTACTAGTCACATACCGAATTAAATTGATTGCATATTTAAAGACAGCCATGACAAGCTCACAGGTCATGCTGCAGAACAAGCATTGACTTTATCTGCAAGTAATATGCAAATTCCTGTTAGAGGGTAAGGTCCCGATAATCAAAAGATTTAAACTCCTAAGTTTGAGAGTTATGCACCTAAATTGACCTCTTTGAAAATTTACATGGGCTAGGTGCCTAAAGAATTTCTTAAAATTTCACTAAACTCCTAAATTTAGGAACATAAAAAATGGGTAGCAACGGTGGCGGATTTAGGGTGGAGAAAAGAAGTTAGGAGCTTAGTACCGATTTTTGGCACTAGGCACCTAAATTAGGTTCATAAAGCTAGGCAAATGAATGGCAGGCCTAAATTTAGGAATATAAGACCCGATATTCTAAAGGCATTTACATGGTTTACATCCCAGTAACCCAAATAACTGTATGAGAGCCACACTAAAACTACACAATAATTAGCTCTCGTCCAAAAGACCTAATCGGTCAAACAATTTTTTCTAAATTTTTAAAAGATTCAAGCTTATTTCACGGTAGGTAAATATGACCTCAGGATGGCTTATACCCTACCATAGACGAGAGCTAATTATTGTGTAGTTTTAGTGTGGCTCTCATACAGTTATTTGGGTTGTTTAGACTATCTTTACTGTAATGGCGATCTCATGGAAAGAGTCCTTTAGCTGTAGTTTGGAACAGACAAAGGAAATTTTAAACTTGCCACCCTTATTAGGGGATGATGCTAAGGAAAATCCAGATTGGGATTCTTTTTTAAATAAATCTAAGAAGAGTGTGAGATTGGAACTCCACAACGTAACGCTAGCGGAGTATTTCCGTAAGGAAGTTATCCCTAAGGGTTTACGGATTTGGAAAGCACCTGGTATGTTTTTAGAAGATGAAGCCTTCGTGAACCGTTGGAATCAAATACTAAATAAGTGCTCTTTAGATTTAATGTTGTTGGTAATTGATACCGCATATACTAAAAATGTATCTTTGACAAAAGAATTAGAAGCAGATTTAAAAGAATTGAAAACAGCAGAGGATTTTGACAGTCGTCATGCTGAGATGGTAAAATCAATTGAACGCTATAAGAATGACCTGAAGAGTGCAAAAATTAAAAAACTCTTGAAAGATGAGAAACGCGCTAAAGAGGGTCCTATTTACAATTGGTCTTTAAGGAGAATGAGACAATCTGATTCATATTGGAAAGGGAGCGGTGGGGAAACTTCTACATATTCATCTGATTCTAGTGTAGAGACGAGATATTCAGATACACGCTTTAGATCCAGAGAGTTGAAAGATTCTGTCAAAGACCCTGCCTTGGTACAGTATGATAAACAAGAAAATTTTTCCGGGCCTCCGACACGCTCACGGTGCAAAAAATACGGTGTAACCTTTCAACAATGAATACTGTTATTAATCTTTCTGATGTAGCTTTGTCATCAGCACAGAAAGAGGTATTGGCCAAAGGCTTATCTTTTATTGATGGTCCTAGATACGACAGTTTTCAAAGTAGGGTGGCTATTGAGCGATTAATACAGACTTTGAAATTAAAGATTTTTTTTAAAGATAAACCCAATATTGAAGATCTTTCGGTGGTTCGTCCGAAATCTAACTGGATCCCTCCAGGACCTTTGGACCCGATAGTGCACACTTTTAGGCATTTAGTCTTAGCAGACTTGGAGAAAATGGAATCAAGGTTTAGTAATTTACCAAGAAATCTGTCTTCTGCTGAATTTGCAGCATAACAAGAATTGTCAAGAATGACTGAGATTATGATCAAATGAGCCGACAAGGGAGGTGCAGTAGTAGTTTTAAATACCAGAGATTATGACAATGAAGTTTTGCGTCAACTAAATAATAGTAGTCATTATCAACGTCTATCAATTGATCCAACAGACGAATTGCAGAAATCTATTGAGATGATTACTGCAGAGGCGCTACGTTTAGGTTACTTAATAGAAAGAGAGAAGTCTTTTTTAAATCCACCATTTCCTAAAGTACCAGCCTTTTATGTTCTACCGAAAGTCCATAAAAGTTTGACATCCCCTCCTGGTCATCCGATATTGTCTAGCAACGAGTCGAAATATATTTGGATATGCATTTGAAACATGAAGTTCCCAAAATTCCTTCATACATTAAGGACACGACACACTTTTTACAACTCCTTGAAAATTTTGGTACAACTAAACAAGTGAAGTGGATGGCCTGCTTGGATGTAGCAGCATTATATACCTCTATTCCTCAAGATGCTGCATTACAAGTTTTCCAATCACAAAAGGCAGCAAGCCAAATCCTATGAGCCAAATCCCATCACCCGGCTCAAACAATGCACATATAGGAAAGTGAGGGAACAAGATACACTCCCATGCAAAAAATATTTTTTTTGTCGGACTATGTGATACCTTGTCCAGGGTCATAGGAAACTGACCCCCAGGCCCTGGTAAATCCTAGGGAGCCACAAAAAGCAAGAAGCCAAAAGTCAGGACGATTCAAATCCAATTTATTGAAACAGACCCCGACGCGTTTCGGCAAAAAATGCCTTCATCAGGGGGTAGCAGCTACAATATAAATATAAGTAATACAAATCATAAAAAACCATAAAAAATAAAAACGTAAAAAAGGGGGAACTCAAAATGATAAGCCATAACATTTAAAATATATTATATATTATAATATAATATTATATAAACCAAAAAGGGGACTGGTGAACCTATTATCAATATAGTTAAACAAAAACAAGTGTATATAAACGCAGGACACAGAAATGTAAATAGTAATAATAAATAAATATTATTAAAATTATAAAATAACAGCATAAACACTTTTGGACAAATATAATAAAAGGTATAAGGAAAAAATTATAAGAAAAAATTATTATAATAAAAAGGTAATAAACAATTCTTGAGACAATAACTTAAGTCTTATAAAGAAATTATAAAAGAATGTGGACATAAAGAGAATTGTTCAAAACTCTTGTACTTACATGTGACCCTGTTCATAGACCGATAATGTAATGTTAAGTCCAGGGTTGGGCGTGTTCTGTCTCGCTATATTAAAGAGACTTGATATCGCCTAAATTAAACTATAAATATAACAGCTAGAGGTAGTTACAAGTGGTAACGTAAAACTGAGTTAGAATCAAACATGTTAAAAATGTCACAAAATAGGTAAGAACATACATATAAATAATAAACAATAATGGACTATATAATCTATGTATATGAATGTATACAGCTATAAATTATACATATAAATCTTGTGGAAACCTCTGATTAAAAATTATGTAAAAATGAATAATAAAATAAAATACAATCAAATAAATATATATGTATAATACCTTATTATATTATTTTATAAGTGTATGCTAATTAGCAAACCAATTATCAAACCATATAGGTATGTAAGAACGTTTTAAATTGATAATGGTAAATAGTGAATCACAGATTGAGAATCTATATAGCACCATGGAGTCAAGCCAGGGAAACTATAGTTACTATTCCAACAATTAAAAATGCACAAATAAAATGATACTATAAATTAGAATAAATTAAATTGTATACTTAACATAACATGAGTATGAAGATAACATCGAATAGTCTGAATAGTGAACTAGTGAATGTATTTATTTGTTCATGAATATTCGTATTAAGAGGGGAAACCGATAACTGTGAAATGATGCTTCCTATTAAATTTAATATAAAGGACAGGATAACAGTTGTGTATAAACTGATAATATGTTTGATATAGCGAACTTTAATTCAAATATCAAAAACTGAGTTATGTATTAATGATTAAATAAATAAATGAATATGGTTTACCTTAACATACAAAAATGACTTAAAATCAATTATCTTAAATGGTCCTATATCCAGAACACAAACAAAAATCTTATGTTAAAACAGTACTGTTGAGTGAAAAACTGTGTGAATGGTTTAAATAAACGTAAACAGATTTCTCGGTAAAATTATTCGGTAAAATTATATTACTACCTAGATGTAGTGAACTGATAATGTAAAACTGTGCAGTGTAAAAGTTTCTGTACCCTGATGTAATGCCACGCAATGTTATTGATGAAATAGAAAAAATCACATGGATTCAGTAAGTAGCAAACTTAAAAAGGAATGGGCCAGTTCTTGTTCAAAAACGGACGACATGATAGTTAGACTCGAAAGAGGGAGATGTGATGCCCCAAATGCAAACATAGTAACCTAAGAGTGTAAAGGATAGTGGTAAATAAAGGTAAAATACCTTAGAAAGGTCTCGGTACTTCCAAGATCGTTGCCTAAGTCATAAGAACATATAAGTAATGTTAAAATGTCGTGTAAACCCGGCTGTTACTTGGAAAGGATTTTTTAGGAGAAGATACTATGTTGTAAAATTGACATGTATCAACAAATAAACGTGTGCATTATAGATAAAACAGATGTTGAATAGACATGAAACTACGTTTTAAAAAAACTCTTTTCATTACTATTTTAAAACTTCAATAGAAGGTAACGTATGGGTCTAGAGAAGTAAATAGATGTGTGAACTAAAGTGGACACTAAAAATAATGACGTAAACCACGGAGCAGAATGAAAGTGTCGGTAAAGAACGGAACGAACTATTACCATGGTAAAACAATATATAATTGCCATCATGCTTAAATAACACCCATGCTATCATATAATATGCAAGTATTTACTCAAGCTAATACTCCGATCGAGTACAGAAATTGTCTGCCTTAAAAGGATACAAATGCTGGTACTACTCACATGGAATTGAAAGTGAAAGTGCACTAGCTGCGGGGAATATAATGTAACCTTTTAAATTTGGCGCCAAAAAATCAAAGAAGCTGATTGGAAAGCAGATGATGAGGTAAAACTCGTAGATGATGAGGTAAAACTCGTAGAGGCTCATTATAATACTAGTGAATGAAATCGCTGAAAGCCAATGTGTTGTATGTGTGCCTACAGACATCTCAGTAATGAAATGAAAAACAGAGAAACATCAATGGTAATGTTGTTAGTCGAAAGGAAAAGCAGAACCAATAAACATCTATTTGCATCCTAAATGTTTATTGGTTCTGCTTTTCCTTTCCTCTGTCCACCCATCATTGTAACTATCCTGCCACCTCCGCTTCCACTGGGGGACACGTATTCCCATCATTTGCCACCCACTGTCTTTCCAGTATTTTACATTGCCAACACCCTGTGCTGTGGTACAGTTGCCCCAACATGTTTGTCAACAGTACTAGCAGCCACATGGGATGCCCACAGATATGGCAGGTCCAGCAGCTCCCAGCTCTCCCTCCTTCCATCACCTGTTCATTGCCTTTCCTCAGTGCTCTATCCAGTGTTAGGGTTACATCTGTTTCTATGCCTCCCAGGTCATGCATGTCAACCTGATGCACCTTGCAGCCCTTAGGGCACACTAATCTAGGGCACCGTAACATTGTTAGGGCACCTTAACCTGTGGTTCCATAACCCTGGGTGCCTTCTAGGGTGCCTTGTCCAGGGTTGTCTAATACGGCGCTTAGTCTAAGGAGCCCTATAGGGCGCTTTACAAAGCGCCTTATGAGACACCTTACAAAGCACCTAACAAGGCACCTTAGAAGGCACCTAACAAGGCACCTTAGAAAGCACCTAACAAGGCACCTTAGAAGGCACTTTACTTATATGGCACCTTATAGGCACCTTACTTATAGGGCGCCTTACAAGGCGCCTTGTAGGGTGCCTTATAGGTAAGGTGCCTTGTAATGCGCGTTGGTCTAAGGCTCCTTGTAACACACGTTAGCTGATACGGCTTGCCGTAACAATGCACCGCCCACGCCTTTATATGGGCATCTATACCATTACTGCGGAACCTAACGCGGGTGACATTACCACAGTTTAGCAAACATACCGCTTAATGTGGACAAGTGCAAAGTTATGCACCTAGGGAAGAACAACCCAAACTATGGTTACACGATGCAAGGTTCCACATTAGGAACCACAACCCAGGAAAAAGATTTAGGCGTCATTGTGGATAACATGTTAAAACCCTCGGCCCAGTGTCCAGCGGCGGCCAACAGAGCAAATAGAATGCTAGGTATCATAATCATGAGCTGATTATTGTACCCCCCCCCCTTTCTATCAAACTGCTTTGACCCGGTGAAAAGCGGGATATAAATGCAGCTAAATAAATAAATAAGTAAGGAAAGGAATGGAAAATAAAACAAAGGATATTATAATGACTCTGTATCATTCCATGGAGTGACTGCACCTTGAATATCGTGTGTAATTCTGTTCGCCGTATCTTAAAAAGGATATAGCGTTATTAGAAAAGGTTCAGAGAAGAGCCACCAAAATGGTAAAGGGGATGGAAGGATAACCCCTATGAAGAAAGGCTAAAAAGGTTAGGGCTCTTTAACCTGGAAAAGAGACAGCTGAGGGGAGATATGATAGAAGTCTATAAATTAATGAATGGAGTGGAACGGGTAAACGTAGATCTATTGTTTATGTTATCAGAATATAGAAAGACTAGGGGACATGCAATGAAGCTACAGGGTAAACTATTCAAGACAAATAAGAGAAAATATTTTTTCACTCAACGTGTAATGTCACCCCTTTTGCTGTGCAGCGCCTCCTGATGGTCACAGTTGGTACTGCACCCGGGTGTAAAGTACTGGCCTTTTCAATACTTATAGTCCTTGCCAGTATGTAAATAAGTTGTGACACCGAAATCGGTTTAACTGGGTTTTATTCCCCGTCCCGTAGGATTCTTTCCCAAAAGTATAACAGTCAAATAAACATAACCCTTCTCGGGTAAACAAAAGAACTATAACAAAAATAGCTTTACCTTTCAGCAAACAAAAATAGGAATGAAACAGAAATACAGCTTGTCAGCTTTCCAGATGAAGGCTTCTCAGGAATAGTTCAGCCTTCTATCTGAGAGACTCTGTTTGGTCAGCTATTATAAAACTACAGTCCATTTGTTCAACAGGCAATTCAGTGTTGTCCTCAATTTCATAAGGCTCACACTGCATGGGAACACTGTCAGGTACAGAGGCTTCGTTACTTCTCTTCTGAGGTAACTTGCTTAACAAACTTTCCAGCTTGTGACGTACTTGACTTTCTACAGCAGGTATCTGTTTGGCTTTACCATATTCTCTTGAGTTGCTTAGCCAGGAGCCTTTCCTCTGCCTCTGGTAATTAGGCAGAGTAAAGCAATCAGCTGCCCAGCTATCAGAGAGTGGAACCTTTGCACGGGGTTTTGTCTTAACAGGAGCTTTGCAAACAGCTGTTGTCTCCAACGGCAGTTTCTGTGGAGGCTTATGCCAGCTATATCCCTCTGAAGGATTCTCTCCCAAAGGTAACAAGCTTTGTTCTCTATTCTGTTTGTAACCCAGATTCTGGAGCTTTCCTGCTTTCCTTAAATTAGCATTATAAGGCTTTTGTCTTTCATACAAATGCCTCTCATAGCTCAGCTTAGCATTTCTCCTATCTGGTTCAGAATAGTTTTTCCTAGCTTGTTGCTTGGGTCTTAAGGCATAGCTTCTATCAAGGCTGCTGCATACACTGTCCCTGTCTGAATTCAGCTGTTCACTTATTTCACTTAAATGTTCATCAGACTCACTCAGACTTTCATTCAGCCAGTGCCTTCTGCCTTGCTGTGGAGACCTAGGATATCTGTATCCTTCCCAGTCTGGATATCTCCTTCGTCTCTGAGGTTCCTCAGCTCCTCTCCTAGCTCCCCCTCAGCTGTGAGCTGCACTGATCATTTACGTAATCCCCAGCTGCACCACACCCTAGCCTATTGGGGTCAGGTGGGACCTTCCTTGCTTCCCTACTGGCTGGGTGATAATTCCAGGCTTGTGACCTCATTCCCTTATACTCATTCTGATACCCTTGTGTCATGTGCTCTCTCCCTACGTCAGTGTTTACTTGAGGAGTAGTGTTTTTTAGCACCACAGGGGGCTCTAGAGAGTCTGCTCTGTGACAGTAATCAAACTCTGGAATTTGTTACCGGAGGATGTAGTAAAAGCTGTTTAAAAAAGCTGTAGCTGGGTTTAAAAAAGGTTTGGACAAGTTCCTGGAGGAAAGGTCCATAAACTATTATTAAAAAGGGACCCAGGATATCACTGCTTGACCCAATACAAGCATTGTGGAACCAGTGTCTTTTGGGGAAACCGCTATGTACGTATGACTTAGATTGGCCACTGTTGGAAACAGAATACTGGGTTTGATGGACCTTGATCTGACCCAGTATGGCATATCTTATGTTCTTAAATTGAGGATGGGTCGGAAACTGCCCATCCGCTTTGGCACAAGGAAGTAATGGGAGTAGAACCCACGACCTCTGAGGTGCAGCAGGACCACTTCCACCGCTCGTTCCTCAAGGAGGGTGGCAAGCTCCTGCGCCAAGGCGGCCTGGTGCGTGGGGAGCCGAGGAGGCTCTCTGAAGCAGAAAGGTGGAGAAAGCCAGTCCAGGTGGAGGTTGTCCTCCCGGAGGAGGACCCTGAGATGACAGACTCCCATCTGGGAGCAAAGTAGACCGGGCACCCTCCCACCGGTACCTGGGTTGTCACTGGGCCGGTGCTGGGGTTTGGCTCTTGGTCCCTTGGACTTATGCAGGCCTTGGGGCCCGCTCTTGCTCTCTCCATTCTGGGACGGAGCCGACGACAGAGGGTAAAGAGGGTAGCCCCGGTAGGGGAGCCCCTTCCTCTGGAAGAAGGGCTTTTTGCCCTGTTGCTTCTGTTGCTTCTTATGTGGGAGGGAGGAAGTCTTTCGAGAGAGAAGGGTGCGGGTGACGTACTCCATCTCAATCTCTGCTGCTTTGTTCTCCATCAGTTTGCCAAACAATTGCTCGCCCAGGCACAAAACATCGAGCAGTTTCTCATGGACCCAATGCTTGAGATCCGAGGACTGGAGCCAGGCCTGCCACCTGGCCCCGATGTCAGCAGCTGCTACCTGGGCGGAGGATTCAAAGCTGTTGTATGCAGCACGAGAAAGGTACTTTGAACAGTCCCCCATTGATTTCAGGAGAGACTGGAAATGGTGGAGGTAATCGCCATCGAGACCCGCCTCAAAATCCCTGCTCTCCTTCATGAGGTCATGGAGGAACAACCCTATGTATAGCTGGTAAGCCTAAATGCGGAACGCCAGCATGGAGCCTTGGTAGGCCTTATGCCCGAGGGCACGAGATTCCCTACCTGATGGGACCGAAGTGTGGGTCTTCAGATTCTTTTGCCTCTGTATGGCAGACTCAACCACCATCGAGGTATGGGGAAGCTGGGCCTTCTGGAAGCCGGGCCCTCGCTGGACCCTGAACATGGTGTCCAGGCACTTGCTGACAATGGGGATAGACACAGGCATCTCCCACATATGGAGGAGCAGCCAGGTTAGGATAGGAGGAACCAGGACCATGAGGGATTCCCTCGGCAGGGCCTAGTATTGTAAAATATCAAGTTACTCCGCACAGTGCTCCTCCTCGGAGTAGTTTCTCCTAATGGATTAGTTATGCGCATACCATGGCAGTCATGAACCTCACTTTAAGCAGGGTATATGGAATATGATCTCTCAAATTTACTGCTAATGCTCGGCATAATACTTGCATCGTGTCAAAGAGAGCCTCCTGCTGAAGCTCATAAGATGTAACATGTATGGGTAGTTTGTCAAGATGTGCTTGAAAATTCTTCTTCATCAGGCCTGTAGCTCCCAGTACAATGGGAAATATTTCTGTATCTTTCTGCCACATTTTCTTGGTCTCTGATTGCATTTCATGATACTTCAAGATCTTCTCCCTCTCCACACGATTCATAGAATAATCACTCGGTACCGACATTTTGATTATCAATGCCATTCTGGTGTTCTTCTCCTTTACCACTATGTCAGGTTTCCTGGCATCCAGTTTCTTATTCGTCGAAATGGGAATGTCCCAGGTAATCATAACCGCCTCATTCTCTGTTATTCTCTTAGGGTCATGATCCTAGTGCTTTTCAGGGACAGTGATGTTGTAGTGTTTACAGAGTTTCCAGTGGAGGAGGCATGCTACTTTGTTGTGCCTTTCTGTAGAGAAATTTTCCGCCATCAGAACTTCACAGCCTGCTATTAGGTGAGTCACTGTTTCCAGCTCTTTCTTACAGAATCGGCATAGGTCTGTTGTGCCAGTTTTTTCAATACTCACCTTAAACCATCTCGTCCGCAATCTGCTGTCCTGGGCTGCAACTATCAATCTTTCATCCTTTGGTTTCGGTCTACCTCTCCTCAACCATTCGTGTGTCCGTTCTTGATCGACAAAAGGTTCTTGGAGTAACACTCTGTATTTTCCACTGTATTTGTGCATTTGCCACTTGTTTTTCCTTGCCCGCTGATCTAATTCTTTGAAGAGTTTTTTCTCTTGTTTTACAAATTCTGATACTTTCTTTCTCATGCATGCCTGTGGATTCTCGCACATTCCTTCTAATCGTCGGAACACTTGTCCAGGTTTGATGATGCAGACAGATTATGGACGTTTATTTTCAAATTTCAGCACTTGTGTATTTGAATCCGATGATGCTGTCAGATAGGCTTGGAGGCCTACGATAGTAGCTCTGTAGGTGTAGTCAATCTCTATAAGTCATTGCCCTTCTTCAGCTCTAGGGATGTACAATCTTGGCATACACTGATTCTTGTAAATTACTTCATGAGCATGGAGGAGTTTTCTTGTTCGCACATCCAGTTTTTCAAGCTCTTTATGAGGCGAATCCACAATCCCCAAACTGTAGTAGAGTACAGGAATTGCCAGCTGATTGATGGCTTGTATTTTATTTTGTGATGTTAAAGCACTTTTCAATAACAGTTTTAATCTCCTGTAATATTCTTTACTGCTTTTCTCTCTCAATAGTTTCTGCTTGAGTGTCATTCCTTCCTCTATTCCAAGATACTTATATACACCTTCCTGTTCAAGGTCCTTGATGTCACAGTCCTCAGAAAAGGAGATGTTTTCGGTTTTGCTCATTTCCCTCTGAAAAAAAGTTGCCTTAGCACCTTTGTCAAGGCCAAAACAAAACAGAAGTGGGACAGGGACTTAATGTTAGGAATGATCTACTGACCATCTTCATATCTCAAAAAGAGTGTGGATTGCCACATTTTCATAGTGAACTTAATATACTTAATGCTCTGCTTGAGCTCCGTCGGTGCCAACATCATCCATATGTGAGGAATGACTTCCTGTTTGTTCCTGGAGAAAAGGTGGAAAGAATATACAGAGTTTTTATATGATAATGATCAAGTAGATCAACAGCCATTTCAACCTGTACCTTATGATCCGGAACCACTGGTGATGAAAGAAGAAGTCAAAGCAGCACTGAAAGCCTTATCAAAGAAGAAAGCACCAGGCATTGATGGCATTCCCATAGAAGTATTACAGCAATCTGATGCAGCTGTTACCACACTTACAAGGCTCTGCCAGGAAATTTGGAAGACAACATCATGGTCAATTGACCGGAAAAGATCTGTGTTTATAACAATACTAAAGAAAGGTGATCCAACTAATTGTGGAAATTTTCGCACAATCACTCTTATCCCACATGCCAGTAAGAGTCTACTGAAGATTATTCAACAGAGACTAGAATCATACCTGGAACAAGAACTACCTGAAGTGCAAGCAGGGTTCAGGAAAGGGCGAGGAACGCGACATCATCGCGGATGTGAGATGGATCCTTGAAAAGATTAAAGAACAGTGCTTTATCAACTACAGCAAGGCTTTTGATTGTGTAAACCATGAGAAACTCTGGGCCACATTTAGAAGCATGGGTATATCAGAACGCCTGATCATTCTCTTGCACAATCTTTACATTGATCAAGAAGCAACAGTTCAAACGGAACAAGGAGAAACAGAATGGTTTAAAATCAGCAAAGGTGTACGACAAGGCTGCATTCTTTCCCCCTACCTGTTTAATTTATATGCAGAACAGGACTGGTTGAGGACATATCAATAACCTTTGCTATGCTGATACCACATTACTGGCTGAAAGTGAAGATCTGAAACATTTGCTTCTCAAGATCAAGGAACATAGTCTTAAAATGGATCTGCACTTTAATGTAAAGAAGCAAAGATCATGACAACTGGCAAAATCAATAAGTTTATCACTGATGGAGAAGAAATTGAAATCGTGGACAACTTTAACCTACTTGGATCAACTATCAATAAAGAAGCAACAAGCAGTCAAGAAATCCGATGACGCATTGCTCTTGGCAGAATGGCTATGAAGGACCTAGACAAGATTCTCAAGAGCAGAGATGTCTCTCTCTTACAAAGATTTGACTCGTTCAAGCCATGGTATTTTCAATAACATCATATGGATATGAAAGTTGGACAGTGAAAAAGATAGTCAGGAAGAAAATTGATGCCTTTGAATTATGGTGCTGGCAGCAAATACTGTGTATATCACAGACTGCCCGAAGAACAAAACATTCAGTACTAGAGGAGATCAAACCTAAGCTTTCTTTGGAAGCTCAGATGCAAGACTTTAACTTTCATACTTTGGACATATCATGTGAAGAGAGAAATAATTAGAAAAAGACATCATGCTTGGCAAAGTAGAAGGTCAACGCAAAAGAGGAAAGTCAGCAATGAGATGGATCGATACAATAACAGCAGCTATGGGTGCCAGTCTGTCAACAATGAGCAGCCTGACTGAAGACTGAACACAATTTATGACAACTATCCAGAGGGTCGCCATGAGTCGACACTGACTCAACGGCACTTAACAGCACAGTGATGTTATATTGCAAAATGAATGCTTGCTTTACTTGCGGTCAAAAGTTTTGAGAAGAACATTTTTAGATGGTGATGGCTGTGGACTGAGGTTAGTTTGGTGTTTCTAAAATTCACAGAGGGTGCTAAATGGAGTGTTGTGTATGTGTGGCCACAATCTTAGCTATTTTGTATTTTGGGATACAAAAATGCTGAACACCGTCACATATTTCTAAGGAATTGATTTTGAAATATGAAGATAAATGTGTATATTCATTATTTTCAGAAGCATATTGAAAGTGATTAAAATTTAAATGAATTCAAGGGTTTTTTTTAAACCATTGAGGAATTAGTCCTGGTAACTGTTAGGTGCCCAGATAAGGGGTTACCCTTAGTTAAAGATGTAAAGGACTCATTCTGATTTTTTTTCCCCCTCCTTGATTTTAAGGATAATTTGCTTCTGTTGTACATCACATACGACTACAATGATTTGTTCAGTGACTGGATTGTTAGATGACCAAGGTGGTCAGAGAGGATATTCAGTGGCACTATCTCTCTCTCTCGGCAGCACTACTCTATTGATAAGTGCTTTTGGGAAACCAGCTAGTAGAAGAACCAGCCTCCAACAGAAGGGCCAGAAAACAGTGCCATTGAGGACCCCAGATGAGGGGAGTCTCACTCTTGAGCAGTGAGAGGTTTCCACTCAGATGAGGGAGAGAGATATACTTGTTGTAAATAGTCAAGAATTGTGTGGTAAATATGGGCTACACTGTATCTTTTATTTGTGTAATAAAATAACAGTTATATCTATTCCAGTGTCTGACCTTCAGCAACTGAAGTGCTCACAGTTTCTTGCTCCTGTGCATGTGTAACCTCATCCCATCAGGTGCTAGCTAACATCCATTGTACCAATTAGATAATTCCCTTACCTTTAACAATACCATTTAATGAACCTCTGATGTTAATAAAACCCTATGCAATGGTTGAAAATAAATGCTGAACAAAACAGCTGAACCCTGAGGCACCCCAGAATGAAGCAGTTTCCATGTTGACTCTCACCAGTTCTAACCTGTTAAAGTTGACCCATCAAAAACTGAAATCAATAAATTGTGGAACCAGTGCCTAAAGGTTCAAGTAAAATGGGAGGAGCGTATTCTGCCAGGAGTAGCAGGGTTCAGGATTCATGACCCATGGACCAGAGATGTCTGATTTCCAGCTGAGCAGCAAATTCTGCGAAGCTCTCATCCAATTCCTACAGCCCTTGAGATCCCCAAACCTGGAGGAAGCCCACTGGACCAACAAGGGATGTGTCTACCCCATATATAAGGAACCACCCCAACACACCCTTACTGGTCTAACAAGTTATTCAAAGGACCTGGGCCCATGCTTGGCTTGTATCCCGCTTGGCTTTTCTCTGTTGCTGCTTAATACCTGTTTAACTACCTGCTGTGTAACCCACTTGTCCTGTGCTTACTGTTCTGGTTCCTGCTCCTGTCTGGCTTCTGCTCCACCCTGCCCTGGGCACAACCTCTCCATATTGCTCCAGCCCTGACAGAATGCTTCTATAATAATCTCCACAGTAAAGGAACACAGTAATGTTAGCTTACAGAATTATTCAATCAATAATATTCACTAGCACATAATACAAACTGCTAGAATTAATACTTGAGAATGAATACTTACATATACACTCTGATCATTAAATTCATGCCATCCGCTGAAACGGTTAGATTGCAGTTTGATGAATGCTACATAGTGTCCACCCCAACGGCTTCCATAGTGATCACATATTGCAAATAATTCATATTTCTGTTATAAGGACACATGAAGAATTAAACATAAATTAGCAAGAGACGTGAAGGATGTGCTTGAGGAATGATGAGTTGGATAGGAGAAGAATTGGATCATTTTAAAGGAATTTGTTGTTCCAAGGTGAATCTTGAGAATGATGTTAAATGCTATTTCTGGACAGCGTAACTGTTACTCATGTTTTGATGTCCTTTTTAAATGCTAATAAAAAGATACTTGAAAAAGAAGATGAAGATTTTAAAGCTATCAGTTAAAGGATACTGTTTGAGGGCTAGATCTACTAACATGCATTAACACGTTAGTGCACATTATTCCACATTAACATGCATTAAAGCGATTTACATTAAACACAAATCCCATTACTGGCAATGGGGACTATTTGTATTTTCAAAACAGCACTTAAATGCATTAATGCTCATTAATGTGGAATGACACCCTTAATATGTTAATTCTTGGTTAATCTAGTCATTACAAGTCTATTTACTAAGCAAGTATTATGGCAATAATGCAAGTTATTTACTAATTAATGTATGTTAATTGACAAATAGCATGCAATTTTTGCTAATAACTGTTTAACATGAGATTTTTCACTGCAGTACATGTTAAATAATGAGATAAAAAGGCAGTTTATTGAAACAAATAATGCAGCTTGTGTTAAATATTGCATGTTGCGTTATTCATGGAAAGATAACAAAACCTCAAGAGGTACCATTATCTTTCCTTTCTAGGAGAACTGGCTGCTAACACACAACTTGATTCTCTCAAGGAGAAATTTGAAGGGGCCGAAGGTTTGCAAAAAGTATCTCCCTATTTCAGATCCACTTTTCACATAATACCATCTGCCCCATTTTCTCATCCTGGCACCTACTGGGGAGTCTCTTTTAGTGAGAATAGTGTGGGAGGGGAGGGGCAGAAGCAATCCCCAGGCGCTCCTGTCCCAGCAGCCTATGGTTCCATGATTGAAAATGGCAGCCTCAGCCCCCTAGCAGTATCCTCCTGGTACTACTGCTAGAGGTTAGATTGCTAAATAAGAGTGTGGGTTGGTGAATTATTTGGTTTCACAAAGAAAAATAGTGCAGTAATGTGTTATTTTACAACAGCTTAGTAAGCAGACCTCTTAGTATTTTATAATCCTGTTTTGCCTTTCTTTCCCATCTTATTTCCTCTAAGATGTAATGAAAACTGCTTCAGAGAGGATAACTCATCTTCCAAATGCAGTAAGGAAAGCCTGTAATAGGTGATCTCCAGGAACAGCAGAAATCAATCTTCACATACGGGTATCATCGGTACCAATGAAGGCTGTGCAGGAATGCTCCCCAGCATCCAATTGGAAAGCTTTTGGGAGCAATCCACTTTGCCTACGCATCTGCTTTCCCGCCTTCCCAAGTCCTCTCCTCAGTTGAGTTTGTAGCTGAGAGATAGAGGAAAAGAAAATAGCCTACAACTCCTAGGGGAGGAGGGTGGATTATGTAGACTGATTCCTGCTGTTCCCAGAGCTCACCATAACAACACTATCTCCAGAACAAGCAGAAATGCAATCTTCACATATGGGACTCACTAGTTCCGAGGTATCAGAAAGGAGTTGAAAACAGTAGTATCCCCGTGGCTAAAGAATGGGGCCAAGAAGGTGTGGATAAAGAGAGGCCCCATTGGACTCATTGCATTAGGCAAGATCATCGCCAGGGAAGTCTGGTGCCAGGAGAACTCCGGGACAGAGAGTAGGAGTTGCAGTTAAGTCCCAGCGAGGTGCTGGAGGATAGCATGGCCAAAGACAGCATCCCGACGGGAGTCCCTGTCAAGGCGTGTGAAGTGAAGATAGCAATGGAAGACCAGATAGATGCTCAACAGATTTCATCGATGGAGACAGAATGAAGGTTGGCAATTGAGGATGCCATGACTTACACATTATGAGCAGTGACATGACCCTCTAGGGAGAGTCCCACTTGAGCATAGACAAAAGAAATGCAGTCTGCAATCCAATTAGTTAGGATACATTTCATAACTGGCAGTCCAAAGTGACTTGGATTAAAGTGCTTCTTGGTTCTGTGCAAGTAGAAAGCCAGTGTGTGCTTGCAATCTAAAGTGTGCAGCGCTGCTTCAGCCCTAGAGACATGCAGTCTGGGGAAGAACACCAGTAGTAGCACTGATTGGTTGAGGTGGAAGAGTGAAACCATCTTCAGAAGGAAGTATGGATGAGTACGGAAAACCACCTTGTCATGGTGGAACTGAGTGATTGGAGGATCCGACACTAAAGCCTGCAATTTGCTGATGTGGAATTTTAAAGGAGTGGTGGCTAAAGACTCAAAAGGAGGTTTTAGAAGTTCTGTTAGGACTATATTGAGGTTCCAGGCCACTGGAGGTGGTTTGATCGGTGGCTTGGACAGCAGGAGACCCTGCATAAATCATTGCACCAAGGGGTGTGAAGAGACAGAATGCCTGTCCACTGGCCTATGATAGGCTGAGATGACACTCAGATGAATTCTGACTGAGTTAATCATAAGAACATAAGATATGCCATACTGGGTCAGACCAAGTTCCATCAAGCCCAGTATCCTGTTTCCAACAGTAGCCAATCTAGGAGTTTCCCCAAAAGACATAGGTTCCACAATGTTTGTATTGGGTCAAGCAGTGATATCCCGGGCCCCTTTTAATAATGGTTTATGGACCTTTCCTCAAGGAACTTGTCCAAACCTTTTTTGAAACCCAGCTACTCTAACCGCTTTTACTACATCCTCCGGTAACAGATTCCAGCGAAGGCTGGAGAAAAGTCTGGGATTCTTCACGCATTGGCATGCACCTGGCCAAGTGGATATCTACTCTCTCCCTGTTCTGGATTTTCTCTCTCTATACAGGCTGTAAGTGTGTTGCGGCTGGACCACATGACTCCTCACATGAGCTTTTCTCTACAGATATTCTTTACCCCATACACCTTTGTTCAACAGTAATTTGACCAGTCCTTCTGCAACCTTTGTTTGCTCCCAGCCTCTGTTTGTTCTCCGAGTTAATACCCAATTCTGGTCAGTCACTTCCCACAGCTTCTGCCTCCTGGCTAGTAAGCTAGTAAATAGCTGGCTCAGCATGATTCCTCACAGGATGGCTCTGACTCAGCATGATTCCTCACAGTATAGCTCAAAAGTTCAATATTCCTTGCTGATCCAAATACATTTTTAATTAGCAATACACCTCTGCACCAATAGTGTTCACAAAATGCATGGCAGTGGTTGCTGCCTACTGTCGTACTTTGGCAATCTTCGTCTTCTGCTTAGATGGCTAATCAGGGGAGAATCCCCACGAGAGGTAAAACTATCTCTTCTTCACACCATCACTGTGCTC
Source organism: Ichthyophis bannanicus (assembly GCA_033557465.1). Taxonomy (NCBI): domain Eukaryota; kingdom Metazoa; phylum Chordata; class Amphibia; order Gymnophiona; family Ichthyophiidae; genus Ichthyophis; species Ichthyophis bannanicus. The sequence continues at coordinate 349,449,072 of CM066038.1, forward strand.
CAAGATCTGGGATTCATCCTAAACATTCCAGAATCACACCTGGTCCCATTGGAGCACTTCTGGACATTCATCAAGCCTGAGCTTTCCTTCCACAGGATCGCTCTGCCCACCTCATCAAGCTTCCCAACAGCATAAGGGGTCACACTACCGTGACAGCTCGAGAAATGCTGCACCTTCTGGGACACATGGCCTCCACAGTCCGTCATCCCCTTTGACCGCCTGCACATGCGGCCGGCCCAATGGACTCTATCGTCTCAATGGAACCAGGCAACAGGGCATTTCTCAGCTCCCTCCACTTATCAGCTCCCTTCAGTGGTGGTGCTCCCCACAAAACCTACTCAGAGATTCACCTTTTCAGATGCCTCCACCTCAATGCACTCTGACAACAGATGCTTCAAAACTCGGGTGGGGAGCGCATCTAGAGTCTTACCACACAAGGGCAGTGGACACAATGGGGATCTCAGTTGCAGATCAACCTCTTGGAGCTACATGCTCTCACGAATGCCTTTGGATTTTTCAACCCCAACTTTCGGGCAAGCAGATCTTAGTCCAAATGGACAATCATGTGGCCATGTTTTATGTGAACAAGCAGGGTGGAATGGGTTCTTATCCCCTCTGCCAGAAAGCCCTTCATCTCTGGTTCTTCTCCATTAAACATCCATCTCAGGGCAGTGTATTTCTCCGGTGAACTCAGTCTCCTTGCGGACAGACTCAGCCATATCCTACATCCTCATGAGTGGACTTTAATTTGGGAACTGGCATCTTGGATCATCCATATGTGGGAAACCACTAGAATAGATCTGTTCACCACCCAGGAGAATGCAGAATTTCCACTGCTTTGTTCTCCGAGTTAATGCCTAATGAATATGTAAATGAAAAAAATGATGAGCACTTTATTCAACTATACCGTCTCCAGAATCTTCAATTCAGGAAGTCATCTAAGCCCCAGCACATACTCAACAATTGCAAATAGACACCTGGAGACAGGCTAGGTGCACCTTGCACCCTGATGAGCTTTGGAAACCCCACACTGGCCATGTGGTACTTCCAAATGATTGTTTTGCCTCACTTTTCCTCTGTATGTTCTGGCCAGGCATGCAAAGGCAAAGGGGGATGATTTGATGACAAATTCTCACAAAATTGGTATAATTCTAAACTTTCCAAGATTGCAGAACATGTGTATGCAACTTGTCTGATCTGTAAACATGTAAAGATCAGTCAAGGGCATAATGGAATATTTCCTACCAGCAAATGAATCTCCAGTGATAGAGAAACAAGGAGTTAATCAAACAAACAAACAGAGACTGGGAGCAAACAAAGGCTGGAGAAGGACTGGTCAAATTACTGTTGAACAAAGGTGTATGGGGTGGAGAATATCTATAAAGAGAAGCTCATGTGAGGAGTCATGTGGTCCAGCTGCAACACACTTACAGCCTATAAAGAGAGAGAGAAAATCCAGAACAGGGAGAGAGTAGATATCCGCTTAGCCAGGCGCATGCCAATGCGTGAAGAATCCCAGACTTTTCTCCAGCCTTCGCTGAGGCTCTCCCAGCTGATGTTGAAAATGGGCTGCAATGATGGCAGTTTGATGACGCATTGTTCTGTTCTTGTAAGGGACAGGGAGTTTGGAGATGCAATATCAATTGTTTTATTGTCATTGTAATATCACTAACTTATTGTTCTATTATAATGTCACTAACTTATTGTCAAGCTAATTGTCATATTAAATAGCTTATTAAATACCATGCATGTGTGGTTGATTGATCTTGAATTTAATAGAATCCTAGGCAAAGCAAGAGGCTAACCCAAAGGGGATTACCCAATATTGATAGTGGATTTGCTGGAACCGAAAATGCACATACTGCCTATGTTGAGGGTGGATCATCAAATGTGTGTATGCCTCTTTGAGGTCTAGAGAACATAGCCAGTTGTTCCTTTGAAGGTGTGGCAGAGGTGTACCCAGGGAAATCATAAATTCTTCTCAAATGAGGAATTTATTTAGGCTCCTTAGATTTAGAATGGGCCTGAACCCCCCCCCCCCCGTCTTCTTGGGGATAAGAAAGTAAGGAGAGTAGAAGCCCCTGCCCTCTTGGGTGTGTGGAACTCTTTCGACAGCCCCCTAAGCTAACAGGGTGGACACCTTGACTGATTTGTCTGCAAGATGTTTGCAGGATAATTCCTTGTGGAGGTGGTAGGGGGCAAGTATTTGAAATGAAGCAGTTCCTTTGCAAGATACGGTCTCCAAAACTGAACACAGTATTCCAAGTGAGGCCTCACCAGTGACTTGTACAGTGGCATAAGTACCTTTTCCTTTCTGTTGGTGATTCCTCTTTGTATGCAGCCCAACATCCTTTTGCCACCGCCTTGTCGCACTGTTTTGCCACCTTGAGATCTTCAGAAATAATCACACCAAGGTCTTTCTCCTGATACGTGCATGCTAACCTCTCATCCCCTATCATGTACATTTCCCTTGGATTTCTGATACCCAAGTACATGACTCTGCACTTCTTTGCATTAAATCTTAATTGCCAAGCATTAGACCATTCTTCCAGTTTTTGTAGATCTTTCCTCATGTTAACCACTCCCTTGGGGGAGTCAACTCTGTTGCAAATTTTCATGTCATCTGCAAAAAGATATACTTTTCCATTCAGTCCTTCAGCAATATCACTCACAAATACATTGAACAGTGCCGGGCCCAGGACCGACCCCTGGGCACCCCGCTAATCACCTTCCCTTCATCCGAGTGAGCTCCATTTACCATTACCCTCTGTCGTCTGTCAGTCAACCAATTTCTGATCCAATTTACCATCTTAGGATACATCCACAAGCTACTGAGTTTATTGATAAGCCTCCTATGAGGAACAGTATTAAAGGCTTTGCTGTAATCCAGGTAGATGACATCCATCGCATGTCCCTAATCTAGCTCCCTGGTCACCCGGTCAAAGAACTCAATCAGATTTGTTTGGCAAGATCGTCCTTCGGTAAAACCATGTCGCCTCGGGTCTTGCAACCTGTTGGTTTTGAGAAAGTTCACTATTCACTCTTTCAGGAGTGCCTCCATTACTTTTCCCACCACCGAGGTAAGGCTCATGGGCCTGTAGTTTGACACTTCTTCCCTGTCACCACTTTTGTGTAGAGGTATGACATCAGCCCTTCTCCAGTCCTGAGGAACCTCTCCTGTTTCCAAGGATCTGTTGAAAACATCCTTTAACGGCCCTGCAAGAACCTCTCTGAGCTCTTTCAGAATCCTGGGATGTATCCTATCCGGTCCCATGGCCTTGTCCACTTTCAGTTTTGCAAGTTGTTCTAACACATCATCTTCTTTGAATGGTGTGGTATCTACTTCATTCCCATTTTTATAATATTTGGGAGTCACAGGTGGTCCTTCTCCAGGACTTTCTTTAGTAAAAACAGAGCAGAAGTATTTGTTTAGCAATTTTGCTTTTTCAATGTCACTTTCCACCAGTCCGTTTGCAGCACTTCTGAGTCCTGCAGCTCCACCTCTGATCTTCTTCCTTTCCCAAATATACCTGAAGAAGGTTTTGTTGCCACACTTAACATCTTTAGCCATCTTTTCCTCTGCCTTTGATTTTGCTATCCTTATTTCTCTCTTTGTCTCTTTGAGTTTGATCCTGTATTCATTTCTGTGTTCCTCTGTTTGCGAGCTTTTGAATCTTGCGAAAGCTGTGTTTTTTGCCTTTATTTGAGCAGCCACTTCTTTGGAAAACCAAATGGGTTTTCTTCTCTTGTTTTTGTTTACTTTTGTTACATATTTATTTGTTGCCCCTTTTATTGCCACCTTTAGTTTAGCCCATAGCAATTCCACTTCCCTTATCTCCTTCCACCCTGTCAGCTCCTCCTTTAGGTACTCGGCCATTTTATTGAAGTCGGTGTTTTTGAAGTTTAGGACTTTGAACTTGCTATGATTGGCTTGTTCCATGGCTTTTATCTCAAACCACACCGTGTGATGATCGCTGCTGTTCACAGGGGCACTCACGCAGACATTCGACATGCTATCACCGTTGGTGAGCACTAAATCCAGCGTTGAGCTTTCCCTGGTTGGTTCCATCACCATTTGTCTAAGTAACGCATCTTGGAGAGCATCCACAATTTTTTTGCTTCTTTCCAGATTTGCAGAAGGAGTAATCCAATCCACATCAGGTAGATTAAAGTCTCCCAATATGATTGCTTCCCCTTTTGTGGCTATCTTGGTAATATCTATAATCAATTCGTTATCTATCTCTTCAATGTGTGTTGGAGGTCTGTAGACTACAGCAGTATGGATGACAGTGTCATCTCCTCTTTCCAACACAATCCAGAGTGCTTCTTCTTTTCCCCATGCCGCCTACATTTCAGTAGCTTTAATACTGCTTTTTACATACAAGGCTACTCCTCCTCCTCTTCCATTTTCTCTGTCTCTTTGAATAGATTATAGCCAGGTATGGCTATATCCCAATCATGCGATTCATTTAGCAATGTTTCTGTAATGGCCACAATGTCCAAATCCGTTTCCACCATTAGGGCTTCCAGGTCCAGAACTTTGTTGGCTAAGCTTCAAGCATTTGTGCTCATTGCTTTCCAGCATTTACCTGGCTTGTGTATATTTAGCATTGATTTTGTTCTACCTACATCTTCCCACTTGTTTTTGATGTGTGGTTTAAAAGTGTGGCTGTTTCTGATTTTAATCTGCTTTTGCAGGGGGTGACGTCCAGAGCTTGACCTTCTACATCCATCACCCCCTTTTTCTAGTTTAAATGCATATCCACATTTTGCTTGAATTTTTCACTTAGGATTCTTTTCCCTGCGACAGAGAGATATAGTCCATCAGCACAGTATAGTCTCTTGTTGGTCCATCTGTTACCTCAGTTGCCAATAAATTTGAATCCTTCTTGTTTGCACCAGGTCTGGAGCCATGTATTAAAGCTGTTAATGCGATGCAGCCTTTTTGCCCCCTTACCAAGCACAGGTAGAACCTCTGAGAATGCAACAGTGTTAACAATGGGCTTGAGTTTCTCTCCCAGATATTGGAAGTCCTTTTGGACTGTGGAGGCACTGTTTCTAGCCAAGTCATTTGTGCCCAAGTGGATAACAACATCAAGTATGGAGTGTTCACATTCTGTGCTAAGTACTTCAACAATGTGGTTTGTGTTCTTGCTGGCTGAAGAGCCTGGGAGGCACCTGACTATCTTCTCTCCTTTGAACTGTGTTCCCAAGTTGATGCCACTGATGATGGAATCTCCAAGTAGTAGTAGTTTGCTGTTTGGTGAGGGCTTCTTCATATTTGGTCCTTTAGCAGGAGATTGGGCATTGCCTGTCTCATTTAAGTGCCCTTCAGTTTCTTTGGATTGGGCATCCTCATTCGCCAAGGCAGAGAAGGCATTATGCAGGGATATCTCAAGATGCATAGGATGCCTCTGTGTCACAGGTTGCAATCTAGCAGAACCCACTGTGATCCATTTGTTCCTGGGGTGTTTCATTCTTTGTGGGAGCGGTGGTGGACTTTGTTCAGTTTGTATCTTAGAAGATGTGCGCTTCATTGCAGCCAGTTCCTCCCTCAGTTCCTCACCCTCATTAGCCAAGGCAGAGAAGGCATTATGCAGGGATATCTTTTGATGCATAGGATGTCTGTGTGTTACAGGTCTCCATCTACCAGAACCCACTGTGATCCACTTGTTCCTGGGGTTTTTGATGCTTTGTGGGAGCGGTGGTGGATATTGTTCAGTTTGTATCCTAGAAGAGGTGCGCTTCATTGCAGCCAGTTCCTCCCTCAGTAGGGTCACCTCCTTATGCATGGCAGCTAGGTCTTCCCTTAGTTGAGTCAGTTCTTTATGCATGGCAGCTGACCTGAGGCACATAGGACAAGCTCTGAGGTTCCAAATGATTCGTCTTGGAATGAAAGTACTGCAGTTATTGCACTGAATACATGACATGCTGAATAAGCAGTCCTATAAGGAGAAGAGGAAGAAGAAAAAAGGAGGAAGAAGATGTGGGCTCTAACCCAAGTTAAAGGGATAGATGGCAACGTATGCGAGTACTATATAGGCAATGCAGCCCCTGGGGTGGGTGGGGCGAGGGGTAGGGTGGGCAGGAACCTAAGTGTCTCTGGCCAGTAGGCTGTTCCTGAACTGGGGGCACCCACAGATATCTGCTCCAAGGCTACCCAGAAAAGCAGTAAATCAGATTATCCCCAAGCTTAATTTATAAACACAGTTAATCTTAATATTAGCAATTCCCACAAAACAGACAGTTAATCTCTGAAACCAGCAGAGATGAGAAAAAAATTAGAGTCTTAGCTTTGTGAAAGATCCACAGCTCAAGCAGCTCCTGCAGCCGGTCTGAGACCCGTAGGTGTGGTCACAGGCCAGGTGTGAGATGGGAGAAAAAAACTTTCTCCTCCCCCCTCCTTGAAGAAGCAAGCTTTATCCACAGATTTAAACCTTTGTTATCTGGATACTCAGATCCCAGTAGGCTGAATATCCCCAAGCTTAATTACTAGATCAAACCACGAAAGATATGTTGGAGCATCAAGAAGAATTCGAGAATAGGCAATGGAGGAACAACATCCACATCCTGGGGGTCCCGGAAAGCTCTGGGGACAGGGAGGACTCAAAAATTCTAGTACAAGAGATATTTGCATTTTGTGTCTCTGCATCCGCCCACCCAGTCAAATTAGAAAAAGCGCACCGCAGTCTGGGCCCTAAGAAGGATTCCAAAGCTTGCCCATGCTCCATCATCGCCTGTTTCTCCTTCTTCGAAGATAAAGTGGCCCTACTGCGCAGTGTACAGGGCCAGCGCTCTTTCCTCTATAAAGGTCAAGAGCTCCAGATTTTTTCAAGACATTGCTCAGCGCACCTTAGAGTGGCGTAAGAGCTTCCGCCCCCTTACTCAGGTGCTCCAGAAGCGGTCGATACAATACCGTTGGGGCTTTCCTTTTTTCTTAAATTTCGAATGGAATGGTGTCAAGCAACACATTTCGGAGCTCCCCGACTGCCTACACTTTCTGGACACTCTTCAATTTGGGAAGCGATCCCTTACACCACATACTCAGAAGAGTGATTGGGAAGTCTCCATGCCTATGCGGCAGAAAGTTCCCAGATCTCAGTGTTCTTCGGAAGCTGACCAAGAAAGTTCCGGAAGTCACGGAATGGACACGGCTGCCCCATCCTGAGGGAGGAGTATTATTTCTCCTGAGGATTTCAATTGGCTTCAATGCTTGTCTCTTCCTCTCTCCAAGGTTGGGTCTCCTCGACAGGAAGAATGTTGGAACACTAGAGCAAGAACTCTCAATACCATTGGCATTGTCAGAGAGAGACTGGAATAACAGAAGTCTGTGCACTCTTATTGTCTCAAATTACTTGTTAGACACCAATTATACTTATGACTAAGGATAACCAACAGTTATATAGCAGGACTGTTCTCTTTTCAACTTTTCGCTAGGGAAAGGTAGGCTCAGGTATCCTGAGTACCCAACTCCTTAGCATCTCCCTGGGAGTGGGAAGATTCCCCGCCCACAGTAAAGGTTCTTTTTTTTTAAAGAAATGGTTGTTTTGTTTCTGTATTTCAAATGATATTAAGATTGTTTGTCCTTAAAGACTTGGGGTCTGAGGGGCAGGGGCAGGAGGGATGGGTTTGGGAGGGATGGGAGGGAGGGGTTGATGGGGAGTGGTGGGGGGAGGGGGGGAGAATGGGAAGAGAACTTGAAACAGAGAATTGGAAGCTGGGTTGCAATTGTGGTCACATGGCTGCTGAGCTCAAGGAGAGATGAGGAGACTCTACTGGGGGAGAGAAGGGATGTTGGCTGGAGCATGAAAGGGTCCTTTTTGGTGAGCGAACATGTTTCTATTTGAGAGAGTTCAGGCTCTGTTAAGGAAATTCTTCTCTCCTACTAACACAGTAATTCAACTCCAAGGTGCTCCTTGGGATAATGGTTAGACTCATTTCTTGGAACGTTAGGGGCTTGCATCATCCCATTAAACGACGAAGAGTCCTGGAGCTCCTACACAGAGAGCGCGCAGATATTGTTTTCCTACATGAATCTCATTTGGCTCCGGGAGCTCACTCATGTCTAACCTCCCGTAGATTTCCATCTGTTTACTCTGCTGGCTTTTCTACTCACAAAAGAGGGGTAGCCATAATGTTCACTCAGAACTGTTCCTTCCAGCTGTCACAACAAATTCAGGATCCTAATGGTCGCTTCTTATTGCTGACAGGTACCCTTAATGGAACAAAGGTCTCCCTGGTCAATGTGTACATCCCTCCAACGGATGTTGTTCAATCTCTATTGCATCTCATGGAGATTTTAACTGCTCCGGCATCGGGAGAGTTAATTATCGGAGGAGACTTTAACTGCGTCCTCTCTGATTTAGATAGATCCTCTGGGCTCACTTTTTCGCACCGCCCGTCACAAACTCTTTCCATATTAATCTCTACATTTGCTTTAGAGGATGTATGGCGTTCACACCATCCTAGAGAACGAGATTACACTTTTTTCTCATCGGCTCATCGTACCTATTCCCGTATTGATATGTGGCTAATTTCCAAGCAATTATCTCCGCAAGTTAGCAAGGTGACGATTGGATCGAGTGGTCCTTCGGACCACTTTCCTTAGACTGTTATCTTAGGGATACAGAAATCCCTCCACGTTCTTGGGCTTTCCCTCGGCACTTACTGAAGAACACCACGTTTGTGCAACACTTACAGGAGTGCTGGTGAGATTATCTTGCACACAATGATCTGCTCTGGGAGGCTGGGAAAGCTGTTTTGAGAGGGCAGGTTATCTCCTTATCGACCTCCCACAAGCGTTAAGACCGAAACTATTCAGGCTGATCTCAGATCACAAATAGTAAACCTCGAACATCAACACAAGTGTTGTCCAACTGCCTCGATCTTCCAACAGCTTACAGCACTCCGAGGTAAACTAGCAACCTTCGAAATGGAGGAGATCTCTTCTTGTCTTTTGAAAACCCGCAGGCACTTCTTTGAACATGGAAACAAGGCTAGCAGATTACTTTTATGGCAGTTGAAAAGACAAAGAATAGCTCGTCGAGTTTTGACTGTTTTGGATGAATGCAATCGTCCTCTTAAGTCCCAGGACATTGCTCAACGGTTTGCCAGATTCTACAGAGATCTATACTCCTCTCAACTTTCCGCAAATAGCACAACTATTCATAATTTCTTATCAGGTCTTCATTTGCCTCAATTATCTGATGAGGCCCGAACTGCTCTGGACAGAGAAATTCAGCTGGCGGAAGTACAATTGGCTTTGAAACATCTAAAACCTGCCAAAGCATCTGGCCCAGACATGTTTCCGGCTGAATTTTACAAGGCTCTTTCAGACCAGGTAGCTCCCGTGTTAACCAAGGTTTATAACTCAATCCTTCAGCATCAAAGACTACCCGAGTCAATGTGACAGGCCTTGATCACGGTAATCCCAAAGGAAGGAAAAGATCCCTTGCTAGGAAGCAGTTATCATCCCATATCCCTTCTAAATGTGGACTATAAACTTTTCACTACAATTCTTGCCTCTTGATTGAGTACCATCGTGCAGGATCTAGTTCATCCAGATCAAACAGGTTTTATTAAGGGACGGCAAGGTTCCGACAATGTTCGTCGTCTCCTTAATATTCGGACGGAGGTTAAGCAACTCTAAGGTAAATATGCGGTCCTCTCGTTAGACACAGAAAAAGCGTTCGATAAGGTGGAATGGAGGTTTCTCTTAAGTGCACTGCAGCAGTTTGGGTTTGGTCCCTCATTTCTAGCTTGGATCTCTGCTCTCTATAAGGAACCCATGGGGATTGTCCAAGTCAATGGATTCTTTTCGTCGCCATTCTCCCTGGAATGCGGAACCAGACAGGGCTGTCCTCTCTCCCCACTTCTGTTCGCCCTGGCACTTGAACCCCTTGCTATTCAACTCAGATCTCATGAATCTCAGCTTGGGATTCCCCTGGCAGGCAATTACCATATAGTTTCGCTATACGCGGATGACACTTTAATATTCCTTCGGGAACCAGACTCTTCTATGCCAGTCCTTACTTCTATTTTAACTGAGTTCTCTTACCTGTCAGGGTACTCAATCAACTTCCAGAAATCTGCTCTACTGCCTTGCATGACGCGGCGAGGTGTAAGTCAGTTGGGATCGGATAGTAATTTTTTGCAGGTTACAGGTTTTAAATATCTAGGAATCCAGATCTCCAAGAAAGTGGAGGAGCTCTATAAACGCAACTACCTCCCTTTACTAGCTTCCTTGTCTGAGGAGACCGTAGCCTGGCAAGCCCTGTTGGTCTCTTGGCTAGGGAGAGTAGATACAATCAAGATGTTGCTCCTCCCATGAATCCTTTTCTTATTTCAACAACTCCCTATTCATTTACCATGGTCGTTTTTCCTGCAGTTGCGCAACATTCTTATTCACTTTGTATTGCAAGGGCGGAGATCGAGGCTAAGTTGGACTACAATGATTCGACCCAAAACAGGGGGAGGGGTTGGACTCCCCAATTTTGAACTCTATTATTTCTGCACCTGCTTACAGGCTATTCCCCTTAGGCACCTGAAGAGAGCCGCGGCATGGATAGACCTGGAAACCCACTTGATCTCTCCGATACCACTGCAAGCAATCCCTTTTGTCACTGACAATTTGCTGATATGAGCTATTCGCTCCCATATTTTTCTAGGCCCAATTTGGACAGCCTGGCGCAAAGTTTGTAGTAAAACGGCCCGTTCATCCTTTTGGTCCCCGTACACACCTATTGGAGTTTTCCCCTTTGTTAGAGGCCTGCCACTGCCACTTCAACGAATTCTAGTGAATTTGCATATGGCTGCAATATATCATAAATCCGTGTTGTTATCGCACTCCCAACTCGACTCGAAACTGCAATTTTCGCTCTCAGCATTTCAATATCTCCAATTCCACCACTGTTTTTCTTCTCAATCCATTAGAGAGGCAGCTAAAAGCTCGCCCACTATCTGGAAGAGACTTCTTTTTCTACCTCGGTCAGACAAAGCTCTCTTGGCCCGCCTGTATCACTCTATATCCAGAGATATGGCACTTGCGGCTCCTAAATTGAAAGCTTGTGACAGATGGGAGGTGGATATGCAGCCTAAATCGGATGAGTTTTGGATAGAGGTATTTCATCACGCACACTCCTGTTCTATCTCTCTATCTCTAGTTAATACGCAACTAAGAAATGTATTACGAATGTCCATTGTTCCGACCTCCCTTTTCCAATGGGGACGAACAGATGATCCACTTTGTTGGAGAGAATGTGGAGAAATAGGAACCTTCTCCCATATGTGGTGGGATTGCCCCAAAATCCAAGCGTATTGGGTCCTCATATATAATGCGATTACTCGCAAACTTGAGATCACCTTCCTGTTTGATGTGGAACACTGCATCTTAAGACATTTCCATTCAGATTTATTGTCTAAAACCCACACACGTATGGCTCAGTGCCTTCTTTTGGCCGCGCGTTCCATCGTTAGTAGATTCTGGAAGAGATCAGCTGTACCTACGTATGATGAGTGGATGGTTAAAGTGTGGGACTTGTACCGTATGGAAAAGATGATGGCCGAACTATGGGGTAAGTGGAATACTTTAAGTATTTTATGGAATCGAGTGTTACCTCTCTGATTATAGTGGAAGCGTCTGACTTGGGATTACCTAAACTTTCTTACTTCTCTCTCATCCTTGGGCCACTGCTAACACTTTCTGCTGCTCTACGTCTGGGAGATCTAGGATAGTTAAACAAGCTCAGCTTTAGGCTGCATTCTTCCCTTTCCCTTCATCCCTTTTTAGTGGTTGTATCTCTTTGGTGCTAATGTATTTCTGATTTGACTTTGGGGGGGGAGGCAGGGTGGGGGGAGGGAGGGAGGAGGGATAGGGCGGGGCTGGAGGAGGGAGGAGAAAGGGAGGGGAGGGGGATAGACTCTAGATAAAGAAAGTCTCACCTTTAAGTTCCAGTCTTATGTCATAGGGCGGGTGCCCCCTTTAGGTGCTCAGTTTATGTATGTTATGACACTTACACCTTAACCGGCATTGGATTTGTTTAGCCACGATAAGTTTTAAATAGTATGTTTTTCTTAGTTTTTACGTTCTTTTTTTTAAGAGATCCGAATTCCTACTGCTATCTCCTCTAGGATGAGTCAGTTTAAGTCCTTTGCCTATGTAATTGTGTTTGAAAATGGCTATATTCCGATATTGGTACTGAGTGTGTTTGTGTACTGATATTTGTATGTGATTTTTCATCAATGACTTTCAATAAAAAATTTTGTACAAAAAAAAATGATAATGATAAAAACAATGATAGTGATAAAAAATCTATACGTTAAATAATAAAACATAAAACACAATTAGACCATGTGAGGCACGTATAAAAAATTATTCTGAGAAGTTAATTGTATTTGATATGTATAATCAAATTATGTTGTGTGAGTAAGCTTAAGCAGTGACAAGGTGGGCGCATGCCTGAGATAAGTATGAGAATTAATTGTAGAAGCTTTTATAGCATCTTATTATTTTATCTCATGACATTGCGCTCCTGCCAGCTAGCAAAAACATAAATCATGAGGTATAAATTCAAGATTAAAATTGAGGTGAAAGAGGGACAGTGAACATCAAGACAGACTGTGCTACGGATTTTGATGTAATTTTTAAACATAAGGTAAACTCAGATGTGGCATAATAGCAGGGAACCAGCGTATAGAGTGTATGAAATAAATTAAGGGGTGTGCTACTGTATTTTAATAACTGTGAAACCTGTCCCTTTGCGAAGCAAGAACCATCATGTAATGAACATTCCGACTACATCATTTAGAACCGGATGAAGTAAAAATGAGCTATTAAAGATAGCGTGTTAAATCGAAGAGCCATGCCTTTTGCTGGTTCATCTGCTGACATGGACATGGCTCTACGATTTAACACGCTATCTTTAATAGCCTGTTTTTACTTCTCAGGCATGCACCCACCTTGCCACTGCTTAAGCTTACTCACACAACATAGTTTGATTGCTGCATATCAACCCATATTGTTTCAATGTTTTCCACACACTGCTTGACTGTGTCTTCATACGGACATGTCTATTATGTAAGCCCTGGAATTTATATGCCACTATCAGCAGAGTTCTTGATCCTCTAGCTCTATAAGAATAAGTGATTTATATATTAAAAGGACAACTGGACACACTTGGTTTATTTTTAGAACAGATTTTACAGTTGCACACACATCCTGTTCCCCTCCTTTATTTTATAAGCTTCTGATATAATCATCACCGATACACTATTATTTATCTTGCTCCCCTCTGGCTCTGGGACACATTTACTTTACCTTACTATGTTTTGCTTATTTTTAGCTCTCAAGCACAGACTGACTAGAATCTTTTTAAAGACTAAACACACATATGGTGCCTTTGTAAGTATATCTTCCACGTCTCTAACAGATTTGTTGTGAGGTTCAAATACAATTAACTTCTCAGAATAATTTTTTATACGTGCCTCACATGGTCTAATTATGTTTTATGTTTTATTATTTAACGTACAGAATTTTTATCACTATCATTGTTTTTTATCATTATCATTTTTATTATTATAATTAATTATTCATTATTAATTATTTTACATTTTAATATTCATATATGTTATATCTACTTACTTATTTAATTCATTTTCTTATCCATGTTTCAATTTTAATATTTTATACTTTATTTTATATATAATTTTATTCTTCATATTTATGTATGTTTATTTTTAAGATGCGTACCCCCTGAAGAAGGCGTGTTGCCGAAACGCGTTGGGGTTATTTTTGAATAAACACGCACCAGTGACCTTACTCGCCCTCGCCTCTTGTGTTTGACCAGCCTGCAGCAGACAGAAGCCTTGTCCTGGTCGTGTGTGCCATGCGCATTGCAGCATGTGCCAAAGACCAGCCGAAGGGAAGTACGTCAGCAACAGGAGCTGTTATTCTCATAAGGCCGCACTGTGGTGCAACACACATGGTTGGTGTGTATATGTGTGGTAACAGTTGCAGGTCCCTGCTGGGGTTTCTGTATTGCACCTTCCTGTGGACAAGATTTAGCTGACATTGTAAGTATAGCTCCAATATGTGCAACCCCCAAGGAGGCAGCCAGCAAGGGTGGAAATACCCACCAGCAACACTGACTATCCACTATCCACAACTGGTTGGAGGCTAATAGCACACGGTAACATAATGTTGTGAGGCCAAGGCATGGAATAGCACCTGCAAAAGAGCACTATCAATCTTCGAGCTGACATTGAGACAGGAGTGTCAAGCAGGAATGCCAACCATCTCCACTTTTGCAAAGTGCACCAATTAGAGTGTATGCAAATGTGTGTGTATGGCTCCCCTTTGTCTTGTGGCTTTCTGCACTGCACTTTGGCTCACATTGTCCGAGGTTTTCATAGCCTGTTTGGAAAATGTGAATAAGGAAAGGCAGAGGATTGTGGGTATCGCCAGCGCAGATTGGCCTGGGTGTGTCTGCCACAGTGATAGGGTCACTGACTGAGATGCCATTGTGCCCATCTGCCACGTGCATTGCCTGGGTGGCTACTGTATGTCATGCTGAGATGGCACTCTCATTATGACCAAAAAGTGACCAAGGCATAGCTATGTATCCACATATAGCTATCATAATGTCTGGCTCCAGTGATGTGAATGCATTTTCTGTCTAGGGATGCCAATCATTAAACAAACGTCTGGGTGTCAATGCTGAGTATACCAAGGAAAGGTGCTTGTGGTTGTACTATGCACATGCTGTGTGTGCTGACCAGCAGACCAACCACAGTTGATTTGTGCTTGGCTGATAGCCCAGTGAAGGGCAGCAGGGGCAGTCTTACTGCCAGTGCTGTAGTCAATTGTTAGTCCTCAGTGGTTCATGGCCTACTCACTGGGGACCTGGCAGGACAATAACAGTAGCCCTCACCAGCCTATACCCCCTACTGCAATGGCTGTCTATGGCAGCAGAATATTGACACTGGCCACCGACCTGCACTGTTATCCGAAGGCTAGTATCTAACATAGGCAGAACAAGGGGCCAAGCTGTCACTGTTGCCTGCAGCAAACAAGGAGAAAAAGCATAGCACACCGCAAACAATTCCTGTCACAGACTAGCAGTGATGTGGACCTGCAGCAGAGACCAATTCTAACAGAGCAGGTTCAGTGGACCAGGTGCTGGGCACCCGTTCTCACCCTCAGGGTGACATCTGAAACTGCTCTGCAGCACGGCTTGCTGTTATGTGCATGTAGTACACGCAGCCAGTACATCTTACTGAGCTGATATGCTGGATCAGTGCATTCTCCATTGGTTCTTCAGCTGCAGACCACTGTTTTGCATGTGCAGTGGGTAGTGGAGGACCCAATCTATACCGGCAAGACAGCAAACAGTTTGATCATGTAGATATTGCACCAATTAGTAGGCTACACCTCCACACAGCTCTACATAGCTGTCTAGAGCCTGCAGATCTCTGATAAAAGGTCCAGAATTTGATTTCTACTTGTTCATTTTGTGCTTGGGTGTGCTTGCCCACCTTGCACAGTCCTGGTTCTGCTATGACCTGCAGACAATCATTCTTCTACATTTCTATATGTTATGGCCACATGTTGGGTAGCCCAACATTGCATTCCCCATCATGGACATTGTGAGCATGGCTTTAGTGGCTCTACCGTGGTGCATTACAGTGGGTCAGTGATGTATACGCAGCAGATATCTGGGTCAACTGGTATGGATTCGTTTTCTGTTTTGCCATCATTGTGACCTCCCAGCTTTCTGTAAAAAGAGGATATATCTCGTATTTTCAGGCACCCAACACTTGTTGCATAGCCATCCCCTGCACTGTTCTGCCATCCTTACTTGCCCCACATAGAGTAAAATGGGTTCAACTTGTCCCTTTCTATCATGTCACTCTGTCAGGTGTATTGTCTTGCAGTTGCACAGACTGAGGCACCAGTCCCACCCCCACAAATGGTGTTTCATGTACCCCATGGCACTGCTACATTTGGTTCACACATACCAAATGCTTAAAAGCAGAGAGTTTCCAATTGCAAACTCTCTGCTTGGAAAATCCATGGCACAGCCCTGCACCCACAATTTGACCATCAGGGAAATTCATGATGGGGCAGCTTACTGGCAGTAAACTGCCCCACCATGGCCATCATGGGTCATTTGCAGCAGTTAACCATATCATGCACACCTCTCTTGTGACTGCTCCATATGCACACTCATGAACAATCCTCCTTTTGCTGCCCACATCAGGAACAAGTTGCCTCCACGCAGACACTGTCCTGGCCTATGGAATGCCACACACTGACAGTACATCTGGAAACATGTCTACACCACACAGACACTATAATGTACAGTGGTGTGCAAAAGTCTGGAATCACTTGTAAATTTGACGTTTTTTCAACTTCGTGACCTTATATCTTAATTTCTTTTTCCTCCCAGTGGCTTTTTCTGTGTATCTCATGATAAATGATAGATTTGGCTATTAGGGCCAACTTTTATTATTGGTTTGGCCCTTATTTTCTGAATTTGTTCCCTATAGTTGTCCTGTTGATAGATTTTCTGTGAAAATCGCGTAACGTACATCGTTGGCCAACGATATATTATTGTAAGTATGCTTTAAAATATTATGGACGCACGCCAGGTTTCCTTCAAATTAATGTATGTGGCCTTGAAAAAGGCCATTTTTATGTGTCAGTGATGACTCAGTATTTGATGGGCTACCCTTTGTTCTTGATCACCTGACTGCACCTTGTCTGCATTGAATGAACCAGTCTGACAAGGTGATCATTGGTGACAGCGCGGTTCCAAGCTGCAATGAGTGACTCAATCAGCTCACGCTTTGATGTTGGATGCCTCTTGGATATTTCCAAGGCCACCTTGTGCCACAGCATCTTGATTAGATTCAGATGCAGAGACTAGGCAGGCCAGTCCATTGACTTGATGTTGTTCTGCTGCTTCCAGCTGATCACCTGTCTGGAGCGATGGCAGGGTGCATTGTCATCTTGGAACAGGAACTGGCCAGGAAACAGCTGGTGTGCTGATGGCACTATACACTTTTGCAGTATGGTGATGTACTTGGCCCCGTTGACCATTCCATCGACGATGTGAAGACATCCAACGCCACTGGCAGCTATGCAGCCCCAGACCATGACCTTCAAAGGATGCTTCACAGTGAGGTTGAGACACTCTGGCTTGAATTCCTCTCCAGGAAATCTCCTCACATAGGTGTGGGCCTGGTTACCAAACAGGCAGAAGGTGCTTTCATCGCTGAATAGCACCTTTTCCCACATTTCAGTTGACCAGGTTGAGTGCTTTCTCGCCCACACAATCCAGTTGCACCTTTGTATGTCAGTCATCAGTGGCTTATTCTGTGCTTTGCAGCCCCAGAGACCAAACTTCAGACACCGGCGACAAACTCTTGATGAGCTGACACTGACCTCACTCTTGTCTGATCACTCTCAAAGTATCTGAGGAGAGGTCAACTTGCGATTAGTCAGTGAAATGCGTCATAGTGCGCGGTCCTGGCATGATGTTGATGCACGTGGATGACCTGAATAAGGCTTGTCCACCACTGAACCCATTTCTTTCTTCTTCTGTACAATCTTAACAACAGTGCTCTGACTGCAGCCAACTTTCCTGGCTGACGGCTTGAAAATCCTTCCTTGCTCATAAAGGACACACGAACACGCTCCAACGTCAGGGTCTGAGTCATCTTCATGGTCGATCCAGAAAGTGTATGAAATTCAAAAATTCCGTGTGTTTTTATAGCTGCACTGTTGGCTAGATATCTGCATTGTGATTGGTTAGTGAAACCAGCCTCCTGGTTGGTCAGAAATAACGTGTGCATATTGGATAATCTTGATCCAGTTTTGATGCAGGATCCACAAAAATCGCAGTAGCTATCTCCCAGTGTCTGTAAAGAATTTAAATTGGAAGTAAGGAATGCAAAAAAAGTCAACTCTAATAGCCAATTGTATCCCTTTTAACGTGGTAGAAAGATGAATATGATGGGCTAACGCAAAATTTAAAAAGTTAGAAAGTACGAAAAATGCAAAACTCACAAGTGATTCCAGACTTTTGTACATCACTGTAGCTTACAGCATGGTGTATGCTTTCAGGAGCATCTAGGCCTCTCACTGTGCCCCCCGCTGCTGCATCCCCTCCACTGACTGCTGCTGCCACCAGCCACCCATGACATAGCCAACACCCACACTGACCATCATCACTAGGCAGCTGCCTATCTCACCTACTCAACAGCATAGGCCGGCTGTAGGGTCGAACATGCTCATCACATATACTGCCACATTGCCCGGCATCAGGTAAGTCAACTCCATCAGCTACCAATTGTGCTTGCATCCATATCTTCTCCAATTGCTTCCCTTCCCCCCTTTCAGCATCTCAGTGGCTTTCCAGCGTTAAGGTGCATGCCAGACACATTCCTGCAGCATGTCCTCTTACCGCACGATAAGTGTTCACTACCACCCCTTAATGTCCTGTTACCACCTGGTAAGTGTCCACTACCACCCCTTAACGCAGCATGTGCTGTTACCGCCTGGTAGCTGTCCACTACCACCTCTTAACGCCGGACTGCCTTTAACACGTTCAGCACACTTACCGCATAGTAACCCCTTATTGCTGCCGTTAATGCATGCAAAAGATGCTCCCTTACCGCCGTTTAGTAAACATACCCCTAAGTGCGGGAATATCATTGCCTGAAATAGCATTCAGAAGTCATGTGCTTCAATTAGTGGTCATAACTGCTGGAGGGTTTTGATTACTACTACTACTACTACTAAGCATTTGTATAGAGCTACAAGTCATATGCAATGCTGCACACAGACATGTAAGAGACAGTCCCTGCTCATCAGAGCTTACAATCTAGTCAAGACAGACATCACAGAAGGTGTAGACAGGAATAAAACAAGGGAAAAGTAAAGAAACAAGGAGATCAGGTGAGTCAAGATCCAAAAGCAGCAGCGAAGAGGTGAGTTTTCAGCCTGGATTTGAAAAGTGTCAGAGAAGATGCCTGGCGTACAGACACAGGTAGTTTGTTCCAGGCGTAAGGTGCAGCAAGGTGAAAGGAGCAAAGTCTGGCGTTAGCAACAGAAGAGAAGGGCACAGATAGAAGCAATTTCCCAGAAGAGCGGAGTTCCCGAAGGGGGGTGTAAGGAGAGAGAAGAGAAGAAAGGTAGTGAGCAGCTGCAGAGTGAATGCACTTATAAATCAGCAGGAGAAGTTTGAACTGGATGCGGAAACAGATAGGGAGCCAATGAAGTGACTTGAGAAGAGGGGTGATATGGGCATGACGAGGCTGTCAGAAGATTAGCCGTTCAGCAGAGTGCTGAAAAGATTGAAGGGGAGAGAGATGATTCAAACGGAGACCAGTAAGGAGTAGGTTACAGTAGTCAAGACGGGAGGTGATTAAGGAGTGGATAAGTGTCTTAGTAGTGTGTTCAGAAAGGAATGGGTGGATTTTGTTGATGTTAGAGAAAGAAATGGCAGGTCTTAGCTATCAGATGGATGTGTGTGGAGAAGGAGAGAGAGGATTGAAAGACAACTCCAAGATTGTGAGCCGAGGAAACAGGAAGGAGTAGAGAGTTATCCACAGAGAGTGAGAAAGGAGGAATAGGAGAGGAGGTTTTAGGGGGAAAGATAAGAAGCTCAGTCTTGGCCATGTTCAATTTCAAGTGATGGTGAGACATCCAAGCAGCAATGTCAGAAAGGCAGGCAGAGATCTGGGTCTGGATTCCGGAAAGATTTCGGGTGTAGAGAGGTAGATCTGGGAGTCATTGGCATAAAGATGGTACTTAAAGCCATGGGAAGAGATGAATGCACCAAGGGTATATAGAGAGAAAAGGAGCAGACCCAAGACAGATCCTTGAGGTACACCAAATGAGAGTGGGAAAGCAGCAGAGGAGGAGCCACCAAAACTAACACTGAAAGAGGGAGGGGAGAAATAGGAGGAGAACCAGGATAGTACAGATCCCTTAAAAGCAAGTGAGGACAGGGTATCGAGGAGAAGGTTGTGATCAACAGTGTCAAAAGCAACAGAGAGGTCAAGAAGGATGAGGATAGAGTAAAGGCCCTTGGATTTTGCCAGGAACAAATCACTGGAGACTTTGGCAAAATCCATTTTGTTAGAGTGTAAATTTATTTATTTTATTTATTTATTTATTTAAAGGGTATTTATATCCCACCTTATCCTTCAATCAAGGCGGTGTACACAGCAATCAATCAATTTAAATTGGCATTTGTGTTCTCATGTGTTCTTATACTGTACAGTGAATGTGTGCAAGTGTGGTAGGTTGATTGCAGTGTGCTAATTACATCATGAGCTTTTATACAGTGTTATGTGCAATGAGCATGCAGGTAAGTCATTAGTCCAGGGTAAAGGACGAAAGCCAGGTTGTAAAGGGTCCAGGAGTTCATGAGAGGAGAGGAAGTCAAGGCAGCAGTGGTGGACCATGCGTTCAAGTAGTTTAGAAATGAAGGGGAAGAGGGAGATGGGTCGATAACTAGAAGGACAGGTAGGATCAAGTAAGGGTTTCTTGAGGAAAGGTTTAACTACAGCATGCTTGAAGGCTGCAGGGGCAGTTGCAGTGGAGAGCGATAGGTTGAGAATATGAGAGATGGAAGGGACAACAGTGGAGGAGATGGGGCTTAGGAGACGGGTGGGGATAGGATCAGAGGAGCAGGTGGTGAGTTTGGAGGAAGAAAGAAGATGTGTAGTTTCCTCTTCAGAAATAACAGAAAAGGAAGAAAGGGTAGCAGCAGAGGTAGAGGGGGAAAGTTGGGAGTGAAGATGGGGAGGAGGGGAAGTAGCTGACTTTGTAGGGAATTGGAGGGTGATCTTTTGGTAAATCATTCTGGCGGTTCTGCTGATATGCAATTGTAAAGTAAGTTGCTGATTGATTGCTATTCCAAGGTATTTGATCTCGGCCTTGACTTCCAGTTCTGCATTGATGACATTTAGAACTGAGGGTGGGGAGAAATTTTCATCCCTTGTAATAAACAGAACTTTCGTCTTTTTGAAATTTAAGTTGGTGCTGTAATAACCAGTTGGAGATTGCATTAAAACAATCTATTAAGGAAGTGTATCAGGATTTCGTTGTAGAGAATGGCGTGTAAATCATAATATTGTCTACATAAATGTGGTCATTGTGAGCATAGCTCCAGAGTCTCAATGTGTGGATGAGACGATGGTGCAAGGAAGAGTGTTTTGGATTTATTAGGACTTGGGAAACATTCTGGGGAAAGAAGGCGCTTTTCCAAAGGGATGGGGCTCCACCTTAACCGGGATGGAACCAGGCTGCTGGCATTATCCTTTAAAAAGGAGAAAGAGCAGCTTTTAAACCAGATCATAGAGGAAAGCCGACAGTCGCCTGTGAGCGCATGGTTCGGAACAATGTATCCTCAAAGGATACTAGCCAAAGATTGAAGTTAGGGCATATCAGCAGAGAGGTTCCAATAAAGACAAAAGTAACCCAAATGTTCTCGAGTACAGAGCAGACAGAGCTTAAAGATTCCAAATTACCCCTGCCTACCGATAGCCAGATTAATATGAATAAAATACAGCCTCTAAAATGCTTGTATGCAAAAGCAATAAGTCTAAAAAATAAGATGGGAGAGTTAGAATATATAGCACTAAATGAGAGGTTAGATATGATTGGTATCTCAGAGACATAGTGGAAGGAGAACAACCAGTGGGATACTGTGATACCTGGGTACAAACTATATCGGAATGACAGAGCAGATCAAATTGGTGGTGGGGTTGCACTCTATGTTAGAGAGAATATTGAGTCACAAAGGATTAAAATTTTGCAGGAAACAAAATCCACTATAAAATCTCTATGGATTGAAATTCCATTTAAAAAGGGGAAGGTAATGGCAGTGAGGGTGTACTATCGACCGCCTGGCCAGAGTGAACAAATGGATGATGAAATGCTCAAAGAAATCAGGGATGCTACCAAAAGTTACAGTACAGTAATAATAATGGGTGATTTCAATTACCCCGATATTGACTGGGTCAGTGTCATGGCAGGACATGCTAAGGAGATAAAGGCGTATGTTTACTAAACCGTGGTAAAGTCACTGGAAGTAAGGGCAGCGTTAAGGTGCCTGAAGCCATATAAGGCAGTGGGCAGGTAGGCGGCGTGCTGGCATTAGGGTGCCTTGGGCCATTTAATGTGAGTTAACAGGACCAAGTGCGATAAGGTAACAAGACGTCCTAAGGAGAGACAAGACGTCTTAGGATGTCAAAAGGTGCCTTAAAGATAAGATGACCAACAGTTAAGGTGTCCAAACATTTAAGGTGCCCTAACTGAAGCTAAGATGCCTTAACAGTTAAGGTGCCCTAACAGGAGATAAGGCGTCCTAAGGAGAGACAAGGTGCCTTAAGGTGGAACTCATGCACCTTAAAGCAGGACCATGGCTATAAGCCAAACGCTAGATAGAGCACCAAGGAATGACAATGTAAAGGTGATGGAAGGACAGACAGATGGGAGTTGATGGAGCTTTGTGGCAGCCAGTAAAGCAGACGAGTATATGGGAGCCAGCTGTACCGATGCACAGGGTGGTGCCAATGTAAAGTGTTGCAGTGACAGTCGGTGGCATAGGATGGGGAAGACGTGTCCCCAGAGGAGGCAGAAGTGGCAGGATGTTTGCAGGGACAGAAGGACAGAGTAGAAGTGGGTACATGCAGATCAGGCACAGAAGAGGCGAGCACGAAGAGCCGTAATGCGGAAAAGGGTACCAGTGTAGGTTATGGGGTAGCAGCCTGCACAAGAAGACAGGACTGTACACAGCTGACAGAGGCAGATAGACATGCTGAAGGACAGATGGTGGCTGAAAAGAGGGTGTATGGGCTGGCAGCACAGATCTGCAGAGCACAGACTGTTACAGGCATGAAAATGATCTGATTACCACAGTCACAAAACGAACAAGTATGAATCAAACCTGTGCCCCCTGAGACCTTGCACTAATCAGTAGGCTATACCTCCACCCCTCTCTGCACAGCAATGGCTGGGTACAAAGAGACTGCTGGTCACCACCTAAAATGTCTGCTGTGTGCGCAGGCATAGGGTAGTCCCACCAGTACCCATGATACAGTGCACACGCAGAACAGCAGTCTAAAGCTGATCACCAAATGGAGAATGCACATATCCATCACATCAGCTCAGTAAGAGGAACTGACAGTGTGTGATACAAATACAGAGCAGCTACAAACTGTGCTACTGAGGCATTGTGCAGGGGCTAGTAGTGTGCTCCATTGTTCTGTAGTCACCCTGAGAGTGAGGATGGACGCCCAGACCAGGTCCCCTGTACCTGCAGTGCTAGAGACGGTTTCTGATGCATATCCCATCATCACCAGTGTGTGGCAGGTACTGTCTGCAGTATGATTATTCTAATCGCCTTGTGTCCTGCAGTATGAGCCAGACACATCTGGTTCTGTTGGAACCTAACTCACCTAGAACAATGCATTGCAATAGCCAGTGTTACAATGCTGATGCCATGGCAGCCAACTACCAGAAGGAAGGGGCCTCTAGACTTGCATGTGGTTGTTACTAGTGTCCTGCAGGCCCTACCAGTAATACTGGGAATAGGCCTGAAACACCTCACTTCTCAACCACCTAGGTCTAACATTTACCTGCAGCAAGTACCTGCTGCCCACCACTGGGTGTCCCAGCCAAGCACATACCAACTGCAGACAGTCTGCTAGCCAGTATGCATTATATGTGCACAGAGCAACCATACGCACCTAGCAGTTGGTTCAGTGATCAGACCCCCAGGACAAGAAGCACACCCATATCACTAGAACCAGACACTATATAGCGCTATGTGAATACATAGCTGTGCCTTGGTCAGTGTGAGAGTGCTCTCCCAGCATGACATGATGTGGCCACCCACTCCATGCAGGTGGCAGTCGGGCACTACAATGTCCCAGCCATTGCCCTACCCCCGATGCAGATGCATTCTGACCAATCCGCCCTGTTCGGGCCATACCCACAATACTTTGCTACTCATCAAGCACATTTGCAGGCTAACGCTGGAAACAGCTTAGGCACTGCGAGGCTCAGTGAGGGGTAGAAAGCCACAAAACAATAGATAGACATAAGCACACATACACTCATATCGACGCACTGTGAAAAATGGGGATGGCTGGAATTCCTGCCTGTCACTCTGGTCCCAATCTCAACTCAGGCATTGTTAAGGTGTACTCATTGTGCAGGGGCTAGTAGTGTGCTCCAATGTTAATGGCCGCTCAGTGTGCCGGTGCTGTCAGCCTGACTCTCCATCCAGCTGAGGATAGTGAAGCCTGTCTGTGTGGGTGTTTGTACCCTTGTTCGCAAATTCATTGGGGTTTGCACATGTTGGTGTTGTACCTGCACTGTGGGATAAAATGTAGCCACAGGAACATGCACTGCATGATCCACAACCAGGACCTGAACCTGGGACCTATGTTCCTATACACACCAACTGTGTGTAGCATGCCACAGTGTTACAACAATCTCTGGGGCTGACATGCTTCCCATCAGACAGACCTTGGCACATCTTGGACTGCATATTGCACACTGGATCAGGGCATGGCACTTGTCTGCTGCAGGTGGGTGCCACTGCCCCCTCTGCCAAAACCCCACGCAATGCTGACATGCCCATGTGCTGTCAGTGTTGGTGGTGTGCAGCCCCAGGCCAGCCGACATGGGGGTAGGCGGGTGCCTAGTGTGCAAGGTCGGGAGGGGGATGGGGTGGAGGCATACATGGATGGCCACTCATCCCCCCCACAACCTTCTGCCTCTCCAGGGACCCCATCACCGCCATGCCAATGTTATGTTTCTTCAACCTGGGGAAGAGATGGCTGAGGGGTGTTATATTATAGATCTAGAAAATATTGCCTGGAGTGGAACAGGTAAACGTAGGTCGATTGCTTATGCCGTCAGACTGTAGAAAGACTAGGGGACATGCAATGTGGCTACAGTGTAACCCATTTAGGACTACTAGGTGAAGATGTTTTTTCAGTCAACACGTTAGGAAACCCTGCAATTCATTACCAGAGGATGTAGTGAAGGCTGTTAGTGCAGCTGAGTTTAAAAAATGTTTGGACACGTTCCTGGGGAGGGTCTATAAACCACTGTTAAAAAGGACCCAGGAAATGCACTGCTTGCCCCATTACAAGTATTGTGAATCCTGTGTGTCGTTTGGGGAAACTGCTAGGTGCCTGTGACCTAGATTGCCCACTGTTAGACACAGGATACTGGGCACGATGGACCTTGGTCTGATACAGTCTGGCATATTTTCAGGTCCTATGTGCTGATGTGTACCCGCAGCTCCCACTGTATGATCCACATGCACCCTCCTTTGCCCCATCAACATAGTGCCCATTCATACTTGGGCACTATGCTGTTGCTGCTAATGGAGCACTACTATCACTTTCTTGGGCTCACCTGTCTGTGCAGCAAATTGCAGATGTTTAAATAGGCTCTCTCTCCTCAAAATGCACCCTTACCGACAGGTTTTGATATGCGGTAAGGTTCCTGGTGTTAAGGTGCCATCATTAAGGGAGCAGGGCCTTGTTCCCACCCACTCCCTGCCTATTGACCACTATTCTCCACCTACTCTCCGCCCATAGAATGTTTTATGCTGCTAATCCCGTTAGCGCTAAAGAGGCATTAACGCGCGCTAACGGCACATTAGTGCATGTTACCAGTGCGAATGCTGCATTAAAGGAGCACTTGCTCCTTTAGTGCGGTTTAGTAAACATACCCCAAAGTTTCTAGATGAAATAAATAACTGCCTCTTGGAGCAACTGGTTTATGAACCGACCAGAGGGGAAGCCATTTTGTACCTAGTCCTTAGTGGAATACAAGATCTGGTGCAAGAGGTAAGGGTGTTGGGGCCACTTGGCAGTAGTGATCATAGCATGATCGCATTTGATTTAATAAAAGAAGGAAAGACGGTAAGGAAATCCACAGTACTACCTTTTAACTTTCGAAAGGGAGACTATGATAAAATGAGGAAAATAGTTAAGAAAAAACTAAAAGGAGCAGTTGCAAAGGTTAAAGATTACATCAAGCATGGATGTTATTTAAATATACTATCCTGGAAGATCAGACCAGCAGTATTCCACGCTTTAAGAAAAGTGGAAGTAAGACCAAAAAACTGCCAGCATGGTTTAAAGGTGAGGTCAGAGAGGCTGTTCCAAAAAAAGCATCTTTCAGGAAATGGAAAAGGGAGCCAAATGACAAAAACTGGAAACAATATAAGTACTGGCAAGTTAGATGCAAGGCATTGATAAGGCAGGCAAAGACAGAATTTGAGAAGAAGCTTGCTGTGGAAGCAAAAACGCATAAGACTTCTTCAAATACATTCATAGAAAAAACCTGTGAGTCAGTTGAACCATAAGATGACAGAGGGGTAAAAGGGGGACTAAGAGGGGACAAGGCCATAGTGGAGAGACTGAATGAATTCTTTGCTTCAGAATTTACTGTGGAAGATGTAGGGATGTTACCCATGACTGAAATGGTATTTAAAGATGATGCTGCAGAAGAATTAAAAGAAATATTGATACACCGGGAAGATGTATTACAATCATTTGATAAACTGAACAGTAGTAAATCACCTGGACCGGATGGTATACATCCAAGGGTATTGAAAGAACTGAAATATGAGATTGCAGACCTGCTATTAGTAACACAGGTACACTAAAAAAATTTTTTTTAAACTGCCTCTAATGTTTCGATTGATTTTTACGTTTTTTGGTGCGCTGAATCCAAATCTGGTAACCAATTTGCTCCATCACGTACAGATTTTTTGCTACATTGGGTTAGCAGTTTGAGGTGAACGTTTCAGATTGAGTGCGATCGAGATAAAAGTTTCTTGGATGAATTCTTTATACTAATTGTTTAGTAGTTATTCAAATAAGAATAAAGAAAATTGTAACAAGGCAGCACATAAGAATAGAGTAATGTCAACAAAACACACTGTGATGGTAGCAAAATTGTCTGCACTTAAAACAGCCACATACATGTGCACAAACATTGAGCATATAAGAGCGAGGTTAGACACAAAGCAAAGCAAAGAAATGTGCAAAAAATGTTGTACAGGTATGTATGTAAGAATAGAAAATGCAAACCGCACCATTGCAATACATGAAGACAAACACCCGATGGTGTGAAAATAAAATTCTAATAAATGAGATCCGACACTGTGGTAATAACTAGCAAATTTTTATTTCAAAGTTTAGTAAAAACACGATAGTTGTCAACACAGTTTAGATTTTAAAGTCATTCTTGGGTCAATCAATCTCCTGGTGGGCCCGTTTCTTCTTCCCCCGAATGCTTCTCTTGGTGCGCTGCTTGGCGTATTTTTCATCTGGGGTTTCCCGCAGCAGCAACCAGCAGAAATCAGCCATCATAGTGGTGTTCCATCTTCCTTGGTACCTTCTCTCTGCGTCCTTGATGTCCTGGTGAAACCTTTCACCTTGTTCTTCACCGTACGCCCCCAAGTTTTCGGGAAAGTAGTTCACATGGGAGTGCAAGAAATGGACTTTCAGGCTCATGTTACAGCCTTGTTCTTTGAAGGCATTGAGCATCCTGGCAACAATATCCTTATAGTTCTCATCCCGCCTGTTCCCCAAGAATTTGAGAACAACATCCTTGAAGGAATCCCAGGCTTCTTTTTCCTTCTCAGACATCGTTTCAGCGAATGCTCCATCTGAAATGAGTTTCCTTATATCAGGGCCAACAAACACTCCTTCCTTTAGCTTTGCTTCAGAAAGTCGGGGGAACTTTGAGCAAAGGTACCGAAAGCACTCACCATCTTTTGGAAGGGACTTGATGAATTGCTTAATGAGACCCAACTTAATGTGGAGAGGTGGTAATAGAATTTTATCACGAGGTACCAAGCTCTCATGAAGAACATTTTTCTCACCGGGTCTCAAATACTCCCGAATTGGCCAGTCTTTTTTCCCCCAGTGTAG
This sequence comes from Ichthyophis bannanicus, assembly GCA_033557465.1. Classification (NCBI taxonomy): domain Eukaryota; kingdom Metazoa; phylum Chordata; class Amphibia; order Gymnophiona; family Ichthyophiidae; genus Ichthyophis; species Ichthyophis bannanicus. The sequence continues at coordinate 349,477,053 of CM066038.1, forward strand.
GTCGCGGGCCCGGCTATCCCACAAGCAAAGGAAGCAGGGATATTTGGTGAAACCGGATTGCTGCCCTAATAGCATGGATAGAATTTTAAAGTCTCCACAAATCATCCACTTATGCTCATCATAACGAATCTTCTGAAGAATCAGGGCCAAATTCTCGTATTTTTCTTGGAGAATAACAGAGTGAGCAATAGGAACTGAAGCGAATGTGTTGCCATTATGAAGAAGAACACCTTTTATGCTGTCTTTTGACGAATCAATGAACAGCCGCCATTCAGCAGGATCATACTTGAGTTTAAACTTTTCCATCACTCCGTATATATCGTTGCAAAATACCAAATCTTCCTCTTTGCTGAAATACTTCAAAAATTGTGTCTCGCGGTTGCGGTACCAATAAAAAGTTGTTCCTGGTGACAATAGATTTTTCTGTTTAAGCCGAGAACCTAGCAGTTGGGCAGCATCTTTTGGGAGTCCTAAATCCCGGACTAAATCATTCAATTCAGCTTGAGAGAAAAGTTCAGGTTTCGGATCTGGTTCAGTTTCAAACTCGGAAGTACTGGACTCATCGGGAAAAGCCATCTGATGAGTCTCATCATGATCAGAACCGTCCACACAAATATGATCCAAAGATTTTGGTGGTTCAGGCACAGGTACTTCGTTGCTATGAGGCATAGGCCTAATTGCTGAGGGAAGGTTGGGGTAACTTATTACGTTCTTATTTTTTAAGTTGTATCCCTTCACAATGCAAGAGCAAAAATAGCAGTCACTGCTGTGGTCTCTTTGTTCACGCCACATCATAGGTATTCCGAAACAAAATGCTTGTTTTTTACCTTTCATCTATAAGCGTAGATCTTCCTCACATGTCTTGCACACTTTGTGAGGAGCCCACGGTTTGTCTTGATCGCCTAACTTCAAACCGAAATAGGCGAAATATACTTTTTTAATAAATGCAGAAATGTTCCTCTGCCGCTTTTTCACGGTATATTCCCCACAAATAAAACAAAAACTGTCCGGAGAGTTGACGCAACCTCTGGCTCTGTGAGCCATCACAAATACACAGCACTGCAAACTACAACTGTAGTGAACCACTACGGAATAAAGCTGGATTACGACTGAGCAAACAAAAGGTAATAATGAACTTGCAAGAAACTGAAATTTGACAGGAACGTTCATGTCACAACCACCGTGTTTGAGCGAGCGAGCGAGGCGAGGTGAACAGGAAAGAACATGCGCCAGCGCGAGTACTGGATTTAGCCCCCCGCCTCCCAATTGTCCTGTTAATGTATAAAATGAATACAAAACACTCTAAAATATCATGAGGGAGTGTTTCTAGTTAGTTAACCAGTACAACCTCTATTTTGGGCCAAGAAAATAAACTGCAGTCGGCTAAAAAGAAATTATGTGAACATTCCTTATATGGGTAAGAAATCTAATTTTGCAAGAAAACGTGACGTGATGGAACATTTTGGCTATTTTTCCTGGATTCAGCACCCCAAAATCTATAGGAATCAGTTGCAAAACTGGAGGCAGTTTTTTGGTAGTGTACCTGTGTAATCTGTGAACTGTCATTAAAATCATCTGTAATACCTGATTGGAGGATGGCCAACGTAATGCCAATTTTTAAAAAGGGTTCCAGGGGTGATTCGGGAAACTACAGACCGGTCAGTACCCGGAAAAATGGTAGAAACCATCATAAAGAACAAAATTGCTGAACATGTAGATAGTCATGGCTTAATGGGAGACAGTCAACATGGCTTTAGACAAGGAAGATCTTGTCTTACTAATCTGTTATGTTTTTTTGAAGGTGTGAATAAACAGGTAGACAAAGGTGAGTCGGCTGATATAGTGTATTTGGACTTACAGAAACCTTTGACAAGGTCCCTCATCAGAGACTTTTGGCAAAACTAAAGAGTCATGGGATAGGAGGCAGTGTACTATTGTGGATCAGGAACTGGTTAAAAGATAGAAAGCAGAGGGTAGGGCTAAATGGCCAATTTTCCCAATGGAAAAAGGTGAATAGTGGGTTACCCCAGGGATCTGTGCTGGGTCGACTCTTTTTGACATATTCATAAACAACCTGGAAAAGGGAATAATGAGTGAGGTTATCAAATTTGCAGATGACACAAAACTATTTAAAGTTGTTAAAACCCATGAGGATTGTGGAAAACTGCAAGAGGATCTTGATAAATTGGAAGACTGGGCATCAAAATGGCAGATGAAATTTAATGTGGACAAGTGCAAAGTTATGCACCTAGGGAAGAACAACCCAAACTATGGTTACACGATGCAAGGTTCCACATTAGGAACCACCACCCAGGAAAAAGATTTAGACGTCATTGTTGATAACATGTTAAAACTCTCCGCCCAGTGTGTAGCGGCGGCCAAGAGAGCAAATAGAATGCTAGGTATCATAAGGAAAGGAATGGAAAATAAAACAAAGGATATTATAATGCCTCTGTATCGTTCCATGGTGCGACCGCACCTTGACTATTGTGTGCAATTCTGGTCGCCGTATCTTAAAAAGAATATACCGGACTTCCGGTGACGTCGGCCGACCAGATGGCGGTGCTCTGAGAGGGCTCCGCCGCGAAACCCACCAAATTGATCATTTATGACCCCCCAAGGGGCAACAGGTCCCCCCATCGTGAACGCTAGCGCTGAGCCGGAGGTGTGGACGGTGCTTGGTGAGCGCAGTGTGCCCGGCAGCGAACAATAAAGAGCAGCGCTGACAGTTTGGCCTTGCTGGGCCGGCGAGGAGAGAACGACGCTGTTGGGTGGTGGCAGCAGTGGCGCCGAGAGAGCGTGCGGCACCGAGCACTGTGCTGTAAAGAGTGGCGGAGAGCGTGTGGAGAGGCGGGAGGCGAGCCTGCACTTGGCGGTGAGCGCGCCGGAGTGGCGGAAGAGCGAGGAGTGGATCAGGAGGAGAAGGAGCCCCCGCGCAACACGTGTGTCCTGGTTGGGAGGCCTGCGCAACGAGGGAGTCCGGGACTGAGGCCCTGCGATATTGAAGAGGCCCTGAGTGCGGAGGGGTGTGCAGCCCATCACCAGCAGTGTCTGTGGTAAGGAATTGCCCTCGGCACTGAGAAGTGACACACGCGGTGTAGTGCCAGCCCGGCCCTGAGGGACTGCAGTTCCTTGTTGGATTATACCCGGCAGTGGGACACTGTGTGGTCCAACCTTTGAGCGGTGGGACAAGGAAGCGGCTGGAGAGGGCTGCGGAGTGGGGAAGGATGGCAGCACGGAAAGCCCCAGTGGACCTTAAAGCCTACTCCTTTAAAGGTACAGGGAGTGTTAAGAGCCCCGCAGTAAAGCCGGCGGGTGGTAATGGGAGCCACAAGGACTTGGAAGTGGTGGATGTGGCGGTGGAGACTTCCACTGAGCTTAAGGCGCTGCGTAGCGATCTAAAAGAGTGGGTGGACTCAATGAAATCCGAGTTTGGATCACTGAAGCAGGAAGTGCACGGCTGGTTACAGGAGATCAAATCTGATCTGGACAGTATGGGGGCACGAATAGAGGAAGTGGAAAATCAGATGGAGGAGCAGGAAAGCCAGGGCACTGCGAGGGATCAGCAGATGGATGCTTTCAATAGTGCGCAGGAGGAACTCTGGCTTAAAGTTGAGGACCTGGAGAACAGGTCCAGGAGGGCGAACATTCGCATTCGAGGCCTGGCTGAAAGTGAAGGGGCGATAAACTACATCTCCATGGTGGAGGAGTTCTGTGGTGCGATGCTCCGGGCGGCTGATATGGCTGTGGAGGGTCTGTGTCTAACAGTGGACAGAGCGCACAGAGCACTCGGGCCTCGGCGAGAGAATAAGCCACGTGATGTGGTGGTTTGCCTCCATGAGTTTCGGGCCAAGGAGCTGGTGATGAGAGCCTCACGGAAGGTGGGGAAATTTAAATGGCAAGGATCGGAGGTTGAGGTCTTTGTTGATCTCTCGAGCCTCACTATCAAAAAGCGCAGAGAGTATCAAGCAATAACGAGAAGGCTCCGGGAGGAGAATGTTCGATACCGTGGCGGTTCCCGGTGGGATTACAATTTACCATTAACAAAGGACCCTGACGGTGCACTCGGTGGAGGCTGCGATCAGAGGCATGCAGAGTGCTGGCTGGTCGGATCTCCCGGGGACGCAAGGAGCAGAGCGGAACCCTAAGGCGGACGGCGCTTCCCGGCCGGAGAAGGCGCCGCTGAATCGTTGGAGCCGAGTTCCTGGCAAGGAGCAGCGGTTGAGAAGCCAGAGACCTTTAAAATGACTGGGGATCTGCACTTAATGACATACGAGTTCCATGTAATGAAGAGGTGATGGGGGTGAAGTATAGAGGGGAGCGGTGATAGGGGGGGACTGCAGGTGTTAAGGTGGGTGGTGGTTGGCGGGAAGACGGGAAGAGATCCGGGGGTGCGGAGGTGGATGGAGTGGTGGGGGACGGAGGGGGGAGGAGGGGGGGGAGGGGGGGTAGTAGGTGGTGGGGGCTTTAGGGGCAGGGTAGTAGAGTACAATGCCAGATGTTAAGTTAATGAGACTCAATGTTCGGGGCCTCAACTCCTTCGCTAAAAGACAGATGTTAATGAAGGAGTGTGACCGCTTAAGACCGCCAAAGATGAGGGGCGGGTACGGAATCCTGGCTTTCCCCAGCAGTTCTTTGCCTCCAATAAATTGGCCAAAAAGAAGGGGGGAGTGGGGATCCTTTTATCTGCTCGGGTACAAGGCCAAGTGGGGGAAGTCATAAGGGATAAGGGGGGAAGGTATCTTATAGTTAAATTACAATGGGACCATAAGTTGTATACCCTGGTGAATGTGTACGCCCCGAATGCTCAGCAAGCGCAGTTCTTTCGGGAACTGCATGATAAGCTCCTGGGGTGGCAGAGGGCAGTATCATGATAGGGGGGGACTTCAATGTAGTGTTGGACCCAGAGCGGGATACCTCCAAGGGGTTGGTATCGTCCCCAAAGCAGCACAGGCTGGCATTACGGCGGATGCTTAGTAGTCTGGGGTTGGTGGATGTTTGGCGGGAGACCAATTGGGGGCAGAGGGACTATACTTTCTACTCGGGGGTGCACGAAGTGTTTTCCCGAATAGATATGATTTTTGTAGATAAAGTTTTAATGCCTGGGGTCAAAAGGTGTGTGATTCGGGAGCGAACCTGGTCGGATCATGCCCCGGTGGTGTGTGAGATTCAAATGGGGGGGGGGCTCGATTGAGTAGAGGTTGGTGGAAATTGAATGATTCCCTCTTGGATGATGGTGAGGTGGTTAAGCAGGTAATGGCAGGTATAGAGGAGTACTTACAGTTGAATGATACCGGTGAGTGTGCACCCGGTACGGTATGGGACTGTCTGAAAGCGGTTGTCCGGGGTAAGTTAATTGCTATAGGGACATTTAAGAAAAAAATGAAAGTTTGGCAATATGAGGCTTTAGCAACCAGACTTGGGAAGGTGGAGAAACTGGTAAAGGGGAACCCGAAGTCTAGCGGACTCCTGAGTGAACTTGAGGGACTACGCGCGGAACTGAGTGAATTACGAATGCAAGAAATTCGGTACAAGCTGACTTTGCTACAGCAGCGGAGCTTTGCCTTTAGCAATAGGGCAGGGCGGATGCTTGCTCGCAAAGTTAAGAAGTTGGGGACGCGGAATACCATAGTTCGGATTAAAAATAGGCAGGGGGAGGATCTCTGGGAGGGGAAGGCGATTGAGGAGCAATTTATTCAATTCTACCAGTGTCTCTACACTCCGGAGAGCATAGTGGAGGATCATCAAGTGCAGGCTTATTTGGCGGGGGTCCGGTTACAATCTCTTACTGAACAGGAAGGGGTGGATTTGTCCGCGCCTATCCGGGAGCAGGAGGTGCTGGAGGTGATCAAAGGGATGCCCAGGCTGAAGGCGCCGGGTTTAGATGGGTTTTCTAATCGGTTTTATAAGGTGTTTGCGGGTCTTGTGGTGGGGCCTTTAGCTCGCATGTATAACTCGTTTAGCGCTGCGGATCTGATGCCGAGTTCAATGCGATTGGCGGGGGTTAGCCTTATACATAAGGAGGGGAAAGACCCTACTGACTGTGGCTCCTACCGGCCGATTTCGCTGCTGGGGGGAGACCTGAAAATATTTACTCGGATATTGGCTAATAGATTGGGCCCCGTGATGGGTAAATTAGTCCACCCTAATCAATCGGGGTTTATAAGAGGGAGGCATACCTCGGATAATATCCGACGGGCTCTGAATATCATATGGTCGGGGCGAGAACAGAAGGGGGGGATGGCCTTGCTGGCGGTGGACGCCGAGAAGGCCTTTGATAGAGTTCAATGGACATACCTCTTCCAGGTACTGGCCAGAATGGGGGTAACGGGGGACTTCCTGCAATGGATTAGGATATTATATCGCCGGCCGATGGCTTGCTTAAAGGTGAATGGGGGGGTGTCCGAGGGGTTTGAATTGTTTCGGGGTACAAGGCAGGGATGCCCTCTGTTGCCCTTGCTTTTCGTCCTCTCAATGGAGCCTATGGCGCAGAGGATACGGGATGCGGAGGCTGTGGTGGGGGTCCATGTTGGGCGGTGTTGTCAGCATAAGATTTCGCTATTTGCGGATGATGTACTGTTTTTTGTATCCGACCCCTGGAGATCGCTGCGAGCGCTTATGGCTGAGCTCCATGACTATGGTGCGGTTTCCGGCTTTCGGATGAATGTTACGAAATCGGAGCTTTTGAATATTACCCTCAGTGTGACCGAGGAGGCTGGGTTGCGAAAGGAGTTTCCTTTTCGGTGGGCAGATACTAGCATTCGGTATCTGGGTGTGCACCTTACCGCGCGGAGGGATTTGCTCTTCCCGAAGAACTACTTGGGGGCGCGCACAACGATGTTTCGGGACCTGGAGGAGTGGGGGAGGTTAGAGGTGTCTTGGTTAGGGCGACGGGATTTGGTGAAAATGATTGTGCTCCCGCGACTGTTGTATCTCTTTATGAATCTTCCAGTGGCAGTCCCGAAGGGGTTTCTTAAGCAGCTGCAGGATCGACTTATGAAATTTATTTGGCAGGGTCGGCGGCCCCGAGTTGCTCAAAGGATATTGTGTGCGCGGAAGGAGGTGGGGGGCATGGGGGTGCCTAGGCTGGCGCACTACTACGAGGCGGCCATGGTACGGGGGGTTTTTGAGTGGGAGATGAGGGAGGGGCGCGGAATGGGTGCAGTTAGAGAGAGACGCGCTACCTGGCGAGAGTGGAGCGCCCGACAGCGTTTGGGCTAGGGGTGGTGGTATGCCTGGAGGGCAGGGGCACAGCCCCTATGCTTTATTGACGCTGAGATATTGGCGGAAATGGCGAACGAAGTGGTATGGGGTAGGAGGGGGCTCTAAACATATACCGTTTGTGGGCAACCCAGAGTTTAAGGCTGGTGGGTTGGATCGGACATTTCGAAGATGGGCTGAGGGAGGGCTACGGACGGTTGGGCAATTTCAGGAGGGGGGGTGGGTATCCTTTGAGGAGCTTCGAGAGGAATATCAATTGCCCGAGACCGATCGATTCCAGTATTTGCAGGCACTGCATTATTGCAAAGCGGTGGCACAACGGGGTAGGGGCCCGAAGGGGGAGGTGATAGATGGGCTTTTTGACAGGGGGGGTATTAAGGGCCTGATCTCTCGGCTGTATCAGGAGATGGAAGATGAGCCAGGTAGGGGGTGGGCGCATCGGCGAGCGTGGGAGTCGGATCTGGGGTGCAGCTGGGACAATTCGCATTGGGAGTGCATCTGTCGGGGGTTGCTTCAAAAGGTAATCTCTAGCAATATACTGGAGCACAACTACAAAATGTTATATAGGTGGTATTTGACCCCGGGGAGATTGCAAGAATGGATGGGGGGGAGTGGGGAATGTTGGCGTGGCTGTGGTGAGTTGGGGTCCTATCTCCACATTTGGTGGGGTTGCCCTAAGGTAGCCCCCCTATGGGCGGCGGTAGAGGGTTGGTTAATGGAGGTGGGCGGGGAAGTGGGGTGGGGGCCCTGTTTAGCATTACTGAATATTGAGACAGGGGGGCAGAGTGAGGAAGGACGGGGGTGGAGTGGAATGGTGTGCACCGCGACTCGGCAGTTATTAGCGCGCAGGTGGAGGTCGACCTCTGTGCCGACTCTGGCTGAGGTGCAAGGGCGAGTAGCATATTTATGTACCATGTATCGCTTTACGGCGGAACATTCACGTAGTATGGCCCGCTTCCACCGTACCTGGGGGCCTTATTTCCGATGGAAGGATGTGACCTTGGGCTGCAGTGAGGGGGGGAGGGGAGCTGAAGGGGGAGGGGATGATGATGGGTGGTGAGGAGTTAGACCCCCCCCTGAGAGTAGTGAAGAGGCTTGGGGGCAAGTGGGGCTCAGGTGGTTGTTCGGGCTGAGGGGATGGGGAGTGCACATTTGGTAGGCTGTGTCGATTAGGAGGAGGGGGGTACTGTATTTCAGTATGCATCTTACCTGGACGGATTGTCTATATTGTTATCTGTTATTTGTTCTTGTTGTGCGGACGGGTGGGGGGGGTTTGGTGGGGGGGGAGGGGGGGAGGGGGGGTTGCTCACTGTTAGTACCAGATATTGGATTTTAGTTACCCGCTGTATAGCTGCAGGGTGTTTGAATTTATGTATCTGGTTCTGTTTTGCTGTTTCTCAATAAAAATGTAAATTAAAAAAAAAAAGAAAAAAAGAATATACCATTATTAGAAAAGGTTCAAAGAAAAGCCACCAAAATGGTAAAGGGGATGGAAGGATACCCCTAGGAAGAAAGGCCAAAAAGGTTAGGGCTCTTTAACCAGGAAAAGAGGCGGCTGAGGGGAGATATGATAGAAGTCTATAAATTAATGGAGTGGAACGGGTAAACGTAGATCAATTGTTTATGTTATTAGAATATAGAAAGACTAGGGGACATGCAATGAAGCTACAGGGTAAACTATTTAAGACAAATAAGAGAAAATATTTTTTCACTCAACGTGTAATCAAACTCTGGAATTTGTAACCGGGTACGGCGGACGAGTCGCTTTATTCTACCCCCCACCTCCCCTCTCCACTTCCCCATACAATGATACACTACAACACATTTGGGAATTAAACTGGTCACAGCTTTATTAACCTTACAACATAACCAAACAACTTTTCCAAATCACATCATAATTATCCCAACTGTGGAACGAGCCCTCATCAGCCATGTGAGTAGCAAGGTGATGCCGTTTCCACTTCCGCCGTGTCCAGGCCACGGCTATTTGCATACCCCTCCTCTTCCGGCTTCTCCATATTATTAGCAAAAACCCCGAGGGATTGTCCGGGTCGGGGGTACCCCACCCCCGCCCCGGAAACCTCCGGGATCCCGCCACCCTCTCAGGTAACGCATGTCCTGAGCCGCCCCCCCAAGCCAAGCTGTGACGAGCTATCCTCCCCTGCATAATATCCTCCAAGGCCTCCTGCCAATCGTTCAAGAGCAAATCCATCCCAACCGGGGATAAATGTACCCCATCCTGCCTATACAGACCCGCACAGCCCACCTCGGCAAAATCTGGTACCACCCATGCTCACAAACCCATCGGCCTATTTGGCGATTAATTTTTGTTAACCCCCGTGACCATCTCCGATGATCCCAGCAAGCAGGCCTTGGTATGATATCAGACCATACGAGAACCACTTCTTTGAACATCAATAACACCTCCCCAAAGTCCTTGTACACTGCTCAAATTAACTGCCTACAAGTCCATGACCCAAGGTCGTTGCCTCCCAGATGTATCAATAGGATGGCTGGCGACTCTGTCATGCTCGTGGTGCCGCAGCAAAAGCAAGAGCTGCATCCAACGCAGTCCGCGCTCACCCAGCCATGATACGGTCACCTTCGAAGCCTCAAATCCGATATTTGGCCCCACTGGCCATGTTGCTGCTCGCCAACCAGCCCAGTATACAAACGAGTGGCCAATCACCCAACAGTGACACGGTCCCTGTGCCAAGTCTGTAAAATAAAAGAAATTATAACAGTTAACCAACAACATAGATCTTATTAGCACACATAGCCCTGGAACACCTGTGACCTCCATCTGCCAATCCGCTGTATCTCTCGCTCCGGCAGTCCCTCCGCAGCTGCACTGGTAGCTGCCCCAATTCTGAAAGAGTGAGGTGCAAACCGGCCCGGGTCCTCTCCAATCCGCCACAGTGACAGCCATAACACCGCTGCAAACTGAAATTGCGTCAGAACCCGCCTATCTTCATGTATAAAGAGACTGCCATCCCCGACTGGCCTTACTCGTAAGTAGGACTTCATTGAGGCTACCGGACACATTGAGGACCCGTCCACCGCCCTCAAGACTACCCAGGTTCCCTTCCCTCTCGGATCTGTCTTGGATCACACCAGCCGAATTCGTAATTCGCCCCGCCAACTTTACTTGCTGAATTTGCAAGCCCCCACCCCACCTGGCCCGGCTGGACTCGGCTACCAATTCCCCCACTCGAAAGGCACCGAAAAAGGCTACATAAAAAGTTGCTTGAAAGAGCTTGCCTTCGTAAGGGGATGTTGCCAACCGAGGCAGAGCAAGGCACAACCGCACCAGCAAGTCATGTGTAATAGGCCGCCTACTGTCGCCCAGAGTGGGAAGGGACCGTTCCCACCCTGGCAGCAGCCTGTGAGTCAAAAATCCCCTGCCCGCTGCCCCCCACCCTACTGGCTTTGAGAAAAATGAAAACCCCGCCAATTGTGCATGCACCATTGCCCGTGATACTCCCGCATTCTTCGCTGTAATGACATACTGACCCAGGAGCTGATCCGACACCGGTCCCCACTGCCATCCCTGGTCCGCCAGGAAATCCACCACGCTGCTGCAGCCTCGTCGATACGCCACCCATGTCGCCGCTGACACTGAACTCCTCAGCAAGTCTATCATTTCCTGAGGCCAATCTGCCATAAGTGCTCTGGGACCGACGCCCCTACCTCTTCTGCCTCTGGAGCCAACGTCCGAAACAGCTCCCACTTAAAACGGGAAAGAGCATCAGTGATTTTGTTAGTACGTCCGGGGAATGTGACGAGCCTTCACCACCTCATTCAGTCGCAAGCAAGTTAAAACCACCCTCCGCATTAAATCCGCTACTGGCATGCAGTGCGGAGCATAACTGTTGATCACACTGACCACCGCTGCATTGTCGCACCACCAAACTATTTTGCAATTTCAAAGCCTGTCCGGCCACACTTCCAATACTACAAGAATCGGAAACAACTCAAGAAAGGTTATATTGCAGGTTATGCCTGCCTCGTGCCATGCCTGTGGCCAACCCGCCGCACACCAAGCGCCACCAAAATAAATACCCAATCCCAAACCACCTGCAGCATCAGTAAATAATTGCAAGTCCCAATTGGAAATCTCAGCTTCCCTCCAGACCGTGGTGCCATTGAAATCTTTCAAGAACTCATCCCATACCCCCAAATCGGCCCGCATGCTCCTTGACACCCTAATACGGTGATGAGGTTTAGTCACCCCCACCGTAGCTGCAGCAAATCTACGCAGAAACACTCTTCCCATCGCAAAATTGAGGGAGCCTATCAAAGCCTGGATCTCTCTCAGTGTCATCTTACTCGATCCCATCACGTTCGCTACTAATACCTGCAGCCTCCATACCTTGTCAACCGGCAATCGCGCTACTATGGCAACGGTATCCAACTCCATCCCTAGAAACGTGAGACTTGTTGCAGGGCCCTCCGTTTTTCCAACGGGACACCCCAAGACCGGGCCAATTGTACAAATCTGTCCAGTAACTCCTGGCACTGCCCTGACTGCGCCTCTCCTACAAACAGGAAGTCATCCAGGTAATGCACTACATTTGGGCAACCCACCTGCTCCACGAAAGTCCAATGCATAAATGTACTAAGCTGTTTGAAATAAGCACAGGACACCGAATAACCCATTGGCATGCACTTATCAAAGTAACTGTTACCCTCAAAGCAAAATCCTAACAAATGAAACACAGATGGGTGCACCGGCAACAAACGAAACGCGGATTCGATGTCCACCTTGGCCATCAAACACCCTTGACCGCATCTTCTCACAAGCTCCACTGCATTATCAAAGGACGCACACAGCGCACCACGCACAATTTTTTCGGGATGTGGTCATTCACAGAAGATTCCACTGGGAAGGACAGGTTATGAATTAACCGATACTTCCCCAGCTCCTTTTTTGGTATAATTCCCAACGGGGAAACCACAAAGTCCGCAAATGGCTGCTCCGCAAAGGGGCCGGCTACCCTGCCCAACTCAATCTCAACTGCCAATTTATCCCTCACAATATGGGCATACCGACTAACCGAGGGAGAATTCCTGACTTTGTTCGAAACCACCGTACCTACTACTGGAATCTGGAACACCCCCTAAAATCCCTCCTCTATCACCACCCTGTCCCTGCGCCTGGGATACTTCCTAAGCTAGGGTCGTAAAGCTTCTATCCTAATTGGAGTCGAAGCTAAGCTCCATAATGTCCTACTGTTTGGAGGCCGGCATAATGGAACCGACCGCCCCTTTCTTGACACATTTGAGGGCGGAATGCCCCCCATTACATGCGGAACAAGCATGCCGGAACTTGCAATCCGGAATGGGGTATGAAGACTTGTTGAATCGCCAACAAACGTCTCCTTTCCCTCCCCCCCCACCTGTTCTCTGCAATGCTGGAGACCCACTCGCTCGAAAGGACCGCCCCACCCCTGATGTAGCTGCGAGTCCTCCTCTTGCTCCGCTGGACCCCCCGCCGCCCGGTCTGACTGCCATCTGCGTTAACCATAAATTAATATCCTGCGTCCCCCAAGACAAAAGCTGATTTTCTTCCATCTTGTTGCGGAACTTCTCATCATAGTTGAGCCACACCCAACTTTTGTGCAACTGGGCCGTCTCTAAGATAGAGTCCGCATAAGCCAACAACATCCCATAGTGTTGAGGATGCTGGTGCCCCCATACACTAGCAAGATGCAAAAAGGCTCGGGTCCAGTTTACTATGTTCCGTGCTACCTTCCTAACCCTCCCCGCCTTCTCATCTTCCTTCGTCTTCCTCCTACTGTCCCCTGACATTTTTCTACCCTCCAGCAACGGGATAATGTCTATATAATGCCTCTTCTTGATCTTCTGATGCAAATTCCTAGGCACCCCTTCCCATAATTCCGAAAAAGCTGCCAGCGTAGGCGTCACACCGCCCGACCCCACCCCCTCTGCACACCTGCCACTAAGTTTACGCGCCCCTTCCTCTGCCGTTGACGACATTGATGAAGAATCGGTTGACGACGAGGAAGAAGACCTCGACTTATGACGCTGTCGACAAGAATGCTTTCGTTTCCTTTTGGCCTTTTCCCCAACAACCTCGACCGCCGCTCTTCCGATAACCACCCCTTCCCCTTGTTCCGCTGTTAACTCACCTGCCACACCCATCCGTGGACCCACTGCCTCCGCATTCCGACTTGGCTCCAGCCGCTCCGCCACCATCTGGGAGGCTGCTTCCTGCTCCACTGCCATCCCTTCCGCCGGGTGACTTTGATCCGCGCTCACTGCCACGTTATCCTGTCGCCCCGGACCACTCATTCCTTGTCCCACTGCGTACTGCCATCCAGGGGGTATCTGTGGAGATAAAACAGCAAAAGGCGAAGGGGAACCTGCCAAGGCCAAAGGCGATTGCCACACCCCTAGCCACTCCGCCCGAGACGAGCCCTGCCCCCACCACGCCAGTGGTCCCAGGCTGCCGGGTAAATGCCGCCCAGTATCCCGGGCCAGCTTGCCGTGCAAGCTAGCCCCTGCTTATCACAACCGGCCTGCCCCCCATCTGTGCTACCCTCCAACCCCTGAGGACTAAGTCCTGGATCTGCGCCAGGGGGCCCTCCAGTACCCCACACAGCCCCCCCCACCCCACACCCAGGGGCACCCTTTCCAATCCTTCCCCCCAACTCTCGTCCTTCTGAGTCCAACTCGGCCTTCTGGGGCCCGCTTCCCCCCTCAACCCCTCTGCCCCTGTGCTGCTCCATCCCCCCGCCTGCTTCCCCCCACTGCCCCTTTACCCCTGCCCGCTGTTCCTTTCCTTCCTCTGCCTTGATCCCCTCTCCCCTTTGCACTCCCTCCACGGTTCCTTGCTCTCCGCACCGTGCACCTACTGTCAACCTGTTCCCCTCGGGCAGCTGCCGCTGTCTGACCCCCAGCCCCTACCCCCCTTCCTGCCCCCCTGCCCCGGCCCATGCGCTGATGCATACCCCAATCCCCTCAGCCACCCTTATTCCCACTGCCCCACTTATCTCTTTCTTCTCCTTTTTCCTTTTATTTTTTTTTCTGTGTTTTATTTATGCCCTGTCTGCTGCCCAACACTTGCCTAATGCCACCCTAGCGCCGTTGCGACTCCTCGTGGCCGGCACACCTTCACCCCCTCCAGCTGATGCTCAAACTCCTCTCTTGCCTACCGCCGCCGACTGCCGCCGCTGCCCTTGCCAGCCACCGCTCTCTCCCACACTGTCACACTCGCTGCCGCTGACTCTGATTTCCTTCCCCGCACAATCACGTGACTGCTGCCTCCAGCTCCGTCCCTCGAAGTCTCTTGCCTCGCCGACCATCCAACCTCACCCGCCCCCCTGCCAAGACTCCCTCGGCCTCTCATTGGCTCCCACGCCCCTCACTCAGCCCGCGGGAGCCAATGAGTTTGAAAGATGCATCTGCGTCTGGCTGCCTGGCCCCCGAGCTGCTGCCACGCCGGGAACACGCGACGCGACGCCCCCCGGTTAATGGCGGCCGCCCGGACATGGCCCCGCGGCATTCCCGTTACTGGAGGATGTAGTAAAGGCTGTTGGTGTAGCTGGGTTTAAAAAAGGTTTGGACAAGTTCCTGGAGGAAAGGTCCATAAACCATTATTAAAAAGGGACCCAGGATATCAATACTTGACCTAATACAAGCATTGTGGAACCTGTGTCTTTTGGGGAAACCACTAGGTATGTATGACCTAGATTGGCCACTGTTGGAAACAGGATACTGTGCTTGATGGAACTTTGTCTGTCCCAGTATGGCATATCTTATGTTCTTATATCTGTAAGCGACATGTTCCTAGAGCATCTATCGCATTTTTTAAATCCGGTGACCATAGGGGCAAAAATGGCCCCTGCGAGGTAGCAGACCCACGCGGCCAGCGGTTAGGGAGAAAAAAGGGCGCGAAGCCCGAAAAGAAAAAATAGGAAAAATTGTATCCCCGAGAGCTCTATAAAGTAGAGCAGGGGAAAGGATGGGTAGAGGACCGGTACAACTGGAAAAGAGAGAGCCTGTTAAGGCGAGAAAAACAAAACTTTTTCCGAAGGACGAGGACATGCGTCCGAAGGGCTCCGCGGAAAAAGGGAGACTGAGCAAGATGGTCCTTCGGCGGGAAGAGGACCACGCATGCGTGGTAGCAATCCCAAAGGCTTTCTTTGAAAGCTGGGGAATTGCTCTGTGCGGGCTCCGTCAGTGCCACTGTCACCCATAAGTGAGGACTGACTTCCTGCTTGTTCCTGGAGAAAGAAAAATACTGGAGTGTGCCCTTAGCTGCATCAGCATAATAGCAGGATGAGATCATAAGAAACCTCTGGATTTTTCTTCTGTCTCCACCTCTGCTGATAGGGGAACCCAACCTACTTATCTGGATTGGCCTAGCAGGACAATATGGAAATAATCTTTTTTTACACCTTTTGACCTATGATGACATATTGAAAACTATCATTGTATTTCAGGATACAGCTGGCTGGGACATGTACAGAAATATGTAGAGTGGTTTATATCAGAGAAAAGGTTCTTACAATTTTCTTGTGATTGCAGTCAACCTCCAAAATCCTTTGGATCCCAATCATGTTACAGTGTTTCACGAATTCACCTGAGCTGAAAATGAACTCAAACCGCTTCAGCTGTAAAATCAGAACTGGTGGGAGGTGTGTAAACATGTAAGTCTGCAAGGGGAAAAAAATTCAGATTCACTGTTAACTTGTAATGTGAGCACTACCTATGGATAACTCTTGTGTGGCAATATTCATACTACACAGTAAGTATTTTTGTTTAAATTCCAGACATCTGATAAGGCCCCTCCAAAATATGGGTCCTAGGAGCATATTTAGTATGCTTACGCCTTAATCCTACCCTGCGGATAGCCAGTCATGCCTATATATACAAAGTGCTTGCTACTGGTAGATATACATATAGTAGAAATATTCAACTAAATTGAGCGGGTAAAGTTAGGACTGCTTTTTTGCAATCCTAAATTAAACCATTTAGCTCTATGGATAGCAGCTGAATATTACGATTATATGAATAATTCGGCATAACATCCTTGCTCCACCCCAGCACTATCTTGATAATGTCAATATACTTAGAGGGTAATTTTATAACAGGCTGCCCATTTTGAAGGCCAAATAGGTGCTTATTTGTAGCCTATTTTATAAAGATACATAAGGAGGTATATTCAGTGGCGGCAGCCAGTACAATTAAAGCAACTGGCCATTGCTGCTTTATTTTATTTTTATTTTATTTTATTTAGACAGATTTGTATACCACCTTATCCTAAGTAACGCACAGATATTCAATGTCAGGGCCATATCTAGTCATCTATCTGGTCAACAGCGATATTCAGCTGCTACTGAACTGGCTAAAATTAGACCAGCTTTTTTGGCCTAGCTTTAACCATTTAGGGTTAACATGCCAGTGGCTCAAAAGTGCTATTACCTATGCCACCTCCACTCCACCCCTGGAACACTTGATGCTAAGGGGTTAGCGTTAGGGCATTCAATGGCACTAAGCGGTATGTTTAATAAACCACGCAACGAGCAAGTGTGCAGTTAACATGCGCTAATGTGCCATTAGCATGCATTAACGCAGCTTTAGCGCACATTAATGGTACCAGCAGCGGTAAAGTGCCCTGTGAGTGAAGAGTAGGTGGAGAGTGGGGGTCAATGGGTGGGGAGTAGGCGGGAACAAGACTTGCTCACTTAACGACAGCACCTTAATGTCCGGAACTCTAACGCACATCAAAACCTCTCGGAAATGGTGTATTTTGAGGAGAGGGAGCCTATTTAAATGTCTGCAATGTGCTGCATAGACAGGTAAGTCCAAGAAAGTAATAGTAATGCTCCATTAGCAGCAACAGCACAGTGCCCAAGTACAAAAGGACACTATGTTGATGGTGCAAATGGGGAAAATGAAGATGCATGTGGGTCATGCAGTGGGGGCTGCTGGTACACAGTGCAGACCAGGCAGTTGCCTAGGTGGCACATAAGAACAGAAGACTTGCAAATATGCCAGATTGTATCAGACCAAGGTCCATCATGCCCAGTATCCTGTGTCCAACAGTGGCCAATGTAGTTCACAGGTACCTAGCAGATTCTACAAAAGACACACAGGATCCACAATGCATGTATTAGGCAAGCAGGGGATATTCTGGGCACCTCATTAGTTATGGTTTATGGATGGTTCCCCAGGAACCTGTCCAAACATTTCTGAAACCCAGCTACACTAACAGCATTTATGAAATTCTCTGGAGATGAATTCCAGAGCTTGAATACGCGTTGACTGAGAAACCATTCATTCCCAGTAGTCCTCAATGTCTTACATTGCAGCCGCATTGCATGTCCCCTAGTCCTACTACATTTTGATGGTGTAAACAATCAATCTACGTTTACTCAATCCACTCCAGGCAATATTTTCTAGACCTCTAACATAACACCCCTCAGTCGTCTCTTCCCCAGGTTGAAGAGACATAACATTGGCAGATGGTGATGGGTTCCCTGGAGAGGCAGATGGTTGTGGGGGGAAATGTGGCCATCCATGTATGCCTCCGCACCCCCCTTCTTGACCCTGAACCCTAGGCACCCACCAACCCACATGTTGGCTGGCCTGGGACTGTGCACCACCAACACTGACAGCACATGGGCATGTCAGCATGGCATGGGGGGGGGTGTTGGCAGAGGGGGCAGCAGCACCCGCCTGCAGTAGACCAAGGCCATGCTCTGTTTCAGTGTGCCATGCACAGTGCAACATGTGCCAAGGTCTGTTTGAAGGGAAGCATGTCATCCCCAGGGATTGTTGTAACCATATGGCAGCACTGTGGGGCACTAAACAAAATACAAGCAAGAGACTATAGAACTTCAAAATCCTCTACATCTAATTTAAAAGAACAGTCTCTTAGCAATTATACAAAAGTCGTCTATCTCCTTCACTGTCCTAGCTTTAATATATGTAAGGACAAGTTTCACAAACATGCAAACAACATATCAGCTTATACTTCTATATTTTAATATGTTATTCCTTACACAGCAAGCTTTACCAAATGCTTTAGTTATTAACCCTATATGGCCTAACCATGCTTGGAATAATAATTTAAAAATTCACCATCATCGTAAACAAAAAAGAAAGGTTTCAAATAAGATACATTCTCCACAATCTAAACCTAGCACTAGCAACCCAATTCTTTGTTCTCCTATTACATGTGTCTTATTAAATGCAAGATCAGTACGAAATAAACCAAACATTATCTATGATTACATTAGAGATCAGAAGCTTGACATCATGTGCATCACGGAGACTTGGTTAAAAGGCACAGATCATGTCATTTTAAACCAGATTACCCCTCTAGATTATGAAACGTGTAATTGTCCTAGAGAACATAAAAAAGGTGGTGGAACCCTAATACTAACAAGAAAAATCTACAAATTTAAATCTAGCACAATTAACAATTCATCTGAAACAACTTCAATCATCATATCAAATCACCACCTTAGCGTTTGCCTCACGTATAGACCACTTAATGCTGCCAAGGATCATCTTTCAACAATTCTGGAACTAATTTGCACATACAGCTCTCAACGTAAACCGCTAATTGCACTAGGTTTATTATTATGTTTGTTTATTATGTTTATCTGACTGTGCTTGCTGTGTGTGAATTTTAGGTGACTACAATTTATCCTCTTCACCCTCTAAGGAATCCAGAGCTTTCCTAAAAGCAATGGAATCTTTAAGTTATCAACAGACAATTAACCGGCCTACACACCAGCATGGAATCACTGATTTTTTACCCAAAACAACTTTTTTCACAAAAATAAATTACAATCCCAAAAACTACTCCAGTACCTTGGTCTGATCATTATATAATTTCATTTACCTTCCATCTAGAAATTTCTTCCAACCACCTCGAAAGTGATTTTAAAACTAGAAAATTTAAAGCTTTCCACAAAAAGAATTTCCTTACAGAAGTTATTCCATAGTTACAAGATTGCACTGATTTAGATAATGCTATAGAAAATTGGAACAACATCATTTCAAATGCTGCTTTCGCCCCAAATAAATATAAGTTACGAATACGAAGGAAGAACAATGCACCATGGTATTCAAATGAAATCAGAGAGACAAAACGCAAATTAAGAAGACTTGAACGTAGATGGAGGCAAACTAAATCTCAAGATGTAGCATTTCTAAATAGCATTAAACAAATGGATTACAATAAGTTGATAAATGATCGCAAACAGCAATATCATACTAATCTAATAATGAAATCAGCTAATAAACCAAGGGAACTTTTCAATATTGTACAACAACTTACTAAAATGACCCCTCTCTACAATGACCACCAAATAGAATTTGCGAATTACTTAATAAGCAAGAATACAAATTCTTTAAACAACATATCTACGTCACAATACAACCAATTAATGATAAATCCCTGCAATGAATCCATAAAAGTCTGGAAGGATTTTTCCATGCCAATATCGAAACAGATTGAAAATATAATGGACGCAATTAATACAACAACTTCTCCAGCTTTTAATCCACTCCATGTCCAGTGGAGTGGATTAAAAGTACCAAAAACCAAATTAGCTTTCACATTATCAAATTAGTAAAAAATTCTCTCAAACAAGGTTACTTACCACCTATACTAAAGCGAGTTACAATTCGGCCAATTCATAAAGGCAAATTGCTGGACAATGCTGACCCTAAATCATATCGTCCTATTTCGAGTTTACCATTTATCTCAAAAATTATAGAAAAAGTGGTACATCAGAACGCACTACTAGCTCCTGCACAATGTGCTCACCTTAACAATGCCTGAGCTGAGATTGGGGCCAGAGTGGCGGGCAGGAATGCCAACCATTGTGTGTGTGTGTGATGATGAGGAGCAAGGTATTGTGAGTATGGCCTGAACAGGGCGGATTGGCCAGGATGTGTCTGCACTGGGGGTGGGACAATGGCTGGGACGTCATAGTGCCTGACTGCCACCTGCATGGGCCGGCTGACCACAGCATGTCATGCTGGGAGGGCACTCTCACTCTGACCAAGCAGGGACCATGGCATAGCTATGTAACCATGTAGTGCTGTATAGTGTCTGGATCTACTGATGTACATGCATTTCCTGTCCTGGGGGGCCTGATCACTGAACCAACTGCTGGGTATCCATGCTGTATATCCCAAGCCTGGGTGCACATGGTCGCTCTGTGCGCATGCAATGCTTACTGACCAGCGGACTGTTGGCAGTTGATATGTACATGGCTGGAAAACCCAGTGGTGGGCAGCAGGTGTCATCTGACTGTGCTTGCTGTGTGTGAATTTTAGACCTAGATGCTCGGGATGTGAGGTGTTCCAGGCTTACTCCCAGTGATACTGGTAGGCCCAGCAGGACCCTGGTAACCACCCTCTGGAAGTCTAGAAGCGCACGCCACCTGGTAGTTGGCCATCATGGCATCAGCATTGTAACACTGGGTACTGACATGCCCTGTTCTAGGTGGGTCCCTGTCCAATAAGAGCAGAGCACAGGGCCAGATGTGACTGGCGCATACAGCATGACACAAGGTGACTAGCATATCATACTGTAGACAATACCTGCCACTGGTGGTGATGGGGATCTGCAGTACAGACCATCTCTAGCACTGCAGGTTCCAGGGACCTGGTGCTGGGCGCCCATCCTCACCCTCAGGATGAAAGCAGAAACTTCTAAGTAGCATGGTTTGTAGCTGCTCTGTGCTGGTATCACACATTGTCAATGCCTCTTACTGAGCTGAAGTGATGGATAAGTGCATTCTCCATTTGTTGATCAGCTGTAGACCACTGTTCTTCATGTGGACTGCATCATGGATACTGGTGCGGGCTACCCTATGCCAGCGAGTGACCTGCTGTCTCTTTGTATCCAGCCATTGCCTTGCAGAGAGGTGTAGAACTGTAGCCTACTGGTTAGTGCAAGGTCCCCATAAGCAGGAAACAAGGGTTTATTCCTACTTGTTCTTTTTGTGACTGTGCTACTCAGATCATTTTCATGCCTGTAACAGTCAGGACTCTGCACATCGGTGCTGTCAGCCCATACCACCCTCTCCTCAGTTGCCACCCGTCCTTCAGCCCATCTATCTGCCTCTGTCGACTGTGTACAGTCCTGTCTTCTTGTGCAGGCTGCTACTCCATGACCTACATTGGTACTCTTCTGCATTACAGCTGTTCATGCTCACCTCTCCTGTGCCTGATCTGCACAAAACCACTACTACTCTGTCCTCCTTTCGCTGCAAACATCCTGTTAACTTTTTAAAATTGCCGCGCTCCAATATTATCCTTGAGATTGTAATATTATATTGTTTCAATTATTTTAAACATTTGTCTGTTGAATATTTCTATGGTAATTACATTAATTGTAAGCAACAAGGTCTCAGACTTACATGGGGGCTTTAATTCAGACTTTAACGTGTCTGATATTCATACACCCTTTTGCATCAATGATCTTTTTTCATGTTGCTTGATATTTTAACTTCTAAACTTCATAATCCAACTTAATCAAACGGTTTCCTTGAATCAAAATATAAAACAGTGCTTAACTTTAGTGCTTTAGTGCATTGTCCCCTGCAGTGCTTAACTTTAGTGCATTGCCCCCTTGATTCAAGGAAACAGTTTAACCCTTTGAAGGCCTACTTTAAATTTTTAATCCACATTCTGCAGCCGGGTTAATTTTTGCATATTTCAGGAAAATTGTACCCGTCTTATTCAATATGTTCTAATAGTGATTTTCCTTCTGCTATGGTCATGTCTTATATACCATTTGATAGGAATATTTAGTCAGAATTTTGGATCCCGAGAGTTTTGGGCTCGACCTGGAAAGGGTTAAGTTGGATTATGAAGTTAGGAAGTTAAAATATCAAATGACATGAAAAAGGTCATTGATGCAAAAGGGTGCATGAATATCAGACACGTTAAAGTCTGAATTAAAGCCCCCATGTAAGTTTGAGACCTTGTTGCTTACAATTAATGTAATTACCATAGAAATATTCACCAGACAAATGTTTAAAATAATTGAAACAATATAATATTACAATCTCAAGGATAATATTGGAGCACGGCAATTTTAAAAAGTTAACAAATTCGCTCTAAAAAGTGACCATATTAGTGGCTGCAAACATCCTGCCATTTCTGCCTCCGCTGGGGGACATGTCTTCTTCATCCTATGTCACACACTGTCATTGCAGCACTTTACATTGGCACCACCCTGTGCATCGGTACAGCTGCCTCCCACATTCTAGTCCACTTTACTGGCTGCCACATAGGGTGCCCACAGGCATGGCAGGTCCATCAACTCCCACCTATCTTACCTTCCATCACCTTTACCTTGATATTTCTTGGTGCTCTGTCCAGCATTTGGCTTACAATCGTTTTCCTGCCTTAAGGCACCTTGTCTCTCCTTAGGATACCTTATGCCATGTTAAGATGCCTTATCTCCTGTTAGGGCACCTTATCAAATCTTAAAATACATTATCTCATGTTAAGACACCTTATCACCTCTTAAGATGCCTTGTCTCTGCTTAGGACATCTTGTCACCTTACTGCCCTTGGTCCTGTTAGCGTTCGCTAAATGGCCCAAGATGCCCTAACACCAGCCGCCCCCTACCCGGCCACTGCCTTATATTGCTTCGGGCACCTTAGCGCTGCCCTTATCACCGGTGACTTTACCATGGTTTAGTAAACATACCCCTAAGAGTGGATATTCCGCCTCACAAATTGGGTATGTGCCACTGAATATCCTACTCAGTGGGAGTAGTTAGCAGGTCTGCTGGGGCAAACGCAATGTCAGCATGTGTTTTTATCATGGCAGGGCCTAGTGGCCACAGCATAGCGTGGTAGTAGGGAACATGCGGCCATAATGTATGAGCACTTTAAAGGCACTCGCAAATTGCGCCCTGCAACTGTAAGATACAAATGCACTGGCGGGCCAGCAGTGGGCTACAGAACCACTGCAGACAATAAGAAATGTGCCCCAACTATACCTGCAGGACCGTAGGAACTGGCCATTTCAAAATATAGAGAGGTGACTGGGAACAGACATAACTGGCTGCTAGCTGAGAGCAATGGGGCTAAGTACAAGAGGGCAGGACATGCAAATCAGGAAAGCAAACACATACAGCAAGTCTATGCTGCACCTATAACTGTGGTAGAGAGGGTGTGAATATGCAATATGAAGATGCAGGGGCTTTGTATGGGATCAAACAGGGTGTCCACAGTGTCCTTCATGTGGGACAGGTATATGAACCCTCCTCAACCTGGGATGACCGGGTGCCTATTCAGCTAGGCCTCTGGTGTATGGGGAGGGAATCCCCCTATCAGTCACTCCTCTAATATGGCTTGGACAGCACCATTGCTTTTGGGGAGTGTATCCTCTATATGAGGGAAAGGGAGTGCGAGCGCTTGGAGGTCTGGAGGCCAAGCACAATTATCACATGTGCTCTGGGCAACCTGCCAGCATCTCTACCACATGCCACATGGGGTACATAGAGTCAAGAAGCACCCCCATAGCCCACCATATAGGACACCCTCCCCTGTGGCCTAGTATCTACAATGGGAAGGGCAAGACAGTTCACCCACATAGGGCAACCATGTGCCGCCCCCAACCAGAAAGAGCTATAGGAGAACACTGCAATGCATCCCACACACCTCAGGACGCAGCCAAATCTTAGCAACTTCCAGGCTGAGAACCCCAGCTGTCAGGGTACCAAAGGCCCACAGGACCTTGGGAGTCCATAAGTGCTCCCCCTAGTTCATGGAACAACTCCCCTCCTTGGGATGGTGGCTGGGAAGAGACATTAAGCTCCAAAAAAACAAGGTCTTGTTCAGTGCTAAAAATGTTAAGCAGCTGCTCAGGGCTAGTACGCCTCTGTCAAATCCTCCCTTGGTCCGGGACTGATAGGCTATATTTGCACAGGAACCCCCCCCCCCCCCCCATGCAGAGGAGGTAGAGATCTGATGGTATCTTTTGATGCCAAACCATTATATTGCCAGTATGTGAAACACCTAATTTGCATGCCCCACTGTATTCTACTGGCGCCAACTCTGGCTATGTGGCCAGTACTGGCTGAAGCAGTGAGCACAGAGCCTATATTTTGACATCTCTACAGCACACACCAGCAGCCCTCAGATATCCCTATCCATTGCATATGCAGAGGTGAATAATAGTCAGTCAAGACAGCTGTTGCTGTTTCTGTGGATGTTTGCCCACTGTCCCAGCAGGGTCACTCCTGACCTGCAGGCTCTGGTTTTGTGGTCCACTCCCATTGGAACTGCAGTATGCAGCCCCTCCTCCCTGGTGGCCTAGGCAGGTGCTTAGGTATTCTGCTATCATTGCCTCTTTGCTCTATTTTTTCTTCTGTGTGTTTGCCCTGTTTCGGTTCTTCATATTTTCTAACACTCATGTATGACCTGTGCATCTAGAACATGCTGGCAAGGCAGGTGCATTTATCGCCTGGTCAGAGGCAGGCAGTAGTTGCACTCATGCTAGCGGTAGGACTGTGCTGCTTCCACATGACTAGCATGGCTGCTTCAGCCGCACGCCTTGTCACGCCCCATTCTCTGCCTATTCTTCACCATAATCCTGCCTATTTGCACACTGCTCCTGTAGCGTGTCATTTTTAGTGCACTCCTTTTAGCCGCACACTCCTGACTACCATTTGGCCAAAACACGTGTTAATCACATGCTAAATCCTGTGGTTATAGCTACTGCGTTTTAGTAAACATGCATGTCTTTATATTACTAGGAGTAAACTGGCAAAAATTGTCACTAGATTGAAGCCACAGGCATTTATGTCTATTCAAGAGCAGGAGTAAATGTTTGCATGTATTTTATAAAATACACGTGTAAATCATGACTCTGCCTGTGCTTCATCCAAATGTCACCCCATAGCACACCTACACGCAGGTCACATAAAAATATGCACCTTTTTGACACCGTGCATACTTTGTGCTCGTACCATGGGGTAAGTTTAGAAAACAATCCCTTGAATCTACCCAGACCTTACCATAAAGACACAAAAAATGTTTTGTCTTTATGGTAAGGTCTGGGTAGATTCAAGGGATTGTTTGGTAGAAGTGTCTTTTGGGGAAACTGCTAGGTACGTATGACCTAGATTGGCCACTGTTGGAAACAGGATACTGGGCTTGATGGACCTTGGTCTGACCCAGTATGGAATATCTTATGTTCTTATGTTTAAGTACATAATTGTTCTTCCTTGTTGCAGTGGTTTGTGTTAATCGGTACGTTTAGAAAAAACATTTTATGCACATAAAAAGACCTTTACATGTAAAAACATCCTTCTTAAAATCCCCTTTTAGATGGAATGTTTAGTGGCACTGTCCTTATAATGCTGCTGAAAGTTCGTGAATAGGAGACTCTCAGGTGGCAGCTGCCACCGATTCCGTCTCAGGAGAGGGAGGCAGGCAGTGGCAGTATTTCCAAAAGCTGAAGCCACTTTTGGAAATACTGCCGCTGCCCTTCCCCCCCCAACCAGAATCGGCGGCAGCTGGTGGGAGTGGGGGGCAGTGCGGCTGCCCATGTGAGCTGCTGCTGCTGCTGCCGCCCGGGCTGGCTGCCCTAGGCGGCCCCTAGCTTGCCTCGTGGACAGGCCAGTTCTGGAGGCTCCTATGTTTAGAATATATGCTAAATTAAGTCCCTTTTACCTTCCGGTTTCCATCTCACTGTTTGGCCTGACTGACTTGAAACACATTGGAAATCATGCTCCCAGTCCTCCTAGGAAGGACATTATAAACCTCACATTCTAGTAATACCTAGCAGATACAAGCAGCTTGATCTGAGGTTTCTAGAGTTAACCATCTGTTTGCTGCTGACCTGGTCAACTGAGCAATTGTTCCCTTGGAATCTTAGCTTACCAATGGATTTTTTTTCCCCATCTGTGTCTGTGGGAGAGAAGCTTAGTAAATTTTACCCTAAGTAGGGATCAGAGCCTAAACTGTGGAGCAGAGTTCATCAGAGAAATTTGGAAGATTATTCATTATGATTCTATAGATCGGTGAACTAGAGAGGTTTTGTAAATCATGGGGAGTGGCAGGTGAGGGGAAGGATATTCAAAGCGATTAATGTGCTTAGTAGGCCTGCTAACCATATTAATCTCTTTGGTCGGGATATCCGTAGGTGCTGCCGCTGCACATCCCAATGCCAGCCGGCCAGCATTGAGGCATAACAGGGGTGGCACTCAGTGATAACCGGGCAGTAGTGATATTGAGCTGCTGCCCAATTATCGCTACATGAGAAAAGTCAGGTGCAGTAAAGACTGGCCTAACATTCACTGCCAAAGCTAACGGGGCAGTGGTTGAATATGGCTTCTACCCGGTTAGCTTTGCCACTATCCAGCCAACCTGGATATTCATTGCCGATGGCCAGATATGGACCCAGCATTGAATATCCAAGTCTTAGTTTCAGAGGCAACAGCCGAATATTGTGTCCAAATAACAACAGAAAATTAAGACACAACTGTTTAAAGGTCAAGAATAATTTTACAATCGAGTAGCAATTGCTAACAAACGACACCCCCTGACTTTACTTAACTTACACTTGCAGTTAAACCTTAAGACTTATTCATCTGAATGGAACCTGTCTTGCCAATAGATCCACTGTGTATTAATGCTTCTGTGCTAAGCTGTCTTCCAAAGCTCATTGTCCCCATGAAATCTTACAGCCTAGATGTTGATCTGTGATACATTCTTTGAGATTGTAATTACTGAATTGATATTTCAGTGCAGAAGCAGACAATGAGGATCTAGTATGAGTAAGGAAACCAATGGGGGGAAGGTTGCCCACTGGAAGTTTAAGGAGGGGAAGGAGCTCCTCTTGAAGGTCCTAGAAACTAATTATGTCACTTCCAGCTGCACACATGCTGCTCTTGTTGCCAAGGGCTGGATTAAAAGCCTGAGTGGACTGGATACGAGTATGGCCCATAGCTTGCCTATCACTGCTTCAGTGTGATCTGTAATGTTTAAGCCTCTGAGGTCCCAGCTATTCACCCATCTATGTTTCTGTGGTTGTCAGTATACATTATGGAGAACAAGTTGAGCTTATCAGAGCAACATGCAATTGGATTTAATACCAAATATGTGTTTGTCTTGCACTGACATGAGCCATCACAGTAAATTTGATTGTCTTCTTCCATACGCCTGGGGCTGAGAAATTTTTCCAAGGCAGTGTTCTGCAGAAGAAGAAACATTCTTTAATATGAGGCACATATATAGTAAACTTTATGTGCAAACCTTCTGGAGAATGAACTTACAGTAGGCAATCTTCTTTCTGTCTGGCAAACTGGTATTTGATGAGCATTGAGGTTACACAGTTGGTAGTGATTATTTACAAAGTGGGAGTGCTGAAGAGGGAACCACAACCCTAGTGAATTCTTGTGACTACTTCAGGCAAATAATCTGCTATAAAACTATTAACTGTTCGTCACTTCAGTCAACTCACAGGGGCCAGAGCAGAAAGATGCACTACCCTTTAGCACAGCACAGCTTATATTATTCCTAATGCAGGAAGAAACAGTGTGGGCAAATTAACGTAAAACTACTGAACTAAAGGGAGTTCAGTGTGCAAGTAAAACACATTAATAAAATATTGTTTCCAAAGAGGAGCCCCCTGACTATCTCACTCCACCCTCCTTTCCCCCAACTCCACAAAAAGAGTAGCTGGTGGTCCAAGTTGATCCCCTCCTGGAGCCCTTGATCCTCCACTATGCACCTCCAAAAGTTAGGAGGCAGGAGCAATGCCCACTCATTTCTTTCTGTAGTGCCATCTTGCAAAATGATAGTGCTTAACCCCTAGTGATATGTCGGGATGCACTACTAGGGGGTCAGTCTATCAAATAAGGTAATACAAGGGAATTCTCTGCTCAATGAACAGAAGGAATGAATGAGGGCCCACTTACACATGAGGGAAAGAATCAACTAAATTTGCAAAACAAAAGATAAAAACTCTTTAAAAAAATAAACCAATAAATAAAGCAAAACGACTGGCTAAAGCACAAATACAGTAGAACACACTGAGTTATTTCTGAAACCACAAGTAGATCAAAATTTGACATAGGAATAGTTAAAGATTTAACTTATACTATTACGGAAAGTTTGTGGATTTTAATTAATTGTAGGTAAGTTTGTGTGGATCAGCTCCATTGTTTATGGATACAGTGTTTTGTGGAGAGATTATTTCCTGTGTTTTATGCACACTGCCAAGAACTGTATTACATGCATGGTTTAAAAATGGTTTCAAATAAATAAATGAAAACATAAAGAAGAGATCTGATAATTGCAGCACAAAGTAATGGACTAAGAACAAGATGGTTCACAGCCAGCATAGCTAAAAACAGTAAAACAAACAAATGCAGAAATTGTCCACTGAACTAGAACCAATATCACATCTTGTTACTGGGTGCAATGTGTCTGTATATGGACAGGCACAATAAGGTAGCACTTCTCATCTGCTGGAAATTGTGTAAACACTATGGGGTATGTTTACTAAAACCCCGGTAATGTGCGGGCCGCGCTAGTGTGCGGGTGCCATATAAGGAGTGGGCGTTTCAGGCAGAAAAAAGCAAAACCGGGATTAATCATGCGCTAATGTACGCGGCGCTCATGTGCGCCCCGCACATTAGCGCATGAGAAAGCTGTGCGGGAAGCATAAGTGGCGCGTTGATGCACAAGCACAGGAAAAGAGCCACAGTACAATGGTTAAGACACTGACCAATGGTGCAGGGATCAGGGGTTCAATCCCCCACTGTGCCCAATGAAGAAGGATGACTGAGGCATTACTTTAGGAGGCATTTTAATATTGGGCGGCATAAGGCGGCATGCTATTGCTTTAGGAGTCATTTTATTTTTTATTTTAATTACTACTACTAGCAAACGCACTCTCAAAGCGTGTTAACATAAGGCGCCCCATAAGGCACATTTTAAAGTGCACTGTCCGCCAAGGCACCCTAGAATGTTGCTTATAGGGCGCTTTATAGGGTGCCGTATGAGGTACCGCAAGGTCACCCAGCAATGTTTTTGATGGCAGCACTGTGCAGTTTAAGGAATGGAAAGCATAAGTAGGTGCGCTGATATGCAAGGAGGAGCAGCAGTGTAGCACAATGGTTAAGGAACTGACTGCTGATACAGGGGTCATGAGTTTGCTCCCCAGTGTGCCTAATACGTAAGGCTGGCTGAGGCATCAGCTTTGCAAGGTACATATTTTTTCCTGCAGCACTTTAGTTGTATCTTATTAATTGCTGCCAGCAAACAGGCCCTCACGTGCCGTAATTGAAGGTGCCGCATAAGGCGCCCTATAAGGCACTCCATAGGGCACATTATAAAGTGCACTGTCCGCCACGGCACCCTAAAATGTCCCCTATAGGGCACCCTATAAGTTGCTCCACAGGATAACGTATAGTGCACCTTATATGGACGGTAACCATAAGGTAACCTATAGGGCACCCTATAAAGCGCCCTCTGAGGCACCTTATGGGTACAGTAAGATGAGGGTGTTTTTGCTGGCAGCAATAATGTACATTAAAAAGAGATAATGCTTTGGGCAGCCCTATCAAATAACCCCACTGTGGGTTTGAACCCATGACCGCTGGCTCCACAGGCAGTGAAGTAACCATTGTGCTACAGCTCTACAGCTGCTAGCAAGCCCTTGGCTGGCTGCAGAGGGAGTGCACGTCACCACACAGACAGTCTGCTGTGGTCACCAGGATAGGGTTAGCCCACCCGTACCCATGATGCACTGCACATGCAAATCAGCTGTCCACAGATAAACACAAAATGGGGTATGCACCCCCACAGCACCTCGGCCTGGTAGGGGGAAGTGACCATGTGCACCCCCACAGCACCTCGGCCTGGTAGGGGGTACTGACCGTGTGTTTTACTGGCACAGAGTAGCTACACACCGTCACATTGTGCGGGTACTGTGCTCACCCTGAGGGTGCGGTGAGGCGCCCAGCACCAGGTCCACAGCACCTTGCAGGGCTGAAAGAGGCTATGCTGGAGGTCCAAAGCAGTGTTAATGTGTGAGATAGGTAGTTTCTGCAGAAACATCTTGGATATATCTGTCTGTCTCAGTCAGGTGTAGCCCCTATGGAATCCTAGGAGGATTATGTACCACCACCCTCCTCTCCCAGGGCTGAGGGTGGTAAAAAGGGTCTCCCATCAACAGATCCACATTCTACCTCCCTGCAATGGTGGCAGTAGAGGGGACCATCAAACCCGGTCCTGCTGGGGAACAGACACCCTACAGGGCAGTCAATGCAGCTCTGTACACATCCATAATGCAATAGTAGACAGACATTAGTTCTGGATATGCTAAGCTGCACCCCACCACTATCTGATATCCTCCTGCAGCAAGCCTTCATCCACTGCACCCTGCAAGTCACTCCATCAAGACACATACCAGCTGCAAACAGTCTGCTAGCTAGTCCATAGTGCATGTTCCTGGTGGAAATGCATGCACCCAGACCAGGAATGTCAGCATACACAACAAGCAGATAAATCAGTGACTGGGCCCCAAAATGAAACCCATAAATATCACATGATAAAAATACTATTTAGCACTATGGGGGTGCCTAGCCATGCTGTCGTCACTGCACAGTCAGGGTGAGAGTGATCTCCCAGCAGGACATACTGAGGTCACCCTGTCTGTGTAGGTGGTGGCCGGGCACTAAAATGTCCCAGCCAGTGCCCTATGCCCTGTGCAGATGCATCTTGGACAGGCCACCCTGTCTGGGCTATACCCATGGTACCTTGCTCCTCATTATGCACATTGGCAGGCCAATACTGGCAACAGTGCTGGCAGTGTGGGCTGTGGAAGGTGTTTGCAGCCACCACACACTGTATAGACAGACACACACTCCCACACCTATGCCAGCATTGTGCTACTATAGAGGAGTTTAGCAGCCCTGCCCACCACACCAGTCCTGGGCACAGTACAGGCATGGATATGGTACGCAATACTGTTGGGGGTCACTCCCCAGGGTGGTAAACACTGTCAGAGACCAGACCTGAAGCACACACCGCAGACATCAGAAAGATTGTTATGATGGAGCTCAATGAGCAAACTGTGCTTAACGTAGGACTTGCTATCTGCCAGTAATTATAGGAAACGTTTGATAGGTGTGTACCGTATACCCAGGTGTAGGGTGGCATTGCTAAGGTATGCAAGTGCTAGTATTGGGAGATGCACGCAGGGCCCAATGTCCTGCCTCTCCAGGAGGCATTGGCCAATGGGGCCTGTGGGTGTGGGTGTGGGTGTGTCTGCCCCTGTTGGCTGCTGCTTTACGGCAGAGGTTTCCAACTCCAGTCCTGGTGTGCCAAACACTGTTCGGGTTTTCATGCCGTCCCTCATGAATATGCATGAGATACATCTGCATACCATGGGGGTGGTGCATAGATATGCAGCACAGGCATCTTTATTAGAGGCAGCATGGAACCTGAATGGTGTGGGGCCCTCCAGGACTGCATTTGGGAGACTCTGCTCTAGGTAATGTGCCTGTTTATGGTGTCTGTGCTCGGTGGGGTAAAATATAGGCGTATTAACCATGCGTAAGTTCTCAGCAATAAAGGTTTGTCCTTACTATCACGGTTTAGTTGTGGGAAAAATATGTGGACTGGATTGGCATGAGCCCCAGCTGGGGCTTGAACCTGTGACCTTCTGTCTTCAAACACACTGCTTGTGTGCACTGCACCACCATGTTGCCACAGAGACAGTGCATTCCCTGATGATAGCATAACTGTTTGTCCGGCAGGGCCTGTCTGTTACAGTGCATTGCACCCACCTACACAGGGCTAGGCCATAGTCTGCTCTGGGCAGCTGCCACTGCCCCCCTCCACCTCCAGTACCCCTGTGCCACCATGCTGACATGCCTTTCTGCTGGTGGTGCTGGTGGTATGCAGTCTCAGGTTATCCTGTGTGCGGGTAGGCGGCTGCCTATGGTGCAGGTTCTGGGGTAGGGGTGCCTGCATATCTGTCCGCACGTCCCCCAATCACCGCCTGCCAATGTTCCGAGCCCTTGGGGGTACCTGCTGGGTACTATCCCCTGTGACACTGTGCTAAACGCTCTCGTGCCCATGTTGGCCACTCATCAGTTGCTGTCTGGCTGCTGTTCAGTTTCAGCATTCCTAGGTGCCATCTAGGCATCTGCCTAGTCCGCACTGTGCCCCAGCTGCACCACAGCATGTGCCGCCTGCAGCCCTCTGTATCCCCTTTCCCAGCATCTGTCCAATTGCCCATTCCGACCTGCCCGCCCTGCTGTTGTGGAAATTTGCATTCCATAGGTAACCTGTCCAATGGAGAGGGAAACCCTGATTAGTGCTATTTCACTGTGGGATTATTCACCTTGTATGGGGACGGAGCGTAGACCCTTCTAAACTTCATATTTATTTTTAGGGGCGTTTTTGGGAGTGTTTTTTGATGTTCCCCATTACTATCACTATTGCCCAGCTTGATTATAATTTTTTTATATTTTGTTCGGGTCATTTGTACTGTTTATTTGCCCTTTTGTTCCGTGCACATGTATCACACTGCTCACTTTTTGTAGGTTTCCCTGGTTATGCTGTACATTGCTGACAGAAATGGTTTCTCTTCCCTTTAAATCGGCTCTACCGCGAGGTTTTCACTCGCGGTAATTTTTTCATTGAATTTCAGCCCCGCTCTTGTGCGGGGAGCCTCTCCCCTCCCACTCTCCACCCATTGACCCCGTCTCTCTGCCCCTGGGGAGCCTTCCTCCGCCCTCCGGGAGCCTTTCCACGCCTCTATCGCTCATTTGCGGGCCGCGCACATGAGCGGGCCCGTTAGTGTGGCGCGCACGTGTGCGGGGCACAAAAAAGCATCATTAGCGTGCACTAAGGTACCTTAGCGCACGCTATTGTGCGCCGCACACTTGTGCGCCGTTTAGTAAACATACCCCTATAACATTAGTATGTCAGAAAAACACTGGGATCAGAACCCTGACAGAATTGTGGAGAATGAAGAAGTTGCGATCACCTGGGACACTTGATATAAGAAAACCAGACATTATGGTAATGGAGAAAAACACAAGACAAGCACTACTAATAGAAGTGTCAGTGCCAAGTGACTCTTCTGAAATGCATATGGAGAAAGAGAAGATCCTCAATAATAAATACAATCACAGACAATACGGCAGGAAGATTTAGAGATTGTTCCAGTTGTACTAGGTGGCAGTGGCCTGATTAAAAATCATTTTTGAGTACATCTTGATGTGTTGCTTACAGGGCTGGCACTAGCCATCAGGTGGACTAGGTGGTTGCCTAGTGTCAACGTATCTAGAGTGGCCCATTGCCGCCGCTGCAGCCACTTTCAAGGACCTGCAGCAGCAGCAGTAGCAATAACTTTAAACAGCATCACAACGCTTACCAAAAGCCGCCAGCACTGCAGGTTACATGTGCTTCCCACCTCCTCCAATGTAAACTTTGTGTTTGCCTGCGGTTGGAAGTGACTGTCAGCTGCTTTTAGTAAGCACTGCGATGCTATTAAAAGTAAATGCCACCACTACAGGTCCCAGAGAGATTTGGCAGTGGTGACAGTGTGGGCAGGGAGTGAGACAGGGGGCAGCAAGAATAAGGTTCACCTAGGGCACCTCTTATCCTTGCACCGGCTCTGGTTGCTTATAATATTACACATTATAAACTCCAGAGGGAGGCTCTTTTTGGCACAATTCAAGTGTTGAGACGAACGCTAGCCATAAATCTGAAAGAATGAGATCATCTCCAGACCTGATTTAACAATGAGGTTCATTCCTGTCATGGTACATGCAAGGCAAATCCAAAAATATGCTAATACAGAATTGCAAAATATTGTAAACCCATTTGAGACATTATTCTGTTGAAAAGTTAATTGCACTTAGCATTGATTTTTCTTTAAATTATTTTAATCTGAAGAACATGTGAAGTTTAATCTGTGTTTGTTTCATTTTCGATCATCCCCAGAATGAACCTTATAGTTACCTTCACCTTGGGACATTAGATTTTAAGCATATCTTGATGGCCTCCAGTTTAAGTAGCTTCTTATCTGGTGAAAATACGTGGGTACAAAAGTACTGTCCACACACCACCTGAATTTTCTAAGAGAAGCTCCATGGAAATTTTCTCTTTGACAATCAGCTTGCAGTTCCCTGGGTCCAAATACCCACAAGCCTGCAAGCTCTGTGTGAAAAATGAAAATTGCTCTCAGTTTGTATATCTGCAAGTTCCTTACCACACTGGAGGTAGAAAGTGCTAATGGAATCAGTACGAGGTCACATTCAGTGTTGTTGACCACTCCACATTCTAGGCATTTCAGAGACGTGACCAAAGTTGTTTTGTACAGCTAGAAGCAATGTATAACAGGTTACACTTAAAGAAAAACCATAAAATGCAGAGCACTAAATCATTCATAAGATGCATTTCTGTGAATTTCAAAAGACAAAATAACAAAAAGCAACCAGTACTGAATTTGAAGTAATATTTTCAAAGCTTTGATTATAAAGTAGCAGTGAACTGCAGGGATCAAAGCATCAGTTTGATTACATTAGCCCATTGTTTGTTTTATTGTATGCAGATCACTGTATTCTGTTTTGCTTCACTAGTTTGCAATCAATGCCTTGGTAATGTATTCCCAGCAGCAGAAATTATTAAATTACCAACTCATTTTCTATTATAGTCTGCTTGTTTAGACTTCTCTGATAAATAATTGTATCACTGCAAAATTACCTGTACATATAACTGATAAATTTTATATTATCACATCACATCACTCCCATCCTTAAGCATCTACAATGGCTTCCCATCACATTCAGAATCAGGTATAATTTGTGCTTATCCTCAACACCCACAAGGCCATAAAGCATAGTTCCTCACCTGTAACAGGTGATCTCCGGGAACAGCAGGAATTTAGTCTTCACATATAGGTGACATCGGGTACCGACGAAGCCAGCTGCAGGAAGCTCAGCAGCTACCAAAAGGAAAGCTTTTGGGAGCACTCCATTGTGCCTGTGCTACTGCCTTCCTAATCTTCCAACTACCTCTCCTCAATTGAGTTTGCAGCTGAACAGGAGTGAAAAACAAAAAACAAAAAAGAACCCTACAACTCCAAGGGGAGGAGGGCGGATTGTGAAGACTAAATTCCTGCTGTTCCCAGAAATCACCTGTTACAGGTGAGGAACTATGCTATCTCCAGGAACAAGCAGGCATGTAATCTTCACATATTGGACTCCCTAGCTCCTAGATCTCTAAAGAGTTGAACCAGGTCAGAAAGTCAGACAAGATCATCTGAAATTAGACTTCCTCGCCAAGGAAATCTGGCAAGAAAGTTGGGCAGGGGGTAGGACTTGTTTCTATGTTCCAAAAAAGATGCTGAAGGACCGCCTGGCCAAAGGCTGCATCCAGGCAGGAGTCCTTGTCCAAGCAGTAATGGGCTGCAAAGGTATGGATAGAGGACCATGTTGCAGCTTGGCAAATCTCATCGATGGCTACTGAACGTAGGGTAGCCACTGATATTGCCATTGCTCGGACATTATGTAAACCATGAAGGAAAGTCCTGCTTTGTCATATGCAAGAGAAATTTAATCTACTATCCATCTGGAGAGCGTACATTTTACTGGAAGCCCCAGGTGATTAGAATCAAGGGAGATAAACAATTGGGATGATTTCCTAATGCCTTCCATCCTTTGAAGATAGAAGGCTAGAGCCCTCTTACAATCAAGTGTATGCAGGGTTGCCTCTGCATAAGAGGCATGAGGTCTTGGGAAGAGCACTGGAAGAATCACTGACTGATTGATATGGAAAGGAGACACCATTTAAACAGAAAGTGGGGATGTGTCCAAAGTACGACTGTCATGATTAAACTGTGTATATGGTGCATGAGCCACTAAGGCCTGCAGCTCACTGATGTGCCTCGCTGAGGTCAGGGTAATGAGGAATAAAACCTTCCAAGATAGGTAACGCAGGTGCATGGTTGCTAAGGGCTCCAATGGAGGCTTGAGGAGTTGAGATAGTACCACAATGAGATCCCACACTACTGGTGGTGGTCAAAGGGATGGGCTTGGAAGAGGAGGAGGCCTCTCATGAAACGTGCCACAAGAGGAACTGTGGAGATGGGTCAACTATCCACAGGTTTATGAAAAGCTGAAATAGCACTGAGCTGCACCTGTACTAAATTTGTTTTGAGTCCTAGAGAGGACAAATGCAAAAGGTATTGAAGAAGCGTGGGTACTGATGCTTCACAGAGATTATGATTATTTTGAGAGCACCATGAGGCGGTATCTACGCCATTTGAAAGAGTACATTTTCCTGGTGGAAGGCTTTCTGGAAGAAAGGAGGATAGCCTTTACAGTTGTTGATAGTGACAAATGTTGAAATCTCATGCTCTCAGCATCCATGCTGTCAACAGAAGAGCCATTGTCCTGAGACAGAAGACCCAGCTTGGATACCAATGGAATTGGAGGAGTCTGTGTAGCCGAAGCAGGAAAGGAAACCAAGACTGATGGGGGCAGCAGGGGGCTATGAGGATCATGGATCCCTTGTTTACTTGGAGTTTGAGGAGGGTCTTCGGGATCAGGGGAATGGTGGGAAACACATAAAGTAGTCCCTGACCCCAGTGGATCATGAAGGCATCGGATGCCAGACTGAATTTGGATGGCATCCTGGAGCAGAACTGTGGAAGCAGAGAGTTCTGTGGAGTGGCAAAGTGATCTATCACTAGAGTTCCCCAGGCTTAGAAGATCTTTGCCACTGTTTTCGGAGCTAAAGACCATTCATGAGGTTATAAGATCCGACTAAGCTTGTCCACCAAATGATTGGCCTCTCCTGGAATATAAAGTGCATGAAGATGCATGTGGTGGAGAATGGCAAAGTTCCATAGGTTGCAGGCTTCCTGGCAGAGAGGAAGGGAGCCTGTCCCACCTTGTTTGTTTATGTAAAACATTGCCACCTGAATGTCTGTCCTGACCAATACCAACTGTTGGAGAGGTGGTGTTGGAAAACTCAGAGGGCATTCATGACTGCTCGAAGCTCAAGGAGGTTTATCTGTTGATTCCTGGGCTGTCCACAGACCTTATGTGGAGATGCAATCTAGATGTGCTCCCCAACCGAGCTTGGATCCGTAGTCAGGGTATGCTGAGGTTGGGGCAACCGAAAAGGTGACCCTACAAGAAGACTTGTTGGGACACTCCACCATAGGAGAGATTCGGCCAGAGGGCATGTTACTGTAAGATATCCCATAGATTCCCTGTGGCCTGGGTCCACTGGGCGGAAAGAGTCCACTGTGTTAGTTGCATGTGTGGAGTCTCGCATAAGGTACTACATGTACTGTAGAAGCCATGTGTCCTAAGAGGCACAGGAAGTCTCAAGCTGTGGCAGTCTGTTGTTGGCACATGTGGGTGGCTAGATCCACTAGTTTGCTCATGCAGTCCACAGAAAGTCAGGCTTTGGACTCAGATCGGCTCCTATGAATTCCAATGTTTGGGTTGGAGGGAGGTGGGACTTTGGGAAGTTTATTACAAATCCCAGATGCTGCAATAGTGCAAGAGTTCTTTGACAAGAGGAGCACGGTTCTCCAGGAGAGTCTGCCTTTATTAACCAATCATATAAGTAAGGGAAGACGAAGACTTTGTTGCTTCAAAGATATGCTGCCACCAAGGCCATGCACTTTGTGAAGAGCCTTGGTGCAGAGGCAAGACCAAAGGGAAGGTCCTTGTATTGGTAATGGGTGCCCTGACAGGTGAAGTGAAGGTACTGTCTGTAGTCTGGATGAATCAGAATGTGAGTGTAGGCCTCTTTGAGGTCTAGAGAACAGAGCCAGTCTTGTTCCTGCAAGTAGGGAAGGAGTGTTCCCAGAGAGATCATTTTGAATTTTTCTTTTACAAGGAACTTGTTGAGCTCTCTGAGGTCGAGAATAGGCTTGAAGCCTCCTGGCTTCTTTGGAATGAGAAAGTAGAGGGAGTAGAAGCCTTTTAGCAGTTGATTTGGGGGAACTGCTTCTATGGTTCCTTGGGTAAGCAGATTGTTGACTTCCTGCTTGAACAGGGCTTCCAGGGGAGGTTGGGTGGGAAAATCTCCTCTGAAATGGTGAGGGGGAAGTTCCCAAAAGTTTAGTTGGTAACCTTTCTGAACTACGGAAAGAGTCCATTTCTCTGTGATGACAGAATGCCACTGATATGCAAAATGGCAAAGCCTCCCTAGGATAGTGGTGGGCTCTTGAATGTGCAGAAGAAGACTGGCTATGCTCCCTATGTGGGAGTCAAAAACTTGGTGTAGTCGGTGCCTGGTTGGCTGACTGTGGCTTGGCTAATCTGGGCTATTTTTACTGCTTAGGACTGTTTCTGTTGGGTCTGTTAAGCAGGTTGGGACTGTGAGAGGTAGAACCTTCTCTTTTTAGGGTAGAAGGAGTTTTTTTAACTGCTGCCTTTTTCTTGGTATGGCCAGCAGTTTTTCTAGAGAGCCTCTTCAGGGTTATATCATCCGCTTCGAGCTCTCCAGCCTTCTCCCTCTAGTCCTTTCCAAAAAGGTTCTCCCCAGTGCATGGTATATTGCCCAGCTTGTCTTGGACCCATTGTTCCAGGTCCAAAGCCTGGAGCCAAGCTAACTGCCTTGCACCAATGCAATGGAAGAGGCCCTGCTGGTTGACTCAAAGGCATCGAATGCTGCCCAATTTACAAACTTTGAGAGATTTTGGCTATTGCCAAAACAGTCTAGAAGGCAGGCCTCTTTTCCTCCAGTCTGTTGAGTTCCTTGAGGAACATCCTCATAAAGAGGATGTAAGAATTAATCCTGCTGGCTAGCACGGATACCTGGAAAGAACGTCGGGTGAAGGAATCAAGATTTCTCGATTCCCTTCCTGGAGCAATTGAGGCATGGTTTTTGCCACTTTTTATGTGACGCATTACCGATTCCACCACCATGCAGTGGTGTGGAAGCTATGGCTTCTGGAATCCAGGACGCTCTGGTTCTCTGTATATGATGTCTAGTCGGTGACTAATTGGGAAAATTGTGAAGGGCTTCCCACATCCGGAGCATCAAATTATGGAGAATCCAGTGTACCGGGAGGATCGCGGCCTCCTTTGGGGCCGTAAGATACTAGAGTATTTCCAGCTCCTCCACTCGGTTCCGGTTCCGATGCTGCAGAAATCGATAGGCCAGCCACCATGACTTGAATTAACTCCTGAAACATGCCTTCAGGAGGGGATTTATGCTGAGTACTGATGAACGGAGGCGAGGGTTCTGAGGTGAAGTCCTGGAGTTCAGTAGAATCGAATGAACGGTGGTTGGAATCGGAGGAATCCAAATCAATCACTGGCGAGTATCGATGATGCCGACAGCGGCATGAACGGCATGTATGTTCAGTAATGTCGTTGGGGTCTACACATGGGATAGTCCACAGGTTATCCATTAACAATAGTGATGCCAGTGTCACTACCGAGGCTTCGGTTCTTGGTGCACAGTGCATCAGTGCCGAAAAAGGCAGCACCGAAGCTGCACCAGAGTCTATGGAGTCATCAACGTCGATGTTCCCGGTTGCAGTTCCATGGCTGTCGGTGCAATAGGAACTGAAGCTACGAGGAGGGCCACTATAGTTCTCTCTAAGGACAGCATCTGCTGAACCAGGGAGGTAGCCTGCATCTGGTCCAATTAAAGAACGGGGCTGGGTGCCACCATACCAGAGCAAGGCAGCAGGGGCTCTCTGGAGGCCGAAGCCTTGTGTGCCTCCCGATTCCCCATCAGAGCTTTGGAGGACAAGTCCTCCCACCGGGAATGCCTAGACCAATGACCAGAGTCTGAAGGAGTCCTGGACGAGTCCTGGTGCTTACAACGGGATCTCTCCCTCGATTCCGAGACTTACCTGAGGAATATTTGGACTTTTCCTTCAAATCCTTCAGCTTCTCTGAGGAGTCTTGGAGTTTTACCTTATCTTTTGAAGGTTTTGAAGGAGACGTGGATTTTTTGGTCGTCTTCTCAGAGTATCTCGACTCTTTTGAATGCTTGGAACTGTGTGAGCATGAGGATGCCCTGAAGGAAGTGGAGAGCAATGGCATCGAGTCCAATGGGAAGAGCTCTCCAAACTTTTTGGCCCAGTTCCCTAGGCCCTTCTTCGTCATCTGTCTGCAGAGGGAGCATTCTTGGGGTATATGGCTGAGACTAAGGCATTTCAGACACCAATCATGTTCATCTGTCACTAAAATGGTGCTGGAGCACTTGGTGTATTTTTTGAAACCACTGGAAGGTTTCACTGGAAGGTGGGCAAGGCCCGGTGGGCATGAGGCCCTGAGGTAAAGAATTTTTTTTTTTTTAAAGAAAGTAATTTCAAAAGAAAAATTAACTGAAAAGGAAAGCAGTACTGAGCAATACTGCTGCGGTTAGGCAGAAGCAGTTTTAGAAAGGTTTTGAAGTTCTTTTCTCCAGTGAGAGCGTGAGGACCCGTAGGTTCCGCGGAAAAAGAAAAACAGAGGAGAGGGAGTTGGAAGAGAAGGAAGGCAGTAGCGCGGGCACAGTGGAGTGCTCCCAAAAGCTTTCCTATTGGTAGCTGGGGAGCTTCCTGCGCAGGCTCCGTCGGTACCCGATGTTACCCATATGTGAAGACTACATTCCTGCTTGTTCATGGAGATACCATTTATCGGCCGAATACCTACAGACCCTACTACAGAAACCCGCAAACAACACCCAGCCTCCACTCTACCATATCTGGCTGCTACTTAAATGTTTCATCAATCCCCTCTAAAACTCAACTATTCATTCCTACATACCTAGTACACTGTATATACGTTAAACTATCTAACCTCAGCAATCATGGGATCCTTTTACTTATGTTAATCTCTGTTTTACTGTTTATTATTGTTCTATGTAAATCATGTATTCTTGCACTTCTGGTTATGCTCACACATCATGTTATGCACGCACTGAGTTAATTGTAAAATGTTTTGATTTGTAGAAAAACGGTATATAAAAGATGTTAAATAAATAAAATATACCCTGAAAATTGTGAAATCTGATCCACAATGTCCTTTGGCATTTAATCTGTTAAACAGTAGCTGATACTAACTTTGAAAAGGCCCCAAATACTTGCTCAGATGTTTTTAACACTTTTAGCTCAATTATGCCAATCATGCTTGTGATACCTTCAAATGTACCTGGAGAATTCCACACAGATTGCATCAACCCATTCCACATACAGCAACCAAAAAAAAAAGGAAGTACTGTGCCCATATCCAAATTCACCTGGCCTTCCACAAATACCTCCAAATTAGCCTCTCTCGTATGTAATTTACTTTAATTTTCTAACACATGACTAATGAGTTTAGTGGTCAATTTAACCACAGATGCTAGAACTTGTACTTGGTAAACAGTAGCCATAAAGGAGGTTATTATGAATATATCCTGATGCAGAAAAAAGAGCATGTTGCTGTTATTCATGTTTTTTTTTATCTTCTAAATAGCTTCTGGGAACAGCCTGAAAAAAAGGCATGTGGAGGTAGTGGAGGCCAATATAAGACTCAATTCTCTCCCTATTACTATCCACAAAGAGCATTCACTCCCTCCCCCTGCATGTGCCTTTAATTAACATCTCCAAGCCTTCCACCACAAATAATTTTACTTTTGCTCCGAGCATGTATCTAGGACTACCACTGCTCACTAAAGGGTATGTTTATTAAACTGTGGTAAAGTCACCGGCGGTAAGGGCAGCCTTAAGGTGCCTGAAGCTATATAAGGCAATGGGCGGGTAGGGGGCGTGCTGGTGTTAGGGTGTTTTGGGCCATTTAACGTGAGCTAACAGGACCAAGTGCAATAAGATGACAAGACGTCCTAAGGAGAGACAAGATGCCCTAACATGAGACAAGGCGCCCTAACATGAGACAAGGCGCCCTAACATGAGACAAGGTGCCCTAACATGAGACAAGGTGCCCTAAGGTGGAAAGCATGCACCTTAAGGCAGGAAAATGGCTTTAACCCAAACGCTGGATACAGCACCAAGGAATATCACTGTAAAGGTGATGGAAGCAAGGACAGGTGGGAATTGATGGACTTGTCTTATCAGTGGGCACCCTATGTGGCAGCCAGTAAAGCGGATAAGCATGAGGGAGGCAGTTGTACCGATGCACAGGGTGGTGCAAATGTAAAGTGCTGCAATGTCAGTGTATGGCACAGGATGGGGAAGATGTGTCCCCAGCGGAGGCAGAAACAGCAGGATGTTTGCAGTGATAGGAGGACAGAGTATTGTGGGTACGTGCAGATAAGGCACAAGAGAGGAGAGCACAAAGAGCTGTAATGCGGAAAAGAGTACCAGTGTAGATCATGGAGTAGTAGCCTGCGCAAGAAGACAGGACTGTTCAGAGCCAACAGAGGGAGATAGAAGGGCTGACGAACGGATGGCGACTGAGGAGAGGGTGGTATGGACTGGCAGCATAGATCTGCAGAGCCCTGACTGTTACAGGCATGAAAATGATATGAGCAGCACAATCACAGAAAGAACAAGTAGGAATCAAACCCTCGTCTCCTGCGTACAGAGACCTTGCACTAACCAGTAGGCTACACCTCCACAACTCTCTACAAGGCAATAGCTGGATACAAAGAGACTGCAGGTCACTGCCTAAAATGTCTGCTGTGTGTGCCGGCATACGATAGCCCCCACCAGTATTTCTGATGCAGTACAAATGAATAACAGCGGTCTACAGCTGATCACCGAATGGAGAATGCCCTTATCATCTCATCTCGGTAAGTGGCACTGACAGTGTGTGATAAAAGCACAGAGCAGCTACAAACTGTGCTACTGAGCAGTTTCTACGGTCACACTGAGGGTGAGGATGGGCACTCAGCACCAGGTCCCCAGTACCTGCAGTAATAAAGATAATCTCTGGTGCCTGTGCTGCAGATTCCCATCACTGCCAGTGTGTGATAGGTATTGTCTGCAGTATGATTATTCTAGTTACTGTGTGTCATGCTGTATGAGCCAGTTCTATCTGGTCCTGTGCCCTGCTCCTGTTGGACAGGGACCCACTTAGAACACTGCATGTCAATACCTAGTGTTACAAATCTGATGCCATGGTGGCCACTTGCCCCAGGGAGGACAACACTTTTAGACTTACATGGGGTTGTTACCAGGATCCTGATGGCCCTACCAGTACCACTGCAAATAAGCCAGTCTTCCAATTTATCAAGATCCTCTTGCAATTTTCCATAATCCTTATGGGTTTTAACAACTTTAAATCATTTTGTGTCATCTGCAAATTTGATAACCTCACTCGTTATTCCCTTTTACCGGTCATTTATGAATATGTCATAAAGCAGCGGACCCAGCACAGATCCCTAGGGTACTCCACTGTTCACCTTTCTCTATTGGGAAAAATGGCCATTTAGCCCTACCCTCTGCTTTCTATCTTTTAACCAGTTCCTGATCCACAATAGTACACTGCCTCCTATCCCATGACTCTAGTTTTGCCAAAAGTCTCTGATGAGGAACCTTGTCAAAGGCTTTCTGAAAATCCAGATACACTATATCAACCGACTCACTTTTGTCTACCTGTTTATTCACACCTTCAAAAAAACATAACTAAGACAAGATCTTCCTTGTCTAAAGCCATGTTGGCTGCCTCCCATTAAGCCACGACTATCTACATGTTCAGTAATTGTGTTCTTTATGATGATTTGTACCATTTTTCCCAGTACTGACATCAGGCTCACTGGTTTGTAGTTTCCCGGATCACCCCTGGAACCCTTTTTAAAAATTGGCGTTACATTGGCCATCCTCCAATCTTCAGGTATTACAGATGATTTTATTGATAGTTCACAGATTACTAATAGCAGGTCTGCAATCTCATATTTCAGTTCTTTCAACATCTGGTCCAGATGATTTTCTACTCTTCAGTTTATCAAATAGTTGTAATACATCTTCCTGGTATATTAGTAT
The DNA here is from genome assembly GCA_033557465.1 of Ichthyophis bannanicus. Taxonomy (NCBI): domain Eukaryota; kingdom Metazoa; phylum Chordata; class Amphibia; order Gymnophiona; family Ichthyophiidae; genus Ichthyophis; species Ichthyophis bannanicus. Next base: position 349,521,208 of record CM066038.1, read on the forward strand.
TTCTTTCAATTCTTCCTCAGTATCATCTTTAAATACCACTTCAGTCATTGGTAACATCCCTACATCTTCCTCAGTAAAGATCAAAGAAAGAATTCATTCAGTCTCTCCGCTATAGTCTTGTCCCCTCTTAGTGCCCCTTTTACCCCTCTATCATCTAATGGTCCAACTGACTCTCACAGGTGTTTTGCTATGAATATACTTGAAAAGGTCTTTATTACGCATTTTTGCCTCCACAGCAAGCTTCTTCTCAAATTCTCTCTTTGCCTCCTTATCAATGCCTTGCATTTAACTTGCAAGTGCTTGTGCTGTTTCCAGTTTTCATCTTTTGGCTCTTTTTTTCCATTCCTGAAAGATTTTTATTTTATTTATTTACATTCTCTTATACGAGCGTATACCACGCTATTCTGCATCAGTGCGGTTTACATTGAACAAACTGAAATTACATTATAACTTGGAGATAACTATTTTACAGGGAACATGGGCTATGGAGAGTTAGGTGGCTTGCCCAAGACCACAAGGAGCACCTGTGGGACTAGAAACCCCAGTCCTTCCGGCCCAAGGTTGCTGTCCTCTAGTGGGATTTGAACCCCCGACCTTCTGGCCTGAAGTACCTTGCCCCAATTACTAGGCCACTCCTCCACTCCAGATGCTTTTTTTGGTAACAATAGCCTCTCTGACCTCACTTTTAAACCATGCTGACAGTTTTTTGGACTTCCTCCCACTTTTCTTAAAGCGTGGAATACAACTGGTCTGGTCTTCCAAGATAGTATTTTTAAATAACACCCAAGCTTGATGCAAGTCTTTAACCTTTGCAACTGCTCCTTTTAGTTTTTTTTTAGCTATTTTCCTCATTTTATCATAGTCTCCATTTCAAAACATAGAAACATAGAAACATGATGACAGAAAAAGACCACAAGGCCCATCTAGTCTGTCCTTCCATAACAACAACTACAACAGTCCACTTTTTACCTTTAGAGATCCTCTGTGTTGGTCCCATGCTTTTTTGAATTCAGTTACTGTCCTCGTCTCTACCACCTCCACTGGGAGACTATTCCACGGATCCACTACTCTTTCCGTAAAGAAATATTTCCGCATATCACTCCTGAATCTATCTCCCTTCACCCTCATCCCATGTCCCCTCATCGCAGAACTTGCTTTCAATTGAAAGAGGCTCTCTCCCTGAAACATTTATGCCACGGAGGTATTTAAACATCTCAATCATATCACCTCTATCCCGCCTTTCCTCTAAGGTGTACATATTAAGATCCTTAAGTCTGTCCTCATATGCTTTATAATGAAGACTACTAATCATCTTAGTAGCAACCCTCTGCACCGACTCCATCCTGTTCACATCCTTTTGAAGGTGTGGTCTCCAGAATTGCACACCATACTCCAAATGAGGTCGCACCAAAGACTTATACAGAGGCATTATCACCTCCTTTTTCTGCTAGCCATTCCTCTCCGTATGCACCCAAGCATCCTTCTAGCTTTTGCCGTCGCCTTTTCTACCTGTTTAGCTACTTTAAGATCATCGGACACAACTACGCCTAGGTCCCGCTCTTCTTTAGTGGACAAAAGTACTTCATCTCCTATGCTGTATTGCTCCCTAGGATTGCTGCAGCCCAAATGCATGACCTTACATTTTTTAACATTAAATCCCAGCTGCCAAATTCTAGACCATTCTTCAAGCTTAGCTAGATCCCTCCTCATGTTATCTACACCTTCCTGGGTGTCTACTTTATTGCAGATTTTGGTATCATCCGCAAAGAGGCAAACCTTACCCGACAGCCCTTCCGCTATATCACTAACAAAGATGTTAAAAAGAATCAGACCAAGGACAGATCCCTGGGGCACACCACTGGTAACATCCTTCTCCTCAGAGTGAGCTCCATTTACTTGTACTCTTTGTCGCCTCCCACCCAACCAATTTCTAACCCAAGCAGTAACTTTAGGGTCCATCCCTAGGGTGCTCAGTTTGTTTATAAGTCACCTGTGAGGAACAGTGTCAAAGGCTTTACTGAAATCTAAATACACCACATCTAGAGCTCTCCCTCGGTCCAACTCCCTGGTCACCCAGTCAAAGAAATCAATCAGATTTGTCTGACAAGACCTGCCTCTGGTGAATCCATGCTGCCTCGGATCCTGTAATCCGCTGGACTCCAGAAACCTCACTATTTTCTCTTTCAACAGCGTTTCCATTAATTTAAATAGTTAAAAGGTAGTACTATGGATTTCCTTACCATCCCTCCTCCATTAATTAAATCAAACATGATCATGCTATGATCACTATTGTCAAGTGGCCCCAACACCCTTATCTCTTGCACCAGATCTGGTGTTCCACTAGGTCCAAAATGGTTCCCCTCTGGTCAGTTCATGAACCAGCTGCTCCAAGATGCAGTCATTTATTTCATCTAGAAACTTTATCTCCCTAGCATGTCCTGCCGTGACACTGACCCAGTCAATACCGGGGTAATTGAGATCACCTATTATTACTGTGCTGTAACTTTTATTAGCATCCCTGATTTATTTGAGCATTTCATCATCCATTTGTTCATTCCGGCCAGGCGGTCGATAGTACACTCCCACTGCCATCACGTTCCCCTTTTTACATGGAATTTCAATCCACAGAGATTCTACAGCAAATTTTGTTTCCTACAAAACTTTAATCCTTTGTGACTCAATGCCCTCTCTAACATAGAGAGCAACCCCTCCACCAATTTGATCAGCTCTATAATTACGATATAGTTTGTACTCAGGTATCACAGTGTCTCACTGGTTGTCTTCCTTCCACCACGTCTCTGAGATACCAATCATATCTAACCTCTCATTTAGTTCTATATATTCTAACTCTCCCATCTTATTTTTAGAGCAACCGACAGCTCTTCTGGTCCTCCCCTCCCCCAAACACTGATTACATACCCCTCCCCGGCTCCTCCTGGCCACTTCCTCCACCAAGGGAAACAGCCTCAGTACCGGGGTGTGCACAGATCATCACAGGAAGCACTCAGGGAGGGTTCCGGGACTGGACTGGAGTTCCTCAAGGAACAACAATTAGCAGGTAAGTCTAATTTCTCTTTCCTTATCGTTCCTCCAGTCCAGTCCCGCACCTCTGGCATGTATCAGAGCAGTTAAAGTAAAGGGAGGGAACCGCACAACCAGCCTGAAGCACTGCCAATCCGAAATGAGCATCCCCCGCCGCCTGGACATCCAAGCGAAAATGTTCAAAGAAGTATGCCACCATACAGATCTCCACCGGCGGAACTAAAGTATACTCTGCCCATGAGGCTGCCTGAACCCTCATGGAATGCATCTGCAACCTCGCCGGCACTGTTCTACCCTTCAAGATGTATGCCGACGTGATTGCCTCACTGATCCATCTGGAAATGGAGGCTTAGCTGCCGCCTACTTTTGCAAGACCTGCCAAACAGAACCAACAGACTGTCTGATCTCCGAAAGGACAATGCTCTTTTCACATACCTTCACAGGACTCTCTTACCAACCAGGTGGCACAGCTGTGGAGTGGCATGGCCCATACTCGCTCTCGCCCACATCCGTACTCGCCAGAGCCGGTAAGGAAATGGCCTGATCTACATGAAATGCTGACACCACCTTGGCAAAAATGAAGGTACTGGGCGCAGGACCACTTTCTCCTTGGAGAAGGAAAGGAATGACTCCTGGCATGACAGGGTCCAAAGTTCCGAAATCCTGTGTGCCGAGCAAATCGCCACCAGGAATACCATTTTCAGAGCCAAATCCTGCAGGAAAGCTCGACTCAATGGCTCAAAGGGTTCCCCAGACAGCACCAAACTGAGATTCCAAGGCGGTACCACTGCCCTCTTTGGCAGACAGAGGTGGGTCACTATCCCTAGAAAGCTCAGAACGTCTGGGTGTGTACCCAATGGCACCCCGTGGACTTTCCTGCGATAACCGGAAAATCGCCGTCAGTTGCATCCTCAAGGAACTGGCAGCTAGACCCTTATCAAAACCGGATTGCAAAAATGCCAAGTTGTCCTGGATGGAGGCGGTGGAAGGGCGCGGCTGCCTCTCTCCGCACCATGATTCAAAGATGCGTCCTATGCAGATGCACAACAAGTTTGTAGACCACCTCTGGGCCTGTAGCAAGGTCGCTATCCCCGAGCCTGATTATCCTTTCTTCTTCAACCTCGCCCTTTCACGAGCCATGCCGTAAGCGAGAATTGATCCACCTGGGGCATGCAAAGCGGCTCCTGCATCAAGAGGTCCTTCCGAACCGGAAGCCACCACAGTTAATCCGCCAGTATTTGAATCAGGTCAGCATACCACGGGCACCTCGGCCAGTCTGGTGTACCAGAATCACAAATCCCCAGTGCGCCTCTGGCCATTGCACTAACTGGCCTATGAGCGCCCACGGGGAAAAACAGAGAAGACCCTCTTCAAGCCACTGCTGAATTAGAGCATCCAGGCCCTTGGACTTCTTCTCTTCTTCTACTGAAAAACCAGCAGGCCTTGGCCGACTCGAACATTGCCATTTGGTCCATGACCAGTGTGCCCCATCGGTGGACCACCTGCTCGAACACCTCCTGATTGAGCTGCCACTCTCCGGGGTCCATGTGCACTCGGCTGAGGTAGTCTGCCATCACGCTGTCAACTCCTGCTACATGTGCCACCGATAATGCCTGGAGACGAATCTCTGCCCATCCGAACAGATCTTTGGCCTCCTCCTCCAGGGCTGCACTGCCCATGCCTCCTTGCCGGTTGATGTAAGCCACCGTGGTCACATTGTCCAAGAGGACTTGGACCACCTTCCCCTGCAACCATGGATCAAAACTTTCTAGTGCCAAGGTCACTGCTCGCATCTTGAGCCTGTTGATCGACCACAGGGCCTCCTGCCGACTCTTGTCCCTGAACAAAGCGTCCTTTGCAATGGGCTTTCCAACCTGACCAGCTAGTCATCTGAGGAACCCACACCAGAGACTCCTTCCACATGCAGCCACCAACTGAGGGCTCTCTTGGCGCTCCGTGGGCAGGGGAGTACTTGGGACAGGGGTTGAGTCTGATAGGACCATTGATAGAGCAGAGCCCTCTACAGCCATTGCATATGTGCCCTTGGCCATGGGACTAGCTCGAGAGTGGTCACCATGGTCCCCAGACCCTGCAGATAATGCCACGCTGATGGTCTTGCCCCCTTCAGGACCTGCCATATCAACTGTCATAGCTCCTGCGCCTGGTGAACCGGCAGAAAATTCCTGCCCACGCAGGTATCAAAGCATGCTCTCAAATACTCTAGCTCCTGGGCCGGCCGTAACTGGTTCTTGGCCAGGTTGACCCCAACCCAGACTTTGAAGGAACTCTCCCACCCGCGCTGTTGCTCTTTTCGCTATCGTCCCTGGACTTTGCCTGGATCAGCCAATCATCTAGGTACGGGTGATGAGAACCCCTTCCTTGTGGAGAGCTGCTGCCATCACCACCATGACCTTGGTGAAGGTACAGGGGGTGATCACCAGACTGAAGGGCAACGCTCGAAACTGGAAATGGCCCCTTGGCACCGCAAAGCGGAGAAACTGCAGATGTTCTGGATGGAAGGGAACATGCAGATACGCCTCTGTGAGATCGAGAGTCGCCAAAAATCTCTGTTTCCTAACGCCATTACTACTGTGAAAATGTGGTATCTGGAGACCGTAGTTCATGCCTTCAAAGTTGAGAATTGAGCGAAAGGAACCTTCCTTTTGGACAAAACGAAACACATGAAGCATCGACCACAGACGTACTGGTCTCGCGGAACCAGTTCCACAGCTCTCAACTGTAGGAGACAAATCAAGGTCTCTTCTACTGCTGCCAACACCGCTGCGCCCACTTTGGGCAATCAAAGGAGCTCATTCTTGCTCCGGCAGTGGGTATAAACGCGTCATGGATTGCACCCCTTTAAGGCCAACCTTTGGCAGATCCCACACATCCTGGATCATCTGTCCTACTACTCCATGTATTGGTAAGACTTTCTGCGATTTACGTACTGCCTGGAACAGCGGATCCTACAGCGCCTCTTCCTCTGCTGGGAGATTAGCAGGCATATTGAGGGCCTTGAGGGTTGCCAAGGTACACATAGAATGTAAAACGCCCTGATGGCCTTTGGCCTGGGCAGTATATCGAGAAATTGCATAAACATAAGCATAAAGATGAGCGCTGGTAGTTCCTTCCAGCAGAAAAACCGAACAATTCGGGCTTGATCCTCCTGTTCTGGGCTCTCTCCTTCATCCAACTCCTCCTGCAGATCTAGCTCTGCGTGAAGGTCTTCCCCATCCAGCCCCCCTGACAACGGCGATTGCTGCCACTCCTCTAAGCCTCCAGCCCGCTTAGATGCCACTGCTCCTGACTTGTGCTCTTTTGCGTCTGACATCTTCTTAGCCCTGTGTTCCGGGGCCAAGGAGCCACTTGGTAGGCAAAATGCCTTATGCAAAAGTAAGACAAACTCCGGTGAGAACTCCCCCGGGAGCCCTATCGCTCCCTGGGCTTGGGGGGTGGATGGTCCAGGCATCGTGCAGGGACCGGATCTGTTGAAGGTAACATGGCACCCCCCCACCCCCAGGGTCTCTTGCAACCGGGAGGGACTCTCCTGCCTCATCTTATCCTGCAGATCCTGCTCCCATGACCGCCTTTTGCTTGCAGTTTAGGCAGACACCTGCCTCCGAGATCACACCACATCGGGGACTGCATATCTTGAGGATTTTTAGATTGCACTGCAGTGTTGTATCTTAAAGATATGAAATGGACCTTGCCCTGATCCAATCAAACTGACACATTCTCCGAGTAAAGTTTACATTTTTATTCTAATACTACAAATGGCTATAAGGGAGTACAACTTCCCTTACAAGTAATATTACAGATTTAATAGGTACATAATCTGGGCTAAGAGGCAAGAGATGATCATGTCAGGTTACTCACTGACCATAGACAGATGGAAGGATTTCATTTGCTTCCTATCCACTATCTTTCAAATTACATACATTTCTTGTATGCAGGTACTTCCTGTTTTCCACAGAGCTGTAGCTGCTACAAACTTATATTCAGCAACTTTTCTTTTTTTTTTAAACACTTATTCCTGTCTCTGACTTTCTATCAGACTTGTCTCAGGAGAAAGTAACAATGTCTCCTTTTAGATCACCTGACCAGGCACACAGTACTCTGAAATTTGCCAAGCAACAACAATGGCCTATCTGATTAGGCCTTTCCTACATGTCTGCATCAAGTCATTGTGCACTGAATAAGTTTTGAGCTGTATAACACAAGGAATGCTTAAGGATTAAGTGGGGTTTACACCCCTTGATAACATCCTATACCAGGCACTGCAGTCTGGCCAGCATGGTGGGAAGGGCTGGGGGGCACCCCCAGGAACTCCTTCAATCTATACCTGGGCATGTAACAGGATCCCCAGCACAGTGCACCTCCACAGGCTCAGGCACAAAGCACCAGAGTACTTGAACTAAAATTAAATAAAATCTACTTAACTGAAACTGAAATGAAAAAGAAACTGCAAATGGCTCCCTAGGAAGAGGCTGCTCTGTCCTGCTTTATTCTCCGGTGGCTGCCTCTCCCAGGCACCCAAAACACAGCAGGAGGTTAAACACATGCGGGCCTGAATAAGAAGAAATCGCGCCTAAATGCAGCAGGGGGAGTTTCACACACTGCTGCAGGCTCCCAAACATGCGGCTGCAGGCCGCTCTCTGTCTCCTCATGTTCTGGCGGTTGCTAGAGATTTCTGCTGTCTCCCCCCCCCCCACCACTCCTACCTTGGAGCCTCTTTGTCACATGGCTTTTCTACCCCTCGTGCTCAGCTTTCCTTCCTCGCTTCGGCGCTGAGAGGGGGTGACTCGGGGCTGCCAGCTTTCATTCCTGTCAAGCAACTGCAGCCCCTGCAGCGGCTCCTCACCCGATAACGGGTTCGGGAGCAGCCAGAAGTCTCGGACTGAGGAAGGCCCCCACAGAACTCTCCCCCCGAAATCCTGGGGGGAGAGGGGGAAGAAGGAATATCCTCCCCTCAACCCTGTTGTCCCCTGGGTTCTCTCTGTTCCTTCTGGTTTTTTTTTTTTTTTTAATTCTGCCTTTAAAAACAAAGAAACCTGCACCTTAACAGGGGAAATAAAAGCAAACTCCAACTAAACCTATCTCCTTAGTTGTCCTTTCTGTGAGTCCAGCACCCTGGCTCACAACCTCCTCCAGCTGCTTGGAGGCTGAGCATATTGGGGCTGGTGGGCTGTGCCAGCTGCATATGTACACTAGTGTTATCCAAAAGATGACAGGCTCAACCTCCAAGCTACTGGAAGAGGTACACTACCCAGAGGTGTGGGACTGGACTGGAGGGACAATAAGGAACATATATCAAGACAGCAGACTCCTCCTCAGCACTATCTAAGACCTTATCTAGGTGGCGAGTGAGGTCTGCTACCTTCACAGCAGGTAGGCATGTTACCAGGAGATCCTCAAGTCCACCAGCCACCCAGCTATCTACATGCCTAATGATCGAATCACCAACTATAACGGCTGTCCTAAAACTTCCCTCATGGGCACATGGCCCTGGAGAAACTTCCTCGGTGCAACAGGGTTTTACATCACCTGGAGGGCAGGTCCTAGCTACAGGATCACTTCCTGCCACACCAGGGTGATGCTCTCCTGTCACGTGACCTCTCTCCTTCATGGCAACAAGGATGCTGCCAGACTAGAGGTGGGACTTCAGGACTATATCCCTGTAGGTCTCGTCTATGTACTTCTCTGTCTTCCTTAAGTCTTCCAAGTCTGCTACTCTAGCTCCAGAGATCGGACTCGTTCCCTGAGAGCAAAGAGCTCCTTGCACCTAGTACACATGTAAGACCCCTCAACAACTGGGAGAAAATCATACTTGTGACACTCAATGCAAAAGAATGGAAACCCCCATCTCACTGCTGGACTGCTGTCTGCATCTTAGTTTTAAGATTGTGTTTAGATATTTAAGTTCTTCACTTACTAAGGGTTGTTGGGGATACTTATACTAATAAAACTATACCTAATACATTTAATGTACCTTGTTCACCTCTCTTCTGTGTTTTAAATTTAAACTGAAAGCTATTTACTAGGTCCTGACTGATTTAACAAATACACTGGGGTCACAGATTAATCAACTTTAATCCAAAGAATTTCCTTCTCCTCAAGTTTCAGAAAATTTCCCAGAAGTAAATACTCACAATTGCAGATCTCTCTCCAGAAGTAGCAGTCTCCTTTTGTTGTCCTTCAAGACTAAGGTGTTAAAGTGTGCTCATTGTTCAGGAGCTAGTAGTGCGCTCTGATGTTACTGGCCGCTCAGTATGCTGGTGCTGTCACAGACTGACTCCCCATCCAGCTGAGGATAGTGGAGCCTATCTGTGTGGGTGTTTGTACCCTTGTTGGCCAATTCATTGGGGTTGCACATGTTTGTGTTGTACGTGTACTGTGGGATAAAATTTAGCCACAGGGACATGCACTGCATGAGCCACAACCAGGGCCCAAACTTGTGACCCTCTGCTCATATACATACCAACTGTGTGTGGTGTCCCACAGTGCTGCCACATGGTTACAACAGTTCCTGAGGATGACATGTTTCCCTTCAAACAGACCTTAGCACATGTTGCACTGCACATGCCGAAGTGGATCACAGCATGGCCTTGGTCTGCTGCAGGTGAGTACCACTGCCCCCTCTGCCAACACCGCCCAACCCATGTTGACATGCTCATGTGCTTACAGTGTTGTTGGTGCGCAGTCCCAGGCAGCTAGCATGCAGGTTGGCAGGTGCCTAGGGCACAGGGTCTGGAAGGGGGGCAGAGGCATACATGGATGACCACACATCCCCCCCCCCACAACCATCTGCCCTCCAGGGAACCTATCACCTGTCAATGTTATGGCTCTTCATGCTGGGGAAGAGACGGCTGAGGGGTGTTATGTTAGAGGTCTAGACAATATTGCCTGGAGTGGATTGGGTAAATGTAGAATGATTGTTTATGCCATCAAACTGTCGTAGGACTAGGGACATGCAATGTGGCTACAGTGTAAGCCATTGAGGACTACTGGGAGTGAATGGTTTCTCAGTCAACGTATATTCAAACTCTGGAATTCATTTCCGGAGGATGTCGTAAAGGCTGTTAGTGTACCTGGGTTTCAGAAATGTTTGGACAAGTTCCTGGGGAATGGTCCATAAATCATTACTAATGAGGGGCTCAGAATATCCCCTATTGCCCAATACATGCACTGTGGATCCTGTGTGTCTTTTGTGGAAACTGCTAGGTACCTGTGACCTAGATTGGCCACTGTTAGACACAGGATACAGGACATGATGGACCTTGGTCTGACACAACCTGACATTTTTGCAAGTCTTTTGTCTTATGTGCCACCTAAGTAACTGCCTGGTCCACCCTGTGCACCAACGGCCCCCACTGCATGACCGATATGCACCCTCCTTTGCCCCATTTGCACCATCAACATAGTGCCCTTTTGTACTTGGACACTATGCTGTTGCTGCTAATGGAGCACTACTATCACTTTCTTGCGCTCACCTGTCCGAGCAGCACATTGCAGAAATTTATATAGGCTCTCTCTCCTCAAAATACACCCTTTCCGCAAAGTTTTGATATGCATTAGGGTTCCTGATGTTAAGATGCTGTCATTAAGGGAGCAAGCCTTGTTTCCACCCACTCCAGCCCATTGACCCCCCACTATCCGCCTACTCTCCATCCACAGGGTGCTTTACTGCTACTGGGATCATTAACATGCACTAAAGTGGCGTTAACACGTGCTAACGGCACATTAGCGTGCGTTAACGGCGTACTTGCTCCTTTAGCATGGTTTAGTAAACATACCCCTTAGTATCTTTAATTTTCATCTCTAGAACTAATTCTCTCACTATTTGCATTGTCTCATTTACCACTAGTTCAAAAAACAAATATTACGGGCCCCTTTTACTAAAGCGTGTTAAGCCGTTAACGCAGGAATTAGTGCATGCTACGAGTACTCACCCAGTTAACACAGCTTGACATGTGAAGTAATATTTTCTAAGGGACATCCAAGTCCAATCAGGGACATTCAGGACATAACGTGCCAAGAAATACCAGGGACGTAAATGTCTCTGTCCAGTTTCAGTAACGTAGATGGACATCCGCACCCGTGGTCAAACAGACTCCCCCTGCGGAAAGCATGAGGTGGGGATGTCCTTCACATGCATGCTAGCATAAGAGGACATCCAGCAGCTTGGGAAAATGATAACAGGAGCCCTCAGTCCTCATCAGTGTTTGTTATCAGCATAGAAAAGATAGGGGACATGAATGTACCTTCTTCTCCACACCCTCCAGATGGCAGGCTGACCAAACAAGCACTTTTCCAATGCCTATTCATGCCTGGCACAGATAAAAGCTTGAATGTGGCTTGAGACACCCAGGGTGTTACTGAAATCGGTCAAGGACATGCAAGCTCTAAGAACACCCCAAACATGCCAGTACCATGCTCCCTTTCATAATGGACATCCTCATGCCAGGGACAACTACAGAGATGGCTTCTAAAAATGGTTCTGGGGACATTTCTATGCTTTGGATGTCTATGTCCCCTTAGTGCGTGCTAATTCCTGCATTAACTCATGAAAGTGAAATGAAGCAGGGATCACGTGGGGGCTATCTTACATCTTATGAGGTTAATTTTATAAGCAGCCACCTAGATTTAAGTGGCAAGATGCACGTAAACATTGGTACTATAGCCATTTATGTGCATAACTGGTGACTTACATAAATAAAAGACTGCATGAAATATCAAATCAGCAAAAAAGTATGCATGCATTGCATGTCATATTCTTTCATTGCTAGCATGCACATGAGCTGAGTTTGGGTGGAATGCACAAGTATGCATGCAGATAATAAAATATAATTTACACATATTCTTGCAAAAGCTAGGTGTAGGCATTTACACGAGCTCTAGGGCTGGTGCAAATGTCCACGCCTTAATTCTAGGCACATTTTCAGCCAGTTACACAAGCAGAAGGTGGTTAACGCATGGCAAATATATTGTCTCTATTTTAAGTATATAGTAAGACACTGGGTGAGCCCCTAAAGGTTAACGCAGCATCTATAACAATGTACGAGCATGTTAATGAAAGTTAATGCATGTTAAGTGCCACCACAGCCTTTTTATTGCTATGGGCAGTGGTAGCACTTAAGGCCTTTAACTTTCATTAACATATGTTACCTTTAGTAAACATATCCCTTAGTGCACTTCAGTAAAAGGGGCCCTAAGAGCCCTTATTATATTCTAATCTGTGAAAATGCAACATAAATATTTTGTTGGCTGCTGATGTGAAGTTGGTATGGTCAGCCACTGCTGGCTCAGCAGCCAGTGCTTTGCCCTCTGAGACAATGGAAAACACCAAGGAAAATGGGATAATTTATATAGAGAGACCTAGTACTATTGTTTGGTTTTTTAGGATATTTTGTTGTTTATTTCATTTATTTAAAACAAATACAATTAAATAAATAAAAAATAAATGCAAAACAAAAGAAACATTTTTAAAATGCCTAGTCCCTGCCCTCCTGCACAAAATAACAAAAAAAAAAAAAAAAACACCCTCAGACCCTTCCTTCATTATGCCCAGGATTGGTGCAAGGGTACTCCGTGCCCTAGATGAACCGTCAGCTTTATTGCCTCCACCCACCCGAGATTTTGATAACTAAAACTCAGCAGTCATGATCATCCCAACACCTCCCCTCCCACAACAATCCTGTAAAAATTTGTAATTGGACATCATGGGCCCGGATATTCAATTTTGCAGTGACGGCATTGAATATCCAGATTTGGCGCAGAGTGAATTCACCCGCAGAGCCTAACCAAGTAGCGGCAATATTGGACCACTATCCAGTAAGAATGCAGCTAGAACTAGACGAGCCAAAAGCTCACCTAGTTTTAGGCGTGAATCGCTAACAGTGTAGCGGTCCAATATCATCGCTACCTGGTTACCAGCAATTCCCGCCCCAACACCCCCCCCCCCCATGTTAACTGGATAGCATTGGGGCACGTAGGGTACATAGTTGGGGATATTCGACGGCACTAACCTTGTAGATGCCATCGAATATTCCCGTTTAAGGCATTTACATGGTTTACTGGTCTGTAAACCATATAAATACCTTTTGAATATCGGGCCCCATATTTTAAAATATTAGTCTTTGCTTTGTACAGTAACTATGTCTACGCCCATTCTCCCTGCAGGTAAAAGAATGAGTTCATGGCTCTTTTCAGTTTGTGTGTCTGTCAGGATCTATTGTTTTGCTTTGACCGCAGCTGTTCTTTGCTGCCCCTCAAAAATTGCTTCCCTTGATGTTTGCCTAGTCATGCCTAATGATTGGGCTGGCCCTGATTGTCCCCCCAGTCTCCTTGGAGTCATCTTACTCTATCTGTAGTATGAAAGGAAGGCAAAAGCAATCTGCAGTGGCTTCTGAATTCCACTGACTGACCTAAGACTAGTGACATTTTCCAAGTACAATAACATGGCTCGGCCCCACACCTCTGCATAGAGATGTCACTGATAGTCAATGGACCTTGACTTCTCCTACTCCCACCAATCCCAGGCTCTCCTTTGCCCTATATGGTCATAAGGGAGCCTGAGATCAGCTGGTTCAATTACCAAGAAGGTGCCTGCATGGCAGAGGGAGTGGGATTCTCTCGTCCCCTCTAAAGGCACCTTTACAAATGGGATAAAATGAGGAGAATATAAGGGGAGCGTAGGGAAGTCTATTTCCAAGGAGGGCTGGTGGATTATTTTTAAAGAAGATATGAAGCCCTGCACCTGGCCTTGCTTTCCTAACAGATACTTGTATTTCACATTTATGGACTGTGATAGGCAAGATGGAAGGGAAGGGGAGTCAGGGCCTCATACAAGTACGGACATTTTTTTTTAACCGGGCAGGGGAATTTTACAAGGACTGGCAGCTCCTTTGAAAAATGTCAGCTCAGGGTTGGAGGACTGTCCGGATTGTGGCAATATGAGGAAAGTTCCCATAGGATATACATAGTATGGTAATGATGTACCATAGGTCCAGAAATTCCTGTGAGAAATAATTAATAAGATATGCTATCTTATTAATAACTGGTAAAGAGGCCCTTTTTACTTGTTCTAGTAAAAAGAGAATGCATACCGTCTTCAAGCTTTTTCGTGCAGGAACCTCTTCATCCAATTTTTTCAAAAGTAACAGAAAGATTTCAGCAATATCCTGTTGGCGTCCACCTAATAAATGAGAAAAAACACAGATAAAGAACCAGAGGATGAGGGCAAGATAGAATAGAATGTGAGAAAGAGTGGTGTTAGAAGAAAGATGGCATTAATGAGCACTTTCATTTACATTTTACTGCTTCCTCTTTTATTAAGTGCACAGACAAACTAATAGCACAGTGTGTGTTTACGAGTTACACTTGCACACGCTGGCCAAAAAATACAATACGAGAGCTACGAATGGAACTGGATCGGGCCCACTGGGCTTTCGGCTCCTCAAGGCAGAATTTGCCAAGGGGTGCTAATAGTTTGCTTTCAAAAATATACATTGAAGGAAAAGTGGCAGCTAGATCCAGATCCATGAGAAAAATCATCTGGGACTTCCATAAAATAAAAATTTTCGAGGACGTGTCCCCAACAACACTGAGGAAGCGCTCAGAGCTATAGGACATTACAAAAAACTGAGAGAAGAAAATGTGGTTCTTTCCTTTTGCTCCAGCTATATTCAATGATGGAAAATCTATTGGGGTGCAAACCAGGGAGGAGGCTAGTCAAGCAATCAAAGATGAGAGCATTGCTGACTTGAAGGATTTGCTCCAGCCTCAACAGACACAGTGGAAGCCTATAGTTCAGTGGCAGAAGGTGGGAACATGGAAATAGTCACCTAAAACACAGTTCTAGTGGACACTGCCTGCAAGAATCACTGGACTCAAATGATTAAAGGTTTGGTCAGCCAGTAATGGTCTTTGTTGTTTCTGCATGTTGCTTTTCATTAGGCCTCACCTTCTAGGACTCACCATGTTAGTGGGGATGGAGATGGTAATCGAGTGGGAGGGTTGTTGTGATGCTGAATGGATGTGATAGGGTTTATGGGGATGAGGGTGGTTAGCAACTGAGGTAGGAAGATCAGGATAGTTGCAATGAATGAGTCTAGGTGCTTTAATGGTGTGAATGTCAGCTTGGGAGTGTTTGGGTCGTAGATACAGGTGTAAGGACAAGATTGTGTGAGGATTAGAGAATATCTGGGAAAGGAAGGGGTGTGTGAATGACAGAATTGACGGGGTGCAGGGGATGGTCCCTCTTGTAGGTGTGGAAGGAAGGTGGGGGGGGGGGTGGCGGAGGAGGAATACTACAATGATAGTGTTGGGGAGAGAGAGAGTGAACTTACCCTGGTATGAGATGATTGGTAATGATGGAACTGATAAGCTGTAAAAGGTATAATATGGGACAATGGGAACAAATATAGAATATTGTTATATAATATGAGAGGACTAAACTCACCTGCCAAGCATTCTGCCTTGACTCAAGTACTTGAGCATCTCAGAACCTCAGTAGTTTTTGGTGGCTGGTAATGGTGGTTTCCAACAGCCAGGAGCACAAGGACGCTGGGGTGGTGATACTGTTTTCCAGGCTACTGAACCCAGAGATTTTGAAGCAGCTGGCTGACTCTGGAGACCATTTTACAGCATTTTGGGTTAAAATGGGGGGCTATTTTTGGATATTTGTTAATGTATATGCCTCAAAGAATAAACAAGGGGATTTTTTTCTGCAAGTTGAAAGAGCTTGCTGGATATGGCTGAGGGAAATAAGTGGTAGGAGGAGATTTTAACTAAACTCTACATCCAAGTAAGTATAATTCAATGACAGTGAATTGTGGAGGGAAGGACAGAATAATGCTCAAATAAATTATATAAGATATTGGCCTAATTGATGTGAGAAGGCTGCTGTTCTCAGGAGGGAAATCATACTCTTTCACTCTTCTATTCATAACTCATATTCAAGGATTGATTTAATGGATAAAGAACTCATTGTGGTTGTAACTGCTGCTGAAATTGAGGCAACAGCTTGGCCTGACTTTGCACCCAAATGGGTGGAGGTGATGGCTTGGCTGTCAATCAAAAATCTACAATGATTCAGTGTTAGACTGCCTGAAAGTGGTTGAGAGGCTAGAGAGAGACATTTGGGACTACTTTGACTTATATGATAATGGTGAGGTGATGTTAGCAAGTGTTTGGGATGGATTCAAGGTTATCCTGTGAGGGCATTTGCTGATGTGGGCTACTGTACAGAGAAAGAAGCAGGATAAGTTAGAGGGGGAACTTCTGGGCAGTATTGCAGAGGAGGATAAGGAGAACTGTCTCAATCACTTTGAGGTATTAAGGATGGAATTAGGACGGCTACGTTTGATGTTGATGAGTGTTTGATAAATAAAGCGATTCATGAGATGCAGCTAGTCAAACAGCAATATTTTGAATATGCATTAGGGTTGGGAAACTCCTGGTGTTCCAGCTAAAGGCCCAGAAGAGACAAGGACAAATTGTGCAGATTGTGAAAAGGATGAGACAATGGGTTTTCCTCTCTGAGGAGATCAGAAATAGTTTTGCAGGCTTTTATTTTATTTCATTTATTTATTTGGTTTTATATACTGCATTATTCATAATCAGCGTGGTTTACAATAGAACAACTTATTACATGGAACAGTTTACATTGAACATGTGAACATAATTTAATGCAAAGTAACAGGTTATATTAAATATGTGACCAAAGTTTGATATAAGAAGTCAAACAACAGTGGCATATAAGAAAGGTGAACTATTAACAGGCTGATGGAAGCTTGAGTATTGCAAGGACAAACAAAGAATTAAGCTACATGGTCGAATGCAAGAAGGAATAAATGTGTTTTGATTGCCTTACAAGTCGGAAATGAGACAGATAGGAGCAGGTAGGGAGTTCCATAGCAATGGGGCGAAGAGGGAGAAGGCTCTGTTTCTGGCGAATTGGGAGCTTTTACTAGCTAGGGCTGGGATGGCAAGCGTGTTTGTCATATTTGTTCTTCTCACTTTGTTGTCAGGCGTCCAATGTAAGATATCTTTGGGTGAGGATGTAGAGAGGTGATGAAGAATTTTAGATATCAGGAGAGCTTTGTACTTAAGTGGATTGCTTATTGGGAGCCAATGAAGATGAATTAGGAGAGGTGTTATATGTTCGTATCTAGAAGCTCCATAAATGGTTCATGCAGCGGGTATTCAAGGCCAGTTGTAGAGGATGGAGAGCATATCCAGGTAGACCATGTAGGATTATATTGGCATAGTCGAAGTGCGGAGTGACAAGAGCTTGGAAGACAGTGCGGAAGTCAGTAGGCTCTAATAAAGGTTGTAGCTGATGGAGGGAACATATTTTATGATAGACAGACTTCATGATATTGCTTATATGGGACTCCATGTTTAGGCTCTGGTCCAAGATGACACCCAGATATCTAACTTCGTGATTAATCTTTAGATCAGCATTCTTAACCTGTAGGGTGGCTGGAGGTATGAATGTTGAGACCTTTGTGATGAAAAGAACTTTTGTCTTTTTAAAGTTCACTTTCAGGTTGTGGGCATCTAGCCAGTCAGAGACAGCATTGAAGCAATCTGTGATTCCAGTGAAGTTCGGGTTGTCCGTTGAGAAAGGAGAGTAGAGCAGCACATCATCTGCATAGATGTGGTAAAGAATGCTGGAGGATTGTATGATCGTGCATATTGGTTGTATATATACATATATTAAACAACAAGGCGGATAGGGAAGAGCCCCGTCGTACTCCTTGGGTTTGCTGATACATAGCTGCTGTTTGATTACCTATACAGACTTACTGTTGGCATTCAGTTAGATATGAGTGACACCAATCTAGTGCTGAGCTCTGAATGCCCTTAAGCTTAAGCAGATTAATCAAATGGCTGTGACAGACTGTATCAAAGGTTGATGCAGTATCCATGAAGATCAAGATGAAGCCCTGTTTCGGATTATTTATGCCTATGATCAAGTTATCAAACAGGTAGGTGAGCAAAGTCTCAACACCATGATGTTGATGAAAACCATGTTGTTGAGAATTCAATGGTGCATAAGAGTCAATGTGGTCTTGAATTTGTTATTGAAGCGGTGGTAATCAACTGGATGGTATCATGATAAAGAAAAGCTAAGCTGGCTGGATAGCTTTAATGTTCTTTACTTCCTTGCCTCAGGCGCAGGCACGCTCGATGGTGCTGGAAATTTGAAGTTCCTTTTGCTGGCCCTGATTGACCTTGGGCTGGTGAGCAGGGAGAGGTTTTCCTTCCCGCTCCCTCGCCTGATGCCGGTCAAGGAGGAGGTGCTGCTCTTATTCAGAGTTATATTCTTCAGAAAGGGGCTGGTACTGAGAGGGAGAGGGCTAAATATCTGGATAAGATTAGGCTCTCTAATCTCATAGAGGAGCAGAGGGACTTTCTGGATATGGAGATCACAGAAGAGGAATTGGCGGAGGCAATAAAACATCTGAAGACAGGAAAATCTCCAGGTTTGGATGGGCTGATACCAGCATTTTATAAGCACTTTGGTGGGATGTGGCTAGCCCTTTAACATTGGCTTCCAATTCAGTTTTATGGGGGAGGACCTTTTGAACCCAATGATGATGCCGGGGATAACAATTTTTCATATGGGGGGGAAGATCCTGTACATTGTGGGTCATATCGCCAAATCTCCCTTCTGAATATCGATGCAAAGCTGCTGGCTAAGGTGCTGGTAGCCAGGCTGAATCGTTTTAAGTCTTGTGAGGGAAAATAAATTTGGCTTTGTTCCAGGCCATCAGGTAGAGAATAATAGGAAAATGTTATGTGATGGGTACAAAAATGGGTCTCCTCTGTGCTGCTGTTCTCAAAATGACATTGAAAAGGTGTTTGACAGGGTAGAGTGGGAGTTTATGGTTGATGTGTTGAGCCGGTTGGGCTTTGGGTTCAATTTTGTAACTTGGGTGAAGGACCTCTATAAAGGGCCAAAGGCTTGGAGTCGAGTGTACAGGGGAAATTCCCAAGAATTCAATCTCAGCAGAGGCACTAGCCCTTGCTTTTTGTGCTTATCTAGAACCTTTGGCAGCTTGGAGTGAGAAGATTAAGGGTATATAGGTAGGGGAGGGAGGACTTTAAGTTATCCATATTTGCTGATATTATGTTTAATGTAGGGCAGGGATATCAAACTCCATTCTCATGCATATTCTTTAGGGATATCCTGAAAACCTAATTGGTTTGTGACCCTCCAGGGATGGAGTTTGACACCCCTGCTGTAGGCGATCTGACTGGATCCTTCCCCCATATAACTACTGAGCTTCGGGACTATAGAGCTCTATCTGGGTTCAAGTCCAAGTTGGAGCTCCTGAATGTCTCTCTTGAAACCCCATTTGGAAAAAATTGTGGCAAAATATAACTTCAAGGTGGGGAAGGGGGGATTGCAGTATCTGGATATTCAGCTGGTTACTGACTTTTTTTAAATATATGGCGTTAACTACCTGCCTTTAGTGAAACAGGTGATAAGAGATTAGGAAATGTGTGGGAAGAGGAGACATTCCTGTTTGAGGTGGATGGCCATTTTGAAGATGTTGATCATTCACTCTTTTTTATACCTGCTTATGGCCTTGCTAGCATGTTTCCCAAAGAGTGAGCTTCGCAGCCTGAATAGAAAATTGTTCACTTTTATTTGGAGACACAGATCGCCTAGAATAGCACATAAAATTCTACCCTATCGAAAAAGGAGGATGATATGGATGTTCCTGATATTAGAAGGTATTATTCTACTTCCCAGCTGGCAGGTGGAGTAAGGACAGACCCATAAGAAACAATGGGTTTGTATCATTCAAAAGTTTCATAGTTTAGATTCACTGCAGTTGCTATGGAACAGGACAGATCAGGTTAAGCTGGAGAATCCTTTTCTAAAGAATAATAAGCATGTGAGAGCAAGAGAAAGGAAAATTGCTGGGGGCAAGAGGTGCCCTTTAGCTATCACATATTAAAGTGGGAAAAGCTGATGAGGAGGTCAATAAAGCTGGAAGAATGTCTCAGGACAACAGGGAATATATTGAACACCTCAATTTCAGCCAACATAATTGAGAATGGGTATAAGGTGTTGTTGCAATGGTATTTCACACAGGAAAGATTACACCATTTCTATGCTAACTAACAAATAATGATGAAACTGTGGTATGGTGGGTGACATATATGGTGGAGGTGTCACATGTTAAACAGTTTTTTAAAAATTGATTTTATTGAACCAACAGATGTATGACAATTGCCAGGGCTATGAACATAAGATATGCTATACTGGGTCAGACCAAGGTCCATCAAGCACAGAATCCTGTTTCCAACAGTGGCCAATCTAGGTCATAAGTACCTAGCAGTTTCCCCAAAAGACACATGTTCCTCAATGCTTGTATCAGGTCAAGCAGTGATATCCTGGGCCCCTTTTAATAATGGTTTATGGACCTTTCCTCCAGGAACTTGTCCAAACCTTTTTTAAACCCAGCTACACTAACAGCTTTTACTACATCCTCCGGTAACAAATTCCAGAGTTTGATTACACGTTGAGTGAAAAAATATTTTCTCTTATTAGTCATAATTAGGTTACCCTGTAGCTTCATTGCATGTCCCCTAGTCTTTTTATATTCTGATGACAAACAATCGATCAACGTTTACCCGCTCCATTCCATTCATTAATTTATAGACCTCTATCATATCTTTTCCAGGTTGAAGAGCCCTAACCTTTTTAGCCTCTCTTCATAGGACTATCCTTCCATCCCCTTTACCATTTTGGTGGCTCTTGTGTACCTTTTCTAATAATGCTATATCCTTTTTAAGATACGGCGACCAGAATTGCACATAATATTCAAGGTGCGGTCGCACTATTCAAAGATACAGAGGCATTATAATATCCTTTGTTTTATTCTCCATTCCTTTCCTTATGATTCCTAGCATTTTATTTACTCTCTTGGCCGCCGCTGCACACTGGGCAGAGGGTTTTAACATGTTATCCACGATGATGCCTACATCTTTTTCCTGGGTGGTGGTTCCCAATGTGGAACACTGCATCGTGTAACCATAGTTTGGGTTGTTCTTTCCTAGTGCATAACTTTGCACTTGTTCACATTAAATTTCATCTGCCAATTGGATGCTCAGTATTCCAATTTATCAAGATCCTCTTGCAATTTTCCACAATCCTCTTGGGTTTTAACAACTTTAAATAGTTTTGTGTCATCTGCAAATTTGATAACCACACTCATTCCCTTTTCCAGGTCATTTATGAATATTTCAAAAACCAGTGGACCCAGCACAGATCCATCGGGTACTCCAGAATTCACCTTTTTCCATTGGGAAAATTGCCCATTTAGCCCTACCCTCTGCTTTCTATCTTTTAACCAGTTCCTGATCCACAATAGTACACTGCCTCCTATCCGATGACTTTTTAGTTTTGCCAAAAGTCTCTGATGGAGGGACCTTGTCAAAGGCTTTCTGAAAGTCCAAATACACTATATCAACCGACTCACCTTTGTCTACCTGTTTATTCACACCTTCAAAAAACATAACAGATTAGTAAGACAAGATCTTCCTTGTCTAATGCCATGTTGGCTATCTCCCATTAAGCCATGATTATCTACACGTTAAGTAATTTTCTTCTTTATGTTCGTTTCTACCATTTTTCCCAGTACTGATGTCAGGCTCACTGCTCTGTAGTTTCCCGGATCACCCCTGGAACACTTTTTAAAAATTGGTGTTACATTGGCGATCCTCCAATCTTCAGGTATTACTGATGATTTTAATGATAGCTCACAGATTGCTAATAGCAGGTCTGCAATCTCATATTTCAGTTTTTTCAACACTCCTGGATGTATACCATCTGGTCAAGGTGATTTGCTACTCTTCAGTTTATCAAATAGTTGTAATACATCTTTCCGGTGTATCGATATTTCTTTCAATTCTTCCGCAGTATCACCTTTAAATACCACTTCAGTTATGGGTAACATCCCTACATCTTCAGTAAAGACCGAAGCAAAGAATTTATTCAGTCTCTCCGCTATAGCCTTGTCCCTTTTTACTGCCCCTTTTACTTCTCTAGCATCTAATTGTCTAACTGACTCTCGCACAGGTTTTTTGCTACGAATGTACTTGAAAAAATTCTCTCTTACGCGTTTTTGCTTCCACAGCAAGTTTCTTCTCAAATTCTCTCTTTGCCTGCCTTATCAATGCCTTGCATTTAACTTGCCAGTGCTTACGCTGTTTCCCGTTTTTGTTATTTGGCTCTTTTTTTCCATTTCCTGAAAGATGCTTTTTTGGAAACAGCCTCTCTGACCTCACCTTTAAACCATGCTGAAAGTTTTTTGGACTTCCTTCCACTTTTCTTAAGATGTGGAATACAGCTGGTCTGGGCTTCCAAGATAGTATTTTTAAACAACACCCAAGCTTGATGTAAGTCTTTAACCTTTGCTACTGCTCCTTTTAGTTTTTTCTTAACTATTTTCCTCATTTTATCATAGTCTCCCTTTTGAAAGTTAAAAAGTCATACTGTGGATTTCCTTACCATCCCTCCTCCATTAATTAAATCAAATGCGATCATGTTATGATTGCTATTGCCAAGTGGCCCCAACACCCTCATCTCTTACACCAGATCTGGTGTTCCACTAAGGACTAAGTCCAAAATGGTTTCCCTTCTGGTCTGTTCATGAACCAGCTGCTCCAAGAAGCAGTCATTTATTTCATCTAGGAACTTTATCTCCCTATCATGTCCTGCCAAGACACTGAACCAACCAATACCAGGGTAATTGAAATCATACATTGTTATTACTGTTCTGTAACTTTTCTTAGCTTCCCTGATTTCTTTGAGCATTTCATCATCCATTTGTTCATTCTGACCAAGCGGTTGATAGTACAACCCCACTGCCATCGCCTTCCCCTTTTTACATGGAATTTCAATCCAGAGATTCTATAGCAAATTTTGTTTCGTGCAAAACTTTAATCCTTTGTGACTCGATGTCCTCTCTAAGATAGAGTGCAACCCCTCCACCAATTTGATCAGCTCTATCATTACGATATAGTTTGTCAGTGTCTCACTGGTTGTCCTCCTTCCACCATGTTTCTGAGATACCAATCATATCTAACTTCTCATTTAGTGCTATATATTTTAACTCTCCCATCTTATTTTTTAGACTTCTAGCATTTGCATATATGCATTTTAGAGGCTGTATTTTATTCATATTATTCTGGTTATCGATAGGCAGGTGTAATTTGGAATCTCTAAGCTCTGTCTGCTCTGTACTCAAGGGCATTTGGGCTACCTTTGTCTTTATTGGAATCTCTTTGCTGATGTGCCCTAACTTCATTTTTTTGATAGTATCCTTCAAGGATACATTGTTCCGAACCATGCGCTCTTGGGCGACTGTCGGCTCTCCCCTATTATCTAGTTTAAAAGCTGCTTTATCTCCTTTTAAAAGGTTAATGCCAGCAGCCTGGTTCCATCTTGGTTAAGGTGAAGCCCATCCCTTCGGAAGAGCTCCTCCTTTACCCAGAATGTTCCCCAGTTCCTAACAAATCTAAACCCCTCATCCTTGCACCATCGTCTCATCCATGCATTGAGACTCTGGAGCTCTGCCTGCCTTTTGGGTCCTGCGCATGGAACGGGAAGCATTTCGGTGAACGCTACCCTGGAAGTTCTGGATTTCAACTTCCTACCTAAAAGCCTAAATTTAGCCTCCAGAACCTCCCTACCACATTTTCTTATGTCATTGGTACCGACATTTACCAAGACAGCAGACTCCTCCCCAGCACTTTCTATCAATAGAACAACAAGTACAGATAATAACATCTGGAGATTTTACATTTTCTCCCATGACTAACTGTACCCCCCTCTCCTCCCTCCCCTCACATTAAGCAGTTTTAGAAAGAGGTCCACACCTTTGTGCAGAAAGTGGTTGGATTAATGATTTTGGAAAATGATCCTTTCCTTTGATTCTATGATGGACCTGTATCCCCTTGACTTTTTTGGGACAAGGAAGTAAGGAGAACAGAAGCTCTCATGAAGTTCTTGTTTTAGAATCTCCTGTATGGCACCCTGGGTGAGCAGATTGGAGATCTCCTCTTTAAGGAGGGCCCTAAGCATGAAGTGGGGCAGAGGAGGTTGCATGAAATTTAGTTGGTACCCCTCTTGGATGATGCTTAGGGTCCACTGCTCTGAGGCGATCATCTTCCAGTGGCTGGCAAAGAAACAAAGACGACCTGATATCTTAGTTGGATTGAGTGCTTGCAGGGATAAGATGATTCTGTTCCCCAGGACTGAGTCAAAAGCTAGGTGTTGCTTGTGGCTGAACTACTGGCTGTTGCTTAACAGTTCTGGACTTTTTAGCAGGTTTAGGTCCCTGCTGTTTGCCTTGCTGGTAAGAGGACTGTATAGGAAAGAAGGGTTTCTTTGTTGCTGGCTGTTGCTGGCTTCTTTTTTGAAGGGTCAGCTGTCTTTCTAGAGAGTCTCTTCAAAGTGGTATCGTCAGTTTCAGGCTCTCCAGCTTTTTCCCTCCAATTTTTACTAAAGAGATTCTCCCCAGTGCAAGGGATGTTACCAAGTTTATCTTGGACTCATTGTTCCAGGTCCGAGGCCTGTAACCATGCTAACCTCCGAGACCCGATGGCAATAGCCGATGCGCTGCTGGTGGATTCGAATACATCAAAGGCTGCCCTGTTCACAAATCTGGAGACATTCTGGCTATTCTTGAGGACTGTCTCAAAAGCTGGCCTTTTGTCTTCTGGGATAAAGGAAAGGAAGGCTTCCTAATCCTTGTTAATTTCCTTAAGGAACATTACAATATATAGGGTATAGGAATTCATCCTACTAGACAGCATAGAAGCCAGGCTGGATCGTTGAGCGAAAGCATCAAGGTTTCTCAATTCACTGCCAGAGGGTATCAATACATCTATTTTACCACTCTTGATGCGGCACATCATTGATTCAACCACCATCGAGTGATTTGGTAGCTGTGTTTTTTGAAAGCCAGGGACCTCCGGTAGATAGTATCAAGGCATCTGCTGATTGGCGAGACTGTAAGCGGGGTTTCCCACATTTGAAGCATTAGATTATGTAGGATTTTATGTATCAGTGAAAGTGTTGCCTGCTTTGGAGCCATGGGGTACTGAAGAATTCCCAGTTCCTCCGCCCAGAGCTCCTGTTTTGCGGCAGCTGGTATCAACAGTCCTGCCGTCATGTCCCGAATAAATTCTTGGAAGAACATGTCCTTTGGCAGTGATTTCCATTGGGAGGTGGTGCTGGGAGGTGATGGCTCTGATACTGATGCCATCTCTAGAAATTCTTCAGAGTCGAGGGACCAATGATTTGAATCGGAGGCTTCAGTCTCTGAGCTTGGTGAGTGTTATTTGTGTCGATGACTGTGTAAACGGTGTTGTTGATATCAATCGTGCTCAATGCCCTCTCCCTGCTGAGTTGGCAGCGGTGCGAACCTAGAATCAACCATGTTGATGAGGCTCCAAATCTCAGTTCCCGTGGTGGAGCAGAGGTGTGAGCAGTGAGGGAGGTGGAATCCTGCGGAAGCACCTGCGGTGATATCAATGTCAGTACCGATACCACTGTTGGTACCGATGTCGATACCGATGAAAGAGGTCCTGGAGTCATCGGTGCCTCTGGTACTGGGGATGCAATGAGGGCTGCTAAAGTTTTCTCAATGGATAGCATGCACTGATCCAATACAATTGCCGGTGTCTGGTCCAGAGACAGAACGGGGCTTGCAGCCACCGTACCAGAGCACGGCACTGGGGGTTCTGCTGAGGATGAAGCCTTGGAGGCCTCTCGGTTGCCCACCGAGGCTTTGGAGGACAAGTCCTCCCGCCGGGGATGTTTGGTTTGGCGGCTAGCCTCGGATGATGTCTTTGGGGAGTCTCTGTGTTTTGAACATGATCTCTCCCTCAATCATCTCGATGTATTTTTGGATTCCTTAGATGAAGCGTGAGACTCCTAATCCCATACAATTTTTGGGGAGATCTCAAAGTATTTTGTCTTTTAGAGTCCGAACTATGCTTTGAGGTCTTAGATGTTTTGGAAGCCGACGAAGTTCGGGAGGATGTTTTGACAAACTCTCCTTTAAAACCCCCAGTATCAGTAGGTAGGGTTTAAGCGAGTGGTTTTTCCCCACTGAACAGCTACTTTCACAAATCCTAAAGCAGAGCTTCTTGGGAGATGTAGTCCCTTCGCTGACCAATGAGAAGCAGTTGTGGATTCAAAAGTGGTTCAAGCAAACAAAGGATTTATTTCCCCTCCCGGGGTTGGATTTTTAACCAGGAAAACAAGGTAACACAAAACCAGGTACTTTCTGGTATAAGGACAAATTAAAGGTTTTCAACATAAAGGCTTACTTCAGCATAAACACATTAATTTCCAGCATTTCAAGGTAACAATTCTGTTTCTTCACAGCTGTATGCTTTTAACTCCAAGCCATGCTGCCTTTCTCTTTAAAGCATGAACTCAGCGTAATGATATTATCTCATTAGAAAGAGTTATCGTACAGTCCATTACTTCTTCCTTATTATTTACAAGCTCTGGCTCAATGTTCATTAATTCTTCCTCTGTAACAGGAAATGTTTGTAACTGCAACCCTGGTGCCACGCCTTTCCTTAATGCTCCAGGCTTCACTTGATACTCCTGAGTTAAGTACTGGTTCAAATAAACATTCTCAGTACAGTCCTTCTCTTTACAGTCCCAACCTTCTGGGTAAATGAAATCACTGTAATCATTAGCACCCCAGCCTTTAGGCTTACCTTTAAACCTAGCTGGCAGAGGTTTTCTCTGTGGCTTGGAACTGGCTGTAGGTTCCCAACCTGAGCTGTGCACAGAAGTTTTCAATTGCCTTCCTGGCTTTCTTTCTTTTCTGTACTCCCCAGAATACGGCAGGTAATACAGACTGCCTTTGCTGTATCCTTCCCTTGGGGTTTCTGTTCTCTTCCTGAAGGGAAGCTTCATTTCACCCTTCTACGGAGACTCTGTCCTTCTCCTTTCACTGATCTCTTCACTGCAGCTCTCGAAGCCCACATGGCTGCCTGCTTGGCTGCTCGGCTCACCTCCTTCGCCTTTGCCTCTGCCTAACTCCATAGGCTCAACTGTGACCTCTTTATTAGAGTGAATTCTAGGGTAGAGCTTGACTCCTCCCCCTAACAGGTGTGCTGAATCCACTTGTGACTCATTCTCTAAGTGGTAGCACGGGCGTATCCCTTTCCCTTGTGCTTGGTTTCTGTGGTAACCAGAAGCCATGTGCTCTTGTTTACATCTCAGCACTGCTCCTGTTTCCTGCTTTTTAGCTTCTTCTAACGGGCTGGAAGGACCCACTATGTCACAATGTCGATGCCAATGAAATTGAATCCGATGGGAAAAGCTCCGACAACTTTCTGGCCCGGTTCCGCAGACCTCTCTTAGTCATCTGCTTACAGAGGGAGCAAGAGTCTGGGCCATGGTCGGGACAGAGGTACTTGAGGCACCACTTGTGTCCGTGACCAAAATTGTATGGGAACACTTGGTGCATTTTTTGAAACCACTAGGGTGTTTCTCCATGGTGGAGAGAGTAGGCCAAAGGCCTATGCGGGGCCCAAGGCTCTCGAAAGAAAAAATGAAAAAAATATATATATATGAGGTAAAAGCAATTTTTAAAAAAAGGGGTACCGGAATCAGAGGCGATGCTAGTGAGAAAAAAACAGGAATGCAGAAGCACTGTGCAGAAGAATTTTCTGCAGTGACAGGAAAAGCATAGTTACTCAACTGTAACAGATGTTCTCTAGGGACAGGAGTCAGTCCTCACATATGGGTGACATCGACACTGAAGAAGCTCTCATGGAAGCATCTCCCCAGCTTTCAAAGAAAGCCTTTGGGAGATGCCACCACGCATGTGTGGTCCCCTTTCCGCCCAAGGGTGTCATCTTGGTCAGTCAGATGACATAGCTAGAGCCGACAAAAGAGATTGCAAAAATAGTACAGCAACTCCAAGGGGAGGAGGGTGGGTTGTGAGGACTGATTCCTGCTGTCTCTGGAGAACAGTTACAGGTAACTATGCTTTCTCTAGGAACAAGCAGTAAGTCAGTCCTCACATATGAGACTCCCTAGCTACAGGCTACCAAGAACCTGTAGAAAAAACATGGCCCAGCCATCAGTAGCCTCAAGCGAATTTGAGGACAGACTCTGAGGACTTCAGTGTCCAGGGAGAACCATGGTTCCAGTAGCCCGAACAAGAAGGGTTGGAGGTCAGGAGTTGCCTAAACCCCGAAGAGAGTATGGAGTACGGACTGGCTGAAGACACTGTCCTGTCAGGACTCTCTCTCCAGACAGTATTGAGCTGCAAAAGTGTGGTGAGGACCAGGTGGCGGCACAGCAGATGTCTGCCATAGGGACAGAGTGTAGGCTCGCAACTGAAGTTGCCATTGCCCTGATGTTGTGCACCGTGACCTGGCACTCCAACGATAGCCCAACTTTATTGTTGGCAAAGGTGATGCAATCTGCCACCCAGGTGGACAGGGTCCACTTAGTAACAGCCTCCCCCAGGCAACTGGGGTCACAGGAAATGAAAAGCTATGTGAGGCTTTGCGGTGGCCCTGAGTATGCTGCAGATAGAAGGACAGGGCCCTTTTGCAGTCCAGAATGTGGAGAATGGCCAATGCCTTGTCGGCGTGGGGCTGTGGAAAGAAGGTGGGAAGCAACACCTCCTGGTTGAGGTGGAAATCAGATACCACCTTCGGAAGGAATTTTGGGTGGGTGCGAAGCACGACCCTTTTCTTGTAGAACCTGGTGTATGGTGGCTCGGCCACCAAAGCCTGAAGCTCATTGACTCTGCAGGCAGAGGTGAGTGCCACCAGGAAAGCCACCTTCCAGGACAGGTAGCGCAATTGGCAGGTAGCCAAGGGTTCAAAAGGCGGCTTAATAAGCTGCGCCGGGACCACACTGAGATCCCATTCTGCCGGGGACAGCTGGATGGGAGGCTTAGAGAGCAGCAAGCCCCACATGAACCGGGTAATGAGGGGCTGCACAGAAAGGCTTGCCCTCTATGGAGTGATGGTTTGCATAGAGCGCACTCAGGTGTACCCTGTTGGAGTTGGACTTGAGTCTGGACTATGAAAGGTAGAGCAAGTATTGAAATGCCGTATGCACCTGGTAGGAGAATGGATCCACCCATTGCTCCGTGCACCATACCGATAATCTGCACCATTTAAAGGTGTAGGCCCATCTCATGGAGTCTTTAAGAGAGGTCAAGAGGACTTCTTTGATCTCCCTGGGGAGGTTGAGGGGTGCTAGAGTGACCTGTTAGCAGCCATGCTGTTAGAGTCAGAGATCCCAGGTTGGGGTGGAGAATCAAGCCCTGAGTCAGAGATCCCAGGTTGGGGTGGAGAATCAAGCCCTCCTCATAAGTCAATAGCCCTGGGAAAGTTCCCAGGGGGACTGGAGACTCCGTTGAGAGATGGACTAATGGGGGAACCAAGCCTGTCTGGGCCATCGTGGGACCATTAGGATGATGGAAGCCTTCTCTTGTTCGACCTTGAAAAGGATCCACGCAATCAATGGTATGGAAGGGAAGGCATACAGGAGGCCCTTCGACCATGAGATAAGGAAGGCATCTGCTGCTATCCAGTACGGATGTGGATGGGGACAGCAGAAATAGGGTAGCTGAGCATTGGTCGGACTGGCAAAAAGGTCCAGATTTGGGGTGCCCCATAATCAGAAGAGCCTCTGCGCCACCCTGGTGTCCAGGCGCCACTCATGTGGAGGGAGGACCCTGCTCAGTCTGTCTGCCAGGGCACTGCTCTGGCCCGGAAGGTATACTGCTCTGAGGAACATTCCCTGGCTGGTGCGTACGAGCAAAGGGCTATTGCCTCCTGGCATAGGTGGTAAGAGCCTGTGCATCCCTGTTTGTTCAGGTAGAACATTGCAATCTGGTTGTCAGTCTGAACAAGCACCGACTGATGCTGCAGGCAGCGTTGGAAGGCCTTGAGTGCCAGGAAGACGACCCTGAGTTCCAGCAGGTTTATCTGCTGTCTTTCCTCGAGTGACCAGGTGCCCTGGGTGCACAGTTCCTCACAATGGGCACCTCAGCCCAGCAGGGAAGCATCTGTCGTGAGAACCCTCTGAGGGTTCGGGTGTTGGAAGAGCATGCCCTTCTGAAAGTGCTGTGTTTCCTGCCACCAACTGAGTAACTCTGCCAGCTGACGGGACACAGAAACCCTGTCCCGGAGCCTGCCTGTGAGCACCAGTGAGCTGCCCGGATGTGGAGGCGGGTTTTGGGGACTACATAGATGATAGAGGCCACGTGGCCGAGAAGGCGAAGCATTGACCGCGTTGACATGATATAGCGGCGCCGCATCTTGGTCACCAGGACTGTGAGTCAATCCACCCTGTCCAGGGGGAGAAAGGCCCTGGACTGGAAGGTGTCCAAGCACGTCCCTATGAAATCTATGTTCTGTGTTGGAGTGAGATGGGATTTATCACGAACCCCAGGTGTTGTAGGACCTTGATGGTGCAACCTGTGGCCTGTAGCACCTCTGAGGCCATGTCTCCTTTCACTAGCCAATTGTCCAAGTAAGGGAAGACAAAGGCCCCTTGAAGACTGAGGAAGGTGGCCACTACTGCTAGGCATTTGGTGAAGACCCTTGGCATGGAGACCAAGCCAAGGGTAGTATCCTGTACTGGTAGTGGTCATCCCCAACCATGAACCTTAGATACTGCCTGTGACTGGGATGAATAAGGATGTGAGTATAAGCATCCTTTAGTTCCAAGGAGCATAGCCAATCTCCCTGCTGGAGGTAGGGCAGCAATATTCCAAGGGAGAGCATCTTGTACTTCTCCCCCATCAGGAATATGTTCAGGTTTCTCAGGTCCAGGATGGACCTTAGTTCTCTTGTTCTTTTTGGGACCAGAAAGTACATGGAGTAGAATCCCTTTCCTTTCAGGTGATGTGGTATGGGGTCCACAGCCCTATCCTTTAAATCCATCTTGGATCCCCGAGTTTTCTGCTTGATGATCTTAAGCAGAAAGAGAAGACGGCCTACAAAGAAATCAAGCAACTTAATATGGGTGTTTACTAAGCCGGGCTAACAGTTAAACCATGCTATTTGTAACTAAGGCCCATTTAATAAAATGGGACCAGTTACAAATAGCATGGGTTAACTGTTAGCCCAGCTTAGTAAACATACTCCTAAGAGATATTTTTTGAAAGTGGCACCATCCTAGAAGTTAAATTTTTAATGACCTTTGATCTTTCAAGGGTCGGGAAGGGGTTTTAATCTTTGTAATTAGTGTCTACTTGATGAGGGAATGATGGTAAAGAAATAGGGAGAAAGGGGAGTAAAATTGTAAAAATGTCTAATTTTCCCAATACATGCTGTATTTTTAAAATTTTTCATTTTGACTTTATAAATATACAATAGCATTCTTATCCAAATCATCCTTGACATACTACCTTTTCCCAACACACCCTAATTCTCTCTTCCCACCCCCTAACACATAGGTGTCAAACTCTGGCCCGCGGGCCAAATTTGGCCCGTAGTGTAATTATATTTGGCCCGCGAGGCTTTACCAAATGACTACTAGAGCTAGGCCGCCGGTATTATACAGCGCATTCATTCATCGCTAATACTACAAATCCCATAATGCCTTGCTGTTGTTTTGGCGCGTCAATCAGGACAGGTCCCAGAAACGCCCTCTCCTGTGTGACAGAAGTCATAGCGATCTCAAGCTACAACTGTCACTGTGGAACCCCTTCCCAAAAATGGCAAAAAGAAAGGCAGACAACAGGAACTTTCTGGACAGGTGGGAGACAGAATATTTGTTTACATATGTAAAGGACAGACCTGTTTGTCTGATTTGTGGAGTCAACGTGGCTATAACTAAGGAGTATAACATTCGACGACACTATGAAACAAAACACCATGACAAGTACAAGGACCTGGACATGACTCAAAGGAGCCAGAAAGTGGAGGAGATGAAAAGAAGTTTGGTTTCACAACAGAATATGTTCAAAAAAGCCACATCACAAAGTGAGGCTGCTGTAAAGGCTAGTTATATTGTGGCAGCAGAGATCGCAAAATCAGCCCGGCCCTTTAATGAGGGAGAGTTTGTGAAAAAGTGCATGTTGAAAGTTTGTGACATCGTGTGCCCAGAGAAAAAGCAAGCCTTTTCAAACGTGAGCCTGAGCAGAAACACAGTAGCTGATCGCACATGTGATCTTGCCACCAATCTGTATGACCAGCTTTTGGAAAAGGGAAAAGATTTCGTTGCATTCTCCCTTGCTGTGGATGAGAGCAGCGACGCATCTGATACTGCTCAGCTGTCAGTCTTCATCCGTGGAGTGGACTCAAATATGTGTGTTACGGAGGAGCTATTGGGATTCAAATCAATGCATGGCACAACCACAGGAAAGGAAATTTTTGAGGAGGTTTCCAAATGCGTAACTGAAATAAAGCTGCCGTGGGATAAACTCGTGGGATTAACGACAGATGGTGCGCCAGCGATGTGCGGTAAAACAAGTGGACTGGTGGGCAGGGTCCGGGAGAAGATGCAGGAAGAGAACTGTGCAGGTGAACTAACTGTTTATCACTGCATCATACATCAGGAATCATTGTGTGGCAAAACTCTAAAGATGGAACATGTTATGACCACAGTAACACAAGTAGTTAACTTTATAAGAGCCAAAGGTCTGAATCACCGCCAGTTTAAGTCTTTTCTGGAAGAGTGTGGTTCGGAATACGCAGACGTGCCGTATCACACAGAGGTGAGATGGTTAAGCCGAGGAAAAGTACTGAATAGATGTTTTGAGCTGCATGAGGAAATATGTCAGTTTCTGGAAAGCAAAGGGAAGGACACAGCAGAGCTTCGGGAGAAAAAGTTTCTGTGTGAGCTGGCCTTTCTGTGTGACATCTTGAGCCATCTCGATGCGCTGAACCTGCAGCTTTAGGGGCGGGGGCGCATCATCACAGACATGTACGCTGCAGTGAGGGCTTTTAAAATTAAACTGTGCCTGTGGGAGAATCAGATGCTGCAAGGAAACCTTGGCCATTTTCCCTGCTGCCAAACCATGAAAACGCAGTTCTTTACCAACTTGTTCCCATGCGCACAGTTTGCTGAAAAACTCAGTGTACTCGGCGCTGAGTTTAGCCGGCGATTTGCCGACTTTGATGTCCAGAAATGTATGTTTGAACTGCTCAGTAATCCCTTTGCAGTTAATGTGGAAAACGCACCAACCAACCTCCAAATGGAGCTAATTGAACTCCAGTGTAATGACACGCTGAAGTCAAAGTATGATGCTGTGGGCGCCGCCCAGTTTCCACAGTTCATCCCTGACACAATGCCTCAGCTCCGCATCCAAGCTGCTCAGATGCTCTCCATGTTCGGCAGCACTTATCTATGTGAGCAACTTTTCTCCTCGATGAAGATGACCAAAACATCTCACAGGAGACGTCTGACTGATGAACACCTTCGCTCGATACTGAGGATTTCCTCAGCTCAAAGCCTGAGCCCAGACATTGATGAACTATCATCCAAGAAGAGATGCCAGGTATCTGGCTTGGGCACATCAGATTAGATCAGTGTGCAGCAAACTGAGCAATAATTAACGTTTTCTTTATGCACTTTTTCTTGCTACTCCAAGACATGGGCTTGAATGGTTGATTAATTTTATTATTGTTATTTTATTTTAAAAATTATTATTTATTATTATTTAAATCTTATTTAATAAATGAATGTCATTGATGTTTTTTTTTATTTGAAATTGGTTTTTGCATATCTGAACTATTAAGTTATAAATTGTATAGTAATAAGTGTTGCTTCATATTCAATGTTAAAGCAAATCTTGTTTGGGTCCATATTAAAAGGTTCATTTGTTCAATGCTGGCCCGCGACTTTGTTCAAGTTTTACATTTTGGCCCACTGTGTATTTGAGTTTGACACCCCTGCCCTAACAGGTTGTAAAATGGAACCTTAAGACTTAGGTCATTGATCAAAGCATGGGTCCTGGCATTCACACAAACTCAGAATCATCAGTGCGTATTTTTACTTGCAGGCAGAATGGACAATCTGCAAAGGGGATAATTTTAGAAGCTCTATTCATGATTTGCAGTGGAGGAGTAGCCTAATGGTTACAGCACTGGTTTGATAACCGAAAGACCAGGACTCAGTTCCCACTGGTACTCCGTATGCTCTTGGGCAAGTCACTCAATCCTCCATTGCCTCAGAAGAAAGGCCTGGCAAACTACTTCTGGTCACATTGTCAAAAAAAACCAAGAGGTTGCTAGTTCATCATGAGTCAGCACTGACTCAAAGGCATTCATTATATTCATGATTTGCAAGTCTGAAAATGTCCATTTGGAGATGCCAATCATATCAACATCCCAAGTGCCAATTTAGAAAGGTCCAAATTTGTGGACTTCTGGTTAAGATGGCGACATAGTAAGAAGCAAAGAGCTGATCTCCTGCTTGACCTTGCACAGCTAAAGGTTAATCTCGCTGAACAAACCCTCAAAATTGGTAAAATAAAACCTGTGGTAATGCTGAAAATAGTGAAATCCAAAGTCTCTAAGACCATTAGCAAATTATATGCTTCTAAGATGATGAATGCTGGACAGAACTCTGCCGAGGTAATGGATCCCCCTTCCCAATGCTCGTCGGCAGCGAATAAGTCCAAGGCCGTGATAGTGAAAACCCACAAAATGTTGCAAATAGTGATACAGGAAATCTAAAATAGAAATTGTGGAATCGGTCCTCGCCAAGATAGAAGAAAAGTTTATCAGCATCGGGGAACACCAAGAACAAATAGAGGAACGTGTCGGAGCCATGGACGATACACAGCAGGAATTGGCGGGAGACATGACTAATCTGAAGGCACAAATAAGGACAATGCAAGATGGCTTAGAAGGATAGGAAAACAGAGACAGAGCATCAAATCTCAGTATATTTCGAGTCCCAGAAAGGGCGGAAGAGAACAACCCAATTAAATTTATTCTGAACCTGTTCAGAGTGCTTTCCCAGATCTGAGGCCCCACAAACATACGAACTAGAAAGAGCTCACAGGGAGTTATGGCCTAAGCCAAGGCTAACGCATGACAACGCACCTTCACTATGATATTACTGAGAATCCAGGAGCGGGAGAACATTATTCGCACAGTAAGACAAACAGGGACAACAATATATCGCAACTGGAAACTTAGGATCTTTCCGGATCTTGCAGCCGAAACTGTTCGGAAAAGACGGGAACTTTTAAAAGGTTGGGAGATGATGACTGCAAAGGGTTATAAGGTGGCATTATGGTACCCAGCGAAATGAACTCTACTGGACAATGGCACGTGCTGCTTCTTCACCTCTATCGAAGCAGTTCAGAAATTCTTGGCAGCCGGAACCCCAACAAGCCACCGTGGAGCCTGAGGGACTACACATGGAATAAACTTCAGTAGGCTAAACATCCAACCAACTTAACCCCCTCAACACTGTTTGCATCAGAGATGCTAGGGGAAGATGGTCAGAACCAGAGGCACACCTGGGAACAGCGCCGGACTCAGTAATACCTATACAACTGGCAGGAACGGACAGCAGAGATCAGGAGTCCCCACAACCAGATACATGAGGGGACAGAACAACGTTGTTTTTTTTTCCCCAAAACTGGCAGAAGATTGCAACAATGGCACGAGACCACCTATCGAGGGGCGGCAAGGATTGCGAATATTGAGCATATGATTGCATGGGAAGGGGGAGAGATAGAAAATATGTAAGGAAGGGTGTATAAGGGCTCAAAAAGAGGGGAAGGTTAAAGAATGTGTGGGATGCTGTACGGGGAAAGGGAAGTAGTTGAAGTAGAGAAATCATATATAACATGGTTAAGAAATGGAAGTCAAAGCACAAAAAGAAAGGGCATGGAGGAGACAGAAGCTTTATGATAAAGAGTGTTTTAAAACAATGTTTTATGGTTATGGTTTGTTTATTCATGGTGCTCGGTGGAGAAGTGGAAAACGGTAATAGGACTGGTCTTGAAACGATATCTGTTTGGCTGGGAGGCAAGAAAGGAATAAAACAGAATATATGAACCCAAATGGAGGTAATTAAAATTGCCTTGTTTAATATAGGAGGTATAAATCATCTTTGTAAAAGGTGCAGAGTGTTAGACTTATTACACTGGGAGTGGATATTGCCACGCTCCAAGAAATGCACTTGACAGAAAGAGAACATAAAAAACTTAAGGTTCAGGGCTTTGACCAAATGTATTGTTCAGCTTACAACTCAAAAAAGGAGAGTAGCAATACTTATACACAAAAGAGTCTTCTTTGTTCATTACGCCAGTGGAAAAGATTCAAATGGCCGGCTGATCTGGGTTTAGAGGAAGGGTAGAAAAACACGACCTGGCTCTTCTAAATTTATACTCCCCAAATGGCCCCAGGGGAAATTCTTCAAGACTACTTTTCAAAAATTTGCAGAGACCGCTAAGGGGGTATGGATGGTTGGAGGGGATCTAAATTGTACCATAGGAGCTTTAGACAGGTCTAACTATACAGCAATGTTAAATAAAAGGGAAGGGCGGGAATTACGAGCATGTATAAAACATTGGGAACTTGTGGATCTATGGCAGGTAAATAATAAAAGCGGAAAGGAGTACACCTACTACACCCAGAGAACAAACACGTATTCACAAATAGATTACATCATGACTAAAACAACTTATGTAAGAGAATTAGATAGGGTCAAAATACATCCAACAGAATTATCAGACCACGGGATGGTGGTACGTTGGTGGAACCCCTGGGGATCTGGTGCTAAAGCAGAATGGACAAACTGGAGAGCCAATATAGTAATGTTGAAAGAGAAGCAGATAGTGGATAAATTGAAATATAAATGGGAACAGTGCTTGAAAACCAATGACATAGGGGAAATCTCAGATGGGATTTTATGGGACGGAGGAAAGGCCTTCCTGAGAGGCATGCTAATTTAATGGATCTCCCAAAAGAAAAAAGAAAGAGAAGCTCATAAACAAACGCTCCTGATGCAATTAAAAGAATTACAGGAGGAGCACAGTCAAAGTGGCAGAAAAGAAACCCGATGCAGATTGGTAGAAGTAAAACATCAGCTTTTAGAGCTAGATACCAAGCGCATATCCAGGCTTCTGAGCCTTACCAAATGTACATATACGGAGCAGGGTAATAGGGCCAGGAAATTGCTGGCCTGGCAGCTAAAGCAGCACCAAGCCTCACGGTTAATTGCAGAAATAAAAGGGGAAAAGAGAGAAAGAGTATGCTCCGCAATAGTCATCTGCGCTGAATTTCAAACATTTTATGAAAAACTGCACAAGTCAGAAACCAAGATAGAAAAGAATGAACTGAAAGAATACGTGTAAATGTTGAAAATACCTCAGCTAGATGAGGAAGAAGTGACCAACATTGGGCGTTCAGTAACTATAAATGAAATACAAGAAGTTATTAAAACATTACCCAAAGGGAAAACTATACGGGAGGACGGATTCCCAGCAGAATTTTACCAGGGCCTGTATAGGGAACTTGCTCCAGTACTGGCAAGGATTTTTACAGGGGAGCTGCAGGGAAAGTCACTGCTGACTACAATGACCCAGGCTAACATTATAATTCTGCATAAGGAGGGGAAACTAGCAGAAGAGTTCAGACCGATATCACTCATAAACACAGGTGCTAAATTGTTTGCTAAAATCCTGGTCAAGAGAATTGAAAATATACTCCCCAAACTGGTACACCTAGATCAAGCCAGCTTCATAAAGGGCAGAGTGATCGCAGATAACATTAGAAGGTCAATTAACCTTCTGAGATTTATTAAGAAAAAAAACAGACCCCTGCTCTCTGCATTTCCCTTAATGCAGAGAAAGCATTCGACCATGTTGAATAGAACTTTCTATTTGAAATGTTGAAAAACTTTAATTTGGGAGAGGGGTTCATGCATAGAATCCAGGCACTTTATCAAAACCCAACAGTGAGAATACTGGTGAACGGAAACAGGTCAGAGGTTTTTACCCTTGGGAGGGGCACGAGGTAGGGGTGGCCTACTTTCCCCCATGCTATTTGCCATGGTAATTGAGGCCTTTGCATCAAGAATAAGAGGGAACCCAGGAATTCATTGCATAGTGATGGGGAAACAAACACACAAAGTACTGCTGTATGCAGCTGACACGTTGGTTTTTGTCTCAAACTCAGCAGATTCCCTCCCAAATTTGTTGGAACAGATACACGCTTTTGCAGAGTATCGGGTTTTAAGGCTAACATCAAAAACGGAGGCTATGAATCTAGGTCCCGGTATTCCCCTTTCAGTGGGCAGGACAGAAGATAAGATATCTAGGGATATATTTACATCAGGACCCAGATAAGCTATTTCAACTTAATTATGCCACATTGGAAGGGCAGACAAAGAGGGATCTTGGGCAATGGAAGGATCTTCATCTTATCTGGCTGGGGAGATTGACAGCTTTTAAGATGAGTGTCCTCCCCAAATTTAACTTTCTTTTTAAGCAATTGCCAACAACCTTGAAGGAGAATTTTCTAGTAAAATGGGAAGAGAAGTTTTTAAAATTTATATTGGGGGGGGGGGGGGGTAAACGAGCCAGGATTGGCACTGAAAGATTATCGCAGGGAAGGGAACAGGGCGGAGTGCGATTCCCAAGCCTAAAGATTTGCTATCAAGCAGCTATATTGAAGGTCCTGAAAGCACATTATGACCAGTCATGGGGAGCATTATGGGTGGATATGGAGAGATATTGGTAATCTCCACTTTCTGTATTTCAGTGGATAGCACCAGTAAGGAGAAAGGGAATAGGTGCGGGCAGGAGGGCGGTACTCGTCCACCCATTTATTGGACCCTTAATCAGGGAAGGATGTAAGGGCTTCCGGCAGAAACAATTTTTAGAAGAAATATCCAAATGGTCTCGCCTTAGAGACTATGTCCCCTTTTCTGGCCCAGAATACACAGTTTTACTGAACTCCCTGCAGGAAAAAAAGATCCAGAAATTTTCAGAAAGAAGGGAAGTGTCTCGCCCAATGAGAGCTTGAGGCTTGGGTGGGGGAATGCATCCCCTTTTACCAATTCTTTCAATTATGGTTCTTCGTACAAAGAAAGGGAGTACGGCAGCAACTTACAGGGAAACTAGCCTGGCTTGAAGATCTCCTTTAGCAAGGGAAGTCAGGGGCATGACTCCTCTCAAAAATCTAACGGGGACTTTCAGAGGGAAGGTATAACACCCCCCCCCCCCCCCCATCTGCAGGGATGGAATAGGTGGTTAGGAGGGGAATACACGTAAAACAAATCGGAAGAGGTAACAAAGTAGACTATACAAACGGACCCTGGTCATAAACTGGAGACAGACCCAATTGCAACTTCTCCACTGGTCTTATATGACCCAGCTGCATTAAGCAGGAAGAATAACAGGGGAGAGGGTCTTTGTTGGAAGGGCTATGGTCAGAGGGGCACGTTTTTCTACATGTGCTGAGTGTGTCACAACATCCAGGGGATATTGGGCTCAGATAGCTAAAAGGATTGGCACGGCCCTAGGAACCACACCTAGGGGAGATCCAGAGGAGATGCTGCTGGGCTTGGGTGGCCATGCGGAAAGCACCAACCAAGGCACGTTACTTCTTGCTAAATTACTATTAATGGCAAGAGTGGCATTAGCATGGCTATTGTGGTGCCCTGTATCCCACAACAAATGTTTTTGTTTTAGATATCACCAATTACCAATTAGCAACAAATTACTCAGACCACAAATTGCTCTAATACAATGCTTTTTATTCGGGTACCAAAACAAACAAACAGCAACTGCTTTGAGCAAAAGTCTCTGTCTGAGAAAGGTGGTGGACAGTCCACTTCCCTTACCGGAATTGGGGAGCAGACTGCCCGCTGAGTTATGGAGCCATCCCCTTATATAGATATTCTCTGTCACAAACTTCTAGAAAGTCTGATGTCATCCTCAGAAAGTCAGAGTTACTTGCGCAGAAAGAAAACTCTGCTAGAACTCCTTCTCTGAGGCCCCCTCCCATGAATTATGCCAATTATGCCTTAGGGCTGCCCTCCGTATAGCTGGTGCTCCCAAGGTCTTCTGGTCTTTGCTTAATTGTGCTTCTTATCTGAGCTGTGGAGCAAATCTTTCCTGCATTCCTTGGGCCCGTTTATGGTCTTTCATCTCCTGGTGCTAAATTACATTTTCTTTTCTTCAAGGCTGAAAGTATGTTTTCTGCTAATTATTTCTCTAAGCTGACCTGTATTTTCCTCTGAGCCTGACTCTGTGTACTTCTACTCAAAGCAAGGCCTCCAGACTGCAGCAGGCCGCAAAGCTCTCTTGTAGCATATACTTTCTTAGATAGCCCACAGGATCTTCTTGTATCATGCAAACTGCAGGCAGGCCAGGATTACAGTCACAGATAGCAGCTGAAGGAGCAAAACTATCCCTAAGTCAAATTTCCCAACATTCTCCAATTTTTCTTTTTCTTTTCTTGCAGAGGGAAGTGAAAGTAATCCCGCTAAGGGGCATGGACCATTTGGGACAGAGAGGGATCATCTAAGAGGCAGCAGCTCACACTGGTCCCTAGATACAATATACAGGGTTTTAGCAGAAGACTAAATCAATGTACATCCAAATGCAATCAGGAGAGGAAGTGCACAACACATAATAAGAATACAAGCAATAAACATCAGCATCAAAATTAAAAATCCCCGTAACCCACCCAAAAAGGAGAAAAAGTCATAATGACTGCGGTACAGGGGGGTTTGACCCATAGTGTGACCAGAGCGGGGAAGCGACAAAACATTGTGAGCAGGGAGCGGTCCCAATCATATAAAAAGAGCAGAGCAGGGCACAAGAGTAAAGAATCTGACTAGAAAGGACAAAATCCAAACAGCACAAAAGAATAATAGCAATGGAGAACACAAGGGAATCAAAAAGTTCAGCAGAATGTCCTGATAAGAGTTCAGTTCAAGGCAAGGGTTTGATTGAGAACTTCTTTGGAGATATGGGTTGTATTGTGAACATGCAGAAGTAAAGCTAATTGTCCATCAGGATGAAGGAACTCAATAAGTAGTACAAACATGATGGAGACAGCAAGGAGGAAACAAATGGTGCCCCAAGGAGCAGGTTTGGCAGCAATCATCTTGGTCAACAACAGTTTGTTTTGGTACCCGAATAAAAAGCATTGTATTAGAGCAATTTGTAGTCTGAGTAATTTGTTGCTAATTGGTAATTGGTGATATCTAAAACAAAAACATTTGTTGTGGGATACAGGGCCCCACACTATGGAAAACCCCACTGGAACCTCAGATACTCAATTGGGAACAAAAGATAAATGAAGCATGCCTCTTTGATATCATTACATATGCACTTCAGGAGAGAAGAGAATGGGGGGAAAAGGTGGGGGAAAAATGGGAAGCATGGATACTTGGTTTGAAAGATTCCTCAAGAAATAAAGATGTTGCACTGAGCGATCCATGAACTAAGGCTTAATATTTGGAGTTGTTGATAAATAGTTTGAAAATTGTTGTTTTGGAAAAAATGGGAAAATCAATGCACGGAGATATTTATAGATACAAAATGGAATAGAGATTGAAGAAGGCTGAAGGACCAGAACAGGGGGAGAGACATGGAGAGGGACAAGGACATAAGAAGAATAAAAGGAGGAGCCAAATAACGGGACAAGAAGGAATTATATGAGAGGTATGAAGTAGGATGTGGAAGAGGTCATGTTAACATGCAATGAACAGGTTCCTAAGTGTCTTGAATGCACAATCAGGCCTTGTAAAAGGATTGTAAGACTATTAATGTATCTGTACCACTTCAAATAGTTGAAATATAATAAAAAAAAAAAGAAAGGTCCATATTTACATGTTTCCAGAGCGATTATATCTACGTCGCATGGAGGCATGGCATAGGTGTGTCCAGGGTGGTTTGTTAAAAGATACATGTGTATGGCCAATTTCAGATTGATATGCTTGCTGGCGGACGTCCATACCTATACCTGCTCCTGGGCATGAATCTGAAAAGTGTTCGTGCCGGCCAGCAAGCAACAGCATGGGGAAGAGGGGAATGCCCGCTGACTCCAAGTAAACACAGTTCTTTTTGTGAGCTGCCATGCTGCTGGCATGGCTCCATTTGCAAAATGGCAGGTGAGGATGTGCATGCAGAGGCAGGTACATGTACATATTCTGTAATACCGCTGCAAGCACTCCTATGTTGCTGATTTAGCAAACGTGCAGGTTTAATATGTATGTTTCTGAATAACCTGTTGATGTGCATGACTAGTGTGTTATTCTGCATATCCCCATCGTCTTTCATTTTGTGGAAATATTTCTCTTTTGGGGCGGAGGTAAATAGAGTTTAAAAGCATTTACACATGCCCACTTTCTCTGCTGCCCCTCCCATAGAATTTCGGATATTTTGACTAGGATGTCCCAGATGGCTCCTAAATGGCTTTTGTAAAATATTGATTAAATAGTTCATTTACCTTTGTAGGAGGCT
This sequence comes from Ichthyophis bannanicus, assembly GCA_033557465.1. Taxonomy (NCBI): domain Eukaryota; kingdom Metazoa; phylum Chordata; class Amphibia; order Gymnophiona; family Ichthyophiidae; genus Ichthyophis; species Ichthyophis bannanicus. Next base: position 349,563,726 of record CM066038.1, read on the forward strand.
TTTTTGACATATCCCCCATTATGCATATTTTAAAACAAAATAAAGTTTAATATTTAAAAATGTGCAGCCAAATATTCAAAGGCAGTTAAATGGTTTACAGACCTGTAAACCATATAACTGTCTCTAAGCAGAATATTCAGTGGCAATAATAGAGTTAGTCCCACTGAATATCCCCCGATACATCCACTATATGCCCTGATGCTACATGATTAGCACTGGGGCATTCTGGGGGGTGGTACCCATCGCTAACTGGTCAGCAGTGATATAGAGTCACTACTTGATTAGTGACTTGTGGATAAAGGCAGGTGTGGCAAAAGCTAGCCTATCTTTACCTGCCTGAAACTAACCAGTTAGTGGCTCAATAACGCCGCTGACCAGTTAGCTTCTAGGCAGTGCGGCAAACCCAGATATTCAATGCCAGTGGCCAGATATCTTTTCTAATTCTGCTATATCCTTTTAAAATATGGCAACCAGAACTGCACACAATATTAAAAGAGCAGACGCACCATGGAGCGATACAGAGACATAATAATATGCTTGGCTTTATTCTCCTTTCCTTTCCTTATGATTCCTAGCATTCTATTTGCACACTGGGCAGAGGGTTTCAACATATTATCCATGATAATGCCCAGATTATTTTTCTTAGGTGATCCCTAATGTGGAACACTGCATCATGTAACCATAGTTTGGGTTGTTCTTCCCTAAGTGCATAACTTTGCACTTGTCCACATTAAATTTCATCTGCCATTTAGACCCCAGTCTCTAAATTTCTCAAAGCCCTTTTGCAATTTTTCACAACCCTCTTGTGATTTAACAACTTTGAATAATTTTGTGTCATCTGCAAATTTGATCACCCCACTCATTATTCCCATTTCCAGGTAATTTATAAATCTGTTAACAAGTAATGGGACCAAAATAGATCCTTGGGGTGGTCCACTTTTCACCTTTCTCCATTGAGAAAATTAGTCATTTAGCCCTACTCTCTGTTTTCTATCTTTTAACTAGTTCCTAATCCACGATAGTACAATACCTCATATCCCATGATTTTTTACTATGGCTTCGCTGCCCTGTATAAGCTTGATCTTGGCTGATCTCAGAAGCTAAGTAGTGTTGGGCTTGGGTAATACTTGGATGGAAGACCACCTTGGAATACCAGGGGCTATAGATTTACTGTGCAGAAGAAAGACCTAGCAGTCTACTTCTGGTTGCACCTTACCATGAGAACTCAGGGGCTGGTTTGCCAGGAGTCAGCATTGACTTGATGGCATATACCTTCACTTATAGACTGCACATAATGCTGAAACTGCAAATATGCAGAAAATTCTTCTTGCTCCATATTATAAGGCAGAGTTACCAACTTACCCAGCTCCAGGGGTGAGATTTGTTGTGGGTTCTGGTATTAAATTTGCATTGCAATGCAGTAAGGTATTTGTAGTCCTTGATTTTTACCCATTGGAATCAATGCTGCATGGCCCATTATGTAGCAACTGCAACTGTAGCAACTGCAACTTTTCCCGTAGACTTCAAACATGCTGTTGTCACACCTCTCCTCAAAAAACCCTAACTCCATTCCTCCTGTCCTTCTAACTACCGACCCATCTCCCTCCTTCCCTTCACATCTAAACTACTGGAATGAGCAGTCCACCGCTGCTGCCTTGACTTCCTCACCTCCCACTACAATCCGGCTTCTGTCCCCTACACTCCACTGAAACGGCTCTTGCAAAAGTCTCCAATGACTTGTTCCTGGCTAAATCTAAAGGCCTCTACTCAGTCCTCATCCTCCTAGACCTCTCCGCTGCCTTTGACACTGTTGATCACAATCTTCTCCTCACCACCCTCTCCTCACTTGGTTTCACGGGCTCCATACTATCCTGGTTCTCCTCCTACCTCTCCCATCGCTCCTTTAGTGTATGCTCTGGTGGCTCCTCCTCCTCTCCAACCCCGCTCCATGTTGGTGTACTCTATCATCTATATGCAGATGATATCATGATGTACATCCCGTTCACAATTCCTAACTTACCGATACAACTCCTGTCAGATTGTTTCAATGAAATCACAACCTGGCTAAATGCACAAAACCTCCAAATAAACCATTCAAAAACTGAAGTCCTAATTGTTACTAAAAACCAATCCTATATTCCCCCAACACATATAACACTTCAAAACCAAGAAATTAAAATAAAAAATGAAGTCAGATATTTAGGAGTTATTCTAGACAAACACCTTACAATGGATACCCATATCAGAAATACCACTAAGAAAATTTATTTCAAGCTTAAAATCCTTAAACAACTAAGACCTCTTGTATACATACAAGATTTTATCAGTATAATTCAAGCTACCATAACCCCCCACTTTGACTTCGCTAATCTAATTTTATTAGGTACAACAAAACAAAACATTAAAATAATTCAACTTGCACAAAATGCAGCAGCTAGGATAATAACGAAAGTACATGCACATCAACATATAACACCAATACTAGCATCCCTTCACTGGCTACCAATACAAAGCAGGATAGTATACAAAACATTAATACCTTCATTTAAAACTCTAAATGATATGGCCCCAGTCACTCTAAGTAACTTAATCAGTAAAGAAAATTCAAAATCTACTCAAAGGAAAATTAAACAAACTAAAAACTCCTAAAGACTTTATAAAAGCAAATAAATTAACAAACAACAGAGCTTTTTCACACGCAGCTCCAACAATCTGGAATTCCCTCCCAGATGATCTAAGAATGATAACGGAGATCATAGAATTTCGCAAAAAATTGAAAACATACTTATTTACAATGCATTACAACAATTCAGATCATCCCTCAATTGATTTAGATAAAGGCTAACCAGCTTTTATGAGGTGATCCAACGACCTAATCAGTCAATTCTACCTAGCTGAAACTATACCTTACACAATGCTAAAACCCTACTTAATGTGTATCTGTATATAATGTATATAGTTTTCACCGTTCTGTTCTGTTCAGTTTTAACATTTGCTGTTTACTTATAATATTGCTTGTGGTTATAAGATGTTACATGTAAAACAAACTCTGCTTTGTTGATTGTTGTTTATTGTGAACCGCATCTGATCGCTGGAAGACGCGGTATATAAATGGAAATTACACTAACCTGGTAATTGTAGTTCCTGGAGGGTCCAGTTTAGTCCTCCAACATCGGGTAGTGCCCCTCCTCCTGCAGCCTGGAGACTGGACCAATCAAGTCTTCTGTAGTATATATGCAGACGGAGCTCCCAGAAGCCCCCAGTGTACTAGTAACAAAGCATACTTAACGAAGCAACACATTAGATTAATATACAAAATGACATAATGAAAATGACATAATTAAAGAACAATTTGTTTCCCCCCCACAAAAATATCCAACTTTCTCCCCAAACGAGGAAGTCAGAACACTGTATTGCACTGGAACCAACGCCCCAGAAATCAAAATACAGCTCCGTATCAGAAATCTCAGGAGCTGACTGAACACCTGAGAAAGGAAGAGCCATAGCCAAAAACGCGGCTGCAAAAAGGTTCGAACGGCAAGAGGAACCGTCTTATGATCCACCGTTCGGAAAGCGCGCCGCATTTTTATAACAGATAGTCGGGAGGGAAGGAGGACTAAACTGGACCCTCCAGGAACTACAATTACCAGGTTAGTGTAATTTCCATTTCCTGTTCGGTAATCCAGTTTAGTCCTCCAACATCGGGATGTAACAGAGCAGTTAAGACCGGGCGGGACCTTGCCATCCGGCGCGTAGAACCGCCGAACTAAAGAGGAATCCCGAGCCGCTGACACATCTAAACAATAGTGTGTACTGAAAGCATGCAGAGACGACCAGGTGGCCGCCTTACAGATATCTGCTGGCGGAACTAGGCTATACTCCGCCCAAGCGGTCGCCTGAGCCCTAGTGGAATGATCCAGTAGCCCCTCCGGAACAGACCGCTGCTGCAACAGATACGCAGACGCGAACGCTTCCTTGAGCCATCTTGCAACGGAGGCCTTAGCCGCCGCTTCCCCTTTACGTGCACCAACCGAAGAGCACGAATAACCGGTCAGTCTTCCGAAAAGATTCGGTAGCCTTCAAATAACGACGAAGTGCACGACCCACATCGAGACGGTGAAGACTTTTGTCCGCCGACCCGACAGAGTGAGAAGAAAGAAATTGATGAAACACTGCCTGATTCACATGAATAGGGGAAACCACCTTCGGCAAAAAGGAAGGGACCGGGGAAAAAGACAAAAAAGACAAAAAAGGTTCTCGGCAGGACAACGCATGTAGATCTGAAATACGCCGTGCCGAACAGATGGCTACAAGAAAAACCGTCTTCAGCGTAAAATCTTTCAGAAACGCCCTACTCAGGGGTTCAAAAGGTTCACGAACCAGGGCCCGCATCACTAGATTCAAGTCCCCCGGAGGAAGGAAAATCCTGCGGGAGGGCCGCAAATGAAAAACAGTCGTAAGAAAACGACGTACGTCCGGATAAGAACCGTGGAGACGGCCTAAAACTTTGCCTCGATAACAAGAGATAGCCGCCAACCAGACTTTCAGGGAACTAGCCGCAAGGCCCTTATCAAAAGCAACCTGAAGAAACTTAAAACGACGGAAACGGAAACCGTCGCCGCCTGGACTCCACGCCGGGAGCACCAGTCTTCAAAGATCCCCCAAATCCGAACGTAAGTAAGAGAAGTGGACGTTTTCCCCGCCCGCAGTAGGGTAGAAATCACCGCGGGGGGAGTAACCCTTCTTTTTCAGCCGAGCCCTCTCCATGGCCAAACCGTAAGCGAGAATCGACCCACTTGGGGCATCCGCAAGGGTCCCTGAAAAAGAAGATTCGGCAGCGTGGATAGGAGCCAAGGAATGCCGTCGCTCAGCCGGACCAGATCGGCATACCAGGGCCACCCAGGCCAGTCCGGGGCCACCAGTAACACTCGACCCCGATGGCCCTCGATGCGCTGAACGACCCGGCCAATCAGAACCCACGGAGGAAAGACATAAAGAAGGCCGGACGTTGGCCACAGCTGAATGAGAGCGTCGAGCCCCTCGGACATGCGCTCCCTTTGCCTGCTGAAGAAGCGTCCTGTCTCGGCCGATTGAAATGTCGCCATGTGTTCCATGATGGGGGGCCCCCCCCCCCCCGACGAACTATTTGCGCGTAAAATTGCGGGTTTAGCTCCCACTCTCCGGGGTCCACCCGCACTCTGCAGAGAAAATCGGCCTGAACATTGTCTGCGCCTGCAATAGGCGCTGCCGAGATGGCCGGAAGACGAGACTGCACCCAATGGACCAAGGCCATCGCTTCTGATTCCAGGGCCATGCTGCCGGTGCCCCCTTGGCGATTGATGTAAGCTACGGTGGTCGCAATGTCCGAGAGGACTCGCACCGGCCGTTCGAGAACTAGGGCTTTGAGGCCAAGAGGGCTAGCCGCACCGCCCGCAATTCGAGGCGGTTGATCGACCAAGAAGTCTCCAGGGGAGACCATTCCCCTTGAGCGAAGCGGGTCTCGCAGTGAGCCCCCCAGCCGGTGAAGCTGGCATCCGTTGTGAACGGAACCCAAAGTGGAGGCTCCAGGGAATCCCCCGCGCCAGGTTCTCGGAGGAGAGCCACCACCGGAGTGATCGGCGAACCGCCCTTGGGCAAGTCAATCTCCTGTTCAACGAGTCGAATTGGTTGGACCAACGGCGCAGCAGAGCACTCTGCAGCGGGCGCATGTGGAAGCGCGCCCAGGGCACCACCTCCAAGGGTTGCTGCCATCGTACCGAGGAGCTGTAGCTATCACCATGCAGACGGAGCGGGCATCCCCCTGAAGAGTCGGACAAGAGACCGAATGCGGCGCTCCGGCAGGCACACCAAGCCCCGTGCTGTGTCGAGGCTCACTCCCAGATACTCGAGATCCTGAGTCGGGCACAGACAACTCTTGCATTCTTTCACCACCCAGCCGAGGGACCGCAGCAGAGCCACCACCCTGCTCGTGACGTGCACACACTCCCGACTGGACTTTGCCCGAATCCACCAGTCGTCGAGATACGGATGGACCAGGATGCCCTCTTTGCACAAGGCCGCCGCGACCACTACCATCACGTTTGTGAAGGTGCGGGGGGCCGTGGCGAGACCAAACGGCATGGCCGGAAATTGGAAGTGGCCCCACGGAAGAGCGAAGTGGAGAAACCGTTGATGAGACGGCCGGATGGGAATGTGTAATGTGGTCTGCAGCGGCTGTGGAAGATCCTACAGCAGGGGCTCTGAGGAGGGGGGAGATAAGGTGCTGAGGGACCCAGCTAGCAACGCAGTGGGTATGGGGAAAGCCTCCGTGATGCAGCGTGCAGGTGTAACACAAGCAAGCTATTAATGTACCCTTCAGCTGATTACATTTCACATATAATACAGCCAGAGAAAAAAGCATTGTAGAGACTTAAACCACCTTTCCTCTTCTTGTGTGGGGTTTCATTTATTTATTTATTTATTTATTTATTTATTTATTTATTTTGCATTTAAAACAAAAAGCAAGGAAGGCTCAGGGAAACCCAAGACTGTTTAAGAAAAGGATTTTGAAACTCCACGTGCCTCCACAGCATGATTAAGTGTGTGGAAACTGCTGTTTAGAGCTGTTTCCTCTAAAAAGAAACACTGAAGAGAAAAACAAAACAGCCGCTGGCACCGAAAAACTGTCAGGTATTCGCAGAACTGAGAAGGGAACTGTCAGTCATTCACTGTGCTGGCATAGAGAAACTTTCAAGGTCAGGGTAAGGCAATTACAGTGACTGAAAGTAGGGAAATTAGAGTGGGATCCCTCCGCAGCCATTCAGACCTCCATGGTAGGGGCTGAAAGGTGTTTCTGGGGAGGGATGTAGAAGCTCAATTCAGCCATAGGAAAATTACAGTGAGCATGCTTAATTAGGCCGAGCCCAAAACAGTCAGGATCCAAAACACTGACTTAAAACCTCAACCAAATGGTATATTGAATAAGACAGGTACAATAATCAGTAGGACGTACAAAGTAACCCGGCTGCAGTTTGTGGACTAAAAAGTCAAAGTAGGCACTTCCAAACTCAGGGGAAGCCGGTCCGGATACAGCTGAAAGCATCCCAGAGCAGCTGAGGCAAGGAAGAAAAAACAAAAACAGAGTACTCACAGTTTTCTTACAGAAAATGATACCTGAACTTCCTGGAGGTATCCAAACTCTCGTGGTAAAGACTCAGTGCAGCGTAAAGCCAATGGAGAGCTCCCCCGAAGCCAAGCTCCGGAGTTCCCAAGTTCCTCAGGGGAAGCAAGATGCTGGGGGAAGAGCAGAGCTGATGCCTGAGGTCCCTGTGTTTCTTCTGACAGCCTATGCAGCGTAAACCTGAATAAGGCACAGGGAGAACTAAAAAGAAATAACTGCGTCCCGCAGGAACAGGCATTTAACAATATTCCCCATAATAGGTAATGCCTCAGCCAGCCTTCTTTGTTGGGCACAGTGGGGAATGGAAGCCATGAGCCCTGCACCCTTCGTCAGTGACTCAGCATTGTACTGTGGCTCTGAATTGCATACTGTTCTCTATCCATGCCTTCTGTACTTTTTATCCATTATGTTCATACATAGGCAGAGAAAAAATTACCTCTGCACAACTGACATCTAGCAAGTGTTGTGGAAAGAAGAAAAAAACTGAAACAACAATATAGCTTTTAGAAGCCAGCAGAGAAGTAATCTGGCTTCCCGCCAAAAACCGAGGCTCATTAGCTATTCAAAATGGCCACCAGCAAAAATAAAACACCAAAAGAGTGAATTAAAACCCCCAAAAGCTAAGGAATTAACTTAAAAAGTCAAAGAAGAAGGTGGGAGGGTTGCAGGCATGAGAGAAATGCCTAAAATCGCTGAAAAATCAAGAAAAATCAATCGAGTTACCACAGAGCTGCAAACAGCAGTGGGAGAAGACATTCCAGGTCTGAAGAAACTGCAGCACAGCTCTTGCAGATGCCAGAGTCAGTCATTGTACCTCTGCGGGACCCACAAATCACACATTGAGGTTTGGCAGCCATGCTAAGGCAACCTGCTTCCAGGGGGAAAGAAGGAAACAGGAACAGGGAAGCCCACAGCAAAGGGACTAACCGTATTCAAATCAGTACAGCTTTAAATTTAAAACGTTTTTTTTTTTTTTTTTTTTTACAGAAAACAAAATACTCCCCAGAATCCTAGGGGTGCCCTGAGCAAAATCGCCAGCAAAAGAAACCCCAAAAATGCCAGGGGAACCCGTGCACAAGTGTTAAAAAGTGCCCTTAAAAAGCACACTTTAGAAATCCAAAATGGCCGCCGCACTTTTCCACCCACAATAAAAAAAGGCGCGAAAATACAAAGGTAACCAAATAATATGGAAAAGAAAGAAAACGACCCTCTAATACAGGGCAAGCGAAAAAAATCAGGAAAAAGTGCAATTCGGAAGCCAGGGGAGCCGACAGAGCCTCTGACAATGCAAAAAACAACAGAGCTGAAAAGATAAAGCAAGGAAAATTCCTACCAGCTCAGGGAACAGCAAGGAACTCAGCCAACTTCTCCAAGTGACAGGCAATGCTGTAGCAGGTATGGCTCTTCCCCGAACAGTCTTGGGGAGAGCTCAACCCAGGTTTCAGATATTCCCAGGCAGGAAGGCAGGAGCCCAATGCAGGTCTGGCTTCCCCCAGGATGTCCCCTGTGGCAATGCTCCTTTTTTTTTTTTTTTTTTTTTAAAGATACAGCTACCTAGCAAAGAAATGGTAAATAAAGGACCCAAAATAAAACCCCAAAAGAACTAACTAACTAGTGTTGCTCCTTCAAGTGTCACTTAGTGTGCCCAGAAAGGGCACAGAAGTCTGCAAGCTGCAAGGAGACTGGACACACTGGGGGCTTCTGGGAGCTCCGTCTGCATATATACTACAGAAGACTTGATTGGTCCAGTCTCCAGGCTGCAGGAGGAGGGGCACTACCCGATGTTGGAGGACTAAACTGGATTACCGAACAGGAAATGATTGTTAAATGAATAAATAAATAAATAATAAATAATGTTGGCGTACCCCAAGGATCCGTCTTGGGCCCCCTCCTTTTCTCTCTCTATACCCAATGCCTTGGCACCCTTTTCGCTTCCCATGGCTTTCAGTACCATCTCTATGCCGACGACTCCCAAATCTACCTCTCTACACCTAATAACTCCCCAGCAATCCAGACCAGGATTTCTGCCTGCCTTTCTGACATCGCTGCCTGGATGTCTCATCGCCGCTTGAAGTTGAACATGGCCAAGACTGAACTCCTTGTCTTCCCCCCCAACTCCTCCCCTCCTCTTCCCCCCTTCTCAGTCTCCGTGGATGGATCTACGATCCTTCCTGTTCCCTCGGCCCACAATCTGGGGGTTATCTTTGATTCCTCTCTCTCCTTCTCCACGCATATCCAGCTCGTAGCTAAGACCTGCCGCTTCTTTCTCTACAACATTAGCAAAATCCGCCCCTTCCTTTCTGAACACACTACCAAAACACTTATCCACTCCTTGATCTCCTCTCGCCTCTACTGCAACCTACTCCTTGCTGGTCTCCCCATGAGCCATCTCCTTCCCCTTCAATCTATGCAAAATCATGCTGCTCGACTAATCTTCCACCAGTCTCTCCATGCCCACATTACTCCCCTTCTCAAATCACTTCACTGGCTTCCTATCCAATTCTGTATCCAATTCAAACTTCTCCTGTTGACCTATAAATGCATTCACTCCATGGCCCCTCAATACCTCTCATCTCTTATCTCTCCCTACATCCCCTCTCCGGATCTTCGCTCCGCCAGCAAATCACTTCTATCTAGGCCTTTCACTCGCACCGCTAACTCCCGACTTCGCTCCTTTCACCTTGCTGTACCTCAAGCCTGTAACAGCCTACCTATGTCTATACGCCAGGCACCCTCCCTAGCCGTCTTCAAATCCAGATTGAAGACCCACCTCTTCACTGTCGCTTTCAGATCCTGACTTCCTTCCTTTATCTCAACCTCCTATCAATTTTCATGACTGAATTATAAAGACCATACTGTGCTTTTCACCGAATTGACTAATGCTTTGTATTGTCTCAACTAGATTGTAAGCTCCGACGAGCATGACTCTGATGAGCAGGGACTGTCTCTTGTTTGTATGACTGTCTCTTGTATGCATGCCTGTACAGGGCTGCGTGCATGGCGCTATATAAGTGCTTAATAGTAGTAGTAGTAGTAGTAATAGCAGAATGAGATTGTTAGAAATCCAGGACTGGCTTAAAATCTCACTCCTGGAACTGGGTAACTTGGCAACTCTGAATAATGCAGTCTCAGATCTTGGAAGGATGTAACTCTCCCCTCCTTAACCACTCAATGGGAGATCAACTATATACTCAATAAGGGGAGCCTCTTATATAAAATTTGCACGTCTCATGAAAGCACCAGAAACCTCCCCTACACACTTAAGCGTAAAGCCACCTGGTTTATGAATTCATAAACTCAAGTGCCTTTGACTTATCTAGGTTTAATTTTAATCCTGAGAAGGACCTAAACCTCAAATTCCTGCACAAGAGTCCTCAAAGACTGATGGAGTCCATGATATACACTAGCATACAATCACCATGTGCTAGAATTTTAAATTCTCTCTCCCCCATATTAATATTTTTGTTAGTCTGCATAGCCTGTAGCAAAGACTCCACAGTCAACAAAAACAGTAAAGGTGAGAGCAGGAGCAGCCTAAGGGGGGGTGGGGCCATGTGCGGAGACTCATTGTGGGCCTCATTTGCATAAGGGGCCTCATTTGCATAAATATTTGCATAATGTTAACATGTGCTATCTTTTAGTAAACATGCCTCTTAATGAGTGTCTGGATAAAGAAAGACTACCAGATTTCTACATTACTATACTCCAGTGCCAACCACCAGGTACATTAGGAAGGTACTATAAACACTGCCTATTTAGAACCCATAGCAAACGTGCCATATCATAACAGCACTACCAGGACTCACAAAGCACCAAACCCTACTTATCAAAAGGCAACACTACAAATATTAAACCAATACATCTCAGAGAATACCAATACATCTCCTACTGGGGAAAGAGAACAAGTGGCACTGTCAAATAGAAACTACATGAACAGAATACCTCAGCTCGGTTACACATGCAGAATAGAGACCGCCACCAAAGAACAAGGAGCACAATTTAGAAATAGGAAGACAATAATTAAACTGGGAACCGCAGACAGCCAAACTTGGAATGTACAACTACACTGGGTTAATAAAACTATAAATTAATTTTCTCTTGTACTAATCAAAAGGCAAAAGACATTAGCGATGCACATTTCCCACAGCTGACATATTCCAGTTAATGAAGTCTAAATAAAAAAGTTTTCTACATTTTGTTGTTTGGGCATTTATTTTTCAGTTGCAATTTTTCCAGACACTTTCTTCTGGTTTCTTTTTGTCTTCTGCCAAGTTTCCATTGTCTGCTGTCCATTTGTCTTTTCTTCTCTCTTCTAGTTTTTTTTCCATTCTCTCTCTACATCTGCTTTAACATACTGATTTTCCCCTTTTGCTCTTCCGTCCATTTCTTTCTTTATTCCTTTTTCATCCACTCAAATTTCACCCTTCCATTCTCAATCCCCACTTACTCTCCCAATACCCGGCCAATCGTAGATTTTTCTTTCCTCCTTCACAAAATATATTTTCCCTCTCCATCCTCACTCCCCCAGCCCCATCCCCTAGTCCTCTCCCAATATCAGCTCTTTTCTGGTTCCAGCCCCACCCAGCATCCGCTCCCTTCTAGTCCCATTCTCCCTTCCCCGCCATCAGCCCATTTCCAGCCTAAGCTCCCCCCATCAGCCCATTTCCAGTCCTATACGAGCTCCCTCATTAGCCCATTTCCACTCCTAGTCCCCCATCAGCCCTTACCAGTCTTATCCTAGCCCTCATCGGCCCTTTTCCAGTCCAAGTCCCCCATCAGCCCACTTCCAATCCTAGCCCCCCCCCCATCAGTTATTTCCAGTCCTATCCTAGCCCCCCCGCTTCAGCCCATTTCCAATCCAAGGCCCCCCAATCAGTCCACTTCTAGTCCAAGCCCCCCCAATCAGCCCATTTCCAGTCCTATCCTAGCCCCCCGCTTCAGCCCATTTCCAGTCCTAGCCCTCATCAGCCATTTTCCAATCCTAGCCCCCCCCCCATAAGTCATTTCAGTCCTAACCTAGCCCCCCATCAGCCAATTTCAATGCTGGCCCTCCCATCAGTCATTTCCAGTTCAAAACCTCCCATCAGCCCATTTCCAGTCCTATCCTAGCCCTCCATCAACCCATTTCCAGTCCAATCCCCCCCCCCCAATCACTCAATTTCCAGTCCAAATCCATCATCAGCCATTTCCAATCCTAGACCCCCCATCAGCCATTTTCAGTCGTATCCTAGCCCATTTCCAGTCCAAACCCCCCATCAGTCCATTTCTAGTCCAAGCTCCCCCCAATCAGTCCATTTCCAGTCCTAGCCATCCCCATCAGCCATCTTCAGTCCTATCATAGCCCCTCCATCAGTCCATTTCCAGTACAAGCCCGTCAATCAGCCCATTTCCAGTCATAGCCTAGCCCCCCATCAGCCCATTTCAAGTCCTAGTCCCCCCGTTAGCCAATTTCCGGTCCTAGCCCCCCCCCCATCAGTCATTTCCATTCCAAGGCCCCCTCAATCAGCCCATTTCCAGTTCTAGCCCCCCATCAGCCCATTTCCAGTCCTAGCCCCCCAATTAGCCCATTTCCAGTCTTATCCTTGTTCCCCCCCGCAAACAGCCCCACACCTGACTGAGCAGCTTTAGAGGGAGCTGGGGAGGCCCAAAGCCCCGGCTCACCTCTGCAAAGCGCCAGAGTGAAGAATGGCATGTTCCTTCACTCTGACAGCTGTATTCTCAGCTGGTGCGCCAGAGATTAAAGGGCATTTCCGATTCCTGGCACTCAACACACTTTACAAGAACACAGCTGCAAGAGTAAAGGAACACGCCAGTCTTCACTCCAGCATCTGGGCAGAAGCAAACCATGGCCTCGGGCCTCCCCGGCTCCCTCTGAAGCTGGCCCAGCAAACCGAACACCATGTGCGGAGTGAAGTTCACGCAGGGCCTTGTGCGAACATCATTCTCACACAATGGATGGGCCAGCCCTGGGTGAGAGGGGGCACCCTGCCTTGTACCGCTATGCAAGACAAACTCTTTTGATTGTATACATAGAAACAGGACAGCAGAAAAAGACCACATGGCCTATCTAGTCTGCCCTTCCATATCAACCACTACAAAAGTCCCCTTTGTTTCCTTAGAGATCCTCTGTGTTTGTCCCATGCTTTTTTGAATTCAGATACTGTCCTCATCTCTACTGGGAGACTATTCCACTCATCTACCACTCTTTCCCTAAAGAAATATTTCTGCATATTACTCCTGAGACTATCGCCTTTCACCCTCATCCTATGTCCCCTTGTAGTAGAATTTGCTTTCAATAGAAAGAGGCTCTCCTGTGCATTTATACCACAGAGGTATTTAAAAGTCTCAATCATATCACCTCTATCCCACCTTTCCTCTAAAGTATACATATTAAGATCCTTAAGTATGTCCTCTAATGCTTTATAACAAAGACCACTAACCATTTTAGTAGCCACCCTCTATACTGACTCCAACCTGTTTATATCCTTTTGAAGGTGTGGTCTCCAGAATTGCTCACAATACTCCAAATGAGATCGCACCAAAGACTTATACAAAGGCACTATCACCTTTCTTCTGCTTGCCATTCCTCTCCCTATGCACCCAAGCATCCTTCTGGCTTTTGCCGTCACCTTTTCTACCTGTTTAGCTACTTTAAGATCATCAGATACAACCATGCCTAGGTCCCGCTCTTCTTTTGTGGACAGAAGTACTTCACCCCCTATAGGACTGCTGCAGCCCAAATACATAACCTTGCATTTTTTTTTAATTAAATCTCAGCTGCCAAATTCTAGACCATTCTTCAAGCTTAGCTACAGTGTAGATCCCTCCTCATGTTATCTACACCTTCCTAGGTATCTACTCTATTGCCGATTTTGTTATCATCCGCAAAGAGGCAAACCTTACCCGGCAGCCCTTCCACAATATCACTAACAAAGATGTTAAAACGAATCGGACCAAGGACAGATCTCGGGGCACAACACTGGTAACCTCCTTCTCCTCAGAGTGAGCTCCATTTACCTGTACCCTTTGTTGCCTCCCACTCAACCAATTTCTAACCCAAGCAGTAACTTTAGGGTCCATCTCTACAGTGCTCAGTTTATTTATAAGTCCCCTGTGCGGAACGGAGTCAAAGGCTTTACTGAAATCTAAATTCACATCCAGGGCGCTCCCTTGGTCCAATTCCCTGATCACCCAGTCAGAGAAATCAATCAGATTTGTCTGCCAAGATCTGCCTCTGATGAATCCATGCTGCCTTTGATCAGATAATCCGTTGGACTCCAGAAACCTCACTATTTTCTCTTTCAGCAGTGCTTCCAATAATTTACTCACCACAGGGGTTAAACTAACCGGCCTGTAGTTTTCAACCACATCCTTACTTCCGCTTATGTGTAAAGGGACCACATGTGCCTCTCTCCAGTCCTCTGGCACCACTATCGAATCCAACGAGGCACTGAAAAGGTCAGTCAGTGGAGCTGCTAGAACATTCCCAAGTTCCCTCAGTATTCTCGGGTGTATCCTATCACTTTGTCTACTTTAAGTTTAGCTAGTTCCTCATGTACACAGTCTTCTGAAAATTGTTCAAGATGCCCTTCGCTTCCGTTCCTGTTTGTGGGTGTTTTTTGAGGTCCTGCTCCTGGTTCTTCATCTGTGAACACAGAACATAAATATTTGTTAAGCAATTCCGCTTTATCCTCATCAGCATCTACATATTCCTCCCCTTCACCCTTGAATCTGACAGTACTACTTTTGCTCTTCCTCTTCTCACTAACATATCTGAAAAATGTCTTATCCCCCCATTTTATTGCATTGGCTATTTCCTCCTCTTTTTGAATCTTTGCTTTCCTGACTACTTTGCTAGCTTCTCTAAGTTTTTCCAAATATAGATGCCTGTCTTTCTCTCTGTGATCGCTTGTATTTCATGAAGGCCTCCCTCTTTTTCTTCACCTTTTCAGCTACGTCTTTTGAAAACCATAGCGGTCTCCTTTTCCTTTTATTTACCATTTTAACAAAAAGTTTGGTTGCCTTTCCTTGTAGCAGTTTATTGTCCCCATTAATTCTGTTTAGGAAATATTTGAAGGATGTTCTCCTCCCGAATGCTGGTTCTCTTGTATTTGCTAAGTGCTATTATATTTCTACTAAAATTGTTCTTCCAAGTGCAGTAGAGGGGGAAGTGGAAGTCCGTAAAGATAAAAATAATTTTAATTTGACAGCTTTTTTGAAAGGATATTATTTCTACCAGAGCCACTTTATTAGTGACTCTGTTTTCTGAAAATGACAAAATTGCTATCCTCAAGGCCTATTTTAGGAAAAAAGCTAATCTGTATTGTGGGGACAAAGTGTCTATTTTTCCTGATGTATCCCGTTCTACACAAACACGAAGGAAGTCTTTTCTAGCTCTCAAAGTCAGAACTCTTGCTCTGGGTGCTACATTCTTTTTGAGTTATCCCTGTAAATGTTTAGTATCTCTTGGGTGTGAGAGGTTTGTGTTTCTGTCGCCTTCAGAATTGGAAAAGTGGATTCCTGATAAGGAAAAGACATAGTGATTTTTCCTTTCCTAAGTTTATTCCTTGGATTTGGTTGTTAGGTGGAGGGGGGTTGTTTGACTGATAGGGGCACCTTTCCTTTGGGCTCTGTGGTCTCTTGTTTTTTTCTTCTTTTTATTTATTATTGGTTGTAATTTTTCCTGAAATGTGGGCTAATGTACTTTTGTGTTTACTTATTTACTCTGTCATATATTATGGATAACTTATTGTGTTTCTATATACTGTTATTCGACATTGTATAGTTTGAAAAATCCTAATAAACAAATAATACAAAAAAAAAAAAGGTCGGTTACCCTTAAAATATAGCCTTTCAGTTTTGCCCACTGTTTTTCTACATCCCCCAGCTGTTCCCATCCCGCTAACAACTCCCTGAGGTATTGGCCCATCTTGGCAAAGTTAGTTTTCCTAAAATCTAAGACCCTTGCTTTTAAATGGATTTTATCAGCCCTAGTCCTAATACTGAACCACACCATCTGGTGATCACAGGATGCAAAATGATCACCCACTATAACATCAGAAACACTTTCACCATTGGCAAGCACCACGTCCAGCATGGACCCTCCATGTGTGGATTCTGTAAACAGTTGCCTGAATAGTTCTCCCTGAAGAGAATCCAGGATCTTCTTACTTCTAGATGATACTGCAGCAGGGATGTGCCAATCAACATCTGGCATACTGAAATCCCCTATCAGTAGCACTTCCCCTTTCCTGGCAATGCTGTGTATGTCTTCAATTAACTCTGTCCATCTTTTCTGTCAGTGAGGGAGGTTTGTATATCAGGCCAATGCAAATAGATTTCTTTCCCTCTTTCTAGTTTAACCCACAGTGCCTCCTCTCTCCCTTTTAAATCCTGTATTTCCATAGCTTTAATATTATTTTTTACATATAGTGCCACTCCTCCTCCCCTTCTTCCTAACCTGTCCTTTCTGATTAAAATATAGCCTGGTATAGTTGCATCCCAGTCATGGTTGTCCATGAACCATGTCTCTGTTACTGCCATTAAATCCAAGTCAGCCTCTCCCATTAAAGTCTCAACATCTGAGATCTTATTTCCCATGCTACAGGCATTTATACACATTGCTTTCCATATGTTGCCCCTTTTACCCTTTTCCATAAAGGTATTTAATGTTTCATTTACCTTTCACTTACCTGAGGGCTTTCTTCACCCACCCCAGTGAATTTAGTTTAAAGCCTTCTTTAGTAAGTTAGCCAGTCTGCTACTGAAGATATGTCGGCCCTTCTTGGACAGATGGAAGCCATCTCTGCTCTGCCAGCCTTGGAACGGCATCCCGTGATCCAGGAAACCAAAACGCTCTCAATGACATCATCCACGCAGCCATCCATTTATCTCCAGGTTGCGAGCTTCTCTGCATTCACCTTTACCCTCCACAGAGAGATTTGAAGAGAACACCACCTGCACCTCTATCTGCTTCACCCTCTGTCCCAGAGCCCTGAAGTCACTTTTGATATGCTCAGAGGGATAGCTGGCAGTATCATTTGTGTCGACATGGATGAGCAACATCTGCTAATAGTCAGTGGGCTTGATTAGTCTTGGCAAACTCTCCATAAAATCTCAGATTTTGGCATCTGGCAGACAGCATTCCTTTCTCGACATCAAGTCTGGGCGGCAGATGGATGCCTCGGTACCCCTCAGAAGAGAGTCACCAACCACCACTACCCTTCGCTTCCTTGTGGTCACTGATTCTGCAATTTGGGGTGTTCGAATTCTGTTTTTTTCCCTTTCCATGGATGCTTTCACCTCCTCCACTTCCAGGGCTGCATAATGGTTCTTCAATTCAAGGGCTGGAGGAGTTGAATTGGTGATTCTGCAGGTCCTGGTGACTCGTGTCTAACCTTAGTCTTTCTGTAGGCTCCCATCTTCTCCTCTGCTGGAGAGCTTGGATGTTTCAAGAAGCATCTCATCATTGTACCAAGGGTAGCAGTAACTAAGTCCTCATCATACTAACAAATTTTCCCAATCATTCACCATCTCTCAGCAGACGTACTCCAAGACATCATAACAAGGGATATCAGCAATAGACCAAGAAGGATCAATAATAACAACATGATCGGCACACCTGCAGGATATCACAAGACTAAACAAATAACTTCAAGAAGAGCTCCATCACTACTGGCGTCCACACTATGGAACTCCCTCCCAATGTGTCTGAGGGCATTAAATGACATCACAGACTTCTGCAAGGCCCTTAAAACCCTGCTCTTTACAGAAACATATGAGCATACAGACAACAGTCCCCAGCTGAACAGTAATACAACTACCTCCGCCAACTCGACACCCACTCATCCCAAATAGACATACGAGTTCATTGTATAATGCTGTTAATTACCCTCATGTTAAATGTAACCCTCCAACTGTACTGTCTAAATGTTGTTAAGTACCCTCATGTTAAATGTAACCCTCCAATTGTGATGTGATGTGACCACTTTGATTGAAGGATAAGGTGGTATACAAATCTTTCTATTTATTTATTTAATGTCTCTTCTATACTGCGCTCTTTAAAAATCAGTGCGGTTTACAGGTAACAGATTTGTGCAGTGCAGGCAGGCCTACACTGGACTTACAATAAACAGGGGATTATATACAGGGTTAACAGGGTTCCTATGTACAAGATAACTGGCTGTCATATGCTATGAGGACAGCTCGACGCTATTTACACATTGGCTCATGGTGACAAGGCAGGGGTGTATACCTCTACCCGTCGAGGGGATTGGGATCTAGCGGGCTGGGCTGCAGACTCGTGGAGTGGCTGCATCGGGGGTGTCAACCTGGGTCCTGAGTGTAACTGGCTTCGGGTTGTCATCTGGTTCGGTGTAGTGCTGGAGGAACACATAGTGCTTCAATACCTTCCTAAACTGGGCGAGGTCATTGATGGCATGGATGGCAGGTGGCAGGGCGTTCCAGCATGTGGGTGCATATAGTGCGAAAGCTCTGTTTCTAGTTGCCTGAGAGCATTTTGTGATCGCCTTCGGGAGGTTCAGAGTATTGATGGCGGCTGATCTCCTTACTCTGTTGAGGGGGGTGGTCTGTATGAGATCTGTGAGGGAGGTGGAGGAGCACTTGTTGATGGCTTTGTAGGTCATCATTAGAATCTTAAAGGAGATCCTACAGTGGACCGGGAGCCAATGCAGATGCTTCATAATTGGGGTTATATGTTCCCTCCTGGAGGCACCGTGCAGGAGAGAATAAAGAAATAAAGAGGCCAAATTTATTTACAACCTCAAACAGATAGCCACTTTACCCTTTTTCAGTATCAAAACCAATTAATAGAGAAGCAATATCCCCTGAATGCAGTATTCTATGGATGCTAAGATTCTTCTGATGTTAAATACTGACCAGCTATGCCATACAAAGCCAATCTCTGCCATAATTTTAGCTAATAGCTTTACAGTGAAGTTCAACAAGGATTCACTGTCACTATGGAAGTCACTCCCACACCAGCTAAGAGCTACTTCAGATATCGCTGACTTCAGAAAACATCTAAAGACCTACCTTTTCACTGAGCACTACGACAGCATATGAAGTATACAAAACAGGTCTTAAATCTCTGCAAAACTGTCCCCTCCTTACAAGAAGACGACGAAGCTAAGAACCAATCTACTGTAAATAGTTGAAACGTTGTAAACAGTTAAATGTGTATAGTTCTTTATACTGTTCCATGTAATACATACTCTGTTTCAATGTAAACCGCTTTGATATAAATGAAAAGTGATATATAAAAAAATGTTAAATAAATAAAATATTAATCTATATGAGCTTTGTAACTTCAATTTCTTACCTTTCTTTGATAACCCTATTAATCAGGTAAAAAAATTCCCCATGGAGTGGAGGACTAGCCTAGTGGTTAATGCAGTTGATTAAGCCTTGGACAAGTGACTTAATCCTTCATTGCCTTAGGCACAAACTTTGATTGTAAGTCCTTTGGGGATAGGGAAATACCTATTGTACCTGCATGTAACTCACCTTGAACTACTACTGGAAAAATGTGAGCTAAATAAAAATAAATAAGTATATATCAGCCGAAAGGGCAGCCGCGCTTTCACTGAGAATTTTATAGGATTCCACCCCAAGCCATATTACCCTTAGACAGGGCCAGAGCAAGAAGATGAGGTGCCCTAGGTGAACCTCATTCCCTGCACCTCCTCCCCCAGCCAGCCCCCGTTGCCACTGCTGCCACACCTCTTTGGGACCTACAGCAGTGGCAATGGCTGTTATCAAATGACATGAAACTATGCTAATGAAAAGCAAAACAAAACAAAATGATATGAGCATTCAAAATGGAACAAAATGAAACTAAACAAAAATGTTTTGCCTGCACACCTCTAATATTTTATACTTATTCATAATACAGTATTTATTATATTCTATGATGCACATCCTAAGGTTCTACCCCTCGTGTCCCTCATATATGAGATATTATTTCCTGGCTCCTAAGCTTGCCAGAAGGCAAGGCCCCTCGGCCTAGCCTTCCCCACACCTTCCAGACTAACATGAAAAAACAAAAGAGGAACGCCTACCCATTGTCATACTACCTCCCAACTTATTTATTTCTTAGTCTCCTTTTTCTTTTCTGGTATCTCACCCTCCCTCAACTTCCTTTAAGGAAGTAGACAAGTTACCATGCACTAGGGGTCACCCAGTCCTCCCCCATATTCTTCTGTGGGAAATCCATTTGCATTGATGTGATATAAAGATCTTCTTCACAGGGAGAAGAAGTGAACGGAGATTTAATAGAAGACATACACAGTATTGTCATGAGAGGAGAAGTGCTACTGATGAGTGATTTCGATTTGCCGGATGTTGACTGACATATCCCTGCTGCGGTGTCATCTAGCAGTAAGAAGATTCTGGATTCTCTACAAGGAGAACTATTCTGGCAACTGGTAACAGAAGCCACATGTAAAAGGCCATACTGGACTTGGTGCTTACCAATGTGGAAAGTGTTTCTGATGTTATAGTGGGAGATCATCTCACATCCAGTGATCACCAGATGGTATGGTTCAGTATTAGGACTAGGGCTGATAAAATCTATTCTCAAGCGAGAGTCTTAGACTTTAGGAAAACTAAGGGGTATGTTTACTAAACAGTGATAATGTTGCAGCGGCGCAATTATCGCGCGATACGTGACGTTATCGTGCGATAAATTAACATTTTTGCGCGACAACGTGCCGTTTCGCCTGACAATGTCCCTGGCGGTGCTAAGACACAGAAAGGGCGGAGTAAGGCTCTCCAGAGGGCGGAGAGAAGGGGTCAATGGGCGGGGGTGGGCAGGGAGAGGCTCGAAGCATGCTATAGCTGTGAAATGAAGGTCCGAAAAATAGCACGAGTGAAAACCTGGCGTTAGAGGCAAAGGTGAAGAAGAGAGAAACCATTTCAGTCAGCAATGTACAGCAAAGGCAGGGAGACCAAGAACAGTGATAGTAGTGATACATGTGCAGCAGCACCAGATAGTGCCCAAGTACGGAAGAGCACTATGG
Source organism: Ichthyophis bannanicus (assembly GCA_033557465.1). NCBI lineage: Eukaryota > Metazoa > Chordata > Amphibia > Gymnophiona > Ichthyophiidae > Ichthyophis > Ichthyophis bannanicus. The sequence goes on from CM066038.1 coordinate 349,584,924, forward strand.
TGAGGCTGCACATGGGGTACAGGGGGCTGCAGGCGTGACATGTAGTGGGGCAGCTGGGGCACAGGGCAGGCCAGGCAGATGTCTAGGTGACACACAGAAAAGCAGAAACGGAATATCAGCAACTGATCAAGGTCAAACATACCCAAGTGGGTGTGTCTCACAGTGTCCCAGGGGACAGTACCCAGCAAATACCCCAAAGGGCACAGAACATTGGCAGGCGGTGCCGGGGGGAAGCATGGATGTCCACACAGGCACCCCTACCCCAGATTACAGACTATAGGCAGCCGCCTACCGGCACACTGGATGGCCTGGGACTGCGCAACACCAGCACCACCGGCAGAAGGGCATGTCGGCATGGTGGCAGAGGGGTGCTGGTGGTGGAGGGGGCAGTGGCATCTGCCCACAGCAGACCAAGGCCAAGCCCTGTCTAGGTGGGTGCCGTGCACTGCAAAAGACGTCTGTTTGTCTGACGAACAGTAATGGTATCCCCAGGGAATGACCTGCTTCTGTGGCAACAGTTTGGTGCAGTACACCCAAGCCAGTGTGTTCATGGGCAGAAGGTCACAGGTTCAAGTCCCAGCTGTGGCTCCTGCAGACCATTTCCCTATATATTACCCAGTACTAAACCGTAATAATAAAGAAGAAACCTCTTTTTGCAGATAAAATAAACACGCCAGAAACGCCTATATTCTACCCTACAGAGCACATTCACCATAGACATGTGCAGTCCCTAGAGCAGAGGTCCCCAACTGCAGTCCCGGAGGGCCAAACACCATTCAGGTGTCATACTGTCCCTAAGAAATATGCTTGAGATGGATATGTATGGGGCGCCCCCATTGTATGCAAATGTATCTCCTGCATATTCATTAGGGACAGCAGGAAAACCTGAATCGTGTTGGGCACACCAAGACCGGAGTTGGGAACCTCTGCTCCAGAGCATCGGCCAGCTCTACTATCCAAAGCCTCATGGAGGGTCAGGCTGTTGGGCCCTGCGCGGAGCAGCATCTACCAATACTAGAACCTGCATACCCTATCAATGCCGCCATAAACTTTGAAACACGTTCCACATATATCAAACAGTTGCGATGATTAATATCAGATAACAAGTCCAACATCAGAGCAACCTTTCTGATATCTGTGGAGTGTGTCTCAGTTTTGTTTCTGACAGTGTTTACCACCCCGGAGAGTGACCCCAATAGTATTGAGTACCATAGCAATGCCTGCGCTGTGCCCAGGACTGGTGTGGTGGCTAGGGCTGCCAACCACCTCTATATTTGCACAATGCTAAAATAGGTGTGGGAATGTGTGTGTCTATCCAGTGTTTTGTGGCTGCCCACACCTTAATGAGCCCACAATGCTTGCACAGTTTCCAGTGTTAGCCTGCCAATGTGCATAATGAGGAGCAAGGTACTGTGGGTATGGGCCGGACAGGGCAGCCAGGGTAGGATGAATCTGCACAGGGCATAGGGCAATGGCTGGGACATTGTAGTGGCCGACCACCACCTGCACGGACAGGGTGACCACAGCATGTCCTGCCGGGGGGGGGTCACTCTCACCCTGACTGAGCAGTGACCATGGCATGTCTAGGTCCCCACATAGTGCTATAGTGTTCCTCTCAAGTGATATCTGGGAGTTCCCCTGGCTGGGGCACAATCACTGACATGCCACCTCTGGGTGCCCACAGTTTCACCAGGAACATGTACTAGCTAGCAGACCATCTGCAGTTAGCGTGTGTATGGCTGGAGCACCTTGCAGGGTGCAGTGGGTGAAGACTGACCGTGCCCTCTGCTGGTGAATGTCAGATTGTGGTGGGGGCATCTGAGCATTTCCAGGCCTACTGCCAGTGCCCTGTGTGATACAAACAGATCTGCATTGACTGCACTGGAGGGCGCCCTTTCCCCTGCAGGACTGGGGTTGCTGGTCCCACAGACCTTCATCATGTCCCTCCACCACTGCCATTGCAAAGATGTAGAGTGTGGGTCTGTTGGTGGCAGATCCTAGCCCCGAGAGGGTGGGTCAGTAAGCGGTGCTCCCTAATCCGCATGTGGGTCCAGACACCCCCCCCCCCCCCGCCCTATAGGGCACCGTAGGTGATGGCAATGAGGTAAGGGTATTTCTGCTGGCAGCACAGATTGTAGATATGTGTCTGACTGTTACATGCAGCAAAAGCGATTGCCCCAGACAGCCTTATTAGATGAGACCTCTGGCTTCGTGCTCATTGTATTAACCAGTGGGCTACAGCTCTATACATATTCTCACAGCGCTGCCACGAAGTTAAGGTTACCGCGCGTAAACAGCCAACATGCCTCCTATCGGGCGATACACAGTGCATGCTACATGGATGCCGGCACGCCCACCTCCCTATATGGCATTGCTCACATTATCGCTGGGAGTTTCACTGCTAACATTAGGACGGTGTAGTATACATACCCCATAGCAAATATCAGTGTGTCCACCAAAAATAAACCATCACCTCAGCTGGAAAACCTAAGGTACCCTGTAAAGCAGAGCTACTCAAATCCAGTCCTGGAGAGCCGCACACCAGTCAGGTTTTTGGGATATCCCTAATGAATATGCATGAGATATATATGCATTAGAGATACCCTGCCAACCTGATTGGTTTGTGGCCCTCCAGGGCTGGATTTGGAGACCCCTGTCTTACACCTCTGTCATTTAAGATTGTGAGTGGGCAAGGTACAGATGTCCTAGACATCAAAAGGGTAGATAGAATGTGTCACATTCCTCCTCGATTCTCACCACCACCAAAAAGTTATAAGTCATAAGGCACCGAAAGCTAAGACGCACCAGATGTGGTCCAGGCCAAATGGCGTAAGGCATGCGATGCTGTAAACTAAAGCTAGCCACCATGGCCGCCAATCGCCATATCCGATGTGTATTCATGCGGCCCCAGAGATAGTTCGCCGTGTGGCATCCGTGACACGCGCACATTGTGTGCGCGGCGTAGTAGGGAGCGGCATGGCATATGCGCGATACAGCGTGCGTCATCAACACATGGGCATCCCCCAAAATGGTGACGCGATCCCGCAAGCCAGCTTTTAGCCGCCCCGACCTACGCCAACTGGCAGCATTAATCTGCACCAGGCAGCTGCGCCTCTTTCCAGGCGCCTTAAAACGCCAGGATCTGGAACGCGTCAGGAGGACGTGGGTGCGCATCACAAGGCGCTTCAACCGTGTAGCAGACTACCCACGTGAGGTAAGTGTATGGGGGCAGGTCACAAAATGGAAGGTGTGCAACACAAGATTCAGCAATCAAAACACATAAGACATGCACCACATGGGCGAGACACCTTTCTGTGGGCGAACCTGTGATCAAGCTATCTGCGTATGTTGCTGTGTGCACGTATGGCCAATCCCCAAGAGCCACAGACATGAAAACAGAGGTGCAGAGGTTAGCACGGTGTGATGTTAGCTGCTCCTGTTGCAGTGCACACCTCTGCCCAACCCCCAGGAGTTGCAGCCCCCATGACAGAGCTCTATTAGGCTTCCCGGTGTCATGATGGATGCTGCTATGACACATCACCAGCTCTGGACAATCCCCAGGAGACATCTGACCTGATCACAGAGGTCGAGTAGTCATCATGGTGCACTTGTAGTTGCTGCATTTGGAGTATCACAGCCCTGCCCCATCCCCAGGAGGCATCAGATCTGATGACAGAGGTCCAGCAGTCATCCTGGTGGTGTGGTAGTTGCTGCTGTTTACGTGTGGAACATCACCCCTGGCCCCGAAGGCTCCCAGATCTGCGTACAGAGGTGTATCAAACATCCTGGTGTCAAGGTGGTTGCTCCAGTTGCAGTGTCACAGGTCTGCCATATCCCCAGGAGGCAGCAGACCAGATTACACAGGTCTATGCCACATCCTGGTGTTATGGTAGTTGCTGTTTTTGCAGGTTCCCAGCTGTGCCCTAACCCCAGGAGGCCCCAGACCAGCTGACACAGGTCTATTCTATACCCTGGTGTTATGGTGGTTGCTGATGTTGCAGGTTCCCAGCTGTGCCCTAACCCAAGGAGGCCCCAGACCAGCTGACACAGGTCTATTCTACATCCTGGTATTATGGTGGTTGCTATTGTTACGGGTTCCCAGCTGTGCCCTAACCCCAGGAGGCCCGAGACCAGCTGACACAGGTCCACTCTACATCCTGGTGTTGTGATGGTTGCTGTTGTTGCAGGTTCCCAGCAGTTCCCTAACCCCAGGAGGCATCAGACCAGCTGACACAGGTCTATTCTACATCCTGGTGTTATGGTGGTTGCAGGTTCCCAGCTCTTCCCCAACCCCAGGAGGCATCAGACCAGCTGACACAGGTCTATTCCACATTCTGGTGTTATGGTGGTTGCTGTTGTTGCAGGTTCCCAGCTGTGCCCTAACCCCAGGAGGCCCGAGAGCAGCTGACACAGGTCCACTCTACATCCTGGTGTTATGGTGGTTGCTGTTGTTGCAGGTTCCCAGCTGTGCTCTAACCCCTGGAGGCATCAGACCAGCTGACACAGGTCTATTCTACATCCTGGTGTTATGGCGGTTGCTGTTGTTGCAGGTTCCCAGCTGTGCCCTAACCCCAGGAGGCATCAGACCAGCTGACACAGGTCTATTCTACATCCTGGTGATATGGTGGTTGCTGTTCTTGCAGGTTCCCAGCTGTGCCCTAACCCCAGGAAGCATCAGACCAGCTGACACAGGTCTATTCTACATCCTGGTGTTATGGTGGTTGCTGTTGTTGCAGGTTCCCAGCTCTGCCCCAACCCCAGGAGGCATCAGACCAGCTGACACAGGTCTATTCTACATCCTGGTGTTATGGTAGGTTATGCTGTGTATGTGTGGAACATCACCCTATCCCCAGGAAGCCCACATATCTGATGACAGAGGTATAGTACATATCCTGGGGTCATGGCGGTTGCTGCAGTTGCTGTCTCCCAGCTGTGGCCCACCCCTAGGGGGCCCCAGCCCACAACACAGAGATCTATCAGTTACCCTGGTATTATGGCTGCTGCTGCTGTTGCAGGCTCCCAGCTCCACCACATCCCCAGGAGGCAGCACACCAGATTTCAGTGGTCCACATGCATCCCAGTGTAATGGTAGTTGATGTTGGTGCAGATACCCAGCTCCCCCACACCCTCAGGTGTCCAAGCCCAAACCACAGAGGCCGGATCAATGTCCAGGTGTCATGGTGATGGCTCCTGTTGATGTGGGATGGGCTGCCCAACACCGAGGTGTGTGCTGGACTGCACTGAGGGTATGGAGTTACATCCCCTGGAGATCAGAATGGCAACGCCGCACATGCCATGTTGCTGTCATGTCATGCAAGGAGAAGGCAGGGACATGGCATGGAATGGCTGCGAGGCAGTGCACAGGGCACATAGGTGCCACAACACACATGCCCAGCCTCACGCCTACACATGCAGGCGGTGGTGCCAACAGCTAGTATGGGACTCACTGCCCATAGCAGGAGCGTCCCCCATTGCACACAGACATGTGTGCCATGTGGATCGCCATGGGCAGGGATACAGGACCCTAATGGTTGCAAACATTGCTTATCCCCCCCAGGTAGAGGACCTATAGAAGAAGGGCAGAGAGATACGGCTATACTGCCCTGGATACCTCCGCCGCATGCAGCGGGAGGCAATGGCTGGGGGTGACGGTGAGTGTCCCAGCCTCTGCATTGTGCAACATCATGTCCCAGTGGCACGGCAGCCTGTGATGCCACATACAATGTGTCTGTGCCATAACAAACGCATGACACCCTGTTCATTTCTGCCTTCTCCACAGAGGCTGCAGATGCTGGGGAGGGGACCTTGGCACCCACACCACATGGTGGCAGCCCCCCCGCGACCACTATAATCACTGATGTGGAGGACGTACCTGCAGCGGCGGAGGACGCCATGTATGTGGGGGAGGAATACATGGAGGGATGGGAGGAGGGGGTGGTGGGGGGCTGGGGAGGTAGAGTGGGAGGGTGAGGAGGAGGGCGGCGGGGAGGGTGAGGGGACCGGCCAGGGCAGGGGGGCCATGGAGGGTGGGGAGGAGGAGCCTGTGCCTGAGGGCGGTAGCAAGTCACTACAGGGAACTTGGGGCCCCTGCCACCTGTCCCATGTGTATGGTCAAGGTGTCAGCCTGGGTGTGGTACCCCCACACATTGCCACACACAGGGCCCACGCAGATGCCACCACCCAGACCACAGCCACATGGTGTGGATGTGGTGGCAAAAGTAGGTCTCCTGTGTGTGGCGATGGGCACCGTTATGCGGACCCTGAGCGACCATGGCCACACCATCAGGCAGCTGACGGCTGCTGTTGAGGGTATGGCTGAGGTGATGCACCGCCAGCATTATTCATCGCATGTTCACGGCACATCCCCAGCCATACCCCCACGGCGGACCCCCGGGTGTGTGAGGCACACATGTGCACATGGCACCCTGCCCTGTGCTGTCCCGGGACCTGGGACCAGCACATGGGGTCCACTGGGAATTGGCCGCATGTGACCCACAGTTGTGCCAAAGGATCTGTGACAACCTGTACATAGATGTGTCCGCAGCCATGTGTCCGTGCAGCTTGATGTCATGGTCCACCCAGTGGCTGCCTCTGCGCATATCATGATAGGCGATACATTTGGCTATTAGGGTTAACTGCCAGTGCGTGTGTGGCCCAGAATACAGGGTCGGTTCCCCATAGTTGGCCTGTTGATAGGTATTATGTGTATACCGCGTGATGTACATTGTTGGGCAACGATACAGTACTGTAGATATGCTCCCACATATCATGGACGCACGCCAGGTCTCCCTCATACGAATGTATGTCGCCTTGCAAATGTCTACATGTATGCGTCAGTGATGGCTCCGTATCTGATGCGACACCCATTGTACCTGTTCACCCTCTCACTCCCCATCTCTCTATCCTTCTCCAGCAACTTATTTCCCAGTCTTTAATAAACTCTTTGATTTTTCTGTCTCTCTTCTGCCCTCCCTATGTCTAGCAGCTCTCCCATTTCTCCTGCCCTGTCTTGTTTCTCTCTCTCTCACCATCTAGCACCTCTCCTCTTTTGCTCATCCTATCCCCTCCATGTCCAGCATGCTCCCTGTCTCCCTCATCCCGTGTCAAGCATCTCTCCATACCCCACCCTGTGTCCAGCATCTCCTCTATTTCCCTATGTCCAACATCTGTCCTCCACCCCCCACTTTGTGTCCAGTATCTGCCATCCATCCCTTTCCTGTGTCCAGCCTCTGCCATCCATCCCTTCCCTGTGTCCAGCCTCTGTCCACTATCTCTTATACCCCCATCACATGCCCAGTATCTTCCTTTCATCCTCCATGACCCCTACCCTGTGTCCAGCCTCTGCTCTCAATCCCATGTCTACCATGTTCCCCCAGACCATTTCCCCAACCCATATCCAGTACCTGTCCTTTATCCTCCTATGTCCCCATACCATGTCCAGCATGTGCCCTCCAATCCACAAAACTCCTACCCCATGTCCAATATGTGTCCTCCTCCCCTCCACTCCCTAACTCCACCCTATGTCCATTATTATCTGTCTTCTATGCCCTTATGCCCTCACCCCGTGTTGAGCCTCTGCTCTCCATTTCATGTCCAACATCTGCCCTCCATCCTTCTATCCCCCACTTGTATCCACCATCTGCCCTATATCCCTTACGACTCCCACCTGTGTCTGCTCCAGCATTTACCCTTCATCCCCTACCAGTATCCTGCATCTGCTTTCCACAACTCCATTCCCCCACTTTGTGTCCAGCATCTGCCCTCTGCCCCTTCCCCTTTGTATCCAGTATCTCCCTTCCAATCACTAACTCCCTGCTTTGGTATCCAGCATTTCTCTTACAACCATTAATTCCCTCTCACTGCCACCGTTGCTTTTCCTGTGTCTGCAGCAGTTGCAGCAGGCATTGAACTTTAAATATTAAAAAAGCAAGATGGGTCTTTACAATTCTGCACTTGGGAAACTTGCAAATGTCTGCCCCTCCTGATGTATTACATCGCGTTAAAGGGACGGCATTGGCAGGGCTTCCAAGTATGGAGTCGCAAAGACCCACTGTTTTTGAAATTTAAACTTTACTTTATTTAGTAAATTCAAGAAAATGATACACATTCCATAGTAAAACATTGAAAGTCTAAAGAAGTAAATCAATACAGTCCACATTATGGGGAGCTAAATAGTAGAGAAAATGGTAAGAAAATAAACTTACACCATAAAGAAATAAACAAAAAGAAAAATATGCGCGAGAGGAAATGCTGACCCATTTCTTAAACTTTTTTTTTCTATCTGATGATAGGGAAATTTAACAAGAAACTAAATATTGTTACACCTGTGGAGAATGTGACAAGAGAAAAGTTTCCAACGCCGATGCCTCTAGGAAAACATACTTGGTGCCTTTTAACGTAACCAAACATTTCCCTTTCAGATGTGGCGTGTTCTTTCCAGGATCGAGACTTCTATTAGTTCGGATTTTCGGATTTTTCTAGGGACTCTGTAGCTAAATTGGCTCAGCATAACTCTCAGATTGGATTGGATAAAAAATGCCAGAAATTGGAAGCTCATTGTAATGTGTTGCAAAATACTTCATTGTCTTTTATCAAGGATAGTATTACTTTACATACTCAGCAAGTATATTTGGAAAATAGCTTGAGAGCATCAAATGTGAGGTGTTTAAATTTTCCTTACACAGGGTTTTTGTCTCCTCAGATTTTATTTGATAAATATCTGGTGGAGGTTTTAGGATATCGTGAGGACACTAAACCGCGTGTTACGAAAGTATTCTATATTCCTCGGAAGGGGGCAACTCCAGATGGGGTCCCTTCTGGAGTTGCCCCTGACGTATCTGAGGATTCTCTGGATGTTTCGGCGTTCACTGAATCCTCTCAAGATGTGATTTCAACAAGGGCTACGCTTCTGGTGTCGTTTGCTTCTGAAGCAGATAAAAATGCTGCCATACGGTTGTACTTTTCAAATAAAGAGGCTGTATTTTGTGGGGGGAAAATAAATATGTTTCTCGATGTCTCTAGGGAAACTCAACTTCGTCGCAGGGCTTTTTTATCCTTAAGGCCCCGTGTCTTAGCTATTGGTGCCACATTTTTCCTTAAATTTCCTTGCAAATGTTTGGCAAAGACCCGCTTTTATTTGTTGTTGTTGTTTGAAGCTGATGCCTGCTGCCGCTGCAGACAGGAAAAGTGGCAGTGGTGGTGGCAGCGGGACGACTCACTGAGGTTTTTTTTTGTTTTATTAGGCAGTGTGAGGCAGCTGCCACTGGTCTGTTAGTGTTGCCCCCCCCCCCCCCCCCAGAAAAAGGTGTCGGTACACTGTACCATTGCCTACTGGTCCAAAAAAGCCATAGTGCTGAGGATGTTTTTAAATCAGATATGAGCACTTTTTTTAATTTGTTGCACCCATTCTTCATTTAGAATTCCCTGGTGAAACCAAGTTGACAGGTGAAATCATCAGCCGTGGCCGGAGATGGTTTGATTTGGCACATGGTCTGCTGTTGAATACCCCCACTCCCTTTATTTTTACCACAATGAATTTTTGTTTGAAAAGTTTATATGGTGTTTTGGTAGTTGTATGTTATGGTATGAGGGGGGCTGATAAGTCTTTGGCTTTGTAAAGAAACAAAAAGCTGTTTTGTGACATTTTGGCTTTAGACCTACAAAAAAAAAAGGTTACAATCATGAAATTTTGGCCAGTCGCATTCAAAACAATGAAATTTGACATGATATAGTTATTTTTAGCTAAAAAGTATGAGAAAGGGAAAGCCAAAGACTTATCAGATCCCTTGTATCTTGAACAATTCACAACATACTTCACATTCGTTACAATAGACAAACTTGAATTATATCTAATACTCAATACTGAATAACCAAAACATGTCATAACCCATATTACTTTATCTGCAAAAGAGTTTTACCACTTTATTAGGGGGCACAAAACATAGTAGAAAGTGAACTTCCCTAAGCTAACAGGAAAATGTTCCTCAGACTGCTCTAGATCTTTGGGAAAGCCATACTAACTTGAGGAAAGTGGGCAATGTCTTCTTGTGCATGTTGGATCAAGTAATGTGGCATGTGTGACAGACAGCTGCAACTGATGGGAGGCAAATACATGGCACAGAGGGCATGAAACAGCAGCACTCACCCTTAGGGCTTGCCTCTGAGGAAGGTCACACCATAGCTTTTCCCTGCTTATCTAATTCCAGCATAGGAGGCAAAACAAAACGTGGTAGAACCCACTACAAGATATCGAACCGTCTGTGCCCATATTAAATAATCTAACTGCTTCATCTTGCAACACCATGGACCTCATTCATAAAAGATTGTTCCTATAGACACTAAATGAAGAAATCCTGATGAGTCCATTATTTTTTTCAGATATAAAGCAGTCTGATGCCATATATGCAGCTACATATTTTCCTGTCATACCTGCCTACCAAACACTAGCTTTCAAAAGTCACAAGTTCTTTCACAAAGCAATGAATGGAGAGCTATGCTTACCATACAGCTTCAGGCAATCAGTGAGCTTCTTGGTTTCCACTCTGTATTGTCCGTTTTCCAGCATATAAAATATGTCTTGAAGTTCTTCTATAATGCCTGAGTCCACTCTTTTTGCTTTCTGAATTCTGTGGATGAAAATTGTACATGTAAATGAAATTGATTGCTACAAACTGATTTCTTTCCCCTTAATCACATGAAATATATGGATTTTATCCTACAAATACCTACAGATCTAGAATTGCAATTTTTTTATGAAAAAATGTTTTAGCAGTTAGTTTAAGAGAAAAGTTGATTAATAAAATTCTCAGCAATAGATGAAACACAGGAAACAATTGACTAAAGCACAAATACAATGACACATCAACTAAAACCTGGAACAGCGGTGTGGGGCTGTCAAGAAGGCTGCCTGAACAGTTTGCTGCTTTTCCTCATGGGTAAACTCAAAGCTAAAGCAAGACAGGGAAAGTTCTTTTTAGCACCACGACTCAGCCAAACTTGGATCCAATGGATCTTTATTTATATGGGCAGACCTCAGTGGTAAGCTCCAGTAAAGCTCCAACTGTATCAATGCGGCGGATGGTGGACATGTCATCCCTCTCGGAGGCAGACATCTCTCTATCCCCGGAGGAGCATCTCCCCTCCCACCTCTGGATCAATGGCATTTCTGGTGACTAGCACTGGTGGTTCCTGGCCAGAAAGCGGCGCAATGGATTCTACCATTTAAGGGAGTGCAGCTGCTGTAAATGCCGAAGAACCTGCTTCACCAGTTACTTTGGTTGTAGCATTCGGAGGATCTAGAGGAGAGGTTGAGTTAGGCAGCTTGAACAGTTCGAGTCTTAAGGCTCCTCCTGCATCTCACCCGGTATTTCCTGACATTCTGTCATCTGCAGTTACATAAGAACATAAGAAATGCCATACTGAGAGACCAAGATCCATCAAGCCCAGTATCCTGTTTCCAACAGCGGCCAATCCAGGTCACAAGTACCTGGTAGGTTCCCAAAAAGGCACACAGGTTTCACAATGCTTTTCTGGAGAAAGCAGTGGATTTCCCTGGTCCTCTGTAATAATGGTCCTCCAGGAACTTGCCAAATCTTTTTTAAACCCAATTATACTAACAGCTTTTACTACATCCTCCAGTAACAAATTCCAGAGTTTGATTATGCATTGCGTGAAAAATATTTTCTCTTACACTGTAGCTTCATTGAGTGTCCCCTAGTCTTTCTACGTTTTGATGGCATAAACAACCGATCTACTATTACCCGTTCCACTCCATTCATTAATTTATAAAACTCTATCAGATCTCCCCTCAGCAGTCTCTTTTCCAAGTTGAAGAGGCTTAACTTTTTAAGCCTTTCCTCATAGGGGTAACCTTCCATCCCCGTTACCATTTTGGTGGCTCTTTTCTGTACCTTTCCTAAATATACTATATCCTTTATAAGATATGGTGATCAGAATTGCACTTCAAGGTACAGTCACATCATAGAACAATACATAGGCATTATAGTATCATCCTTTGTTTTATTCTCTATTCCTTTCCTTATGATTCCTAGCATTCTATTTGCCTTCTTAAGCCCCATTGCACACTGGATGGGGGGTTTCAAGTATTATCCACAATGACACCTAAATCTTTTTCCAGGGTGGCCGTTCCTAATCTGGAACCATGCATTGTGGAATCGTAGTTTGGGTGTTTTCCTAGGTGCATAACTTTGCACTTGTCCACATGAAATTTCAACTGCCATTTGAACCTCCAGTCTTCCAATTTATAAAGGTCCTCTTGCAATTTTTCACAATCCTCTTGTGTTTTAACAACTTTGAATAGTTTTGTGTCATCTGTAAATCTGATAACCTTACTTGTTGTTCCCATTTCCTCATTTATAAATATGTTAAAAAGCAGCGGGCCCAGCACAGAAACCTGGGGTACTCCACTATTCACCTTTCTCCATTGAGAAAATTTGCCGTTTGGCCCTATCCTCTGTTTTCTATCTTTTAACCAGTTCCTGAGCCACAATAGTACACTGCCTCCTATCCCATGACTATTTAATTTCACCAAGGGTCTCTCCTGAAGGACCATATCAAAGACTTTCTGAAAATCCAGATACACTATATCGACTGGCTCACTTTTATCCTTGGCTTAAATTAATGTTGGCTTTCTCTCATTAAACCAGGTCTTTCTACATGTTTAGCAATTTTTTCTTTATAATAGTTTCTACCATTTTGCTTGGTACTGACGTCAAGCTCACTGGTCTGTAGTTTCCCGGATCACCCCTGGAACCCTTTTTAAAAATTGGTGTTACATTGGCTATTCTCCAATCTTCAGGTACTATAGATGATTTTTTTTGTATTAAAGTATTTTTATTAATACACAATCAATGAAACACCACAGTATAGTACTGAAAAATAAACAATGTCCATCAAACCCAGGCTGCATCAAACACGTGCCCGTACAAAACGTAAAATGGACACCCACTAATCCAATCTTATCCCACCCCTCCTCTTTTACCGGAGACCCCAAGAACAACAGATAGGAATAAACGTGATCAAATCCCTAGAAACCTCACTGATAGACCCCCCAGCAATGTTATCATACAGGCATATCCTCCCCTCCCCCCTCCCTTACCCCCCCTACCTCCCCTCCCCTCTCTCTCCCCCTTCATGCCCCACCCCTCCCTCCCTTCCCCCAATGGAACCTTACTCCCCACACTGTAGTTCACTACCTCAGCAACCCCCTTTGTCAAATCCTAAATTCGAATCCAAAATCCCAAATACATCAAATCATCGCTCCACTCCACGCTAGAGCCTGGTCCCCCCCATGACCCCCCACTACTCCAATGTCCCCCGCCTCCATTGAATAAAGGGCTGCCATTTACAGTGATATCCCTTTAGGTTATTGGTCATGCGCGCCTGCAATTCTGCCATTTGACTGACAAATACAACCCGCTGAAGCACTCGGTCCACCTCCAGGCAGCCCGTGGCCTTCCATTTATAAGCTATTTCCATCCTAACTGCAATGGAAATCATCTTCAACAAATAGCCCACCTCATGTTCTGGCTCCCCCCACTCCCCCAATAGTACATGCTCTGGCCGTAATTTCCCCTTCCACCCCAACATAGTCCCCACCACGCCCTGCATCCATTGCCATTGTAGCAGCAGAGCGCAGACAAACCAATGATACCAGGAGTCTGTTCAGAAGGTCCAAATCATTTATTTGTGCACAAGACTCTAGCAAAGTCAAATTCAAAATGGCTGAGTCCCTGCTGTTAGTAAAACAACAACTTTTATAGACTTTTTCTCCATTCTAGACATAGGCAAACTTTTCATTGGTCCCGGTAACCCCTCGTACACCATCTATTGGTCCCGGTACCGATATGGCTATCCAATAAGGGCCCCTGACTGGGCTTAGCACCTGGTTGCCCCCCTTTCAGTCCCAATTACAATGGACAGTTCTCTAACTTCGATACTTTTCTCCTCCAAGGTCGCTAACCAGCTGGAATATTGTGGGAAAGCACGGCACTGTAACCTTTCTTTCAGCAGAATTAATTAATTTCACAGAAGCTTCACCCTCTTATCAATACCAATTAAACCTTATTTTTCTATATTTTCTAAGTTTCGATTCTGCTTAGCTATACTTAATTGTGCTTAGTTAAGTTTCGATTCTATGGTAGCAGCATTTAGGGAAATGTGTAATTCCTCTGGGCCTCTCCACAGGCTTCATTTACAGGTCAAGCTGCTTAGGCCTGTCTGCTTATTTCAGACACCATGGATCATAGGCCTTCGCCTACCACACCATAGCCCTTGAACCACTGGGCACTCCCACCACACATGTAAATATGTGCCAATAGCCCCACATCCTTTCCAACAGTACGGTGCCTTGGTTTTATCGATCTCAGCCAATCGTTTGGGCGTAATGTACATGCGATAAAGCATTTTATAACAATGCTCCTGTACCTCCGCTGAACTGGACGCAATCTTAGTTGCCTCAAGGACCAACGCCCACCTTTCCTCATCCCAAGAGCCCCCCAGGTCCCGCATCCACGCCTCCTGATACGCCGCGTACCCACCTTCCCTTTCCAGTCCCCTATAGATCTTTGTTACAAGACCCCGAGATTCCCCCCTCGGAGGAGCACCCTTTCAAATGGGGAGCTGACTGTTCCTCTGCCCGCCCCCTTCAACGTGCTCTTTACAAAATGCTCCAATTGGCAGTACCTGAACCAATCACCATTCCCCAGGCCATATTGCCCCTGTAAGCACTCAAAAGTAGACAACTGGCCACTCTCCGTGAACAGCTGCCCCATCCACACCAAACCCTTATCATCCCATTTTTTATATAACTCAGCTCTCCCCCCCTCCTGAAAGCCACTACACTGTCTAATTTTCTGAAGAAAAATAGCCACTCTAGGCCCCACCAGCTGCGCCTTCTCCCTATTCCACACCTTTAAAGTAAGCGCTGTGAAGGGACTCTGCTGCGGCTCCTCACCCTCCATATCCCCCCTCCCCGGGCCTGTAAGCCACATGAAGGCTGCCAACTCCCGCTGCCCGCTCAGTGCCTCTTCTACTCGCACCCACCCTTGTACATCTGACCCACTCCTCCAATAAACAAGCGCCCGCAATTGTGCCGCTTTATAGTATCGCAGCAAATCCGGTACCCCCAGTCCCCCATCACTTCAAAGCTTAAACATCACCCTTCTATTTAGCCTGGGCGGTCGCCTCCTCCAGATGAAAGAGAAAATTCTTTGCTGCAACAACTTCAATTGTGCCACTGACAACTCAATGGGCAATGCCAAGAACAAATAAAGCATCCTAGGCAACAAGTTCATTTTAACGATGGCAAGTCGCCACACCCAGGAAAAAGAGGGCCTATCCCACCTCACCAGCTCATTCAAAAGTTCAGCAACTAAAGGATCGTAATTTAATCTTCTCAATTGCTTCCAATCACTACAAATCCAAACCCCTAAATATTTTAACTTCTGCTTAGCCCACCGAAAGGGATAGTCCTGCCTCAACTGAGCCTCCAAATTAGAACCCAACTGAATCTTCAAGATCTCAGTTTTACCCATATTCATTTTATAGCCCGAAACCAAGCTATACCCCCGTATTTCCGCCAATAACACTGGTAACGACTCTGCAGGCCTACTCACAGTGTAAATAATATCATCAGCGAAAAGAGAAATTTTATATTCTCCAGTACCCACGGGAATACCCTTAATTAAATCATGCTCTCTAATTCGTTGTGCTAAAGGCTCAATCACCAGCGCAAATAGCAGTGGTGACAAAGGACACCCCTGCCGAGTGCCCCGTCCCAATTCAAACTCTTCTGAATATGTACCATTCACTCGGATCTGAGCTCTCGGCTGATCATACAATGCGCCAATCCACTTTTATTTATTTTATTTATTTTATTTATTTATTTAACTATTTCTTTTATACCGCCCCTTCCAGAGATCAAGGGCGGTTTACATATAACAGGTTAACAGTCTTGTACACAGTTTGTATACATTTTACATAGAACAATAGAATTCAACTATTTACATTGAACAGTAATATAAACTTTGTAGGTATTAAAGGAAAAACAAAAAGCAGAAACATCTTTTAGGTATTAAAGCAAGAACTTTGTAGGTATTAAAACAAACACATCTAACTTTTTACAAATGTATATTTACAGTGTGTGGTGTGTGTGTTGTGTGGGTCAGATATTGGTGTAGGTGTTGGAATTTAGTTCCTTTTTATGTCGTCTTGGGGCGTGTGTGTGGAGGGAGGGGGAACATAAAGGGCCATTCAACCCTATCGAACGCCTTCTCAGCATCCACTGTCATTACCAAGGAGTCCACCTTTGCTGCCTGGGCTGCCCAAATAACTTTTGAAACCCTGCCCCAAGCCCCATTTTCTGCAAGACAGCGAACATAAAGGGCCATTCAACCCTATCGAACGCCTTCTCAGCATCCACTGTCATTACCAAGGAGTCCACCTTTGCTGCCTGGGCTGCCCAAATAACATTTAATAACTTCCGAATGTTATCACTGGCTTGCCTACCGGGAATAAAACCCATTTGATCATTATTTATCAATTTAGGCAGAAAATTCTGCAAGCGGGTAGCCAAAACCTTTGCAAGAATCTTTGCATCTAAATTAATGAGAGAGATAGGTCGGTATGATTCACTGACCCCTTATCCTTCCCCGGTTTAGGCACCAAGGCTATACCCGCCACTGCCATTGACCTCGGGATTCACCCCATTAAAGACCCTAGTAAGTTCACCACAAATTTTGGCATTGAAAGTCTTATAAAATCGGGCCGTAAGACCGCCCAACCCCGGTGCTTTGCCCTCCTTAAGGCCACTGATTGCCTCTCGCACCTCCCCATCCTCAATCGCCCTGTCCATCCACTGCTGTTCCATCTCCTCCAACTTCGGAAGATTACGATTTTCCAAATATTGTCCAATCTCCACCTCCGACCCGCTCTGCTCCGCCTTATACAGAGCTCTGTAATACCTACTAAAAATCGTCTGAATGTTGACGGTGCCATGCTCCCACTCACGCCTCTCATTTTTCAGCTTATACAACTGCTGCTGTACAAGCCTTTTTTTAAGTTGCCGATCTAAGTAACGGCCTGGTTTATTGCCCCCTACATAATAAGCATGCTGCAACCTTTTCATTTGGAAGGCCAGATCCCCCAATCTTAATGCCTCCAGATCCTCCTGCACCCTAGTCAACTGCTGTAAGGCCACCCTACTCCCCGTCATCTGGTGCTCGTGGAGTAACTTATGCAACTGAGCTCTCAACCTATCCTCAGCCACTTCTGCCTGCTTCTTCTGTTTTACCGCCATTGCTATTAAACGCCCCCGGACTACCGCTTTCATTCCGTCCCACACTATCTCCCGGGACACTTCCGCTCCTACATTAAGTTGAAAGTACTCTCTAATGCAGTCCCTCAGGCTGGCCACCCCCTCCTGCCAATAGCGATTCATTCAATCTCCAAAACCGGAGTCCAGTATGCTGTTTATAAAATGCAAGAGCAAGCATTACCGGAGCGTGATCCGTCCACGACACAACACCAATATCAACAGAGCCCACCCTGTCTAACCAGCTCGAGTCAATCCACAGCATATCGATTCTGCTGTACGTTCGATGAGGGTGTGAGAAAAAGGTGTAAGCTTTCTCTCCAACATGGCTATACCGCCAAACATCTACCAATCCCAATGCTGCCATCAGTTTTGCCAATTTCTTTCTTCCCAGTTTATCCCACTTCCGTCCCCCTCCCGAGGAGTCCAAGCGTGGATCCACAACTACATTAAAATCCCCACCTACTACCAGGCTCCCCCTTTTGTGCTCCTCTATAATTAGAAGAAGACGGTCAAAAAAGGGGCCTTGAGGTATATTAGGCGCATATACACAACAGATGGTAACCTCTCTCCCTTCCAAAACCCCCCGCCAAAGAACATACCGCCCTTCCCAGTCTTGAATAACTTCCTTAGTGTCCACCAAAAGGTCCTTGGAGAACAATATCCCCACACCCCCTTTTTTATAGGAACTTTGGTTGGCAGCAAAGAAACCTCTATCATATTTACCCTGATACAGTCTCCCCCCCCCCCCCCGAGAGCTTTTTAAATGAGTCTCCTGCAGCAGGAGTACATCCGCCTGAACTCGGGCACCCTCTCTTACCACTGCCCGCCTCTTTTGCCAGGAATTGAGACCATGCACATTAAGCGTGAGGATCTTTAATTCACGTTCCATGTTCATGAATCGCTCCTGCTTCCAAAGCACCCAGTTCCATAGAGACCTCCCACCCCCGCCCTACCCCCCACCCCCCAACACTTATCAGAATAGGAATACCCTCCCCCCCTCCCTCCTCCCCACCCCTTCAACACCCACCCCTACAGCCCTCTACCGTGCCCGCTCCTCCCACATCCACCCCCTTCTGGACACCCCAAACCCAGTGTCTACTACACCCCCCACCCGCCTACCTTCCCTCTCTCCCCTAGCCAACTCCAGCGAAACTCCCAACCCCATTTCACTAAACAACATATGCAGACTCAAATACAATTTCTCCCCTGCCTCCCCCCTCACAATATCACCACATCAACCTTCCCCACAGTACAAGCAAATTTACATTTCATCCCTCAACTGCGGAAGGGTGTATTCCGCTCCCCTCGAGTAGATTTCCTCCCCTGTCTGTCCACCCGGGTCCACCTTTTGTCTGGAACTCGCTGCTGCATACCACCCATCTTCTCCAGCTCCGGAATCCTCTGAATGCCAGCCTCTTTCATGGCCTCCTTTAGTGCCAGCAAGGTCTCCGCACGTCTAGTCATCCCGTTCATGGTGAAGGCAAGCCCCGCCGGAAAAAGCCACTTGTATCTTATATTGTCCTCTCGCAATAGAGTAGTAAACTCCCTCCAGGACTTCCGGCACTGCAGCGTGGCTGCGGCCAAATCAGCATATATAGCAACTTCAATTCCTTGCCATTTAAACCTTCCCATGGAGCACATCTTACTAGCTATTTTGTCCTTAATCAGGTAGTCATGGAAGCAAATGATAATGTCCCGTCGCGCTGCTCCAATCGATCTGTGTGCTCAGTCCAGCACCACCTCTACCACGTCCTCCCCAGCCTCTCTCAGGACCACTTCACAGATAGCTTTCGCTGTTTTCATGCAAGCTCTGTACTCATCTATTTCAGGGACACCCTTTATGCGCAAATTCTGTCGCCTGGCTCTGTTCTCCAGATCTTCCAGTTTCAATTCCAGGCGCACCTTGTCCTCCTCCATACTTTTCATCTTTTGTTCCAACGATTCTGTGTGCGCCTCCAATGTCTCAAGGCCTCCTTCAACTTCTGTCACCTGGCATCCAACTTCGGTTATATCAGCTCTGAGCTGGGAGAACATACCCTCCACCTCCCCTTTAAATCCAGCAATGTCCACTTTATTCTCAGTAAACCACGATTTAAGTTCTTCCTTTGTTATAGCTCCAAGAGCACTCATAGCAGAGGGGTCCTGCTTACTGGACTCAGGTACTGCCACACTGTCGGATGGGCCTTCCGTCATCTACTTATCTCTCTCCTGAGGCTCTGCTCATACACTCCCATAAGCAAATTCTCTCAAATCTACCATTTTCTTTCTGGTGGACGCCATATCGCAGCTACTGCTGCCACCCACCTCCACTGCTAATGTCCTGGCCGTTTCCACCTTCTATTGTCAACCAGGCCGCAGTACTCCACATTGACCACCAGATGGCGCTACACAATCACTACTGCAGAACCATGTGCTCAGTTTAAAAAGCAAAACAGCAACTCTGTATAGTGGAGCCAACAATTAACAGACTCAGGACAACACATTCACTCCACTGCAGTCTTGCCCGATGCCCTCCTCCTAGGACGGTCCAAATCAGCAGCCCCCACAACGATATACACAGGGGTAAAGTATACCGGCACACAAAGTCCACTGTGAGTAATTTTCCCACCGTTGGCTCCAATCAACTCTCTCTTCTCCACGCCATGCGTTAATGGCTGCCTCTGAAGTCTCCGAGACAGGATCGGCCCAAATTTCACTAATATGTAGCAGCGAAGTGCAAACAATGAATAACACCAGGAGTCGATTGCAGGTTCCAAGCCAATTTATTGTGCACAGGCTCAGGCAGGTCTATGTCCAAAAGTGACTGAGCAATGGAGTCCAGGAGCAAATTCCTTATATACAATTTTCACAGTTTGGTACAGGCAAACTTTCTATTGGTCCCAATGCCCCCTGCACCCGTCCAATCGGGGACCCTCTCTGGGCCTGGCTCCTTGTTCCCCCTTTCAGGCTTATTCTAACAAAAGCATAGTCTTAGACATAGATACATTTCTACTTCAAGGACATTTCTAGCTCAGAGAATGCAAGGTCAGAGCAAACCAAGCATAAAGAACTTACACAAACTTCATGGGAGAAGGAAAGGAACTTTCAAAAAGCAGTTTAAAGCAGATTTCTAAACTTTGGTTCTTTTCAACACTACTCCCAAGCGGGGGTTGGGATCTAGGCCCAGTTTACAGGCCATAGCCTACCACATTCCCCCATTTGATTATTCGCAACCCGAATAGGTGAGGGTGAGAAATTAATCACACATCAATGGTATCTCAGACTAAGGCTTCTTCCCTGGGTATAGCCTGATACTGCCACATGGCTAGTATGCCGGTTGCTGCCGTTCAACCGTACTTTCTATGATGGAGAGAAACATGCGGAAGCAAAGGGGTAGGAAACATGGGAGGAGCAAGCACATAGTTGCTATGATGATCACTGCAAACTTTATAGTTTTTAATCTTCCAAGTCCAGAAAATAGAGATCCCAGTGAGGTTTAATCCATTCCACGTCTGAATTGGCACATGTGCTAATCTGCGTATATGATCTGCTATTTCTTCAACAACCTGACCTTGATCATCAATTTGTAAACAATTAGTTAGATTAAACTTCCCCCATACTCCACCCTCAGATGCTAGCAAATAATCAAGTGCTAAACTATTCTGGTAAATAGCTGTACGCATCTGAGTGCTTTGCTTGGCTAAAAGAGTTAGTGCTTTACTCGTTTCATTAGTTATAATTTCTACCACAGCTTGCAAGCGTATAATACGATTTATCATATATGCAGGGGTGCGGTATCCCCAAGAGCCATCCTGTGCCCTAGTAACCGGGCCATAATATTCAATTATCCTTTCAGGTGGCCACTCATCATTATTCCACTTATCCCACTGACCTATTTTCAGGGTGCTGTGTTTGTCAACCATTGTAGATGGGGAAACCGAGCTGCTCCCCTTGAGTAAGAGGAATGAGGAAGAAGGAGGGTCGTATTGTCCCCAGAACACATGCCCCT
The DNA here is from genome assembly GCA_033557465.1 of Ichthyophis bannanicus. Taxonomy (NCBI): domain Eukaryota; kingdom Metazoa; phylum Chordata; class Amphibia; order Gymnophiona; family Ichthyophiidae; genus Ichthyophis; species Ichthyophis bannanicus. The sequence goes on from CM066038.1 coordinate 349,606,247, forward strand.
CCCCAGTTAGTAGGGAGCTGGGCATACGCCCGAGTGCCACAATCCAATAAAGCCCTAGAGGGGCCTCCCATGTGCTAGGAGAGGTAAGGTCAGTCCAGAGCCTAGCAAGATGAGGGAAAGTGATCAAAGGATTGGAGGGATCAGGAGCCTTTACACCAGACCACCAAGAGGTCCTCCGTGTGGTAGCATTATAAATCCGTTGGCTAAGGCAAACTAGTTGTCCTACTTGGATGGTAAACTGTGGTCCTGTACGGACAAAGCAGAGACGGCCAACAATATTGTTGGTCAATACCCATTCACTTGTGATTTTATTCAAAGCAGTCTGGTTGAATGGGATGGAGTAGTTCAATTCTTTTGCCTCCCAGGGCCACTGATCTCCCATTTTAGTCCCCCCACAGAAGAAGCAATTAGAAATGTGGAGGCTAGAAGCTCCAGCTCCAGCTAGTTCAATGAATAGATTCTGGGTAGTCTGGGGGAAGTGTTATCTCGGTCTGCATGGCTTCATAGTAGGTATGGTGAATCTGGTAAGGTGCGGAAATGCGGGTTTTAGTATTAAGCTGTATGTACACATAGGTTCCATGGTCAGTTCCCCGACCTGCTATACGTAAGCCAAATCAATGCCCCTGTTTCCAATGGCTAGGGTTAAACACAAGAAGTTTTAAAGGGTTACAAGTGTCTTTTGAACACTTGCTGGGTTCGAGCAACGGACGTCGCTCTAAATTGGCTGTTTGATAATCGCCCTGTTGCCCCTGAAGTCCATTTGACCAGGTAGCATAATATACACACTCCCACTTAGGGCAAAAGTAGTCATCTTCAGATGCTGTAACATAACTAACTGAGTTAGGTGTCCTAGTACATTTTCCCCACCTATAAGCTCCCTCGGGACACATGTATTTATCATTATGATAATAGGTACGTACATTGTCAGATCCGCAGCTATAATAACCATTTCTATTAATAGCTTCACAAGCCTCAAAGTAAAGAGGGGCAGGTTTGGTGGGATCTGAGAGCTGTCGGGTAGCATTTAGGAGGGCCCCATTCTCGTTGTTCCATCGTAATTCTAAGACATGATATAAGGGGTTTTGTTGGGGGTTAAAACAGGTTTTCACTTTCCCTTTGGTGCAGATACTTAATTCTGTACCATTCTACATACATTTACTGACTACACCAGTGCAAGAGTAGTAGGACTGATAGAGTAAAGTCCGAGTGACCCTTGTTCCAGTTCGGGCAGTAGTTATACCAGCAGCACAGGGAGGTAAGGCAAGTGCCACACTGAGGGACCTCAGGGTTACCACAAAAATAATAGAAAGGCAAAGGCACAGCATAATTAAGGCAATTGAATAAACTGGTTTAAATGTCTCTTCTCTTTCTACTCAAAGTCTCTTATTTCCACAGCTTCCACCGTACGTAGACCTGTCAGCTTCCAGGGGTGACAGGAGTAGGGTTGTAGAGTCCTCAAGCTTCTGCCATACGTAGACCTGCCAGCTTCCAGATGGGTGGCAGGAGAAGGGCTGTAGATCCTCACAGCGGTGATTTTCTTTGCAGCGTAAGTCTCAATGGTGATTCCGGATTGTTTGTTGACGTCCAGTGACAAATTTCAGTAAATGCCGCTGGCTTTACTCGACTGTAGTGAATCCAAGAGTCTATTTCTGCCACTTGAACTGCTGTTGACGTTGATAGTATGACAACATATGGTCCCCTCCAGTGAGGTGCTAACGGTGTCTTCTTCCACTCTTTGATCCACACCGAGGCCCCAGGCTTAAAAGGATGCAGTGGTTCAGTCAGACTGATGGGCAACTGGTCCTGCACCCAGGTATGGAGACTCTGCAAAACAGAACCTAGAGCCAACAGTTCTTGCCTAGTGATTTCAGATCCAATCTGATGCATATCCCCTTTTATCCCTTGAACTATGGGTGGGGGGCGTCCATACAGAATCTCAAAAGGGGAAACTCCTAATGACTTGGTGGGGGACTTCCTTCACGTATCCTGAGAAGGGCTATAGGGAGAGCCTGGGGCCATTTCAGATGAGCTTCCTGACATAGTTTGGACAACTGGGACTTCAGGGTCCGATTCATTCGCTCTACCTTCCCTGAACTCTGGGGTCTATAGGCTGTATGTAACTTCCACTGCACTTGCAGAGCGTGGGCTAACTGCTGAGTCACTTGTGATACAAATGAAGGTCCATTGTCTGACCCTATGGCCAAGGGTATTCCGAACTGGGGAATGATCTCATGGAGTAGAACCTTGGTGACTTCTCTGGCCTTCTCAGTCCTGGTGGGGAAAGCTTCCACCCACCCAGAAAATGTACAGACTAGAACTAACAGGTAATGATATCCGTGCGCTAGTGGCATTTCTGCAAAGTTTACTTGGATGTTTCCCATGGGGGTAACTCCCACTGACTGAACTCTTGGGGGTGGGTTAGGACCCTGCCGGGCATTATTCTTTGCACAGATTACACATTGTCGGGCTATTGAGGCGGTCAGGGGTCCTAACAGTGAGATAGAGAAATAAGGTTTCAAAGCTTTCTCCATCGCAGTTTTCCCATAGTGTGTGGCTTGGTGGAAAGCTTGGCCCCATTCCATGGGAGATCATTCCACTCCTTTGGTGGCCTGGTACAATGGCTTTGCCAAGAACGCAAAGTTGGCTATCCATATTCGGCAGTAGCCTGCAGCTCCCAAGAAGGCCCTCACCTGCTTTTTGGTGGTGGGGGTATGGATGCGGCACACTGCTTCCTTCTGCTCAAGTCCCAATCTCTGGACTCCTCAGGACAGATGGAATCCCAGGTATTTTACCTCTGTCTGGCACAACTGCGTCTTGGCTCTGGAGACCTTGTATCCAGCTTCATTCAGGAGGTGCAAGAGATCACTGGTGGCTTGCACACATTCAGTTTTGGAGTTGGTGGCTACAAGCAGGTCGTCTACATACTGGAGCAGGATTCTCTTTCCTGGAGTCACAGAGTAACTTGAAAGATCTTGATTAAGAACAGCACTAAAGATGGTAGGTGAGTTCTTGAATCCTTGAGGTAACCGAGTCCAGGTGAGTTGGCCTCGTCTTCCTGTGGTCGGGTTCTCCCATTCAAACGCAAACAGGAGTTGACTGGTGGATGCCAGGCGTATGCAAAAGAAGGCATCCTTTAAATCCAAGACAGTGAAGTAAGTAGCTTCAGGAGGAATCAGTCCCAGGAGAGTGTAAGGGTTTGGTACTACTGGATGTATGGTCTCAACTGCATTATTCACTCGTCTCAAATCCTGCACTGGGCGGTAGTCACCTGTCCAAGGCTTCTTAACTGGGAGGAGGGGGGTATTCCAGGGCGATTGGCATTCTCTAAGGAGTCCATACTGTAGTAGTTTCTTTATATGACGATGAATGCCTTCGATTGCTGGTCGTGGGAGAGGATATTGTCTCACATGCACTGGTTCCGCTCCTGATTTGAGGGTGACAAGCACAGGGGCTATGTTTTTCGCTAGGCCAGGAGGATTATCCTCCGCCCACACTCCGGGCGGAGCTGAAATGCTGGTAGGTATACTGGGGCTGGCTGCTTTGGATAAAAGTGAACTGTAGAACTGCCATTATTCTTCTCGGGGGACAGTCAGCACCATCAGGCCAGCAGATTTTGAACTCAAAGTCATTTCCATCTTTCCCCCTTCAACAAAGGATATTTGCGCTTGGAGTTTGGCAAGCATATCCCGGCCCATGAGGGGAATAGGGCATTCAGGCATATACAGGAACTGGTGCGTGATTTTCTGTCCCCCTAGTTCACAGGTGCGGTTCTGCAGGAACGGCTTAGTGGTTCTGGTTCCCGTGGCGCCGACGATAGTGACAGATTGAGAAGACAAAGGAGCCACCCGCTCAGCCACCACTGAATGTTCGGCCCCCGTATCTACCATAAAGTCCATATATTGGTCCCCGATCTTTAAACTGACCATAGGCTCCTGGGGACCCAGAGAAAACGTGGAGCCCAGCCTGACCTAGTCTTCATCCGTGTAGTAGCCCTCAACAGTTGCCACTTCCTCTACAGCGGCTTCTCCCTGTTGGAACTGTGTGCACTGCATTCCTCCCCGTTGCCAGAATCGCCCCCCTACTCTCCAGATGCTCCCTCCTCCCCTCCAGGAGGCGGAGCCAAGATTCGGGCATTCGTTCTTCCAATGTCCTTCTTCCTTACAGTAGGTGCACTGATTCGCACCCAATGGGGCCCGTTCATCTCCTCGGCCCCTTCCACGTCCTCGGGTCCTTCTGTTAGAGAAACTTCCTCCACGTCCTTCAACTAGAGCTGCAGCAAGAAAATTGGCTTTCTTCTTCATTTTACGTCCACTTTCCCTCTGACGTTCTTGATCACGATTCACAAACACTTTCTGGGCAACTTCCATTAACTGTGCTGTATTCATGCCCGCAAATCCTTCCAACTTTTGCAGTTTCCGCTTTATGTCTCCCTGGGACTGACTCACGAATGCAGCGTTCACCATATGCAAATTCTCCTGGGCCGTTGGATCATATAGGGTATAAAGTCTATATGCTTCAGATAAACGCTCATAGTAGGCCGCTGGACTTTCATCTGGGCGCTGGAGGATTTCCGATACTTTTCCAACATTCATGGCCTTCTGGCCTCCTCTCTTCAGGCCCTGCAGTAGGGCCTGGCGAAACCTAGTTAGGGCCGTTGCCCCGGTAACACTGTTCGGATCCCACCCAGGATCGTCATTTGGAAAATCTGCGGCGGCCGCCTGTCGGGGATCTAGGTCTCTCCCGTCTACAGGGTTCTCTTCCAACCATCGAGTGGTTGCTTGCATGATCCGTGCTCGCTCTTCAGTCGCAAAAAGGGTGGACAGAAGCTGGCGGCAATCAGACCAGGTAGGCTGAAGGGTCTGCATAATATTAGACATCAATTCAGTCAGATCTTGGGGCTTTTCTGTATAGGAAGCATAATGCGTTTTCCAGTTCAATAAATCTGTGGTGGAGAAGGGCACATAAACAAGACTAGTTGGCCCCGCCACAACCTGGTCGTTTTCATTGAGAATAGGTAATCCTGGGACCTGGCGCAATGGCATTTGGCGAGCATCTTTATGGCCCGCCGCCATGCTTCTGAGAGCGTAATGCAGTTTTGCGGGCCTGGCAGTGGTTCCCCTGCTAGGATCTGGGACAGTAGGTGACCCCGAACTGGTAGATGATTCCCCGCTTGCAGTTTCTTCAGTGGACCGCGGTTCTGCCGTGGAACTCCGGTCGGGACTGGGATTCCTGCTTGGAGGGACATGTACTTCTTCTGGCGACGGAGGTGACTGACGGACTGGGGGTGAATTGGCTGGAGGGGGTCTCTCTACATCAGGCTCTGCCCGGGGTGGTGGTGGAGCTGAGGGAACTGGCCTATAAAGAAACTGGGGCGGATGGGTCAGGATGTCTGGAGATTCTGGGGTAGAGTAAATGGGTGGCTTCTCTTCTCTAGCCCTCTGGACCCCCTTCGCAGTTGCTACCATTATCCTGCACTGTTCCTCGCGGCAGCGCTTTATCCAAGGGGGTTGTCTTTCACAAATATCTAACCAGGAGTCTATATAAGGGAACTGGTCAGGGTGATATCTACACACAATCCTATGCACTCGGGATACAATTCTAATATCAAAAGTACCCCCAGGTGGCCACACGGCGTCCAGCACCGGCCACTCCCTATCACACAGTATTTCTAATCGGGACGGAGACATTTTCATTCCGTAGTCACCGTTAAATCCCTTCTTAAAATTCTTGATCATACATTTCAGTGGAGTTTGCACAGACTCCGCCCCTCCCATTATGATGTACACAACAACAGACAGGAGGAACGGGTGGTTGGGCTGTAGGTAAGGGGTCCGTACAGCCCTAGGAACAAATAGGTAGACAAACACCGAACGCTTCCTCCTTTTCGCGACCTGGACGCGGTCGCCCGGCCAGGAACTGCGCTACTCAGGAGTCCGCTCTCACTTGGTCTGTGTTTCAAGACCTCTCATTCACTCACACACACATCATGCTAGCAACGTTTTTCCAAATTCCCAGGCCTACCTTACTAAACCAAGAGGGCCGTCGTTTCGTCCTCGCGCATACTCATGCAAGGATTACTCAGACATGCCCTGAGAGGTGATCAGGCTCTCGGTACCTTATTCCATGCCAATTCAGTCTCGCGTATACTCATGCAAGACTTTCCCAAACCTGACTAACTAAGAAACAAGCGAATTTCTACTCACCAGATCCGGTGCCCAATCCTGGACTCCCCTCGGGTTCGGAGGTGTTGGCCGGCCGGACCCAGTAGCCCGCCGAGGCAGGGCGGAACCCTCTTAGATACAAGAGGACCGATGGCGCCTGAGGTTTCCCCCGTGGTCAGACAGACACGGTTCCAACCGGGCGAAACCTTGAGGCGATAATACGTGGTATATTCACTTGAGTACCATTCACGTACCGCACTTTCTCGGCCAACGCACCAGGAATATGTAGCAGCGAAGTGCAAACAATGAATAACACCAGGAGTCGATTGCAGGTTCCAAGCCAATTTATTGTGCACAGGCTCAGACAGGTCTATGTCCAAAAGTGATTGAGCAATGGAGTCCAGGAGCAAATTCCTTATATACAATTTTCACAGTTTGGTACAGGCAAACTTTCTAATGGTCCCAACGCCCCCTGCACCTGTCCAATCGGGGACCCTCTCTGGGCCTGGCTCCTTGTTCCCCCTTTCAGGCTTATTCTAATAAAAGCATAGTCTTAGACATAGATATATTTCTACTTCAAGGACATTTCTAGCTCAGAAAATGCAAGGTCAGAGCAAACCAAGCATAAAGAACTTACACAAACTTCATGGGAGAAGGAAAGGAACTTTCAAAAAGCAGTTTAAAGCAGATTTCTAAACTTTGGTTCTTTTCATCACTACTCCCAAGCGGGGCTTGGGATCTAGGCCCAGTTTACAGGCCATAGCCTACCACACACACACCTGTCTGCATCCACCTCTGGGCCACAGCAACTTCTACCATCTCACTTCCTGACTGAAGCACTGAGGGGACCTGTTCTTTTGAGTGCATTCAGGGAAGGTGGGGTGGGGGGGGGCATTATTTCATATCTTGCATCGGGCAGATTGTCTTGAGCCATCACTGGGTCCAGAGATCGAGCCTAATGTACCCACTTAGGGCGTGTGGAGAGAGAGAAGATCCTGAAATACCAATAAATGCAGTCAGAGACCAAGAAAATGTAAGAGAAAGATACAGAAATATATCCTATTGTACTGAGAGCCGTGGACCTGATTAAGAAGAATTTTCAATTGTACCTTGACAAGTTGCATATAAATGTTAGATCTTATTAACTCCAGAAGGAAGCTTTCTTTAGCATGATGCAAATACTACAGCGAGCATTATCAGTAAATCGGAAAGGCTGAGATCATATTCCACATACCCTGGCTGAGGAGTAAGGTTCATGACTGTCATGGTATGCACAAAGATAACTAGCATCCCAAAGCTAAGTGGCTGTTGAAAGTGGTTTCCTGAGTGGTCCTCCAGTTTAGTCCTCCACATCCGGGTAGTGCACCTCCTCCTGCAGCCTGGAGACTGGACCAATCAGAATCTTCCTCTGTCAGGATGTATGCTGTCGGAGCTCCCATCAGCCCCCAGTGTGTCCAGTCTCCTTGCAGCTGGAGGACGTGTGTGCCTGCTTTAGGCTCACTTAGGGACGTTTAGAGGCAACACTAGAGAGTTAGTTTTGGGTTTTTTTCTTTCTCCCTCCTATATTTCTTTGATTTCTTTTTATTAGGTAGCTATCTCTTTAAAAAAGAAAAAAAAAACAGTTCAGCGGTGACTGAGGAGCCGGTCTGCACTGCCCTTCTGCCCTTTCTACTGGGGTGTTAGTTGCAGTTGGGGTGATTGGATCTCTCCTCCTGGACTGCACGGTGGAGAGATCTGCATTTGCCAGCACTCTGTTTGGATCGGGGGAAGTCTTGTTGTGTCCTGGCTTCCTTTCTTAGCGATCCCCGGTGCCTTAGCCTTGATTGACAGCCCGGATCGGCAACGCATTCCCGCTCTAGATTCGAGCGGGGGGAGTCTGCAGGTGCTTCTCCGACTGTGCGGTGAGTGCTTTCTTGTGAAGGAGCTGCTTTTGCTTCGCATTGCCGTTTTAATTTCTTTAGTTTGTTTTGCTTCTTTTATCGCGCCATTTTTTCGCCGCCGAAAAATGTGCCGGCGGCCATTTTCGGGCTCCATTTTTTCCTGCTCTATTTTGCATGTTGGGCACAGCTTTCCACTGCGTTTTTGAGCATTTTTAGGCTGGCGTTTTTGGTTGTTGGCTCCTAACAATTCTTTCTGTGTGGTTTGAAAAAAAAAAAAAAAAGAAAGAACAGCGTTTTGCACAGCAGCTTTTTTCCTTTAGGGGGCTCAGTGGTGCACTGCTCCCTGGAGTGGATCTTCGACCTGCATGGCTGCCCGACCGCAGTGTGTGATCTGCAGGTCGCGCAGGGGGGCTGTGGCGGACTCTGGTATTTGCAGGGGCTGCGCCTCAGTTTCCTCGGACTTGGAGCATCAAATGGAACACAAGAAGTTGTCAGACCCAGAAAGTCCGGCTGTCCAGACGGAGCGGAGGCCTTCGCCTGACCCCCTACCTTCTTTCTCTGCGGTCCCTCCTAAGGGACAGGTTGATCCGTTACCGCTTGATGCTCCTGAGTCTGCCTTCCCCGATTTTTCCCCGGACTTTGTCCTGCTTATGCACCAGGCCTTTCGATTGGGGCGCTCGGGCAAGTTGCCAGAGGCCTGGCCATCGCCCCTTCCCTCCTTGAAGGGAGAGGAGCCCCGGAGAAAACTCCAGCCTTCCGCCAAACGCTTGAGATCATTGGATCTGGAGCGCGACGACCTGAGCTGGCCTGATCAGGATGCGGATCTGGATGCCGATGTTGGAGTGGTGGAGCTTGAGGACGGTGAGATCCCCGAGCAGGAGGATCAGGCCCACATTATTCGGGTGTTTCGTAGAGAGGAGCTGGTGCCTTTGATTACGGAGTCTCTTCAGACTCTTAATCTAGCGGCCGCATGTCCTATCGAAGATGACGGGTTGGAAGATCCTCTCATTCAGGCGGTGCGGGACTCGCAGGTGGTCTTTCCGGTACACCGGGTGGTCGAGCAAATGATTCAAACTGAGTGGGATCAGCCTGAATCAGGTCTGAAGGGGATTCGGACTATGAACCGTCTGTATCCCCTCGCGGACAAGGATAAGGAGAAGTTTAAGTCGCCACGGGTTGATGCCGCTGTTTCGGCGGTGACCAAGAAGACCACGATCCCTGTAGAAGGCAGTGCAGTGTTAAAGGATGCACAGGATAAGAAGGTGGATGGTTTGTTGAAACAGGCCTTCGAGACTAATGCTTTATCTCTGCAGGCCTCTATTTGTGGTGCTTGGGTGGCTAGAGCTTGCTTGCGTTGGGCGCAGCATTTGCGGCAACTTTCCGGCTTAGATCAGCAGGGGTTGCTGGAAGTGACCCGCTTAGAGTCTGGGTCGGCCTATTTGGCGGATGTGCATTATGATTTGATCAGAACCCTGGCGAATAGTATGGCGTCCTTGGTGGCGGCGCGAAGGTCTGTTTGGTTACGGAATTGGGCGGCCGACGGATCTTCTAAGTCTCGCCTCAGTAAGCTCCCGTTTAAGGGCAAACTGTTGTTCGGAGATGATCTGGATAAGTTAGTTAAGGAACTCGACAAGTCTAAGGGCGGTCGACTACCGGAGGATAAGCCTAAGCTGCCTAGAAACTTGCCGACAGTTCGGGGTCAGTTTCGGGATTTTCGCAGGTTTCGTTATCCCAGCGCGGCCGTTTTGGCGCACGGTCACAGGGCTTTCGCGGTTTTCGAGGAGCGGGAAGAGGTTTTTTGGCAGCTTCCTCATCTTCCTCCTCTTCCTTTAGTCGAAAGCCGCAATGAAGTGAGGCGGGCTCCGGAGGGAAGTTTAGTCATCGGGGGTCGTCTCCGGGACTTTCTTCCTTCCTGGGCCCAAATAACCTCAGATCAATGGGTGCTGGAAATAATCCGGGAGGGTTATGCGTTGGAGTTCGCCTGCCCGCTTCCGGATTCCTTTGTCCTTTCTCCCTGCAAAGGCGAGCAGAAGACACGAGCCATTCGGTTGACACTGCACCATCTTTTGGCCCTGGGAGTGGTGGTCCCCGTTCCTCCTTCTGAGCATGGCGGCGGTCGTTACTCTATTTATTTTGTGGTGCCAAAGAAAGACGGTTCTCTCCACCCAATTCTGGATCTCAAGGGCGTAAATCGTTTTCTTCGAGTACCGCACTTCCGGATGGAAACCTTACGATCCGTCATCGTGGCGGTGCGTCTCGGGGAATTTCTCACGTCTCTCGACCTCTCGGAGGCCTATTTGCACATTCCCATTTGGGAGGCTCATCAAAAGTTCCTGCGGTTCGCCTTCCACTGGGGCCATTTTCAGTTTCGCGCCATGCCCTTCGGCCTGGCCACAGCTCCACGCACATTCACAAAAGTGATGGTGGTGGTTGCGGCGGCCTTGCGAAAGGAGGGGATCTTAGTCCATCCATACCTCGACGATTGGTTGATTCGAGCGAAATCCCACGAGGAGAGCATGCGGGTGACGGCCAGAGTAGTTGCGTTGCTTCAATCCCTCGGCTGGGTGGTCAACGAGAAGAAAAGTCGTCTGGTGCCCACTCAATCACTTGAATACCTCGGTGTTCATTTTCACACGGCGAGGGGTGTGGTGTGCTTGCCGGAGCGCCATGTCCAGGTCTTGCGGAGGCTCGTGCGCACCTTCCTAGGGATTCCCGCACCTTCCGCCTGGTGGTATCTACGGCTGTTGGGCACTATGGCAGCGACACTGGAGGTCGTTCCTTGGGCGAGGTTTCATATGCGGCCGCTACAGAGCGCCCTTTTACGTTGTTGGTCGAATCAGTTTGAGTCGTTGAACAAGAAGTTACCTTGCCCGCTGTCCGTTCGTCTATCACTCCGGTGGTGGCTCTGCTCGAAGAACCTGTGAGTGGGGATGCCCTTGGAGCAACCCCTTTGGGTTCAGTTCCTGACGGACGCCAGCCTCTTGGGCTGGGGAGCCCATTGCGAGGGCCGCTTCTTGGTCGATCAACCGTCTAGAGCTACGGGCGGTGCAGCTCGCGCTGCTAGCCCTCGAGGCGCTGGTGAGGGGTCGAGCGGTGCGAGTTCTCTCGGACAACGCGGCAACGGTGGCCTATATGAACCGCCAGGGCGGCGCCGGCAGTGTGCCCATGGAAAGAGAGGCAGGGGCCTTGTTCGCTTGGGTGCAGTCCCGTCTTCCAGCGCTTTCGGCAGTGCATATCGCAGGAAAAGACAATGTGTTGGCGGATTATCTCAGCAGAGTGTGGGTGGATCCCAGAGAGTGGGAATTGAACCCGCAGATCTACGCGCAAATCGTTCGCAGATGGGGGCCTCCGATCATGGACCTTATGGCAACCTTTCAGACAGCCAAGACCAGTCGCTTCTTCAGCCGGCGGAGGGAGCGCATGTCCGAGGGCATCGACGCGCTCTTCCAACCCTGGCTGGAGGCCGGACTTCTTTATGTCTTTCCCCCTTGGGCGTTGATCGGTCGTGTCGTTCAACATATCGAGGGTCACCGGGGGCGGGTTCTGCTGGTTGCTCTGGATTGGCCCCGGAGGCCTTGGTATGCCGATCTGGTGCGGTTATGCGACGGCCTGTCATGGAAACTTCCTCCATTACCGGACCTGCTGATTCAGGGCCCGCTTCGGATGCCCCAGGTGGATCGATTCTCGCTTACGGTTTGGCCATTGAAAGGGCTCGGTCGAGGAAGAAGGGTTACTCCCCAGCGGTGGTCACCACCCTTCTTCGGGCGCGAAAATCCTCCACCTCACTCACGTATGTGCGGGTGTGGAGAATTTTTGAGGACTGGTGTTCAAAGCATGGTGTTCGCGCGGCGAAAGCTTCGGTGCCCGTGGTTCTCAGCTTTCTACAGGACGGTTTTGACAAAGGTTTTAGCGGCCAGTTCTCTGAAGTTTCAGTTGGCGGCGCTCGCGTGTTACAGGGGCAATGTTTTGGGGTTTTCCCTAGGGGCGCACCCCGACATACGGCGTTTTCTTCGAGCGGTGTTCAGGTTGAGGCCTTCGCGCAGAGTATCAGTGCCTCCCTGGGATTTGAACCTAGTGCTACAGGCCTTGGTACGCCAACCTTTTGAGCCCCTCCGGCGGGCGTCTCTTAAGGATCTCACTTTGAAGACGGTTTTTCTGGTGGCAATCTGTTCGGCATGGCGCATTTCGGAGTTGCAAGCACTCTCGTGTCGAGAACCGTTCTTATCTATTTCTCGGGAGCGCATGGTTCTCCGGCCAGTTCCATCTTTTTTGCCTAAAGTGGTTTCGCCTTTTCATCTGAATCAGGCCGTTTTCCTTCCGGTGCTCCCCGCGGGTGCGCCGGGTGCTTCGGACGAGGGATTACATTGCCTGGACATTCGGCGGGTTCTTCGTCGCTACTTGAAGGTGTCTGAATCGTTCCGTAAGACCGACCGGTTGTTCGTGCTTTTTGGTGGAGCACGCCGTGGTGAGGCGGCGGCAAAGGCGCCCATTGCTCAATGGATTAAGGAGGCGACTGCTTCGGCTTATATCTTGCAGCGTCGGCCGGTTCCGGTGGGTCTGCGGGCTCACTCTACCAGGGCTCAAGCGACGTCCTGGGCGGAGCATAGCCTTGTTCCGCCTGTTGAGATTTGTAGGGCGGCTACCTGGTCGTCTCTACATGCCTTCAGTAAACATTATCGGTTGGATGTACTAGCCGCTCGGGATTCCTGTTTTGGTTCGGCTGTGCTGCGCGCCGGTTGGCAAGGTCCCGCCCGGTGTTGACTGCTCTGTTACATCCCGGATGTGGAGGACTAAACTGGAGGACCGCTCAGGAAATAGAAATTACACTTACCTGGTAATTGTAGTTCCTGGAGGGTCCAGTTTGGTCCTCCTTCCCTCCCAGATGTCCGCTTTGTTTTATTCCGGCGTGCGTTCTGCGGAGTGGTCGGATATATCTCAGTAAACTCTATCAGTATTTTTTTCTTCGGGTTCCGTCTCTCGGACTCCTTACGGCGTGTTTTTTTCATGCCAGCTCCTGACTTCTTGATTTCTTGGGGCTGGGCTTAGGTCTGCTTCTGCTACGAATTATGGGCGGAGGCAATGTGCAGAGTTCTGGCTTCCTCATTTGGGGAGGGGGCCACTTATTTCCTTGGGGACTAAATTGCTGTTCCGGTTAAGTTTTTTTTTTCTAATGATCTCATGTGTTGCTTCTGTAAGTCTGCTTTGTTACTACTTCACTGGGGGCTGATGGGAGCTCCGACAGCATACATCCTGACAGAGGAAGATTCTGATTGGTCCAGTCTCCAGGCTGCAGGAGGAGGTGCACTACCCGGATGTGGAGGACTAAACTGGACCCTCCAGGAACTACAATTACCAGGTAAGTGCAATTTCTATTTACTGAATTTGAATGCTATTACTGGCCTATTTTTCTATTCAATTGCAGATTGTTGGAGTAAACTGACATGTTTAGCTGGCAGTTGGAGTTGCGACACCTTTGAAATAATATTTAAATGCCGCTACTTGTGCGGTTTATTTTTAAAAAAAAATTGATTAAAAAATTGGCAATATTACATTATTTAATTTAATAATAAAAAAGGAGGAGGTTTTTAGACCTATGATGGAGGTGTAAACAGCTCCCCTTCGGGCAGTGAGTAACTGCCAGATAGAGGGACAGCCTAAGTGACTGAGGTCTTTTCTCTGTCTCATATTAGTGTTAGAGATGTTTTGGGTTGCTCGTAGAAAGCTTGTAGAGTGATTACCAAAGGTAGTTGGAGTGAGGGATACCTAACAGGATACCTGGAGGTTGCTGAGGTTTTTTGTTTGTAGTCGTGCAGTTACCTCAGTACGGCGGTTTTATATGATAGATGCACAAAGAATAAACCATTTGGAGAAATTGTCCCATGTAGACTTTTCCAGGCATATGGTACAGCAAAGTGGAAGGAACGGAGTCTAAGTTGGTAGTAAAAGAGAAGGGTATAGATAACAGTGATTTATTTGATGAGCAGAGTTGCCAAGGTGGAGTATAAGGAGAGATAAGAGAGGAGAGGTAGTGAGGAGCTGCAGAATGAATATATTTGTAGGTCAGCAAGAGAAGTTTGAACTGTATGCAGAAACGGTAAGGAGCCAGTGATATGACTTAAGAAGAGAGGTTACAGGAGTATAGCAACATTGATAGATTAGCTGTGCAACTGAGTTTTGAACACATTGAAGGGGAAATAGATGATTCAGTGGGAGATCATTAAGGAGCAAGTTGCAATACTGTAGGCAGGAGATGAGGGAGTGGATAAATGTTTTGGTAGTGTGTCCTCAGAGAAAGGGATGAATTTTGTTGATGTAAAGAAAGAAACAGGTTTTAGTTGTTTGTTGGACAAGTTCAGAGAAAGTGAGCGAAGAGTCACTCCCAGCAAAAACATAACACTGGAAACAGTTACCATATTAACCCACACATCAATGGCAAGTGGGAAGAGGAATCTAGAATAAAATACAAGCAAAATACAAGCAAGCCAATCAACAATTGCTGGAAGGCAATGAGAAAATGCTCGAAGCCTGGCCAACAAAGTTCCTGAACTGGAAGCCCTAATGTTGGAAATGGACTTGGACATTGTAGCCATTACAGAAACATGGTTTAACGAGTTGCATGAATAGGATATAAACAAAGCTGGTTATAATTTATCTAGAAAAGATAGAGAAGGCATAAAAGGAGGAGTAGCCCTATATGTCAAAAGCAATATTAAAGCTGCTGAAATGCAGGGGTCGTGGGGAAATGAAGAAGTGCTCTGGATTGTGCTGGAAAGAGGAGATGGCAGTATTATCCATATTGGTGTAGTTTACAGGCCTCTTACTCAAACCAAAAAAAGTGGACAAACTTTATCATTGATATTGCAAAGGTAGCAATGAAGGTAGAAGTAATCATATTGGGTGACTTTAATCTACCAGATGTGGACTGGAGTATTCCTTCTGCAAATCTAGAAAGAAGTAAAAAGATTGTGGATGCCTTCCAAGACAAACAAATGCTGATGGAAACCAGAGAAAGTTCAATGCTGGATTTAGTACTCACTAATGGACAGAGCATGTCAAATGTCCTTGTAGGTGCCTGCATGAGCAGCAGCGATCATCATATGGTATGGTTTGAGGTAAAAGGCAAAACAAAGTCCAATCACAGCAAACTCAAAGTCCTAGACTTCAAAAATGCTGGCTTCAGTAAAATGGCAAAGTGCCTAAAGGAGGAGTTGGCATGGAAGAAGGAGATAAAGGAAATGGAATTGCAGTGGGCTAAACTAAAAGAGGCAATAAAAGGAGCAATGGATATATATGTAAGGAAAGTAAATAAACACAAGAGAAAAGGAAACCTATATGGTTCACCAAAGAAGTGACTGCACAAATAATGGCAAAAAAGACAGCTTTCACAAAATTCAAAAGACTGCAAATAGAGGGACATAGAAAACTACACAGGATAAAGCTAAAAGAGACAAAGATAGCAATAAGGATAGCAAAAGCAATGGCTGAAGAAAAAGGTGGCTAAAGATGTGAAGTGTGGAGACAAAACCTTTTTCAGGTATATTTGGGAGAAGAGGAAGATCAGAGGGGGAACTGCAAGACTCAAAGGTTCTGCAGATGGATTTGTGGAGAGTGACACTGAAAAAGTGAAAATGTTAAACAAATACTTCTGTTCTGTATTCATTAAATAAAATCCTGGAGAAGGATCGTGTATGATTGACAAATATACAAATGGGAATGAAGTAGATACCACACCATTCATAGAAGATAATGTGTTTGAACAGCTTGCAAACTGAAAATGGACAAAGCCATGGGACCGGATGGGATACATCCCAGGATACAGAAAGAGCTTGGAGAAGGAAGAGGTTCTGCAGGACTAGAGTAGGGCTGATGTGGCACCTCTTCACAAAAGTGATAAGGAAGAGGTGACAAACTATTGGCCGGTAAGCCTTACCTCGGTGGTGGGAAAAATAATGGAGGAGCTCCTGAAAGAGAGAATAGTGGACTTTCTAGAAACCAATAGATTGCATGATCTAAGACAACATGTTTTTACCAAAGGATGGTTATGCCAAACAAATCTGATTGAGTTCTTTGACTTGGTGACCAGAGAACTAGATCAAGGGCATGCAATGGATGTGATCTACCTAGATTTCAACAAAGCCTTTGATACTGTTCCTGGTCAGGCTTATCGATAAACTGAGCAGCCTGGGGATATGTTCCAAGGTGGAGAACTGGATCAGAAACTGGTTGACTGACAGACGACAGAAGGTGATGGTAAACGGAACTCACTCAAATGAAAGGAAGATGAGTAGTGGCGGGCCCCAGGGATAGGTCCTGGGGCCAGTACTGTTCAATGTATTTGTGAGTGATATTGCTGAAGGACTGAATGGAAAAGTCTGCCTGTTTGCAGATGATATGAAAATTTACAACAGAGTGGAGTCCCCTGAGGGAGTGAACAACACAAGGAAAGACATTGTTGTACACTGCTCTATTGAGACCCCTTGAAGGGCAGTTTTATCAAATAATAAACCATAACCATCTACAAAAGCTGAAAGAATGTTCTAATGCTTGGCAATTAAGCTTTAATATGAAGAAGTGCAGAAATCCAAGAGAATTGTATACAATAGGAGATGAGAGGTTGGTGTGCACCGACCAGGAGAAGGATCTTGAAATGATTGTTTCTGGGGGATCTCAAGGTGGTGAAACAATGTGACAAGGTGGTAGCCAAAGCCAGAAGAATGCTGGGCTGCATACAGAGAGAAACAATCAGCAGAAAGGAGGAGGTATTAATGCCCCTGTACAAGTCATTGATGAGGTCTCACTTGGACTATTGTGTTCACTATTGGAGACCAAATCTCACAAAGGATATAAAAAGACTTGAAACAGTTCAGAGGAAGGTGACCAAAATGATTTGGAGCCTGTGCCAGAAGACATATGAGACTTGAAGACCTATACACTAGAGGAGAGGAGGGACAGGGGAGATATGATACAGACCTTTAAATACGTAAATGGTTTTAATGAATAAAGCTTTTTCAAAGAAAGGGAAGCTGTAGAACTAGAGGGCAAAAACTTAAGCTGCAATGACACAAACTTAAAAGCAACATCAAGAAATACTTTTTCACTGAAAGGGTGATGGATGCTTGGAAGCCCTCCCGATTTATTTATTTATTTATTTAGTAAGGACTTATATACCGCTCCTTCCAGCGATCAGAAGCGGTTTGATTACAAGTACGGGATTTGTCATAAATTACAGGCAGAATTATTTGGGGATTAGATAGAGAGATCAGGGGGAATACACAGCACACATATGCGGGTCCATATAAAGACCTTAGTTATTATCATACATTTACACAGGCACTAACCACCATCTATTTACATTTGTACATACAGCAATTCAATTTCTTTTGTCCTTTTGGATTTTCATCTGGTATAATGACAATTGAACAGGTGCGTCTTCAGTTGTTTTCTGAAGTTGCTTATGTCTTTAATTTCTCTCAGCTCGTGTGGGAGCTGGTTCCATAACGTGGGGGCAGATAAGGAGAACGCTCTGCGACTAGTACTGACCTTTGCGTGCCTAAAGCTGTTTGGAACTCTTAGTGTGTCAGAGTTAATGGTTCTCCTGCTTCTGGTTGTAGGTTGCATGGAGATCAGGGTGGAGAGGAATGAGGGGGCCAGGTTGTGAATTAACTTGAATGTAGTTACCAATGTTTTGTATTGAATCCTTGCAACGACTGGAAGCCAGTGTAGTTCCATCAATACAGGTGTGATATGTTCGGTGACGCTAGTTCTCATGATGATCCTTGCTGCTACGTGTTGGGCCATCTGTAGTATGTTGGTTGTTTTCCTTGGTAGCCCCTGCAAGATGGCGTTGCAGTAGTCCAGGTGGGGCATGATGAGAGCCTGAGCAACTGATCGGAAATCGCACGGATCTAGTATGTTACGCAGGGGTCGTAGCACTTTAAGTTTGTGGAAGATGGCTTTGTTGGTGTTGTTGAGGTGTTTTTCCATTTTCAGTTTGTTATCAATTGTGACTCCCAGATATTTTATTTCTTTCTTAGTATTGTATGTATTGTTGCACAATGTAATTGTTGGAGGTGGTTCGAAGCCCAAGGTATTTGATATAAACATTACTTCGGTCTTCTTATGATTAATCGACATGTTATTTTGTTGTAGCCATCCCGACATCTCTCCCATGCAGGTTTCAAGCTGGGCGTAGTTCGGGTCGGTGGTCTCTAGTTGGGTGTACAGCATGATATCGATGGAGGTGATGGAGGCAAATACCGTAATGGAATGTCCTGCATGGAGTGGTGGGTTCACCCCTAAACAAAGACATGGGGAGGAGTGGCCTGAGGGGCGGCCTGCACAGAGTGGCTCCTACTCCTGCCATCTTACTCCGGCCTTCTTACTGGGCAGACTATATGGACCATACTGGTCTTTATCTGCCATCATTTACTATGTTACTATGTTAAAATGGCATGGTATCTCTTTATAGCAACTGGATAAAATCAGAATAAACTTTACTATTTCTTATACCTCAACAAATAGGGGTGAACTGTACAGGCGGCGAATGAAAGTTAGCAGTATGCTAAAAGTGTGATGGGAGCAATAAGAAGAAAACCAAGACAGAACAGAGCCCTGAAATCCAAGTGAAAACAGGGTATTGAGAAGAAGGTGGTTATCAATAGTGTCAAAAGCAGCAGATAGATTAAGAATGATGAGACTTGAATAAAAACATTTGGATTTGACCAGGAACAGGTCATTGGAGACCTTGGCAAGGGCCGCTTCTCTAGAGTGTAGAGGGAAAAAGCCAGATTGCAGTGGATCCAGAATGGCTTGAGAGGAAAGGAAGTCATGACAGTGGTGAGTAGTTTGGATGCAAAGGGGAGGAGGGAGATGAGACGATAACTGTAATAGCAAGTAGGATCCAGTGAAGGGTTTTTGAGGAATGGTGTGACCATAGCATGTTTGAAGACAGCAGGAACAGTTGCAGTGGAAAGGGATAGGTTGAGGATATGAAAGATGGAAACAAAGCTTAGTAGATGGGTGGGGATGGATCCAAGGAGCAGGTAGTGAGTTTGGAGGAGAGAAGATGTGCAGTTTCCTCTTCGATGATTTTTAGTAAAGGAAGAAAGTGACAGAAGTTGAAGGAAGGATCTCAGTGTGAAGAGGTGGGAAAGGGGATTGAGGTGACCCAGTGGAGAAATCAAGACTAAGCTTATGAACCTT
Organism: Ichthyophis bannanicus; assembly: GCA_033557465.1. NCBI lineage: Eukaryota > Metazoa > Chordata > Amphibia > Gymnophiona > Ichthyophiidae > Ichthyophis > Ichthyophis bannanicus. The sequence continues at coordinate 349,625,490 of CM066038.1, forward strand.
GTCATGGAAGTAGTCAGCCAGATTCTGAGCAGAAAGCGAAGGAGGGGAAGGGGGTGGAGGCACTTTGAGGAGAGAGTTGAGTGTTTCAAAGAGATGGTGAGGGTCACAGACAAGAGAGTTTATCATATGGACATAGTGCCCTTGCTTGGTAAGTGCTATGGTAGACTGGAAGGAGGTTAGCATGAATTTGAAGTGTATGAAGTCAGCATGGGCATGGGATTTAAGCCAAAGGCACTTAGCAAGATGAACAAAACTTATATCGTTGCTGTATAACTGTAACATAGAAATTAATCAAACAAAGTTTTAAAGGACTGATTTTCATGTCATAATTGTAGTATGAAGTTTGTTTTCTCTACTTTAGTGATTAAGTGTGCTGTGCAGTATAAGTTCTGATATTTATTGCAGTAATAATGTAGAGGTTTCCGGTAAAGATAATGGCTTGGCATGACTGCAATATTAGCAGGAAAGAACATCTCGAGCAACTGTGGTAAGATTTTGTTAGACTAACCATTAGGGAAGTTTAAAAAAAACTTCCAAATGTGATTAACTATTTCTCTTACTTGTATATGTATAGTAAATAAGTTTGTTTTTTAGGTCTGGATCTGAACTTATTTTGGGTTATGAGAATTGATCTACTGATTCCATTCTATGTGTAATAATGCAAATGCTGAAAAATATTATTAGAAACATTACTCCTTGGTGTTTATGTCTCTGGATGCTTTGGGAAAAAATGATTGATGATATATTCTCCAAATTGTATTTCTAGTTATATTTGATGTGAATGAACGGGAAGATCTTCCATGCTTTGATATATTTAGATATTTGATAAGTTCCAGGGCGCGGGCAGGGTCCCGGGCCCATTTTGTAACCGGGTGCATGGCCCGGCGCTCTCGGGATCGCGCGGCGACGTCAGGACGCCGGGGGGGGGGCATCTTTCAAATTGATTGGCTCCGCTGCGAAATTGACGAGCGGAGCCAATCAGGTGGGCGCTTAAGGCATGTGCTCCGGGGCTCGTGGCTTGCCCGGAGCACATGTTAGCGGGCGCTCACCTGCAAGGAAGGAGCTTCTGCGTCGCGGTCCGGTGAAGGCGCGTTACTTTTTGGGCTCGGGGGAGCAGCGCGATCGACGAGACCTGCAGTCGCAGAGTGAATTTGGGCTCGGGGGAGCAGCGCGATCGAGGAGACCTGCAGGCGCAGAGTGAAGGGACTCCGGGCACGTGAGCACAAAGGCGTGCAGACACTTTAAAGGGAGGGGTGGAAGGCCTGTGCGGCAGGATCGCGGGCTGAAACGGGGGGGGATTGGTGTAGCAGCGGGTCGCCCAGTTTTAGTCGGGAGCAGGGGGTTGGTTTGTTCAGCGGTGGGGGGAATGGGGCCAAGGAGGCCTGCGGGGGGTGGGGTGGCTGGGCGGTCGGCGGCTGTAAAGAGGACTGGGGAAAGGGGAAGATGGGGGGCTGGCAGCAGGGGGAGACTGCGGCAGCGGGGCAGGGGAGAGGGGCATGACTCTGAGGTAGCACAGGGCAGTAGAATGGATGCTGCTACGGCTCCTAGGGTTGGAAGGGGGGCTGAAAGGGGGCGCTCGACTAGGCCCCGGAGAGCGCGGGTCCCGGGGGGGTTAGGCAGATCTGGCGCGGTGCTGCCCGAGCCTGCCCTTGTAGGGGGGGAATTAGGTGGCAGTCCAGAGGTGAGCAGCCCTGGGGAGGGAGTTTCCACTAGTGCGCTCCCCGAAGGAAGGGGAGCATGGGGTAGCGCAGCGCCGTGGGAATGGGGCGGTATTGGGACCAGCCCGGCGTGCGGGGGGGCAGAGGTGGGGATGGGTTGGGGGATATACGCTGTCACCGGGGGCTATGGGTCCCCGCGGGCAGCATACTGCTTGGGATAGGTGGCAATCAGGGGGCCAAGGTTCCTCAGGAATGGATTGGGTGGGGGCATGGCAGCCGTCGTGGCCCTCGTTTTTCTCCCCTTTGTGTTCCCCTTTTCTATCTCCACAGGTCACCTTTCCGGCAGCGCCTCGGGGTGTCCCGCTTACCGGCGATTCGGCGCGCATGATGGCTAGGGAAGCTGGCAGCGGATTGATGGGAGCGGTCCCGACTGCGACGGAGCGGGAGCAGGATGCACGTGATCAGGAAAGGGTGATGGACCCTCGGGACGGAATGGTGATGGCTCCTGACAGCGCAGCGCCGGGAGGAGCGGCGGGTGAGTCATCAGGGCAGGGAGTTGAGGGGAGTGGGGGGTCGCGGGGGGAGCGCTCCGGGAAGGCGCGCAAGAAAAGGAAGCATGCTTGTCGGCGGAGGCATAGCTCCGACTCATCTTCATCTTCCTTGTCGGACGGTTCGGATTCTTCGTTGGGCGGAGCACGGAGGACGGCTATCTCGGGTGACGAGGGGGCCGCTGGGCTCGGAGGCACAGGTTCCGCATCCTTAGCGGCAGTGGCGGAGCTGTGGGAGGGCGTTCCTAAGAAGCTACGGCGTAAGATTCTAAAACGAAAGTACATTGACATCTTTCGTTTGCTCGAAGGCCGCAAGCGTTCCGGGGATAGTAAGAAGAAGCGTAGGGAGGATGAGAAGGCCGGAAGGGTGCGGGCGGTGTCGCGCAACGTAGTCAACTGGGTTCGATCGTTCTTACGGTTGGCAAGTGTTTGGGGTCATCAGTTTCCTGAACAGTACGGCAGCTTGCTGTCCTATGCTGACTCTATTTTGGGGGCGTCACAAGCGCACGACGGATGGTCGTGGCTTAATTATGACGAAAGGTTTCGGGATAAAATGGAAGAAAACAAGTTCTTAACGTGGGGGACGCAAGACATTAATCTGTGGTTGACGCAGATGTCTGTCAAAGCGGGTACGGGGGGATCTGGTGGAGCTAAGATGGGGCCAGGTCCTTCCGGTGGGACGAGTCGTTCCTTTCGTGGAGCAAACCCAGCGGGGCTGTCAAAGCCGGTCCTTGGGGCGGGGGCGGACCTGTGTTGGAGGTATAACCGGACCACCTGTCCATTCCCGGATTGTAAGTTCCGGCATGCATGCTCGGTTTGTGGGGGTGCCCATCCAGCGGCAAAATGCCTTAAAAAAGTGGGGGCCCCTACGCCAATTACGGGAGCCAAGTGAGGATTCACATTGTGACTTAGCGCCTTCCCCAATTCGGGTGCAGGTGCTTGGTACCTGGCTTCGGCGGTATCCGAAGATGAAAGATAGTTTGACGTTGCATCTAGGTTTTAAGTTGGGTTTCATTATTCCCCTTCGAGGCGAGGTGGTCATGGGGGCGGTTAGGAATGCTGCGAGTGTTCAGCGTTGGAAGTCGGTAGAGCGTGAAAAGTTGACTGCAGAATTGCGTTTGGGGAGAATTGCGGGGCCGTTCCGCAACCCGCCGTTTCGGAATTTTGTCATTTCCCCTTTAGGAGTTATCCCCAAGAAAGAGCCAGGAAAATTCAGATTGATACATAACCTATCGTCGCCGATCGGAACTTCCGTTAATGACCTGATACCACACGAGTTCTGCTCAGTACGGTATACTTCGTTCGATAAGGCGGTAGAGTTGGTATCCAAGGCTGGTTGTGGGACGCTGTTGGCAAAAGTTGACATAGAATCGGCCTTTAGATTATTGCCAGTGCATCCATCGGCTTTTAGGTTGTTGGGTTTTCGGTTCGAAGATGCATTTTACTATGACAAGTGTCTGCCGATGGGTTGTGCGATATCTTGTGCCTACTTCGAGATGTTTAGTACCTTCCTGCATTGGATGGTCATGAAGAGGGTGGGGCGTTCGGAGGTGGTGCATTATCTCGATGACTTCCTCTTTGTCGGTAGGGTGGGGTCCGACGGCTGCAAAAGACTGTTGGAAGGTTTCGAGGGGATGGCGGAGGAGTTGGGGGTACCGCTGGCGGAGGGCAAGACAGTGGGGCCTACCACACAGCTTACCTTTTTAGGTGTGGACCTCGATTCTTCGAATATGGTGGCGCGGTTGCCGCACGAGAAGGTGGTAAAGCTCAGGGTCTTAGTGGCCAATGTATTGGCCTCGCCAAAGGTGACATTGAGAGAGTTGCAGGCGCTATTAGGGTCCCTTAACTTTGCCTGTAAAGTCATTCCTATGGGGCGAGTGTTCAGCAGGCGCTTGGCGGCGGCAACGGTCGGAGCAAAACGGCCGCATCATCGCATTCGGGTATCTCAGGTCATGAGGGAGGATCTACGCGTCTGGGATGCCTTTTTGGAAGGTTTTAATGGGACGTCAGTGCTGCGTGAGGCGGAGATCTCCAGTCACGACATCCATCTTTTCACGGATGCGGCAGGGGGAGTTGGCCTGGGAATCTATTTTGGGGGGGCTTGGTGCGCTGAACGATGGCCGCAGTCCTGGGCGGAGGCAGGCTTGTTGAGTAATATTACTTTCTTGGAGCTCTTTCCTATGCTAGTCGTGTTGGAGTTGTGGCCAGATCGATTGGTTAACCGCAGGGTGGTGTGGTGGTGCGACAACGAGGCGGTGGTTCATGTCGTCAATCGTTATTCGCCCCGCTGTGTTAAGGTGGCTTCGCTTATGCGGAGGGTGGTACTTGCGTGTATGCAGTTGAATATTGATTTGAAAGCGTGACATGTTCCAGGGCAAGTTAACGAAATTGCTGATGCTCTCTCCCGTTTACAGATGGAGCATTTTCGGAAGTTGGTGCCGGAGGCGGACGAGGTGGGTCATGCGGTCCCCTCGAGATTGTGGAGCATTGGCCTGCAGAGATGAGGCAACTTTTGAAGAGTTCAGTGGCGTTTCACACCTGGGAAGCCTATCAGCGAGGTTGCGCACGGGTGCAGCAGTTCTTATGTAAGAGGGGCTGGAAAGGGGGGAGGGTGCCTCCTATGGTACTCGGGCAGTATGTGGTCTGGGCCAAAGAGAATGGGGTTTCGCGGTCGGCGGTGCGTGGACATATGGCAGGGTTTGAATTTTTTGCTAAGGCGGTAGGGTGGGATTCCGGAGGCAGAGGTTTACTAGCACGGAGGCTGCTTCAAGGTTGGGAGCGGTCTCAGCCGGCTCCGCGGGATCGCCGGCGACCGATTACGCACGAGTTGCTGGTGAAGGTGTGCCAGGAGTTGGTGCAGGTGGCGAGTGACCCCTATGAGGCAGTGCTATTCCGGGCGGTTTTTTGTCTGGCTTTTTTCGGGGCGTTGCGGGTCAGTGAGTTGGCGGAGGCGTCGGGAAAATGCGATCGCGGGAATAGTCTGCGGCGGCAGCATGTTTGGATTGACAACGAGAAAATGAGGATTTTATTGGCCAGGTCCAAAACGGATTAGAAAGGAAAAGGTTTATGGGTGGTCCTTCGGGCGATGGGCGGGATTACCTGCCCACTGTCTGCGATGCGGGAGTACTTGGCCATTCGCCCTGGGGGTATGAGCGGATTGTTTGTGCACTGGGATTCCTCCCCACTTACGTGTTTCCAAGTCACGGCCGTATTGCGTTTAGTTTTGCGGCGGGTGGGGGAGGACCCATATCGGTTTTCATCACATTCTTTTCGAATTGGGGCAGCCACTAGTGCGGCTGCGGCGGGATTGTCCAGCGAGGCTATACAGAGCATCGGTAGATGGCGCTCGAGGGCCTTCGAGGGCTATGTCCGATTATGAGGCTGGATGAGGGGGGGGATGGGGGTCACTAATGCTGTATTTTCTATTGCAGATCGGGGTGTGAGTGTGCTGGGATGCTGGCTGCTGGGGCACTCCTTCGTCTATTGGGCCGGCCAGCGGGCGGCACAACGAACGGGTGGAGCGAATTTGCGTCTTGATCCATCAGAGGTGGCGGTGTCATGGCTGGGCGAGCGGGGTCTGCGGTGGTCGCAACTGCTGCCCTTGCTTCGTCACCACCGGCGCATCAGGGGCCAGCCAGCGATCCGGTTGGTGCACCTAGGGGGGAATGAACTGGCTGCTTGGACATGCAAGCAGCTGATTAGGGCTGCCAAGAAAGACTTTGCAGTTCTGCTCAGTATGTTTGAAGGGGTAGTCTTAGTGTGGTCGGACATCATCCCGAGGCCTGCGTGCTGGGGGCAGCGGCGCTGGTCTCGTGGGTTGATCAAGATCAACAGGCAAATTGGGAGATGGGTCTGTGCACAAGGCGGATATCAGGTCCAACATCCCTGGGTGGAGGTGGCCTGCTCCGGATTGTACAGAGACGATGGGGTGCACTTATCTCCAGTGGGTACAGATTTGCTATTGAATGATTGGCAGGAGGCACTGGAGAAGGTAGTGCAGGAGAGGCCACGCTGGTCGCAGCTTGGGGCTTTGGGGGGGCGGCACAGGTAGATATTATCCTCCTGTGCCGGTGGCGGGATCCCGGAGGTCCGGGGTCCGGAGCCTTTGGCGACTTGGGGAGGGGGCGGGGTGCCCTCGACCCGGACAACCCCTGGAAGACTTTTGCTAGTAACATGGCAAAGTCAGAAAGGGGGGGCCGAACCTGGCCGTTGGTGGGGGACCACGGCTTGAGCGGGGGTGTGGCCGCTTTGCTAGTTGCATGGCTGGCGGTCCATCAACCGCGGGGTTGGTTGGCTCCATATATATATATTTACATATATATCTGTTAATGTTTATGGATTGTTAAAATAAAGCTGCGACCAGTTTTCCACCAAGAACTGTTGTTTGTGGAGTTATTCGTTGGGGGGGGATGGGGAGGGATTAGGATAAATTACACGGGGGGAGGGGGGGGGCATGGAAAGAAGGGAAGCCGGGTCCGGTTACCCGGTTAGTGTGTGATGTAATAAAGGTTTAAAAAAAATTTTAAAGGACAGAGAAGTTAGTAACTTAACTGGAAAAAAATTGAATTGCTAGTCAAGTCAAGCAAGTTTGTTTACTTAAAGGGAAAAAGTGAATGATACAATTACATTCAAATAAGTGAATTAAGTAATTAAAACAGTATGGCAAATACATGTATAATGTTGAAAGTTCAACTATAATAGTGTATGAGTAAATGTCTGAAGAAAAAATGCTGATATTCTCTTAGTCTCTTTTAAACTAATCTGCAGGAGTCGATTGGAGGAGTGATCTTAAATTCTCATGTTGTGTATGTTTTAGTTATTATGTAAGACCTCTGCAGAATTGATGTTAATTGCAAGTGTGAAGTGAATGCCTTGTTGCTAGTTTTAAATTAGTATCACTGAGTTAGATTTAATATGCCTACCTCTTCTATTGCTACTGTTTGTGTTCTCACTCAGAAATTTCCCACTGGACGTAAGCCACTGGGCTATTTCTCAGACTTTTGTGACTCTGTTGTAGCAGGAATGCCTCTATATTTTCAGTTTTCTGGTAGCAGTAGTCTTTGCAATCCAAATTACTGATTTTCTAGTACTTTAACATGTCTCATTAAGTTTTCATGTCCTCTACACTTGGAAAAAAAAACAGTTTTCTTCCAGCTCTTTTCTTGTTACTGTTTGACCTCACACTGTACTGATGGTTCTGCTTTGCACAATGAATAAGGAAAACTGATGCAATTGAAAGAGTTGATTCTGTGCAGAGTCGGCTGCTTTGCTATTTGCTAATGCTCAACTAGCTGGAGTGTTCGCTCTTTCTAGAGCTCTTGAGTTATCTGCTCACTTGATTAATACTGACTTTGTCTCAGGCTTCTTGCATGAGGAGCTCTATGTGCTGATATGTGCTGATACTACTATGCTGTTTTGTTCTGAAAATAGTGTAACAAAGATAGAACTGTTAAGTTATTAAGAAGTGATAATTGATTTCTAGTTGGTTCAAATTTGGTGTTAAAAAAGTTTTATAGTTGATGAATGTACACACCCTTATGTAAATGTTCCTTCCTTTGTGAGCTTAGATGTCTATGTGAATTAGAATGGAATGGAGAAGTAGTCTAATGACTAGAGTACTAGCACTCCTTGTGACCTTGGATAAGTCACTTAACCCTCATTGTCTTACAAAGAAAAATTTCAAGTTATCAATGTTCCTGTTTAATGTGCTGTACCAAGTTTTAGTTGCAATGTGAACTGCTGTGATTAGTGGGGAAAGTAGTATTAAAAAAAAAGAAAAGAAAAGTGCAAAAATAGATAAACCAGGTCAGCTGGGTGTGGCTGGGAGGTTATATGCTGAGGTGAACAGATGGGATTTAAGTAGGGACCTGAAATTGGTGTAGTTATCTTCCAGACGGAGTGGAGTGGGAAGAGAGTTCCACAGAGCTGGACCAAGGAAGAAAAAATCAGAATGAGGGGTAGACTGTAAGTGTGCACGAGATGGTGGGGGGAAGTGAAGTCGATTAATGTGAAGAGAATGAAGACTACGTGTAGGGATATGGAAGTGGAGATGACCAGTGAGGTACTGGGGTGTTTGTGTGTGCAGGATGTGGTGATAATGTTTAAAGTAATGTGAGTTGAATCATCACCTAAGATAAGACGGCCTTCCTAATAATTGTTGACAAACAATTGAAATGAGTTTAAATTATTATTTGTCATAAACTGCTAGTTATGTTTTAATGTTTGTTATCCCTTGAATAAACCAGATTGACTATATCTTGTATATTGTTAAGGCTGGAGAATACATCACAAATATAATTAGTGATATGAATATGTACAATTGTGTTCCTGACAGGAAAAAGCAATGTGTCTATCAGGCCATAGGCTAACATTTGATTTGGCAAATAGACAGAATAAGTTTAGGAATGCAGATGAAAAAATAACTATGTTACAGGCTAGCTATGTAATAATTTAGTGTTAGCTATGGATGTATTGTAATTAACAATAGATAATATAATTCTGTTCAACAATTTATGACTGTCATTAGGGATGAATAATTGTGCTTGTTTGCAATTGTATGGCATCAAGAGAGATGTTGTAGTGGAGAATTGGATTTTTACAAATTATATATTGTATGCAATGAATCTAATGGGCCGAAGAGGAAGAAAACGACTGAATGAAATGCTACTGGATATGGAGACTCCTGATAAAGATCAACGATTCCAGCGGAACTACTCATGTATGCGCAGCAGTGAAGCATGGGTGGATGGTCACTGAAAAAGATTGATCTAAGATGTGCATAGCACAGCCCATGGTGAGAAAGGATGCTGCTGAAGAATCTGGAGTGATGACTGGTGTCATGATATGAGGGACTAATCTCTGAATTATTGCTATATCTACAAGAAGCAGTTGGCCACTGCTAGAAAAGGTAGTGCTTACAAGAATAATTGGTAAAGTCTTGCTTTCTGTACACATTTTTTTATTGAGGCTAAGCAAAGGTAAACAATGTCACATGATTTTGTATAATGATTTCTTCCAACGAACAAGATGGAGCTCACCTATGGACCAGATGTGCCTGTGACTTTGAAAGAACATCTGCAAAATGAAGCCTATTGTAGAAGATTATTCTGGAATTGGACATGTTTCAGCTACTGTTCTTTAGTAATGATTCTTTATAGAATCACAGGGAGGACTGTAGGAATGGACAGATAAAGGGATAGCAGAATCTCCAATATGTAATTGAAGATGGATGAATTTCTTGATACAAAATGTGTTTAGAAGTTTGACTTTTCACCTACTTTCTTAAATAGAATAGGATGTCATGATCATGAGTTCTCTGTGTAACCGTCTTTAAAATAGATGGAACAGTGTTAACGCAACCATAAAGGCTATGAACTGTGCAACCATAGTTCATTGTACAGTCACTGCTGACAAAACATAATTTTTGCAACTTTTGCAATTATAAATTTCATCTAATATACTGTAATCAGATCTTACTCTGTAAAAAGAACTTTGGCGACACCTTGTGTTATTTCATGGTTATAATAAATGACTGTTACTTCCTCTTTTTCTCTAATAAAAAGGAGCTTCTTAGAAGGAGGAATTTGAATTCAATAAGCCTGGAATTATGCCTGTTCATAGTCCGCTTATTGTCTTCCCTTTGAGCTCAAAGAACGTAACACTTGTGTGTGTGTGATTGTGTTCTGTATTACTCTCTGCCTGTCTCTCACTGTTTGATGGACCAGAGACCTAAAGAGCCGTGGTACTGTGGTCAGATCACAAAGTTTTCTTCACTTACCCGGAGAGATAGTAGAGTAAATAAGTGGTTTGCATGGACTTCAAGAGAAAAAAAAGGAGTGAGACTGAGGTGGAATAAGAGGATGCAACTGACAGGATGGAGAGAGTAGCAACCCATCACTCCCACCGTGGCTAACTGGGTGGGATGTATGGGAGAAAAGCCTCCATGACAAAGGGCAGCAATTGAAGCAGAGTCTTAAGGAAAGAGTGGTAGATGCGTGGAATAGTCTCCCAGTGGAAGTAGTAGAGATGAGGACAGTATCTGAATTCAAAAAAGGATGGGACAAACACAGAGGATCTCTAAAGATAAAAAGGAGACTATTGTCGTTGATATGGAAGGGCAGACTAGATAAGCCATGTGTTTTTTTTCTGCCATCATGTTTCCATGATTCTATATTTTAGGGGGAAGCTAAATGTCAGTTCAAGCAAGAAGATGTAGAGCATTAGAGTTAAAGAGATTGTGAATATAGGTAAGTTTGCATGCACCCTGTGGCAGAGTGTGCATTCCACAGGGTGCATAAGAAGGGAATAGACGAGGGAGGAAGGAGAGAGATATGAATAAGAGTAGAAGGGTTGTGGTTGGATCTGTGCAAGGAATGTGGGAGATGCCTAGGTGGACCAGGATTGGAACTGAAATTCCCAGATAAAAGTAGAAAAAGAAGAAGAGTATGGGGAAGAGAAGAGAAAGCATGACGTGCTCTCAGAGTGAAGATGGGTGAATGAGAGGACGAAAATGATGAAGCTGAAGAGCAGATGATAGGATCGAGGACAAAGTCTGAAAAGGTGAAGAAAATAGGAAATTGGTGATTAGGACTTGGAGTTCAAAGTTGTGCGAACAAAGAGAAAAGACTGGAAAGAGTTAGCATCAAGAGTACAATGTAGTCCAGAGCCATGGGGACGAGTAAATATGGATCTATGCAGATATGTGATGTGATATGAAAAAGCAAGACAGGAGAGGAAGCCTCAATGGGTTGGGGTACAGCTGGGAATAATAATGTTAGCAAGCCAGATGAAGGTTATATATGGACTTCAGACAAAGGGGTCGGTGGGTGGGTGGGCATAGGGAGGGATGGAGAGAATTAAAAAGTCAGCTGATCATAAGGAATGTGCCAAGTTTAGTAATTGTGGCAAGGGTTAATTTAAACTAGGGTGAAAGAGAGAGAAAAGGGGCAGAGAGAAATTCAGAAGTAACTAGAATGAGGGCAGAAAGCCTCAGAGAGGACAGCAACCCAGGTTTGAAGGAAGCAATGTGTGTGTGAGCAAGCTATAAATAAAAATGTATAGCACAGCATAGAACAAGTTTAAAAGTGTACACTACCAGTGTGACATAATGGAGGGTTTTCTCCATTTTCAGAATCAGGCATTTATTTATTTATTTATTTATTTTACTTACACACATTTATATACGGCATCTTCCAGAGTTCAGTTGCGGTTTACAGTGAACAACAATTAACAAAGCAAGTTTGTTTTACAAGGAACGTCATATTATAAGTATAATGAATAACAAAACAGCATATGTATTGAAGAACGAAGTAATTAACTAACAGAATGTATTGTCTAAACAATGTGAGACAATGCAGAACAGAATAAACTATATACATATATATATATATATATATATATATATGGAAGTGAAAGGACATAAGAGATTGGATCATCAAAAGAATTTGACTAAGTGTGCTATCTGAGTGAAAGGGTTTTTATTTGAAACAGTCAGGTACCTGTTTAGCCTTTGTCTAAAGCGGGTGAGGGATTATCTATGTTGTTGTAGTGTTTGGTGAATAGATAAGTTTTCAATTTTTTACGGAGTTCCGTGTTCTCAGTTAGTGTTCGTAGCTCCTCTGGGAGGGAATTCCAGATAGTTGGGGCTATGTGAGAAAAGGCTCTGTTGTTTGTTGATTTATGAGCTTTTGTGTAATCTTTCGGAATCCTTAGTTTGTTTAATTGTCCTTTTCTGTGTGTAGGCTTAGATGGCTCTTTGCGTATTAGGTTACATAGTGTAGTTGGAGCCATATCATATAAGGCTTTGAATGAGGTTGTTATTGTTTTGTAAATTATCCTGCTTTGAATTGGTAGCCAATGGAGGGAAGCTAGTATTGGTGTTATGTGTTAGAGTGAGTTTACTTTCAATATAATTCTAGCAGCTGTGTGTTGTGCTAATTGCATTCGTTTGATATTTTGTTTTGATATGCCTATTAGTATTAGATTGGCAAAATCAAAGTGAGGAGTTATGGTGGCCTGAATTATATTGATAAAGTCTTGTAAAAATACTAGAGGACGTAGTTGTTTGAGGATTTTGAGTTTGAAATAAATTTTCTTTATGGTATTGCTAATGTGGGTTTCCATCGTAAGGTGTGTGTCTAGTATAACGCCTAGATATCTTATTTCATTTTTTTATTTTAATTTCTTAGTTTTGAAGTGTTATGTGTGTTGGGGGGATATAGGATTGGTTCTTAGTCACGATTAGAACTTCAGTTTTAGTATGATTTATGTGGAGGTTTTGTGCTTTTAGCCAAGTTGTGATTTCATTATAGCAGTCCGATAGGAGTTGAAGCGGTAGATTGGGTATCGTAAATGGAATATACATCATAATATCATCTGCGTATAGGTGATATTGTACTCCAAATTTTTTGAAAATGTTGCAGACTGGTTTTATGTAAATATTAAAAAGCAGGGCTGATAACGCTGAGCCTTGTGGTAATCCAATTTCTTGTTTATATATAGTTGAGGTTTGATTCCCAATTCTTAAATTTTGCGTTCTATTATTTAGGTAGGATGAGAACCATTTATGTACTGTAGAGTTTAAGCCTATTTGTCTCAAGTTGTTGAGCATTATTGTGTGGTGTACGCTATCAAACGCAGCTGATATATCAATGAAAAGTAGAATGAAGGCCTGTTTATGATTGTCAATCCCTCTTAGGAGCGCATCAATTAAAACTGTAAGGAGTGTTTCAACTCTGTGGCGGGGCCGAAAGCCATATTGTTGCTCATCAAGTGGGTAAGATGAGTCTAGAAAATCCTGTGTCTGTAATTGAACCACTTTTTCAATTATTTTGGCCAAAAATGGTATGCTAGAAATGGGTCTGTATGATACTGGCGAAGTTTTATCAAGTTTGCTGTTCTTAAGGATTGGGCGTATTTGTGCGTGTTTGAGTGAGGGTGGGAGGTAAACTTGAGTTAGTGAGAGGTTAACTATTGTGAGAATGTAGGGTAATAAAATTGGGAGTGTTTTTTATCCATGTTACTGGACATGGATCTAGGTAAGAAGTGGTAGTGTTGAGGCTGGAGATGATATTTTTTAGTGTCTCTTTAGTTATGGGATGAAACTCTGACCATTCGTCTAAAGGTTGGTGTGATATGTTAATAGTGTCTATAGACATTGAAGGCTTTTTTGCTTTGTTTTGATAATGGTAGGCTAAGGTTTGTAGCGAGATGTCAGTAATTTCATTGCCAGAAGTTTGAGGGTTGGTTAGATTTCTGACAATGGAGAATAATTCTCTTGGTCTGTTATATGATTTTGATAGTGTTTCAGCATAGTATTTTTTCTTTGTGCTGTCCAGGGTTTCTTTGTATTTAGTAAGGTGGTTATTGTATATTTCTTTGTGTATCGTCAATTTAGATTTTCGCCAGTTGAGTTCTAGTTTTCTAAGGTTCCTTTTCATTTGTTTTAGAGTAGTGTTGAACCATGGTTTGCTATTAGTCTTAGAGTAGGTGCTCTTTTTATTTGTGTGATTAATTTTGGCTGCATTGTTGATGGTTTCATGCCAGTTTTTGACAGTATCATCCAAATTCGTTGCAGGTGATAAGAGGTGGGGGATTGTTAAGTCAATGAATTCTGTATTGTTAAACTTTTTAAATCTTGTAGTTGGGACACTTCTAGTGTGGTTATTAGTACTAGTGGAGGGATATGTAATATTTATTTTGATAATATAGTGATCAGACCAGGGTATCTGTGTACATTCTACGGAATTTGGATTGATTAGTTTGAAGAGTGTATTAGGAAGTGTATTAGAAGGCATGTGGGGATTCATTCATATATATGTCATAAGAAGTGACAGAGAACACGCATGTGTGTGTATCAGGGGATGTACATGTGTGTCTGTGTGATGTGAGATGCAGGCTTTAGATACATCAGCGAGTCAGGTGGGGGGGATGTATGTGCAGTTTAGGGCAAATTTAACCCCTTGTGAAGAAGTGCAGGACAAAGAACAGAGTGAGTATTATGTGTGGAAGTGGAGTGATTGTCTGGTAAGGTGGACAGAGAGTCTATCTTCACAGTTCACTCCGTGGCCGAGACAGGACAGTTTTGAACCCCGGGATATGGATTTATTTATTTATTTAGACAGTTTTGTATACCACCTTATCCTTCAATCAAAGTGGTCACAACACAACTGGGATACATTTAACACGAGGGGATATGAGACACATACACTAATACTTACAGGGAACATGGGCAATGGAGGGTTAAGTGGCTAGGAAATGCATTGTAGGGGGTATGGGGGACCCGCAGTGGGATTCCAAATATATGAAGGAAGGGTTAGAGGTATAGGAAAAATATGAAAAGAAGGGACCGTCAGTGAAAGCGCTGCCCCTAGTGTTAAACCCATGTCCAGGAACAGCGGGGAATCTACCTTTACCAAAATATGTACTATGGAGCTTTATGGATATGGAAAATGTGGTTAGGATATTACCCCCCTTAGTGAGAGGAGGCTCCTCTTGGATAGCGAAGTTTGAGGAATGTACTGCAGGACATCAGATTGCCATAGGTGATCTGAAAGGCATTATGGCCAGGTTAATTCAGGGAAGACAGAAGAGGTATGCAGGCTGGCAGGACTACCGGCTGTCACCCTGCAGGATCACTGGTTTGATGGGGCTGGGATAGCTCAATATGGGCAAAAGGTTGTTGGGAGCTCTTCGGACCATGTACCCAGATGTGCAAGATTTTGGGGTAGTGACTTCTATGACCTGGAATGAGAGACAAGGCGTGTATGAGTGGGTGAGTGAAGTACAACAGGCTTGGCAATGTGAGACTGGGCATCCATGGGATGCAAATGGACACGATGTGTTTTTCTAGATTATAAAAGCCAGCTTGCCGGCGGAGATGCACAAGGATTTAGATGGGGTAGACTGCCACACATGAGCTGGAATGTTATTTTATCACACATTGATCATTTTGTGAAGCAAAGGGCCAGCACAAAAGACAAGAAAGAAAAAGGAGCTCGGGAGGCAGAGGTTTGGACATTGGGCCAACAAGTAGAGGATTTAGGATGTCAGCTAGCGCAGGTTATATATCAAGGGGCAAGACGAGGAGAGGAGAGGAGAAGATACCATTGCCCAGACTCATGTGGAGGACCCTGGGAGGTAGGATGAAGAGTTTAGAGACAGGGGAAGAGGAGGAGGACCCATATGCTGGAATTGTGGATATCAGGGACATTTTAGCAGGGAATGTGATAGTGGAAGACAAGGGGACAAGCGATACTGACTAGGACAGTACTGCTTGGTGGCACAGATTTGCAAAGCTGACCCTTACATTAAGGCGAGAGTCGGGGATGTGGAAACAGTGTTCATTTTGGATACTGGAGCCACTGTGTCCTCCATAGGAGCAGAAAGAGAGGGGCCATTCCTTTTATTAGAAAATAAATTAAGAATGGTAGAATTCTCTGTGGAATCCAGAAGTTTGAGTTACACCCAATCTTTAGAAATTGTGATAGAAGGAACTAAGGTGGTAGTTCCCCTTCTATATGCGCCAGAGTCACCGGCCAATCTTTTGGGAAGGGATTTGTTGAGGAAATTTGATATCCAGATACGATGTACTATGTGCCCAATTATGCTGCCACCAAAGTTAAGAACCCCCCAAACACACTGGTGGGAGAAATTGGATCCAATATGTATTTTACACAAAGAATCAGCAGAACACTTGCAGCAGTTGGTAGTGTAGCTGTGGGGAGATAAGGGGGTGAATTTAAAACCTTGCCACCAGATAATGTGGTTACTTTTGCAGTGTCCAGAGAGATGGGAGACAGTGATTAAGCAGATTCAGGTATTATCCCTTAATTATCAAGAGGAATGTGGAGCAGTGTATGCAATAGGATTTATAGAGGGCTGTGAGGACATGTGGTGAGTAACAGTAGTATTTCGGAGAGGGGGGAGTTCTTCAAAGGATTTGGATTTTTGAAGCAGCAAGTGGAGATGAAAGGGGAAACAGAAGGAGAAGAATACCCTTTACAGGGATTCTTTTTAACAGGAATAGTTAAGGATGCCGATTTCTTTCTTGATCTGGAGCCGCATAAATACTTTCTGTATCAGTTGCATCAAGTTCAGTTTGGGATTTGGGAAATCCTGGGAGGTGGGATCCAGGATTAGGCATCAGGCTCCCCCGGAGGTATGGGCAGCTAATGATCTAGATGTGGGATTATATTGGGAGATAAAAGCAGTGGAGATTATTCTTAAGGAGGGGGTATGAAGGGCCAAGGGTAAAGCGTAGTTACTCACCTGTAACAGGTGTTCTCCAGGGACAGCAGGAATCAATTCTCACTTATGGGTGACATAGGCACCGATGGAGCCCGCGCAGAGCAATTCCCCAGCTTTCAAAGAAAGTCTTTGGGATTGCTGCCATGCATGCATGGTCCTCTTCCCACCCAAGGGTGCCATCTTGCTCAGTCAGGTCCCTTAGCTCGAGCCCTACCAAGCAGTTGGCAAGGGAAGGATAAAAATCCAGCAACTCATCAGGGGAGGTGGGAGGGTAGTGAGGACTGATTCCTGCTGTCCCTGTAGAACACCTGTTACAGGTGAGTAACTATGCTTTCTCCAGGAACAAGCAGGAAGTCAGTCCTCACTTATGGGACTCCCCAGCTACAGGCTACCGAACCTGTAACCAAAAAATGCTTCTGTGAGGCCGTGAGCAGAAGCCGATGCCTGAAGGAGCCCAAATCTTCGGGTCCCCAGGGCGAAACCCTCGGTAGCCGTCGAGAAGGGTCGGAGGGCAGGAATTGCATAGACCTCAAACAGATTACAGAGTACAGCCTGGATGAAGGTGCTGTCCCAGTGGGAATCTGTATCCAGGCAGTAGTGCGAGGTGAAAGTGTTCGCTGAAGCCCAGGTCGCAGCATGGCAGATGTCCGATAGCGGCACTGAGTGCAGCGAAGCCACCAAAGCTGCCTTGGCTCAGGATGCTGTGTGTGGTGACCCGCCAATCCAGTGGGGCGCCTGCCTTTGCGTGAGTGAAGGTGATGCAGTCTGCCACCCAAATGGAGAGAGTGTACTTTGTGACTGCGTGCCCCAGGTGATTGGGATCATAGGCCACAAAAAGCTGGCCAGACTTGCAATGAGGCTGAGTGCGCTGCAGATAGAAGGAAAAAGCCCTCTTACAGTCGAGTGTATGCAAAACCACCAACGCCTGGTCGTCATGGGGTCTCGGGAAGAATGTCGGCAAGACTATCTCCTGATTGAGATGAAAATCCGAGACAACCTTCGGCAGGAACTTGGGGTGGGTATGGAAGACCACCCTGTTCCTATAGAACCTGGTGTAAGGGGCTTCAGCAATGAGAGCCTGGAGTTCACTGATTCGACGGGCCGAGGTCAAAGCCACCAGGAAGACCATCTACCAGGACAGGTGCTGAAGCGAGCATGTCGCCATCTGCTCGAAGGGTGAACGCGTAAGCTGCATGAGCACTACGTTCAGGTCCCATTCCGCTGGAGAAGGCCAGATGGGAGGTTTGGACAGCAAGAGGCCCCACTTGAAGCGTGAGACCAAGGGCTGCTCGGGAGAGGGGTTTGACCTCTAAGGGGAAGTGATGCACCGAGATGGCGCTCAGGTGTACCCTGACAGAGTTCAACTTCAGCCCCTCCTTCGAGAGATGGAGAAGGTACTGGAGGACCCACCGAGTGGGACACAAGAAAGAGTCGATCTGGAGCTCGGAGCACCAGACCGAGAAGCGTCGCCACTTGAAGGCGTAAGCTCATCTCATCCTTCCTCGATGTGAGGAGGACCTCCTCCAGGAGGTCTAGCATGGCTAGGGTGACCTGTTCAGCCATCAGGCTGTGAGGGACAACGAGGCCAGGTTCAAGTGTAACACCCACCTCTCCTCCTGTGTTAGCAAGCCTGAGGTACAGCCCAGGGGAATCGGAGGCTCGGACGCAAGCCCGAGGCCACGAGGAAGTGATGAGTAGCATTGATGCTTGTTCCCACTGAGTTTTGTGGAGGATCCTCACAATGAGAGGAGTGGGGAACGCATAGAGAAGCCCGGAGGTCCAGCTTAAGAGGAACGCATCCCGCACCTCCCTGCTTGGGTGCGGGACTGGGCCGCAAAAGCGAGGGAGCTGAGTGTTCACCAGGCTGGCGAACAGGTCCATGGTCGGGGTCCCCCACTGATGGAACAGCCAGTTGGTTGCCTCTGGGTCCAGCCGCCATTCGCGAGGGCAGAGGATCCTGCTGAGTTTGTCACTGAGGATTGTCTCATGGCCCAGGAAGTAGACCGCTCGTAGGGTCATCCCTCGATGGAGGGCAAAGGAGCAGAGGAGGACCACTTCCCGGCAGAGGAGGCATGATTCTGTGCCCCCCTCCTTGTTGATATAGAACATCGCTACTCAATTGTCGGTCTGCACAAGTACCGACTTTCCTTGGAGGTGGTCCTCGAAGGCCATCAGGGCCCATTGGACCGCCCAAAGCTCAAGCAAGTTGATCTGCTGTTGAGACTCTGGGTGACCATCTCTCCTGCATGCACAGTGCATCGCAGTGGGCTCCCCATCCCAGCAGGGAAACATCCATTGTCAGCACTAGTTCGTGCTGTGGGGTTTTGAAGGGCAGTCCCCGGAGAAGGTTGCGGGGGTCCTGCCACTAGTCTAAGGACCTGTGAAGGTTGTGGGAGACCTAAATGTGGTCCCTGAGGTAACCGGAGGCCAGGCTCCACTGAGTGCTGAGGCACCACTGGGCCGTCCGCATGTATATGCGGGCATGTGGAACCACATGGACGGAGGAAGCCATGTGCCCCAGGAGGCGCAGCATAGTCCACACCGTGACCCGAGTATTGCTCTGGACCTGGGCCGCCAATGCTCGGAGGTGAGCCGCACAGTCTGCCGATAGAACATAAGAACATAAGATATGCCATACTGGGTCAGACCCAGGTCCATCAAGCCCAGTATTCTGTTTCCAACAGTGGCCAATCTAGGTCATATGTACCTAGAAAGGCGATCACCCGCTGAGTATTGAGGTGTGCACCGATAAACTCCAAGGCCTGTGCTGGCTAAAGGTGGGACTTAGGGTAGTTAACCAAGAATCCCAGGCGCTCGAGGAAGAGGATTGTGCGTGATGCCGCAAGGCGGGCTTCCCCGGCCGAGGGTCCTGTGATGAGCCAGTCACCGAGGTAAGGGAAGACCGGTATGCCCTGCCATCTGAAGGAGACAGCGGCCACAGAGAGGCACTTTGTGAAGACTCGCGGAGCAGATGCGAGCTCGAAGGGGAGCACCCTGTATTGGTAATGCTCCTCTTGCAACCTGAAGCGCAGGAACTGCCTGTGCTGGGGTGAATCAGAATGTGGGCGTAAGCATCCCTGAGATCCAAGGAGCATAGCCAGTCGAGCTTCTGCAGAAAGGGCAGCAGGATGCCAAGAAATAACATTTTGAACTTCTCCCACACCAGAAACTTGTTTAGTTTCTGGAGATCGAGAATGGGCCATAGACCCTCCATCTTCATCGGGACGAGGAAGTACCGGGAATAAAAGCCCCGACCTCGGAGGTGCATCGGCACCCTCTCAACCGCTCGCTAGGCGCGGAGGTTGTCTAACTCCCGCTGTAGGAAGGTCTGGTGTGCGGGGAGACGAGACGGCTCCGCTGGGGAGAAGGGAGGGGGAAACCTGTCCAAACGGAGATGGTAGCTGTCCCGGACTACTCGGAGGACCCAAGTGTCCAACGTGATGGACACCCACTGAGGGGCAAAGGAGGACTGGTGTCCCCACACCGGCTGTGGTGCTGCCAGGGGGTGAAAGGTTATGCTGCTGGCATCAAAACTCTTGGGCAGACTGAGGCAGAGCCGGGGTTTGGGCCTTGGGCCCTTTCGGTTTGCGATGACCGTGTGGTCCAGACTTTCCCTGTGTCGCGGTGGTCAGCATGGGAGTGGGTGGGTACAGTGGGTAGTCTCGGTAGGGTAGGCCCTTCCTTGGAAAGAACGGCTTCTTAGTTTGCTGCTTCTTCCAAGGAAGGGAGGAGGTCTTGCGTGAGAGGCAACTACGGGTGATGCACTCCGTCTCAATCTCGGCGGCCTTATCCTCCATCGACGAGCTGTTCACCAAGGCAGGGTATGTCTAGGTGCTCCAAGTCTGAGGACTGGAGCCATGCCCAGCGCAAGGCCCCGATACCAGCGGCTGCCACTCAAGTTGAAGAAGAGAATCTGTCGTAGGCGGCACGGGAGAGGTATTTTGAGCACTCCGCAATGGACTTCAGAAGGGTCCGGAATCTGTTGAGGGGTTCACCTGTGAGGCCCGCGGAGAAGCTCCCATGTTTCTTGGCTAGGTCATGTAAAAACATGCCCATGTACAATTGGTATGCCTGAATACGGCATGAGAGCCTGGACCCTTGATAGGCCTTGCGGCCTAGGGCGTCGAGGGCTGTCGACACCCTGCCCGGTGGAACCGAAGAATGTGACTTCAGGCTCTTTTGTTTTCTCATGGCCAACTCCACTACCATGGAGGTGTGGGGGAGTTGGGATTTCCTGAACCCAGGGCTGCACTGGACCCTGTATATCACATCGAGCCGCTTGCTCATGATGGGAACTGACGCAAGGGTCTCCCACATGCGGATTAGCAGCCTGGACAAAATGGGAGGAACCGGAACAGTAAGAGATTCCCGAAGAGAGGACTAGTACAGCGTAGTTACTCACCTGTAACAGGTGTTCTCCAGGGGCAGCAGGAATAAGTCCTCACTACCATCTCCTTAGGTTACTTTCTTTTTGGTGCTTTAGTGGAACTTTCCTTGAGCTGAGTAGGTTGTTGAACTCTGGTAACCTCCTCAGCTTTGGGAACTGCTAACACCTAATCAGGAGTTAGTTGGCCTGATTACCTGAGAGCAGTTGAGGCCTGCATAAAAGGCTCCAGTGCCCTGCCCTGTTGAGGCTTTCCTAACAGGGGCTCTACAGACCAACCAACATTAAGGATTTGAGGGTTTATTTTATTAAATTGCTAGCTCTCTGACTGGGAGCTCTTAAAAGGGTTTTTGTATATTTTTAAAGCAAGGTTACTTTCTTTTTTGGTGCTTTAGTGGAACTTTCCTTGAGCTGAGTAGGTTGTTGAACTCTTGTAACCTCCTCAGCTTTGGGAACTGCTAACACCTCATCAGGTGTTAGTTCCCTCCCTACCCACCCCGACTCCCACCCACCCCTAGTGAGCAGTCTTGCTTTATAAGGCACCTCCCCATTTAACAATGCACAGAGAATTAGACCAGCACATTTTGAATACAATTAAAGAGATTTAACTGCTTTTTCTCTGAAAGGACAGCTGGGAAACCGGCTGGTAGTTGGTAGATCTCTCTCTTTTGCTTTAACAGATACCTAAGCTCCACAAACAGAACAATGACTGGGAAAAATCATATCGCTAAATCTGTTGCCCCCATTACAGCTTCTGTCTCGGTCCAGACAAAGGTCCTAATGCCAGTTGAAGGACCGGTTCCATGTGCAGGGTGCCTGCATGCTGAAGCTCTGAGGAAACAAGTGGAGGAACTCAGAGAGGAGGTGGCAAGGCTGAGGAGCATTCAAGACAGTGAGAAGTACATTGATGAGATGCTTCTTGCAGCAACCAAGCTCTCCCGCAGAGGAGAAGATGGGTGCCAACAGAATGTCGATGGTTGGACACAAGTCACCAGGGCCTGCAAAATCACCAATCCAACTTCTCCAGCCCTTGAACTGAAGAACCATTATGCAGCCCTGGAAGTGGAGGAGGTGAAAGCATCCCTGGAAAGGGAAGAACCAGAGCTCAAGTACCCCAAAGTTGCAGAATCAGTGACCACAAGGAAACGAAGGGTAGTGGTGGTTGGAGACTCTCTTCTGAAGGGTACTGAGGCGTCCATCTGCCGACCAGACTTGATGTCCAGACAGGTCTCACTGTCTTTCTCCCACCCTCGTCCCTTGTCACTCTTGTTCTCTCTTTAGTGATCACTCGGCTCGACTATTGTAATTCTTTCCTCTCCGGTCTCCCCCAATATCAACTTCGAAGACTGCAATTAATTCAGAACACAGCTGCACGCCTCCTTACTTTCTCTTCTCACCGGGACCATATCACTCCACGCCTTCTCTCCCTCCACTGGCTTCCCGTTAAGGTCCGCTCTGTGTACAAGTTGCTCACTATCACCCATAAGGCTCTCTATACCAACACTCCTCAGTATTTAGCTGACCTCATCTTTCTTCAACCTACTCCTCGCATTCTCCACTCATCATATGGCAACCGCCTCTTCCTTCCCTCACCTACCCAGGCCCGCCTTGAATCGACACGGCACGCTGCCTTTTTCTTTATAAGTCCCGCCCTTTGGAATTCTATCCCATATCCTCTTCGCACCGAAGCATCCTTTTCCCGGTTTAAAGCTCTCCTCAAAACACACCTTTTCTGCCAAGCCTTTGATCTTCCTCCTCCTTCCTCCAGTCATTCATAACTCGCTCATTTCCATATCCATCATCATGGGTTTCCCACTCACCCACTCCCTTCCTTGTGTTTATTCCTGTAGTGTCTGTCTGAACCTTCTCCTCTGTCCTACACTAATTTTCTCCCTGCTTTTTCTATCACTTTCCTATCAAGCTAATGGCGTTCCTTTCTCCCTGTATCTTCCTGCAGCCCTAATTTTTCATTGTTCACCGCTTTAATGCCTCACGCCTAGGCGGTATATCAAATGTTGTAAATAAAGAATAATAAAGAATAAAGGTATGCTGTCTGCCTGGTGCCAAAATCCAAGATGTTATGGAGAGTTTGCCGAGACTCATCAAGCCCACTGACTATTACCCAATGTTGCTAATCCATGTTGGAACAAATTATACTGCCAGGTATACCTCGGAACGTATCAAAAGTGACTTCATGGCTCTGGGACAGAGGGTGAAGCAGTTAGGTGCACAGGTGGTGTTCTCTTCAATCCTCCCTGTTGAGGGTAAAGGCCAAGGCAGAGAGGCTCGCATCCTGGAGAAGAATGCATGGCTGCATGGATGGTGTCATCGAGAGCGTTTTGGTTTCCTAGACCATGGGATGCTGTTCCAAGGGTTGCAGAGCAGAGATGGCATCCATCTGTCCAAGAAAGTTCAACACGTCTTCGGTAGTAGACTGGCTAATCTACTGAAGAGGGCTTTAAACTAGATTCGTTGGGAATGGGTAAGGAAAGCCTCCAGGTAGGTGAAAGCCCCTAGGTAAGTGATACATTAAATACCTATATGGAAATGGGTAACAGGGGTAACATATGGAAAGCAGTGTGTATAAATGCCCGTAGCATGGGAAATAAGATCCCTGATGTTGAAGCTTTGGTGGGAGTGGCTGACTTGGATTTAGTGGCAGTTACAGAAACATGGTTCACAGAAAACCATGATTGGGATGTAACTATACCTGGCTATACTTTATTCAGAAAGGACAGGGTAGGAAGAAGGGGATGAGGAGTGGCACTATATGTAAAAGCTACTATTAAAGCTTTGGAATTACAGAACTTAAAAGGGAGAGAGGAGGCATTGTGGGTTAAACTAGAAAGAGGGAAAGAGAAATCTATTTGCATTGGTGTGATATACAGACCTCCCTCACAAGAGGAAAAGGTGGACAGAGAGTTAATTGAAGACATACGCAGCATTGCTAGGAAAAGGGAAGTGCTACTGATAGGAGATTTCAATATGCCAGATGTTGATTGGCACATTCCTGCTGCAGTATAATCTAGAAGTAAGGGGATCCTGGATTCTCTACAGGGAGAACTATTCAGGCAATTGGTAACAGACCCCACACGTGAAGGGGCCATACTGGAGTTGGTGCTTACCAATGGTGAAAGTGTTTCTGATGTTGTAGTGGGAGATCATTTTGCATCCAGTGATCACCAGATGATGTGGTTCAGTATTAGGACTAGGGCTGTTAGAATTCATTCAAAGGTGAGGATCTTAGACTTTAGGAAGACTAACTTTGCCAAGATGGGCCAATACCTCAGGGAGTCGTTAGTGGGATGGGAACAGCTGGAGGATGTAGAAAAACAGTGGGCAAAACTGAAAGGGGATATTTTAAGGGCAACCAACCTTTTTGTTAAAATGGTAAATAAAGGTAAAAGGAAAAGGAGACCGCTATGGTTTTCGAAAGAAGTAGCTGAAAAAGTGAAGAAAAAGAGGGAGGCCTTCATGAAATACAAGAGATCACAGAGAGAGAAAGACAGGCATCTGTATTTGGAAAAACTTAGACAAGCTAGCAAAGTAGTCAGGAAGGCAAAGATTCAAAAGGAGGAGGAAATAGCCAATGCAATAAAATGGGACAGATGGAGGTCGGGAAGGACCCTGACATGGTCCCTGAGATGACCAAAGGATGGACTCCATTGGGCACTGAGGCACCACTGAGCTGTCCGCATGTGCAGATGGGCGTGGGGAGTCACATGCACGGTAGAGGCCATGTGGCCCAGGAGGTGTAGCATGGTCCGAGCGGTGATCCTGGGAGTGCTTTGGACCCGGGCAGCCAGAGCTCAGAGGCAGTCGGCGTGATCCGTTGTTAAGAAGGTGGTTGCCCGCTGAGTATCGAGTCATGCCCCGATGAATTCGAGTGCCTGCACTGGCTCGAGGTGAGACTTTGAGTAGTTGACCAAGAATCCCAAGCCCTCCAACAGAAGGTTTGTGCGTGACATCGCTTGCCGGGTTTCCTTGACCAAGGAGCCTGTGACGAGCCAGTCGTCGAGGTAGGGAAAGACTGGCATGCCCTGACACCTGAGATGGGTGGTGACCACGATGAGGCACTTTGTAAAGACTCGTGGGGCGGACGCAAGGCCGAAGGGGAGCACCCTGTACTGAAAGTGCTCTCCCTGCACCCTGAAGCGCAGATACCGCCTATGCTGGGGGTGGATTACGATATGGGGATAAGCATCCTTTAGATCCAAGGAGCATAGCCAGTCGCCCTGCCAGAGGAAGAACGCCAAGGGATAACATCTTGAACTTCTCCCGCACCAAGAACCTGTTTAGCTTTCGGAAGTCAAGGATGGGCCACAGATCCCCTGTCTTCTTTGGGATGAGAAAGTACCGGGATTAGAAGCCCCTATCTCGAAGGTGTGGGGAGACCTTTTTGACTGCCCATTGGGCAAGGAGAGAGAGATAAGTTCCCACTGCAGTAAAATCTGTTGCGTGGGGAGTCGAGGAGGCTCCGCCAGGGAGAAGGGAGGTGGGAGCCTGTCAAAGTCTGTATAAGTCTTTGGTGCAACCTCATTTGGAGTATAGTGTGCAATTCTGGAGACCGCACCTTCAAAAGGATGTGAACAGGATGGAGTCGGTGCAGAGGGTGGCTACTAAAATGATTAGTGGGCTTCATTATAAAGCATATGAGGACAGACTTAAGGATCTTAATATGTACACCTTAGAGGAAAGGCGGGATAGAGGTGATATGATTGAGATGTTTAAATACCTCCGTGGCATAAATGTTCAGGGAGAGAGCCTCTTTCAATTGAAAGCAAGTTCTGCTACGAGGGGACATGGGATGAGGGTGAAGGGAGATAGATTCAGGAGTGATATGCGGAAATATTTCTTTATGGAAAGAGTAGTGGATCCATGGAATAGTCTCCCAGTGGAGGTGGTAGAAATGAGGACAGTAACTGAATTCAAAAAAGCATGGGACCAACACAGAGGATCTCTAAAGGTAAAAAGTGGATTGTTGTAGTTGTTGATATGGAAGGACAGACTAGATAGGCCATGTGGTCTTTTTCTGTCATCATGTTTCTATGTTTCTATGTAAAGTGAAGGCGATAGCCGTCCCAGACGACTGGGAGAACTCAGGTGTCTGAGGTGATGGAAGCCCACAACGGGGCGAAAGAAGACAGGCATCCCCCCATTGGCTGCTGCGTCGCCGGAGGGCAAGGGACTATGCCGATGGCATCAAAACCCCTGTATGGGTTGTGGAGGGGCCAGAGCTTGTGCTTTCGACCCCTTCGGCTTGCGATGCCCTTGACAGGATTTACCCTGCGCCGGGGTGGTCGGTGTGAGGGTAGCCAGGGTATGGCGGGTAGCCCCAGTACTGGAGGCCCTTCCTAGGGAAGAAGGGCTTTTTGGCCGGTTGCTTTTTCCGGGGCAGAGTGGAGGTCTTGCATGAGAGACGGGATCTGGTGACGAACTCCGTCTCTATCTCTGCGGCTTCATTCTCCATTGGCTTGTTGAAGAGCTGCTCGCTGAGGCAGGGAACATCTAGGAGCTTTTCCTGTACCCGCTGCTCCAAATCTGAGGATTGGAGCCATGCCTGGCGGCGGGCCCCTATGCCCATGGCCGCCACCCGAGCAGATGTTTTGAATCCATCGTAGGTGGCTCGGGAGAGGTATTTTGAGCAGTCTGCAATGGACTTCAACAGAGTGCCGAATCTATTGAGGGGCTCGCCCTCAAGGCCCGTGGAGAACCCTCCGAGTTCCTTGGCCAAATCGCACAAGAACATACCCATGTATAGTTGATATGCTTGAATGCGACAAGAGAGCATGGAGCCTTGGTAGGCCTTGCAGCCAAGGGCATCAAGGGCTCTTGACTCTCGGCCAGGCGGTACCAATGAGTGCGATTTTGGGCTCTTCTGCTTTCTCATAGTAGACTCTACCACCATAGAGGTGTGGGGAAGTTCGGTTTTCCTGAACCCTGGCCCACGTTGCACCTTGTACATAGTATCAAGGTCTTTGCTCACGATGGGGACCGAGGCATGGGCCTCCCACATATGGAGCAGCAGCCGTGACAGAATAGGAGAAAGCGGCACAGTGAGAGATTCCCTAGGTGGGGACTCGTACTGAAGAATATCGAGCTCTTCAGCACGAGGATCCTCCTGGGCCTGAGTGGCCAGGTTGAGGGCCCGTGCCATGTCCCGAATGAACACCAGAAAGGAGGTGTCCTCAGGTGGCGAGCGCCACTGGAATTCAGGTAGGAAGGGGTCTGACGGAAGATCCCGGTGGGTACGGGTTTCCAGGGAGCTGTCTTCATCGGACTCCCACTTCAAGAATTCGGTCAAGGAGTCCAAGCCAGGCAGATCGCCCTGTCCAACGGCCGGTGCCCGTTTGGAGCCAGAGGCCCTGGAAGATATCGCCTCCGAGGAACAGGAGGGTGAGCGAGACTGACGCCGAGGACCCTCACAAGGTCTGCGGCTCTCGGGGGTTTCCTGGGCGGATTTTGGTGTCCCACGTGAGGGACCCACAGTCTCTAGGCGTGTGTCAGCAAAGCTGGCTGTAAGCGCCTGCTGGGAAGCGATGAATGCAGAAATGCTGCATTCTAGCTCCAGCATGCGGGACTACCACACGGGTGTAGGGCCCTGCAACACCAACCCTGAGGTTACCGGATCGGGCATCGAGGAAGAGAGGGGTCCTCACCAGGACGGCCTCAGGAGACTGGGCGCCTTCGCCCGAGGCCTCCGCATCTGTGTGGGATACCTTGCGGGGCCGCTCCTTGTCCGACTCTCATGAACGCTGAAAGGGGCTGAGTGACCGAGCGCGGGAGCACTCACGCTTATCAGGAGCCCCCGACAGTGACTTCGAGGCCTTCTTTTTGCACCGCTCCACCTCAGGGGATCCCTGGTCGGAGTGCCGCCAAGAGCGCGGGGCCAAAGAGGAGGACCCCACCGGGGAGGAGCCGACCGAGAGTGCCACAGGGGATTCTGAGGCGGCTTTTCGGAAAATATCTTCAGACTTCTGCTTACGACTGAGCAGGACCTTAGAGGACATTTTCTTGCAGAGTGAACAGAGCTCTGGATCATGGTCAGCTCTGAGGCACCGCAGACAACAGTCATGAGTGTCCGTAAGCGACATGTTCCTAGAGCATCTATCGCATTTTTTGAAGCCGGTGGCCATGGGGGCAAAAATGGCCCCCGTGAGGTCGAAGATCCACGCAGCCAGCAGTTAGGGAAAGGAAAAAGGGTGCTAAGCCTGTGACAAAAAATGAAGAAAAGAAAGCAAAGCTATCCCCAACAGCTCTAAGAAGACAGAGCAGGGGAAGGATGGGTAGAGGACTGGTGCAACCGGAAAACCAAAGGCCTGTAGGCCAAAAACGAGAACTTCTTTCCAATGGACGAGGACGTGCGTCCGAAGGGCTCCGTGGAAAAAGGAGATTGAGAAAGATGGCACCCTTGGGTGGGAAGAGGACCACGCATGCGGGGCAACAATCCCAAAGGCTTTCTTTGAAAGCTCGGGAATTGCTCCGCGTGGGCTCCGTCGGTGCCGACGTCACCCATAAGTGAGGACAGACTTCCTGCTTGTTCCTGGAGAATGCAAGATATTGAGCTCTTCAGCTCGAGGCTCCTCCTTCGCCTGGGTAGCGATATTGAGATCCTGTGCTATATCCCACACGAACATCAAGAAGGAGGTGCTCTCGCATGTCAATCTCCGCTGAAAGGTGGGCGGAGACGGGTCTGACGGGAGATCCCGATGGGTACGGGTCTCAGGGGAAGTATCCCCATACTACTCCCAGCCAGAAAAATCGGAAGAGGAGTCAGATTCCAGCTGGTCGCCTCGCCCAGAGGCCGAGGCCCGTTTGGAGCCGGAGGATCTCGCCCCCAAAGAATGGGAAGGTGAGCAAGACCAACACAGAGGACCCTCATGAGGCCCATGGCTCTCGGGAGTTTACAGGGCGGAGTTTGGTGTCCCTCTCGAGGGAACCTCGGTCTCTAGGCACAAACCAGCGAAGCTGGATACGAGCACCTTCTGGGAAGCTATGAACGCAGAAATGCTGCATTCTAGTGCCAGCATATGGGACTCAGCCCGACACCAGGGTCACTGGGTCGGGCGTTGAGGAGGAGAGGGGGTCCTCGCCAGGGCGACCCTCAGGAGACCTGGCGCCATCGCCCAGGGCCTCCAAGTCTGTTCGAGGTACATTACGAGGCTGCTCCTTGTTAGAATCTTGAGAACTCTGAGGGGGGCTAAGCAACCAAGCGCGGGAGTGCACGCACTTGTCGGGAGCCCCCAAAAGCGACTTAGAGGTCTTCTTCTTACACCGCTCCACTTCAGGGGACCCCTGGTTGGAGTGCCATCTTGAGCGCGGAACTGAGGTGGGAGACCCCACCGGCGGAGAGACGAACGAGGGTGCCACAGGGGATTCAGAGTCAGTCTTTTGGAAAATGTCCTCGGACTTCTAATTACAACTGAGCAGGGCTTTGGAGGACGTTTTCTTACAAAGCGAACAGAGCTTTGGATCATGGTCGGCTCCGAGACACCATAGACAACAATCATGGGTGTCCGTAAGTGACATGTTCTTGGAGCATCTATTGCATTTTTTGAAGCCGGTGGCCATTGGGGCAAAAAGGGCCCCCACAAGGTCGAAGACCCACGCGGCCAGTGGTTAGGAGAAAAAAAAAGGGCGCGAAGCCTGCCAACAACAAAAATTAGTTAAGAAAATGTCCCCTTTACTCAAAAGAGATAGGAGCAAGGGGGAGGATGGGTAGAGGACCGGTGCAACTGGAAACAGTAGACCAGAGGTTGGGAAATGAAACACTTTTTCCGAGGGACAAGGGCGTGCGTCCGAAGGGCTCTGCGGAAAAAGAAAGACTGAGGAAGATGGCACCCTTGGGCTGGAAGAGGACCATGCAATCAGGGCCCGACGCGGGAGCTTCAAATTCTGCAGCGCCTCTAGCGTACCCGACATCCAGCTCAGGCTCCAGCCGTCCATCTGAGCCCCGGTCAGCATTGGAACAGGGGGTAAGAAGCCCCTCCTGCCCCCCCATCGCAAGGCCAATCAGGGCCCGACGCGGGAGCTTCAAATGCTGCAGGGCCTCCAGCGTGCCTGACATCCAGCGCAGGCTCCAACCGTCCATCTGAGCTCCGGTCAGCATTGGAACAGGGAGCAGGAGGTAAGCAGCCCCTCCTGCCCCCCATTGCAAGGCCAATCAGGACCTGACACGGGAGCTTCAAATTCTGCAGCGCCTCTAGCATGCCCGCGCCTGAGGGTCTCACCAGAGGGCCCTTTGGCATGACCCTTAGGCGTGGAACATAATTGTTACCCGAGGAGTGGCCTAGTGGTTGGGGCAAGGTACTTCAGGCCGGAAGGTCGGGGGTTCAAATCCCACTAGAGGACAGCAACCTTGGGCCGGAAGGACTGGGGTTTCTAGTCCCACAGGTGCTCCTTGTGGTCTTGGGCAAGCCACCTAACCCTCCATAGCCCATGTTCCCTGTAAAATAGTTATCTCCAAGTTATAATGCCCTGTTCAATGTAATTTCAGTTTGTTCAATGTAAACCGCACTGATGCAGAATAGCGCGGTATATAAGAGAATGTATATAAATAAATAAAATAAACCCTTCCAACTACCGTGACTTGAACCTACACACCCTAAGACAAGCTGTCCCAAACTGAGCCACCCAAACTAGTAAGCAGCACCCGATAAGCAAGACATCCTGCACTGCATAGCCTGTAGGATCCATTGCTACCTCATTGCTTGTAAGAGAACTTATGCTGCATTGCCCCTCTCTGTCCCTCTACTATGGCTCCACATCACATTGTCTTCCTTTTCCTCATACTCCCTGTTTCCCCTCCTACCAGTACCCTCACTCTGTCCCTCCTTATCCCCCCTTTACCATCTTCACTTCCCTCTCCATTCTGTCTTCTACCCTATCATCAGCTCTTGAGCTTCAACGCTTTCTCCCCCTCATTCAACCATGTCTTTTCTCTCTAAAGCAACCTCACCCTCGTACTGTCTCCTCTCTACCCCGTACTCTGCTACTCCTTCTCCTTCTCTCATCCGGAAATATCAACCCCAATCCTGGCCCCACTAGACTTCTGTATCACTCTGAGAAGAGATCTTCACGTAACATGTCTAATCTTATCCATATCCCTCTTCTTTCCCCTTCCTCTCTCCGTTTCTCATGTGCCTTGTGGAATGCACACTCTGTCTCTAATAAACTTGCTTTTACTCATAACCTCTTTATCTCTAATGCTCTACATCTTCATGCTCTAACTGAGACCTGGCTCCTCCCAGTTGACTGCTGCTCTCTGTCATGGGGGCTATCAGTTCTCCCACACGCCTCGTCCCACTGGCCGTGGTGGTGGTGTTGGGTTCTACTTTCTCCCTCTTGCCAATTCCAATCCATCCTGCTGCCTCAGTCTCACTCCTTTCTCTCTTTTGAAGTCCACTCCATCCGCCTTTTCACTCCACTTCCTCGCAGGGTAGCTGTTATTTATCGACCTCCTGACAAGTCTGCTTCTACCTTTCTCACTGACTTTGACTCTTGGCTTTCCTTCTTTCTGGATTCCTCTTCCCCCACTCTTATTCTTGGGTATTTTAACATTCATGTCAATAACCCCTCTGATCCTTATGCTTCAAAGCTCCTCTCCCTTACCTCCTCATTTGATCTCCAACTTTGTTCCACTGCCCCCACCCACCAGCATGGTCACTGCCTTGACCTGATATTTTTCTCAAGTTGCCTACCCTCGAATTTCTGTAGCTCAGTTCTTCCCTTATCTGACATCACCTTTTAAGCTTTAATCTTCATCACCTGCTGTCTCAGCCTCATCCTGTCTCCTCCAACCTATTTAGGAACCTTCATGCTATTGATCCCTTGGCTCTCTCTTCCACCATTTATTCATCTCTTTCTTCCACTATATCATCTAAGTCTATTGATGAGGCAGTAACTTCCTATAATGCTGCACTCTCCTCGGCTCTGGATGCTCTCGCTCTGCCCACCCACGTCCTGTGAGCCATTCTGCACCCCAGCCCTGGCTTTCATCCACTACCCACTACCTACGTTCCTGTGCCCATTCTGCTGAGCGTGCTTGGCTCAAATCTCGCTCCTCTGAAGACTTTCTACACCTCAAATTCATGCTTGTCTCTTTCCAGTCAGCCATCGCTCTTGCCAAACAAGACTACTATATCCATCTGACTAACTCTCTTGCCTCTGATCCTCGCCGTCTCTTTACTACTCTCAGCTCTCTCCTCCAAGTGCCTCCGCCTCTGATACCTCCCTCCCTTTCTGCCCAAACCCCGGCTGACTATTTCCATGACAAAATCCACAAGATTACCCTCCAATTCCCCACAAAATCAGCTACTTCCCCTCCTCCCCCTCTCCACTCCCAACTCTTCCCCCCTACCTCTGCTACCCTCTCTTCCTTTCCTGTGATCTTCCTCCAAACTCACCACCTGCTCCTCTGATCCTATCCCCACCCATCTCCTAAGCCCCATCTCCTCCACCGTTGTTCCTTCTATCTCTCATATTCTCAACCTATTGCCCTCCACTGCAACTGTCTCTGCAGACCTCAAGCATGCTGTGGTCACACCTCTCAAGAAACCCTCACTTGATCCCACCTGTCCCTCTAATTATCGACCAATCTTTCTCCTTCCCTTAATTTCTAAACGACTTGAACATGCGGTTCACCGCCGCTACCTCGACTTCCTCTCCTCTCATGCCCTCCTGGATCCCTTACAGTCTGGCTTTCGTCCTCTACATTCTACTGAAACGGCTCTTGCCAAAGTCTCCAGTGACTTGTTCCTGGCAAAACCCAAAGGCCTTTACTCTGTCCTCATCCTTTTTGACCTCTCTGCTGCTTTTGACACTGTGGACCACAACCTTCTCCTCGATACCCTGTCCTCGCTTGGTTTTAGTGGCTCTGTACTATCCTGGTTCTCCTCCTATCTCTCCCATCGTTCATTCAGTGTGTGTTCTGGTGGTTCCTCCTCCTTTGCTACCCTGCTCCCAGTTGTTGTACCCCAAGGATCTGTCTTGGGTCCGCTCCTTTTCTCTATATATACCCAGTCCCTTGGTGCGCTTATCTCGTCCCATGGCTTTCAGTACCATCTGTATGCTGATGACTCCCAGATCTACCTCTCTACACCTGATATCTCTCCGGCAATCCAGACCCAGATCTCTGCCTGCCTTTCTGACATTGCTGCCTGGATGTCTCACTGCCACTTGGAATTAAACATGGCCAAGACTGAACTTCTTATCTTTCCCCCTAAAACCTTCCCTCCTCTTCCTCCTTTCTCAGTCTCTGTGGATAACTCTGTACTCTTTCCTGTTTCCTCGGCCCGCAATCTGGGGGTCGTCTTTGACTCCTCTCTCTCTTTCTCTGCACATATCGATCTCATAGCTAAGACCTGCCGTTTCTTTCTATTTAACATTAGCAAAATCCGCCCTTTCCTTTCGGAACACACTACTAAAACGCTTATCCACTCCTTAATCACCTCCCGTCTTGACTATTGTAACCTACTCCTTGCTGGTCTCCCTTTGAATCATCTCTCTCCCCTTCAATCTGTTCAACACTCTGCTGCGCGACTAATCATCCGACAGCCTCGTCATGCCCATATTACTCCTCTTCTCAAGTCACTTCATTGGCTCCCTATCTGTTTCCGCATCCAGTTCAAACTTCTCCTGCTGACCTATAAATGCATTCACTCTGCGGCTCCTCAGTACCTTTCTTCTCTTATCTCTCCTTACAACCCCCCTCGGAAACTCCGCTCTTCTAGCAAACTACTTCTATCTGTGCCCTCCTCTTCTACTGCTAACTCCAGACTTCGCTCCTTTCACCTGGCTGCGCCTTACGCCTGGAACAAACTACCTGTGTCTGTACGCCAGGCACCCTCTCTAACCCTCTTCAAATCCAAGTTGAAAACTCACCTCTTCGCTGCTGCTTTTGGATCTTGACTCACCTGATTTTCCCTTTCTTTCCCCTAGTTTTACCCCTGCCTACACCTTCTGTGTTTTGTCTTGACTAGATTATAAGCTCTGATGAGCAGGGACTGACTCTTACATGTCTGTGCAGCACTGCTTACAACTGGTAGTGCTATATAAATGCTCAGTAGTTGTAGTAGTAGTAGTAGTAGCAGCATGCATGACAGCAATCCCAAAGACTTTCTTTGAAAGCTGGGGATTTGCTCCACACGGGCTCCATCGGTGCCAATGTCACTCATATGTGAGGACTGACTTCCTGCTTGTTCATGGAGAAAGCAGTATCCTCTGTCAGCAGCAGCAGCATGCCAGGGGATCAGAGAGCAGGTAAAAGAATTGGTGAAGCAAGGAGTTCTACTTTGTACCCAAAGCCCCTATAACACCCCCATATGCCCCGTACGTAAACCTAATAGTAAGTGGATGTTGGTTCAAGATTTGAGAACGTTGAATGAAATGGTGGTAGTGGAGGTCCCAGTAGTGCCAGATCCAGTGGGAATGTGGATGGGAGACAGTCCCTGTATGAGTGGTTCTCTGTGGTGGATTTAAGCAATGCCTTTTGGACATTGCCTTCAGCTGAGGCTTCACAAGGATTATTTGCATTTGCATATGAAGGACAGCAGTATACCTGGTCCCGACTACCATGGGGTGAGTAGAAAGTCCCTCAATTTTTAACTAAGTTTTGAGTCAGGATTTGCAAGGTTTTAGAGAGAGATGAGAAGGGAAATCTGTGACCTTGCTGCAATATGTAGATGATCTTATGCTATGCACAGACACACTGGAAAAACACGAGGAAGCCATGGGAGATTTGTTACAGGTTTTAGGGGCACAGGGCTATAAGGTTAGTAAGAAGAAAGTCGAAATGTGCCAGCAAGAGGTAGTTTTCCTTGGACAGAAGGTGTCAAGAGATGGGAGGAGAGTGACAGAAGAAAGATAGTACAGCATTTGTTTCTGTTAACCTTGCTTCAGGAAATGCTAGCAATTAAACACTCTCTAGCAGTTCCAAAAGTGGTGGTTAAATATAAAGTACATGAAAAGTCAGGAGAACACTGTGAATGGAATAATCAGGCAGATTCTTTATCTAAACAGGCAGCGAGCGGTGAGGGCTCTGCCCGAGCTGTCTCCTTTAGCAATAGTACAGGCTGTGACATTATGGTCTGGAGGAGAAACTGATGCACTGGATTTATTGGTAGGAGCACAAACAGCAGCTACAGGGGAAGAGAAGAGAAAATGGAAAGCAGCAGGATGTGAAATGAATCAGAGAGGTTTGTGGGCACACCCAAATGGAGCAGTGTGCATATCTCTAGTTGGTGTTGCCGTCCCTGCATGGAACACCACATCAGTTTCCCAGAGCCATGCTCAACCAGCTCATCCCCCCTAACTTCTCAATTCACGCCTGCCACAGAACTAACCGTAGGGGTGGAGGTGCCTTCATCCTTACAAAAATGGAGTTCCAATTTCAGCTGCTCAATGCCACCAGCACAATGCACCTGGACTCAATCACCATAGCCAACAAGTTCAGTTCCATCAATCTAAACTACAGATCCCCGTCTCCCTCCCTGGAAGACCTCTCAACAATAATTGACCTCACCTGCAATGCCCACGTACACCAAACTGGATAATGGGAGATTTCAATCTGCCTGCCCTCCAAGACACCCACTCCAAAGCCTTCCTCGAGGCTCTCAACGAGTTGGGCTACGAACAAATAATCAACGCACCCACCCATATAAAAGGAAACAAGCTGGACCTTGTCTTTGCTCCATTGCCAGCCATAGGCCCAAACCACGACCTTGTCCTATCCATCACTCCAGTCCCATGGTCCGACCACAGCCTGATCATATTTAAAATGCCCACACACCCAGACCATGGCAGCGCCCGCAATCCAACCGAGGCTCCCGTAGCACCAACAGGACGATTCCGGCCCTTTAATAAAGAAGAAATCCTCAACCAAACTCTACCACTCCTCAACTCGACAGCACCCAACCTCGAGGAAATGATCGCCACCTGGAACAGCAGCCTGGGCTCCACTCCACACCTATCAGCCCCAAATAAGCCACCAAGATGAAGAACGACCGCTCCGTGGTATTCCCCTGACCTACGAACATCACTCCTCCACTTCAGGAAACTGGAAAGACGATGGGTCGATCACGCTCCACAGATGACCAAGAAGCATACACCACTCACCTAAAAAGACACCGTGAAGCAGTCATGAAGAGAATGAAGCAACATCACGCAGACCTCCTACGGCGCTCCCTAAACAAACCACATGACCTATTCAACCTAGTGAAGACCCTAACAAAAGAACCTTCCCCCATCCAACCAAACATGCTACAACCACAGGAATTTGTGGACTACCTACAGTCTAAAACAAGCCAGACCAACATGACCATGATTCCCTCGCATTGGCACGAAGCACACCATCCAACACCACTGACCTCCTTCTCAGCCCCATCACAGAAAGGCATACAGGAGACCATCACTTCTATCAACACCACCACAGCTCCAAATGACCCCTGCCCAGCATTCTGGATAAAGTCATTACGTACGGAATTCAGCCCATTCCTGTCCAAACCCATGGACCAATCCTTCTCAACAGGGACATTCCCATGAAGTCTGAAGCAAACATCCATAAGGTCACTCCTAAAAAGCCACAAGCTTGACCCCCAGAAGGTGGAATCATACAGACCAATCTCAAGAATCCCACTACTGGCCAAAATAATCGAAAAGGCCATCCAACACCAAATCCAAAACCACATCGAGAGCATCGCTCCACTCAACCCATGCCGGCAAGGATTCAGGGAATCACATGGGGTTGAGACCGTCCTAACCACCCTACTCAGCACCATAATCACGGGAGTTGACATCAGACAAGAATTTGCCCTAATCTTCATGGATATTGCTGCGGCGTTCGACTCCGTCAACCACAAACTGCTCCTCGCATGCCTCAAGGAGAAGGGAATCCACGACGCAGCTCTAAGTTGGTGCAGGTCATACTTGACAGACAGATGGCAACAGGACGAACCGTCCCCATGACCTCCGCACCTTTCCAACAAAAGCAAGGTGTGCCACAGGGATCATCACTCTCAGCCCTCCTATTCAATATATACATGCAGCCCATATGTTCACTGATCCGCTCTTTCAACGTTGCCTGCCTTGTCTATGCTGATGATGTACTGCTCTACATGTCGTTCGCAACTGACCAGACAGATTTCTCAACATTAACGAGCTGCTTTGACGCTGTCACTGACTGGCTCCACACCCAAATTCTCAGAATAAACTTCAACAAAACTGAAGCCCTATTCATTACCAGGAATCAAGCATTTATCCCTCCTGCCTCATTAAAAGTAAGAGAAGCCGAGCTTCCTAGCAGGTCCACTGTCCGCTATCTAAGGGTCACAATAGACCAACAGCTAGACATGAAAGCCCATATAAACAATACTGTCAAGGCAGTCTATCACAAGATACGGACAATACATTATCTACGACCCCTGCTTGAGCCAGATGACTTTCGGACGATTTATCAAGCACCTGTAACTCCCCACTTCGATTACGCCAACTCAATTCTACAAGGACTCCCAAAGAATATGCTGAACCCAATCCAGCTTGCAATGAACGCCGCCGCCAGAATCCTACATGGAGCCTCTAGGAGAGATCACGTAACCCCAATCTTGAAACACCTCCACTGGCTGCCGATCCTCAGCAGACTCTCTTTCAAAGTACTATTGCTGACCTTCAAGGCAATAAACAACTGCTCATCCACCTCTCTCAAGGATCTCGTCCACCTCACTCCCCCCAACAGATCCGGAAAGTCATTCACCGCCAACACGCTGGTAATCCCCAAAGCAATAACGAAATGTTCTCAAGCAACAAGGAACAGAGCATTTGTGTTCTATGCACCCACATGCTGGAACGCCCTCCCAACCACCATCCGTTCCATTACTGACCTCGCCCAATTTAGGAAGGCCCTAAAGCACCATCTCTTTCACCAGCACTACTCCCAGACTAGTGATAAATCACAACCAGTCATACTCAACCACCAGGACAACACCCCCAGTACACCGATGTCACAGTGACGCAGCATCCTCCATTAAACCTACCTGCCCAACCTGTAAATAGAACATGTAGATAGCATTCTAATCTTGTAAATAGTTGCCAATCAATTCTGGTCACCACAATACATAGGCGACCTGATTGCTGAGCTTGTATATAGTTACCCTCGTTAATCCCAAGTTACACCACCTGTTCATTGTAAGTACAGTGCATATCCCACCTACACTGTACAAGTTATTGTTACCTGTAAACCGCACTAATTCTAAAGAGCGCGGTATAGAAGAGATTTTAAATAAATAAATAAATAAATAGATAGAGAATTGGTGGTGCCCCGGAATAAAACAGTTGTGATTCAATATATCTCTTTGTGTAAAATATGCTGATAGGACAATTCTTATGCTATGCGAATAACACCCATAGGAGCTTCAGGACCTTTTCAAAATCCTCACACTGATTTCACTGACATGCAGATTCTGATACATTGGTACAGGTACTTGCTTGTGTGTGTATGGGCCTTTTCTCAGTGGACTGAAGCCTTTCCCTGCAGAAAAGAAACAGCAGGAACAGTAGTGAAGCATCTAGTGGAAGTTATTATTCCTAGGTTTGGTTGCCTCCAGAAAATCAAAACAGATAATGGAACACATTTCTGTAATAAATTAATTCAAAAACTCACTGAGAGGTTGAGGGAGCAACATTCTTTTGTTTGTGTTTACAGGCCACAAGCAAACGGACTGGTGGAGATTACTAAAGACAACGCTTCATAAGATTTTACATTCTACAAATTTGAATTGGCTAACAGCTTTATCTTTTGCTTTGTTTTCTCTCAGGAATTCCCCATTGAAGGATTCTCATCTGACACCCCACCAACTCGTTACAGTTCAATCACTGTCTTCCCAGTGCTTTGGGTAGCCTCAGCTGTTCCAGCAGACAACAGTGACACCTACTGGACAGCTCTCTGGGCAGCATGGGCAGTTATATGAGAAGCTGCAGATCGCTTTCTATCTAATACAAAATGTGAAACATCTCTCGTTTAGCCCAGGGGACTATGTGTATCTAAAGAACTATACTCGTCCATTGGACTGAGCCGTTCTTTGTTGGCCCTTACAAGGTTATTGTAGTCAACCCCTTGGATTTTCAGGTGGAGGGATCTTCGTATTGGCATCACATTTCCAGAGTGCAACCAGTTCCTTACATTAAGACAGCATGAAGTCTCTGTGGACCTTTGTGGGACTCTTTGGGGTGGTATGGGCATTGTTGCATTTTTATACGCCATAACTGCATTCTAACACATGTTATCAGGAAACTAAGCTTTTAAGCAATACCACAAACAGTATAGTACGCATAGCTTCGCCCCCTTCTGCTCTCTTCGAAGAGTGCTTGGTGGCTGATTTTCAAAATGCATCAGTTCAGCAGATATATACTAATTGTAATCATGATTTGGGTATGTGGTTTAAACATCCCCTTGACCCAGGGGTTAGAATTTTTTCTAAAAATTTTGCTCCTTTGTCTAAATATTTTGACAGCTGTTCTACACATTTGGCTTCTATTGTATTTCCATATCATTCTGGCAAGGTTAGACTAGAACCCCTAAGGTTCTCCCCTTGCTGCACCAGCACATTTTATATTTTGTTACAAAGATTCAGGGAACATGTAGTCTTTGGGTATTTCTCCCTCATGCCAATATTATTTACCTTTTTCTAATCCTTCTCCCTTTTTTATGGATGTGTATTACCAATGAGATTCTCATGTGTTGCTTATTTACCTGCACAATTTTCTGCCAGCATCACCTGGTAACTACCTTTCCTATTAAATGCTTGCTTCAGAGCATGGCCATTTTCCCTCCCCAAACCACACAGATCAGAATCCTCCATTGACTGATGATATCCCAGATGCCATAGATCTTTTATTCTGCCCCTTCCCCCTGCCCCAGATTTAGTAAGAAATCGCTCAAAATTATTTTAAAAAATTTGATATCCCTGAAGAATTTCAACTGTTTATTCATAGTTCTGTTGCTGCAGTTACACTCTTTGCACCATGGCTTCAAATTAATACTCATTCTCAAAGAATACAGAAGATTAGGTATGATACAATGGGAATGTTAAATTATACTATTGCAGGTTTTGAAATATTGTCTGAAGAACTTCATATGGTTGCTTTAATGTCATATAACAATTGCTTAGCTCTAGATTATGCGCTGGTTTCTACAGGTAGTGTGTGTGTATTATTTGGTCCCTCGTGCTGCAACTATATTCCTCCTGACCCACCACATGATAATATTACAGAAGTCATTAAGCACTTACAGGAACTGGCTGATGGAATGAGAAAGGAGGGGGATCTAGTCGAGAATGACTGGTTTGCTTGGGACTTTAGCTGGTTTTCTGGTCTAGGCCAAGGCATCAGGAACTTTTTTATTATAATACTTGTCCTCCTGTTTTGTATTATTGTTCCCCTTATACTATGCTGTACTCAGGGCCCTCTCCTGTGCCTCCCAGTGTAAGTCCACCATGCTCCATGTTTACCATCCTCAAGAGCCACGGTGCAATCAGGCGTTGCCCATTTGTGAAAGTGCTGGACCCAGCATTTCCCATGAGCCTTTCTGAATCAGGCAGGCAAATGTGGTCCCGTGTTCTACTCCTGAAGAGGGGGGAGTTGTGGGGGCCAGTGGAGAAGTGGAGAAAGGGCTTTAATATAAAAGATCTAAATACTGTCTAAATGCTGGTATTTGCATTGATGTGCGAACGTGAGTTGCCAGAGGTATTAGGTGATATCAGATGGAAGAAATGTGAAAAAACACACACTTAGCAGGGCACAGAGAGAGGGCATCATAAGAGGTACATATGTCAGCTTAGCATGGGGCCCAGTGCAAATCGTCAGAAGACACGGGGAGCTAACAAGATATATTTCTTATATTTCTTGAAAATGAGGGGTGGGAAAACAAAACCAGGTAAAGAACTGAATAAGTCAGATAACAAGGAATAAATCTGACAAGGCCCAGGCCGAAAGTTGCAGATATGGGCATACAAAAGGTCAACAGGACAACAGGAATGAGTGCAGGCACGACAGGAACAAAGGAGAGATAGCAGAAGAGAAAATCCAGATGTCTAGGAAAAGAAAACAAGGGGACTATTTTGGAGAGAAAACTATATAACGGGACAGAACTCTTATGTGGGATTTGTATCCTATATCACAGAGGTGATATAGACCGCAATTCCCCATTGTATGACTGCTGGTTCAGCATGTGTGGGTGTGTATGATTCTGATTCTCTGGACTGTTTGCATCTCTGTGATGTCTGTGTGAAAAGGATTTCCCCAGTTCGCTTTTTGTGTAGTAAGGATCATATATCCTTCTCTTTTCTCACTGTGCTAGGACCTGTCAATGGACAGGAAATCTCTTAATTAGTTTATAGCTGTGACAGAAAAAGCAGAAAGAAAAGTGTTCTTACTTGCAAAAAGATGGTAAGGAAAATACTCCAAATTACTTTCTATTTAGTAGATATTGTATTGCTCTCTGTATGCTTGCTTCTGTGACCTAAGAACGAGATAATAAAGGATCTTTTTGCAAAGAAAATCTGTGAGAATATTGTGCCAGGTACGAGTGTAATCTGCACAATGTGTTTTATTGGAGGTGTGGTAAGTCCTCCCTGTGTGTCAGTTTGTTCCTCTCTTGCACAGAGAAGGTGGTCTGATGATTCCATCTGGCACAGCAGCTGTATTTTATTTATTTATTTATTTATTTAATTGGATTTTTATACCGCCTTATCATACAATCAAAGCGGTTTAACAAAAGAGAAAATAAGTAATAGTGAAACAATCTGTGATAATATATACATAGTTTGTAAATATATGATTAAATGTCTTGGGATAAGGTGCACTATATATATTGAGAGCTATACTATAAAGTGAGCTATTGTACAATGTATATATAAATAATTGCTTTCTTAAAAATTAATTAGTTGATTGCATGACCGTAGTGCTCCATAAACAAAACTGTTTTCAGTTGTTTTCTAAAGTCTTTGATGTCCTGAGCTGCTCTCAGATCATTAGGTAGGGAGTTCCAGATGGAAGTCGCAGCAAACGAGAAAGCTCTCTCAGAGGTCTCCTTGCGTGTTTTTCTGATGTCATTTGAGGAGCTAATTCTATTTTCAGATACACTTCTCCTAGGTCTGTTGCTAATATCTGACCGGATAAGATACGTCAGACTTTTTGCAGAACATTGTTGCTTTATCTTGAAAATATAAATTACTGTTTTGTATTTAATACGAGATGATATTGGTAACCAATGAAGCTCCTTTAAGATAGGAGTTATATGCTCTTTACTTGATAGACCAAAAATTATACGAGCAGCGGTGTTTTGCGCTAACTGTAAAGGCTTCAGTGATTGCTTAGCTAGACCCAGATATATTGAATTGCAGAAGTCAAGTAATGGTGTAATTAGAACATGACAAACATTGCGGAAGTGAACAGTTTCCAGAAGCGGCCTTAGTCTTCTGATGATTTTCATTCTATAATAAGCGCTTCTAATCGTCTTGTTTATGTGTGATCTGAGATTTAACTCATTGTCTAGAGTAACTCCAAAATATTTCACTTCTGATTTAATAGGAATAATTGAATTATCTATCTTGATGACAGGTGGATGTGCAAAATTTTGGTTACGAGATACAAATAATGCCTCTGTCTTGCTAAAATTAATTTGCATATTGTTGGTTTTACACCAGGTGGACATTTTTGATAGACAATCTGTGATGCTGGAAAAATCAGGTTTCTCGATGGAGATAGTTGTGAAAATCATAATATCATCAGCATAAATTGTGTACTTTATGCCACTTTTTAACGGAATATTGCAAATTGGCTGCAAATAAATGTTGAAGAGAAGCGAAGAAAGAGCGGAACCTTGTGGCACACCTTGTAATACTCTTATGGGCAGAGAAGTTTTTTGCCCAATCTTTACTTGTAAAAATCTCTCTGTCAGATATGAATGAAACCATTTTAATGTGACCCCATGTAGAC
This sequence comes from Ichthyophis bannanicus, assembly GCA_033557465.1. Classification (NCBI taxonomy): domain Eukaryota; kingdom Metazoa; phylum Chordata; class Amphibia; order Gymnophiona; family Ichthyophiidae; genus Ichthyophis; species Ichthyophis bannanicus. The sequence goes on from CM066038.1 coordinate 349,668,314, forward strand.
CAATCTCCTCTAATCTATGTAATAACCTATTGTGATCTACAGAATCGAATGCAGCCGAAATGTCTATAAAAATCATTATAATACCCTTTTTAGTGTCATCAATGGTACGGAGAACGTAATCAAAAAGATAAATCATTAAAGTTTCAACTCCATGGTTTGGGCGAAAACCATGTTGGTTATCGTCTAAAGGCGCATGAATATCAATGTGTTCTTGGAGTTGAAGTTGCACTGTCTTTTCAATGATTTTCGCTAAAAAGGGTATGCTGGAAATAGGCCGGTAGGCAGCTGGGTTATTCTTGTCTAACGTTGTCTTCTTCGGGATTGGTCTAACAGTTGCAAGCTTTAAGTGCTTTGGTAAATTACCTTGAGAGAGGGAATTATGCACAATGTTTTGTATTATGTGAATAAAATTTGACTTTGTGGACTTTATCCAAGATACAGGACATGGATCGGTTGGAGAAGTGCATGTGTTTATGGCAAACCCAGATATTCAATGCCAATGACCGGATATGGTCCTGGCCTTGATTATCTGAGTTAACTCTTCAACAGAGATGGCTTGTCACTGTACTTACTCTAGCTGTTGCCGTTGAAGTTAAGAACTTCCCAGTTCCCATAAATACTAGCAAGTTAGAAGTAAAGCTATAATAAAGCAGGCCAAGAAAGGAGTTGCAAGCGAGTCTTGTGAGACCTGATTTTTGGACATCTAAATGGCAGAGAAACTAACAAAGTGTTTTGGTTTTTTTAGTGCCATCAAGTCAGTACTGACTCCTGGCAACCCAGTAACCCTCCAGGCCTTTTCTTCTGAGGCAATGGAAGGTAAAGTGACTTGCCCAAGGTCACAAGAAGTGCAGTGGGAATCAAACCCATTATCTTCTAGGTAGTAGGCAGTTGTTCTAACCACTAGGCTACTCTTCCACAATACAAAGTGACACATGTAGGAAAAAAAGATTCAAAACTGTATATAAACAATGTTGCATTCTGTAATAAGAGTTGCACTACGCAATGGATCCTGAAATTACTGTGGATACTTTGAAGTCCTCATCTCAGTATGTGACAGCAGCTAAAAAAGTAGATTTAATTTAGTGGAAGTTTCTGTTCCTGTCTCAGGTCCACTACTTTGCAAATATACTAGAAGGCTGATATCCCTCGATAAAGGGGTTTTTGTCCAAGAAGCTCTTTTACTAAACTACAACTTATGATTTGTATAGTGCAACAAGGCATACGCAGCGCTGTACAGACACATGTAACGATGGTCCCTGCTCATCAGAGCTTACAATCTAGTCAAGACAGACAACACAACAGCTAAGGACAAGGATATATCTAGGGGAATAGTAAGGAAACAGGATTCAAAAACACCCTCAAAGAGGTGAGTTTTCAACCTGGATTTGAAAAGGGCCAGAGATGAAGCTTGACGCACAGACTCAGATAGTTTGTTCCAGGCATAAGAAACAGTAAGATGGAAGGATCGAAGTCTAGAGTTGGCAGTAGAAGAGAAGGACACAGATAGAAGGGATCTGCCAGAAAAGCAGAGCTCCTGAGGAGGGGTGTAGGGAGAGAAGAGAGGAAAAATAGTAAAGGGCAGCAGAATGAATGCACTTATAGATCAGTAGGAGACGTTTGAACTGGATACAGAAACAGTTAGGGAGCCAGTGAAGTGACTTGAGAAGAGGGGTTACATGAGCATATCGAGGCTGACAGAAGATTAGACACAGAGCTGAGTTTTGAACAGAATGAAGGGGAGATGATTTAGAGCAGGGGTCTCAAACACGCGGCCCGTGGGCCGCATGCGGCCCGCGAGACAACTTTGTGCGGCCCGCGACGGAGGAAAACAAAAAAAACCCCAAAACCCTGGCTTCTGCTGCTGCCGTTGCCGCCGTGGCAGCGGCAGAATCAATTGTCAAATTCAAAAAAAAACCTGACTTCTGCTGCTCAAGCAGCTGTCCTGCGGCCCCTTCCCCTCTGCCCGGAGATCCGACTCTGCTCTATCAGCGGCGTGCTTTTCAAGCCGCGAAGAGAGTATTCCCCTCTCGCGCGGCTTGAAAAGTGAATAGGCTTAAACCGCGCGAGAGGGGAATACTCTCATCGCGGCTTGAAAAGCACGCCGCTGATAGAGCAGAGTCGGATCTCCGGGCAGAGGGGAAGGGGCCGCAGGACAGCTGATTTTGCTGCTTGAGCAGCAGAAGTCAGTTTTTTTTTAATTTGACAATTGATTCTGCCGCTGCCACGGCGGCAACGGCAGCAGCAGAAGCCAGGGTTTTGGGGTTTTTTTTTGTTTCCCTCCTTCGCTGGCCGGTAATGAGCTATGGAGGGGCTGACTGAAATGGGGTCATGGGGGTCAGGACGGGCCGTGGGCGATGGGCAGGGGGGGGGGTTATGACTGGTAATGGGCTATGGTGGGGGCTAGGACTGGAAATGGGCAGATGGAGGTTAGGACTGGAAGTGGGCTATTGGCAGGGGGGGGGGGTTATAACTGGTAATGGGCTATGGTGGGGGCTAGGACTGGAAATGGGCAGATGGGGGTTAGGACTGGAAGTGGGCTATTGGCAGGGGGGGGGTTATGACTGAAAAATGGGTGATGGTGGTTAGGAATGGAGGTTGTCAGATCGGTGTTAGGAATGTAAGAGGTCTATTGGCAGGGGGGGGTTATCACTGGTAATGGGCTATGGTGGGGGCTAGGACTGGAAATGGGCAGATGGGGGTTAGGACTGGAAGTGGGCTATTGGCAGGGGGGGGTTATGACTGGTAATGGGCGATGGTGGGGGCTAGGACTGGAAATGGGCAGATGGGGGTTACGACTGGAAGGGGGCTATCGGCAGGGGGGGGGTTATGACTGGTAATGGGCTATGGTGGGGGCTAGGACTGGAAATGGGCAGATGGGGGTTAGGACTGGAGGTGGGCTGATTGGGGGGTTAGGATTGGTAATGGCCTATGAGGGGAGGTAAGACTGAAAATGGGGTGATGGGGGTTAGGACTGGAGGTGGGCTGATTGGGGGGTTAGGACTGGTAATGGCCTATGAGGGGAGGTAAGACTGAAAATGGGGTGATGGGGGGGTAAGACTGGAAGTGCGCTATGGGGAGGTTAGGACTGGTAATGGGCTATGGGGGGTCTAGGACTGGTAATGGGCTGGGGGGGTTGCTAGGACTGGAAATGGGCTGAGTGGAAGGGGGGCTTGAACTGCAAATGGCTGATGGGGAGGGGGGCTTGGAATGGAAATGGGCTGTGAGGGGAGGGAGCTAGGATTGGAAATGGGCTGATGGGGGGCTAGGATTGGAAATGGGCTGATGGTGAGGCTAGGATAGGACTGGAAATGGACTGATGCAGGGACTAGAAAGGAGCAGATGCTGGGTGGGGCTGGAACTAGAAGGGAGCTGATGTTGGGGGAGGATTAGAATGGGATGGAGCTGGGAAAGTGAAATGGAGAGGGGAAAATATTTTGTCTGGCAGAGAAGACAAATCTACAATTGGCCAGGTATTGGGAGAGTAAGTGGGGATTGAGGATGGAGGGGTAAAATTTGAGTGGATGAAATAGGAATGAGGAAAGAGCAAAAGGAGAAAGATTAGTATGTTAAAGCAGATGTAGAGAGAGAGAATGGAAAAAAAACTAGAAGAGAGAAGAAAGGACAAATGGACAGCAGACGATGGAGATAGCAGAAGACACGAAGAAACCAGAAGTGGCTGGAGCAATTGCAACTGAAAAAAAATGCACAAAAGGTAGAAAAATATCTCTTTATTTTGAATTTATTAACTGGAATATGTCAGCTCTGGGAAATGTGCATCATTAATGTCTGTGCTTTAGTACAAGAAATTAATTTATAGTTTTATTTCTACAGTGCTGAGGTATTCTGTGTAATTCCTATTTGACATTGCTACTTGTTCTCTTTTCCCAGTAGGTCATGTATTGTTCTCTGAAATGTATTGATTTAATATTTGCAGTGTTGCCTTTTGATAGGTAGGGTCTGGTGCTTTGTGAGTCCTGGTAGTGCTGTTATGATACGGGGGGTTTGCTATGGGTTCCAAATGGGCAGTGTTAGTAGTAGTTCCTAATGTGCCTGGCGGTTGGCACTGAATTATAGTAATATAGAAATTTTCTAGTCTTTCTTTATCCATGCACTCATTATGCAACATTATGCAAATATTTATGCAAATGAGGCCCGGTGTCTTATGCGGCCCCCGGGTTACTTTACAAGTCCTCATTCGGCCCTCAAAGCAATTTGAGTTTGAGACCCCTGATTTAGAGGGTGACCAGCATGGAGGAAGTTGCAATAGTCTAGACAGGAAGTGACTAAAGAGTGGATAAGTGTCTTAGTAGTGTGTGTAGAAAGGAAAGAACAAATTTTGCCAATGTTATAGAGGAAGAAGCGACAGGTTTTAGCTATCTGTTGGATGCGTGTGGAGAAAGAGAGTAGAGTCAAAGATGACCCCAAGGTTGCAAGCTGAGAAAACAGGGAGGAATGTAGTGTTATCCATAGAAATAGAGAATGGAGGAAGGGGAGAGCTGGGTTTAGAGGGAAAGATAAGGAACTCAGTTTTGGCCATGTTCAGTTCAGTGTGCTAAGCAGTCAATGTGCATTTTCGCATGTGATAACTACATACAGCAGAAGCATGAGAGTTACTGCATGCTGATTTCCATGGTATCTGCCAATCATGGGCTATGGAGGAGAACAGACAAGATAGGAGCAGTGTAGGGGCTGAGAGTGGGCATGGAGAGTACATTGCAATTAGAATGGGGAGGGAGGATCATATCATGTGCTAATTATCAATGTCACTATTAGCACAGGTGCAAGTAACACCACTTCAAATAGGTGAAGTTAGCTGCACCTGTGGTACTTGTGCTGTGTGTTAGGGTACACGTTCGCATGTTAAATGCCAGGAAGATGCTATCCACGGCCCCGACAGTTACAGTACAGGTTTTGCACTTAGCACACCTTATTTTTTTCTGCCAAATGCATGCTAGATGCAGAAACCTAATGCATTTTAGTAAAAGGATCCTGTGGTAAATGTGGCCAGCGTGAGGCATGGCATAGGACTCCACAGTTAAGAGGTTTAAAGAAAATATACTTTATTTGAGGATAAGCATCCAGACAAATGCCCTGGCCCTCCTTGGGTTTTAGGCACACATGGGGGTATGTTTACTAAACTGCGGTAACGTTACAGACCGTGCGTTATGTAATGTTAACGCTCGTTAGGCAGCAGCAGAATGGGATAGTGTTGACGGCGGAGGATCACATTTTTGTGACAACGGCAACACCACCAAACTTAAACTGCGCGGAAGAAAGGCCCGGCAATCTATTTCTGTAGCTTGCCCTGAATACCCAATGGATAGTTAAAACAAAACAAATTGTGCTATGGTGCTGGAAGATGAGACCCCCCAGGTCGGAAGGCACTCAACTAGCTAATGGGGAAGAGCTGAAGACTTTTCAAAATAAAGCCAGCATTTATGATGTGGTTGGATCAAAGCCCTCGGGAAGTCTGACTACTAATGTAGCTGCGCATGAAATGAGAGTCAGAAGCTGTAAAGATGTCTTACACATTGGAACATGGAACGTACAAAGCATGAACCAAGGGAAGTTGGACGTGGTCAAGAATGAAATGGAACCTGTGCAATTTGATCTGTTGGGTGCCAGCGAACTGAAATGGACTGGCATCGAGCACTTTGCATCAGATGATCACATGGTCTACTATGCTGGAAATGAAAGACAAAGAAGAAATGGTGCTGCATTTATAATAAAGAAGAAACTTGCAAGAACTGTAATGAAATACAATGCAGTCAGCAAACGCTTAATCTCTATTCGTCTACGAGGATTGCCTATCAACACAACTATAATTCAAGTATATGCCCCAACAACAGCTGCAGAAGAGAATGAAATTGAAGAGTTCTATGAACAAGTACAAGCTGAAATTGAGAGAACATGCAAACAGGATATCCTGATAGTCATGGGTGACTGGAACGCAAAGGTTCGCAACAAAGAAGAAGGCAAAGTAGTTGGACAATATGGACTTCGCAACAGAAATGAAGCTGGAGAAAGACTGATAGAATTCTGCAAGACCAATGATCTATTCATCTCAAACACCTTCTTCCAGCAACACAAGCAGTGACTGTACACATGGACTTCACCCAATGGATTGTATAAAAATCAAATTGACTACATATGTGGAAGTCAACGATGGAAAAGCTCTATAACATCAACAAAGACAAAACCTGGAGCTGACTGTGGTACAGATCATCAACTACTAGTATGCAAACTCAAACTAAAGTTGAAAAAGAGCAAACCACTCATGAATGCAGCAAAATATGACCTTGAGAATATACCACTGGAATTTAAAGACTGCCTGCAAAATCAATTTGCTGCTTTAGATACAAATGACAGAGCTCCGGAAGAGTTATGGAATGACATCAAGAAGGTTGTGTTGGAAGAAAGTGAGAAGTCTCTACAAAATGTGAAAAAGCAAGAACGGCCAAAATGGATGACGGAAGAAACTGAAAATTGCCCAGAAACGCCAAGAAGCTAAAGCCAGAGGAGAAAGAAAGACAATCGCAGAACTCAACAGAGTTTTCCAACGTGCAGCAAGACAGGACAAGGAAAAGTACTACAATGACACTTGCAAGGAAATAGAAGCAGAAACTATTAGAGGAAGAACAAGATCGGCTTTCCTGAAGCTACGAGAGTTAAAGAAAAAGTTCCAGCCTTGAATTGGAATGTTACAAGATGCTCAAGGTTTTATGTTGAATGATGCTGAGAAGATCAAGAAAAGGTGGAAGGAATATACAGAGTTTTTATATGATAAAGATCAAGTGGACCAACAGCCGTTTCAACCTGTACCTTATGATCGGGAACCATTGATTGCAGCAATCTGATGCAGCTGTTACCGTACTTACAAGGCTCTGCCAAGAAATATGGAAGACAACATCATGGCCAACTGACTGGAAAAGATCTGTGTTTATACCAATACTAAAGAAAGGTGATCCAACTGACTGTGGAAATTATCGAACAATCGCTCTGATCCCACATGCCAGCAAGATTCTACTGAAGATTATTCAAAAGAGACTACAACCATACCTGGAACAAGAACTACCTGAAGTGCAAGCAGGGTTCAGGAAAGGGCGAGGAACGAGAGACATCATTGCGGATGTGAGATGGATCCTTAAAAAGATTAAAGAATACCAAAAGGATATCTATTTGTGCTTTATCGACTATAGCAAGGCTTTTGACTGTGTAAACCATGAGAAACTCTGGGCCACATTAAGAAGCATGGGTATACCAGAACACCTGATCGTTCTCTTGCACAATCTGTACATTGATCAAGAAGCAACAGTTTGAACGGAACAAGGAGAAACAGAATGGTTTAAAATAAGCAAAGGTGTAAGACAAGGCTGCATACTTTCCCCCTACCTGTTTAATTTATATGCAGAACAAATCATCAGAGAAGCAGGACTGTATGAAGACAACAGAGGCGTGAGGATTGGTGGAAGACTCATCAACAACCTTCGCTATGCTGTTGATACTACATTACTGGCTGAAAGTGAAGATGATCTGAAACATTTGCTTCTCACAATCAAAGAACATAGTCTCAAAATAGGCCTGCACCTTATTGTAAAGAAGACAAAGATCATGACAACTGGCATAATCAACAGGTTCATCATTGAAGGAGAAGAAATTGAAATTGTGAACAACTTTAATCTACTTGGATCAATTAAAGAAGCAACAAGCAGTCAAGAAATCAAACGACGCATTGCTCTTGGCAGAATGGCTATGAAAGACCTAGATAAGATTCTCAAGAGCAGAGATGTCTCTCTCCATACAAAGATTTGATTTGTTCAAGCCATGGTATTTTCAATAACATCATATGGATGTGAAAGCTGGACAGTGAAAAAGACAGACAGAAAGAAAATTGATGCCTTTGAATTATGGTGCTGGCGGCGAATACTGTGTATACCATGGACTGCCCGAAGAACAAACCAGTCGGTACTAGAGGAGATCAAAGCTAAGCTTTCTTTAGAAGCTCAGATGACAAGACCTCTATCAGTTCAGGAAAGAGCTAAAAACTTACCTCTTTACTGAACACTTTGAAATCCCATATACCCCCAAAACACCTCCATAACCATGGTATTACACACACAAACCCCCTTGCTAAAAACTAAACAACACACCCCCCCCCCGTCTGAAACCCCATACACACCCCCGATTTACGTCATAAAAGGAAATAAATTCCAAAATATACACAAAACACAACCACTGTAAATATCCAATGTAAATAATTTAATGGTTGTTTGTATTACTAATACATCTTGAAGTTGAAGTTTTGTTCAATGTAAATAGTTAAACTTAACCGTTCATTGTAAATAGTTGAATCTGATTGTTCAATGTAAATGTATACATCGGTGTACAATTGTTAAAATGTTCCTTGTAAACCGCCCTTGATCGCTGGAAGGGGCGGTATAGAAAAAATATAGATAAATAAAATAAATAAAATAAATAAATAAAGACTTCGACTTTCATACTTTGGACACATCATGCGAAGAGAGAGATCATTAGAGAAAGACATCATGCTTGGCAAGATAGAAGGTCAACGCAAAAGAGGAAGGCCAGCAATGAGATGGATCGATACAATAACAGCAGCTACGGGTACCAGTCTGTCAACAATGAGCTGCCTGACTGAAGACAGAACACAATTTAGGATAGTTATCCAGAGGGTCGCCATGAGTCGACTCCGACTCGACGGCACTTAACAACAACAACAACGATCGTTAACGTCCCCGGCCGCGGTAAACACTGCAGAGGGTGGAGAGAGGGCGCGGGGAAGGGGTCAATGGGCGGGGAGAGGCTCCCTGCACACTAACGCGCTGAACTGAAGGGCTGAATCCTACCGCGAATGAAAACCTGCCGTTTAGATGCATATCTGTAGGAGAGAGAAACCTTTTAAGTGACAGCAATGTACAGCATGCCCAAGAAACGTGATAGTAGTGCTCCATTTCCAGCACCAGCATAGTGCCCAAGTATGAAAGGCCACTATGGCAATGGGGCAAGTGGGGCATAGGGAGCTTCAGGAGGAATATGTGGCGAGGGCAGCTGGGGTATAGGGTGGACTAGGCGGGCGCCTAGGAACATAGAAACCGTAAATCAGCATGACAGCAGCTGACAAAGGCCAAACACAATCCATCTACATCTTCCTGGTCCACCCGAGCTAACATTTGCCAGGGCACCGACCTGACATCCCCCCAGCCAATCCTCCCCCAAGCAGAAGGGACAGACTATTGGTAGGCGGTGATGGGGGGGATGCGAGGATGCTCATGTATGTCCCATGCCCCAGACCCCGCTCCCTAGGTGACCACCTACCTACACAGTGGATAGCCTGGGACTGTGCACTACCAGCACCGACAGCATATGGTCATGTCAGCATGGCAGGGGGGGTGCCCATGCTGGAGGGGGCAGTGGCACTTGCCTGCAGTGGACCTAGGCCATGCCCCGTACCAGTACGTGGTGTGCAGTGCAACATACAAAGTCTGGCTGAGGAAAAGTACAGGTAGCCCCAGGGACTATCATGCATGAGAAAGTATGGAGAATAAAAGCACAATCCCTGCTGGGAGAATGATACCTCTTCTATTGCGCCCAGCAAGAGAAGGGAGGTGACCTCTTGCAACAACAGATTGGTGAGAGGGGGTTGGGAACAGAACTCTCTTGGAGGAGTCTGAGGGGGTAGACCGTAGATGAAGTTTGTACCCCTCCCATATTATGGAGAGAGCCAAGTGCTCTGATGTTACAAGATGCCACCTGTGGGCAAAGTGACAAAGTCTGCCGGGAATGCAGATGGGATTCTGGAATCTCCAGAGGCAAAACGGCTATGTTCTCCAGAAAAGAGTCAAAGACCCTGAGGAGGTTGGGTCTGCTAAGGTGGCTGTGACTTAGGAGTCTGAACCTTCCTATGTTGTTTCGAAGGCTGCTGCCCTTTCTGGGGAGCATGGATTGGACACTGCACCGCAGGCTTTTAAGAAGGGTAGTATTTCTTTTTCTTGTTGAAAAAAGCCTTCTTTGATGTCTTTTTTCTAGCTGGGTTGGCAGTAGATCTAGATAGTCTATTAAGAGTGATGTTCTCAGATTCTAGCTGAGAAGCCTTGTCCTGCCAATCCTTGCTAAAATGGTGTTCACCAGTGCAAGGGATATTACCCAGTTTATCTTGAACCCATCATTCAAGATCAGATGCTTGGAGCCAAGCAATCCTGCGTGCACCGATGCATATAGCTGAAGTTCTGCTGATACATTCAAAACAGTCAAAAGTTGCTCTGTTAACAAACTTTGAAACATTTTAGGCATGCTTTACAAGGGTGAGAATAATCAGCTCTCTTATCATCAGGGAGAAGAGGAGCCATCAATTCCAAATCTCTAACCACCTCCCTAAGAAACATACCCATATAGAGTATGTAGGAACTGATTCTGGCCGATAACATGGAGGCCTGAAAACAACGTTGACAGGCTTGAGGAATATGTTTTAGCACATTTTATTTGACACACTGCATATTCCAAACCATGGAATGGTGTGGTAGTTGCATGTTTTGAAAACTGGGACACTCCAGTACCCGGTACATTGAATTGAGTCGTCGAGTATGTGGAGAGATGGTTAGAGGCATCTCCCACATACGATGCATAAGGTCGTGAAGTATGCGATGAATAGGGAGAGTAGCAGCTTCCTTTGGGGCCACAGGGTATTGAAGGATTTCAAGTTCCTCAGCCCTAGATTCTTTCTCCGAAGTCACCGTTATGGACAGACCCCGAGCAACATCGCGAATAAAATCTTGGAAAGACATGTCCTCCGGAGGGGACATGTGATGTTGTGGAGATGGAGATGGGTCTTCCGGGAGAGTTCTCATTTCCCGGGTATTGGCCGATTTGTTGTCTGACGAATCGCAGTCCGAAGACTGAAAGTATTTACGGGCAGGGTGTTCACGCTCTGCACATACCCGATACCATTCAAAGCCGGTAGCTGAAGCTTGCAGTGCCGGCACCTCGGTACCTGAAACGGATTTGAGGGCCAGCATGGGTGGTAGCATGGTAAGCGGCAAAAAAGTCGATGCAGGCTCTTTCAATACCATAGCCAGTACCAATGTCTGAGGAATTGACTGTAAAGGCTTTACCGGTATGGAGTCCACCAGTAAGGCTGCTAAACTCCGCTCGATGGCTAGGATACGTTGATCCATGGAAGCTGCCGATGCTTGGGTATCACTACCGGAATTGCGGGCCACGATTCCTGAGCATGGCACCAGGAGCTCTCCGGAGGTGGAGGTTTCGGGAGCATCCTGGTACTCCACTAAGGCTTTGGAGGCAAGGTCTTCCCGCTGGGGTTGTTTGGCCGGTGTGTCCCCCTCCAGGACAACGCTCAAGACATCTCAATGCTTAGAAGGAGATCTATCCTTGGAGGGCCGGCCAGTCTTCGATGAAGACTTAGGTTTCGATACCAAAGATCCTTGGGAGGAAGATGAAGCTCTTGATGACGTTGATGCTAAAGACACTCCATCAGAGGCAAAGAGGGTGTCCAGTTTTGCAGCTCGATTCTGTAGGGCCCTCTTTGTCATCTTCCTACAGAGAGGACATTCTGACGGTTGATGATTCGGTCCTAAACACTTTAGACACTAATCATGGGTGTCCGTGGCCGAAAATGTACTGCCATATTTGAAACACTTCTTAAAATCACTGGATGTTTTTTCCATTTTGTCTTTGACAAAAGGGAGAGGCCTAAGCCAAAGATGGCATTGATACGCCTGACAGAAGAAGTTTTCTTCCCTAACTGAAGTTTTTGGCGGGGGTTTTAAAGAAAAGAAAGAAAGAAAGAAAGTACCGACAGAGTCGGTACCAGCGTCAATGGGAAGGCAGACGCGACCACAAAAAATAAGAAAAAAACAAATTTCTGCCGTGACAGGAATTGCTTCTTGTCGGCTCCGCAGAAAACGAAGAACTGGGGAGGGAGAGCTAGAAAGGCAGGAAGGCAGCTATGCAGGTGCAGTGGGATGCTCCCAAAGGCTTTCCTAATGGACACTGGGGAGTGTTCCGGTGCGAGCTCCTTCGGTGCTGACGTTACCCATATGTGAAGACCACATTCCTGTTAGTTCCTGGAGATAGAGGGATGTTAAATCCTTTCTGTTAGTCATTCTAGGCCTATTTTTAATAAAACATAACAGAAGGGTAGTAAAGAAAGAAAAAAACCCATAATTTTTAGCAAGTAATATGATGATGCAAAGCAGGGATCTCCAAATCCAATCCTGGAGTGCCTTAAACCAATCAGGTTTTCAGGATATCTCTAATGAATATGAACATAATACCATAAGATATCTCATACTGGGTCAGACCAAGGTCCATCAAGCCCAATATCTTGTTTCCAACAGTGGCCAATCTAGGTCACAAGTACCTAGCAGTATCCCCAAAAGACACAGCCTCCTCAATGCTTGCATGAGATATATTTGCATGCACTGCCCCCATTGTATTTGAAGTTATCTCATGCATATTCATTAGGGATATCCTGAAAACCTAGCAGGATTGCAGCCCTCCAGGACTGGTTTGTAGACCCTTGATGTAAAGTGTTATGACAAAGCAAAACAGAGGAAGTGTTCTGAAATGTGCAATTGATATTCAGAGATTAACTCAAGATATATTCTTACCTTTCTTTGAACTCTGGGGTCCAAAATAAGCATTGCAGCAAGGCATTCAGGTAGCAGGTTGCTCCTTGATTGACTAATCCAGCGGGGAGGTCTGATACTAAGGAGGGAAAATAAAATCATAGTAAAGTCATCTCTTAGATAGTATGTAGAGATAAGAATTGAGGTGCCAGGGTTGTGACATACCAGTTCCTTCAGTATTTTAGGAAAGGCTCTCCTAAACGTGGAGCCTTTTCTAAAATATGCATAAGGAAATGCAGAATTGCATGACTAAGTGCTGATATTTGGAGCCAAAGAGACATTTTGCAAATGCATATGTGGGAAAAACAGCAAGGCAAACTCTGCAAATACCATGTAAAAGATGGTATTTCACAACTTCCATATGTAAGTGCCAGCATGTACATGTGTATGTTGGCCATTTTATAAATCTGCACATATAAAGAACATAAGAACATAAGATATGCCATACTGGGTCAGACCAAGGTCCATCAAGCCCAGTATCCTGTTTCCGACAGTGGCCAATCTAGATCATACGTACTGTCACAAGGCATACCTTGGCAGCGTCATGGACTAAGGTAGGTAGGACATAAAAACATATGAGGTTGGGTTTGGCTAATGTCTTACAGGGCCCAGGGACTTTCAGCCCTGGTAGCTTCCTTTGTTACCAAAATCCCAAAGAATACAAAGGTTAGAGTGGAGGGAAAACAAAAGGCATTTATTTCCCTGTCTTGCAAAAAGGTTCATATGCTTGGACAAAAATGTCAACACAAGTTCCTTACTTCAGGCTAAAGAAAAAGTAAAACACAACGTTGAAGCAAAGCTGTTATCTTCACAATGAATGGTGTATCAAAACAAACAGTCTCTATTCCCCAGGATAGAGCTTATGTGCTAAACAAAGACTCCAGGCTTCCTGTCTTACAATAGCTACAGGGCACACAAAGGGAGCAGAAGCTCCTGCAGGGGATCACAGGGACACAAGGAGCAGGAGACGTCGGATGAGCAATTTCTTCTTTATTGTATAAAACCCCAACGCGTTTCGGCAACGCCTTCTTCAGGGGGAAGGGCTACAAATATAATTTAGTCAACACAATAAATACAAAAAATAATAAAAATAATGTTAAAATAAAAATATTGATGACACACCTGGCATGTTACATACTAAAAAGACAAACATTCCTATAACATAAAAAAGTGGGAACGCCTTAGGACATGTACACTTGATGATAAACATATCGTTAAACAATCATTTAAAATTGATTAAAACTCACATCAAAACAAAACAAAACAAGCAAACAAACGCAGGGCTGAGCAAAGGACAATTAAATCCATCATTAAGAATAAACTAAAAGAAGAGATAGGGGAGTTAACGTTACAATAAATAGAACACTTTGGAAAACATAAATTATAATAAATAATGTGCATTAAATTAACATCAGAATGATATAAATAATATAAAGGAATGTGAATAATAACTTAAAAGATATTAAAAAATATTAAAAAGCATAATATGATGCATGTTAGATAATAGGGGCAATTAATAATATTGAAAATGCTAACAACAATAAAATGCATAAATAAATTAAAACATGAATATAAAAATAAATAAATAAATAATAAATAATATAAGATATCACATGGTGAATAAATTAGCTAAATGTGTGATATATGCAGGATACCTTGAAGACGGCTTCTCCTGAGGTTAAATACCCAAGTACTGCATAAAAAATATATAGAAATATTTTTTAAAAAATAATATATATATATATATGATGTTGACTGTTAAAAAAGTTGTTACTGGAGACTTCTTTTTAAAAAACACAAGATGTATCATAAAATTACATATGTAAACATATGATACTAAACAACTCCAAAAGGGTACAGATAAACCGTGGGAGAGAGGAATAATAGAGACGCACTAATATGTGTCTAGGAGAGAGTGCTTCTATAACCTCAGACATAATATGCTTATGCCACCAGCAAGTAAAACAATAGATAAAAATATTGATAAAAAATGAAGGCGAAATAAGAAATTATCCTTGATCAGGCCACATGCAGTGATCCAAGCAAATCAGTATACAAAAAGAATAGAAAATTTATGAGAACGGCATTTGCCGTGCCACATGCGGGTGCGTGTCGCATGCATGAGAGCTAACCATTCAGAAAGAGCCTGTGAATGGGACCTACGGACGGCTTTCAAATCATGTAGCAGTGTGCAAAGCAAAATATGAAAATGTTATATTGTTATAAGGAGGTTGTAATTTAAAGATGTGGAATAGGACGGAGCATATGACTAGTCTTGAACGCGGTAATATCTCCGATCAGGTAATGTGTCCATACCCCGTAGGGGAAGTGAAACCTGGCACTTGAACTTAGGTAAAATGAACCGGGACATGGCTATACCCTAAAGTGTGCATAAACATAAATTTTAAAAGTGTAGCACTTACCAAAAGGTTGTTTTGATTATACATATGTAATAATCGGGTAATTTAAAGACCAGTAAAATTGTCGGCACTGCAACGACAAAGTAAAAAGTACAACACAGGAACTGCATAAAAAGTCTAGGACAGCCGAATTCAATATATGTACAAATAAATAAATAAATAACAGAGATCTTTTGAAAAGAATTGCATATATGGCAGAGATCAAACCTGTGAAGGGAGTTCCGTCGGTAGGACTGATCCACAGCATAGATTGCGCGCAACTGAAAGAAGGGGACAAGTGAAAACAGATACTTTTAAAAACGCCGATTTTCCCGCCAAAAGGGGAGTGACTAGATACTGTGGGAGGAGTTACAGATAAAAAAGTTTTAACTACTCAATATGATGTTTTTACAAATGTGTGTGTAAGAACTAACTTACAAATATTATATGTAACTAAAGGTATGGCAAAACACACTTTGGAATGATATAAGGGAAAAAATAATAATAATAAAAATAAAAAATAAAAAATATAAGGATAAATAAAATAGTTAAATTGAGAAACCATAATGGATAACTTGTGTATGTGCATAGAATACAATGTATTGGTTAAGTTTACTCCAAAAAAACTGCGAGATCAACTTCCTGATTTAGTCCATGTGGTTCTAAGGTGTCCAACTCATAAATAAAACGTTGCTCAAATTTCAACAGAGTTTGATCAAGATTACCCCCTCTCCAATGTGGAATAACCGTTTTGATAACCGCAAATTTTATATCGCTAATGGTATGTTTATATTCTAACCAATGTGAAACTAATGGTTTGTCGGCCTGACTCCTCTGTATATTACTCCTGTGTTCTATTATACGTATGCGGATCTGTCTAAGAGTTTTGCCTATATATAATTTATTACATGGGCACCGAATGAGGTAAACAACATTAGTGGTTCTGCAGTTGGAATAATTTTGTAAATACAGTTTACGTCCAGAGGGAGCATGTGTGAAAATTTTTTTTACTGTGATAACATGTGTACAGACTGAGCACTTGCCACAGCTATAATGTCCCTTAACTATGGGCGACGGTTTAGGAGCTGGAAGCACAGAGGGAACCAAAAGATTAGTTAAATTAGAGGAACGTTTGTAAGCAACCATTAATTGCTTGGTAGCAAAGGAAGGTATAGTGGTAAGGAGGTGCCACTCTTGTTTGAGGATATCCACAATAGACTTGGATTGTCCTGAAAAGGTTAAAGCACAGACAATTTTTTCCGTGTGTGATCGTGTTGTCTTAGTCAAAAGTGTAGAACGATCGGTCATGCGTGCTCTCTGATAAGCCTTCTGTATACAGGATTGAGGGTAACCACGTTGTTGGAACCTGTTTTTCATATCACTGGCATGAAATTCAAAATCCTCATTGTTTGTGCATAGACGTTTAATCCTTAAGAATTGGCTAATGGGCAAATTGTTCTTGAAAGATGGATTATGGTGACTATCATACTTGAGTAGTGTATTACGATCTGTTGGCTTACGATATAAGGTGGTTGAGAAACCTGTGGAGGATTTTCTAATCAATATGTCTAGATATGAAATCTCTTCCATACTGTATGTCCCCTCAAACTGTAAGTGTGGATCTAATGAATTGAGCCAGATATGAAAAGAGTGAAGTGTTTCTATCGTACCATCCCATACTACAAGAACATCATCGATGTAACGCTTCCAAAGACAAATATTGGGTAGATATGGATGAAAATTCAAAAATCTGGCTTCAAAATCAGTGACGTATAAGTTTGCCACGTCCGGTGCCATAGGAGACCCCATGGCCACCCCTTTTATCTGTTTATAAAAAACCCCTTTGAAACAAAAATAATTTTCTGTCATTGCCAGAGATGCAAGTTGGGTGAGAAAATAAGTTGGTGTACGTACCGGTTTTGGTCTCTTAATTAGAGTGTTTGCTAAAACCTCTAACGCAGCATGTTGAGGAATATTTGTATACAAGGATCTAATGTCAAATGTAACTAAAACCAGCTGATTATGAAAACTTTGAAATTGCTGAAGAATCTGTATAATATGAGTGGAGTCTCTGATGTATGATGGTGCCTGTGTGACAAAGGGCCTCAGATATGTATCTAGAAGTTTTGACAGAGGTTCAAAAAGTGACCCAATTGCGGACACTGGTCGTCCTGGAGGATTTTGTAGGGATTTATGAATTTTAGGGAGCATGTATATAGTGGGTATGATAGGGTGTGACACAGTGAGAAAAGAAATTTCTTTTGGGGTCAAATAGCCAGCTTCTTTGCCAATGTACAGAAGTGTCTCCACCTTTTGTCGCAATGATTCAGTAGGATCGTCATAAATTTTCAAGTAATATTCTTGATCATTTAATTGTCGCAAGACTTCTGCAACGTAGGAGTCTCTGTCTTGTACAACTATGGCACCACCTTTATCTGCTGGTTTTATGATAATGTTGTGGTTTGATCGTAGGCCTTGTAGGGCTGATTTTTGTGGACCTGTAAGATTATGGAAGGAATGCTTATTAGAAGTTTTATATAGGGCGTCTATTTTGTTCAAAACAATGTTTTCAAAAGCCGATATCATGATATTGGGTTTGACTGGCGGTATCCATGTGGAGGGTTTTTTAACGATGGATGGATCTATTATGTCAGACTGATGGTGATCAAAATAATCTATAATTTTTAATTTACGGAAGAATTTATAAAGCTCAATGTGGGTCGCGAACTTGTCATGGGATTTAGTGGGAATAAAAGAAAGGCCTTTATTGAGAACCTCTAATTCCATGTCAGTTAATGGGTGTTTGGAGAGATTAATAACTACATTTAAAGGTCCCAATCCAGGTGTCTTTTGGCCATTAATCCCTGGCTGTGCATTCTTACTCTTTTTGGATACTGTTTGCTTGGTGAATATCATGGTTGGTTTTGTCGATATTGCGGTGACCTTGGGGACAAATCTCGTTTTCCTTTTTCCCATAACTTGTCCATTTGAAAATCCCGTCTAGGAACTTGGTTGTTAACCCTAGGGGAACGTCGTTCATTGGAGAATAAAGAAGCTGATGGGTTAATCTCTTCACGGGAATGACGCCGTGTTCTTTTATTGTTCCTTTCTATTTCTGGAGTTGTGGAGAGGGATCTATGTTTTGCCTTATCTCTAAAGCGATCTTTTTGTATTTGTTTAGGTGAGTAGGCTCTCTTAAATGATTGTTTAACGATATGTTTATCATCAAGTGTACATGTCCTAAGGCGTTCCCACTTTTTTATGTTATAGGAATGTTTGTCTTTTTAGTATGTAACATGCCAGGTGTGTCATCAATATTTTCATTTTAACATTATTTTTATTATTTTTTGTATTTATTGTGTTGACTAAATTATATTTGTAGCCCTTCCCCCTGAAGAAGGCGTTGCCGAAACGCATTGGGGTTTTATACAATAAAGAAGAAATTGCTCATCCGACGTCTCCTGCTCCTTGTGTCCCTTACAATAGCTACAGTCCATCTCGGTATCTGAAGCAAATTCCACCTGCATCGGTTCCCCTTCTGAAGCCTCTGAAACCAAGTCAGTACTTGCTGGCAAACCTGTAATCAGGCTTTTTATATATCCTCTGTACAACCTCCCAATGCTCAGGATTGAATGTGGGGCGTCGGTCCTGCGCCCTACTATACTGGGAACTGTCTTCCTTTTGCAAGTGTTTTACCTTAGCTTCATGCAAAGTTTTGTCATTAACAAGTCTCTTATTCGGTACGTGTTTCCTGCACCTTATCTCATAAGCAGTTTCATACGGACAGTATTCCTCTGCTCCCTGTCCTCCCCATACATCAGCAGTCTGCAACCTGCGTTCAGTTAAACATGGGTTACCTTTTCTCCTTGGCTTGTCTACTCCGGGTGAGGTTTGAGGCCTACTCCGGCTGGGATCCTGCCTGGCCTGAGCAATAGGCCCTAGGTTCTCCAACCGTCCTTCTGTTGGCTTTAGACCGCAGTCACAGCCACGCCTTTGCCTCTCTAGACGAAAAGCACTCACTCTGGCTGGAGCTATCCCACCTTCTCCACGGTTGCTCCTTTCCTCAAGCCACTGCGGCTGCTGCTGCCTCCTGCGAGACCCTTGTCCAGGGATTACTGCTTCTTCTGGATATCCTGCCCATTCACTCGGATGTCCTGCCCATCCTGCTGGTTCTGCTGGTACTGCCCGTCCTGGCCATTCTGCTGCTTCTGGCCGTCATCCTTCCCCTGGCCGTTTTCCTTCCTCTGGCCATCCTTCTTCCCCTGGCCCTCCTGCTCTCCAGTCTTCCAGACTCTCTTTAAGAGGTACTCCTCTCTTCCTTGATTGGAAGCTGGCTGGCATTACCTCATGACCTAGGAGGTGTGGTTCCTCAGTTCCTTGGAGGTCCCTCTTGCTCCTCCTATCTGGTTCCTCGTAATATTGCAGCCTGTGCTTGACTTCTCCTGCGTTTAAAACATTTTCTTCTCTTCCCAGAGGGTCTGCAGCATCACAGTACCTAGCAGTATCCCCAAGAGACACAGGTTCCACAATGCCTGTATTGGGTCAAGCATTGATATCCTGGGTCCCTTTTTAATAATGGTTTATGGATCTTTCCTCCAGGAACTTGTCCAAACCTTTTTTAAACCCAGCTACACTAACAGCCCTTACTACATCCTCCGGTAACAAATTCCAGAGTTTGATTACACGTTGAGTGAAAAAATATTTTCTCTTATATGTCTTAAATAGTTTACCCTGTAGCTTCATTACATGTTCCCTAGTCTTTCTATATTCTGATAGCGTAAATAATCGATCTACGTTTTCCCGTTCCACTCCATTCATTAATTTATAAACCTCTATCATATCTCCCCTCAGCCGTCTCTTTTCCAGGTGGAAGAGCCCTAACCTTTGTAGCCTCTCTTCATAGGAGTAGCCTTCCATCCCCTTTACCATTTTGGTGGCTCTTCTCTGTACCTTTTCTAATAACGCTATATCCTTTTTAAGATACGGCCACCAGAATTGCACACAATATTCAAGGTGCGGTCATACCATGGAACGATACAGAGGCATTATAATGTCCTTTGTTTTATTTTCCATTCCTTTCCTTATGATACCTAGCATTCTATTTGCTTTCTTGGCCGCCGCTGTACACTGGGCGGAGGGTTTTAACATGTTATCCACAATGACTCCTAAATCTTTTTCCTGGGCGGTGGTTCCCAATGTGGAACCTTGCATTGTGTAACCATAGTGTGGGTTGTTCTTTCCTAGGTGCATAACTTTGCACTTGTCCACATTAAATTTCATCTGCCATTTGGATGGCCCAGTCTTCCAATTTATCAAGATCCTCCTGCAGTTTTCCATAATCCTCTTGGGTTTTAACAACTTTAAACAGTTTTGTGTCATCTGCAAATTTGACAACCTCACTAGTTATTCCCTTTTCCAGGTCATTTATGAATATGTCAAAAAGTAGCGGACCCAGTACAGATCCCTGGGGTACTCCACTATTCACCTTTTTCCATTGGGAAAATTGGCCATTTAGCCCAACCCTCTGCTTTCTATCTTTTAACCAGTTCCCGATCCACAATAGTACCACTGCCTCCTATCCCATGACTTTTTAGTTTTGCCAAAAGTCTCTGATGAGGGACCTTGTCAAAGGCTTTCTGAAAGTCCAGATACACTATATCAACCGACTCACCTTTGTCTACCTGTTTATTCACACCTTCAAAAAAACATAACAGATTAGTAAGACAGATAAATACTGCTGATTAACTACAAATGCTGCTATCTTTACTTAATTACAGTTTGGCTGGGGAAATAAGCAATGGGGGATTAAGAAGGATAAGCCACTGAACCCCTCCTATAAAGGACTGGCCAAAAATGAGAATGTTCTAAAAACCTAAATGTGCCTGGGAGATGGTGTAAATCCGGAGGTGGACAACGTCAGCCATAAATGAATATTCAGTCTGAAATGGGAATATACTCTCTAAGCACACCCCCTAACATTTCTACATAGTAAGAATGTTCACATGTAAATTCAGCTCATTCTACACATGGATGCCATTATAAATGCTTGATTTTAAGGAATAAGGCTTCTAAATTAACCACTTGGGAATTTATTTTATAACAAGCCGCATAACATTACATGCCATCCGTACAGGTAAATCATATATTTTCAATGACTTACATGCAGGGATGGGCACTTATGCATGTAGTTTAAGCAGGCACTATTCTGTAAGTACGGGTGTCAAGGTGATGGTGCGTACCTTTGGTGTGGGCGAAGCTTGGGCAGAGCCTACATTTATACATATAGGGCCCGATATTCTTCTGGGATGGCTATGAGCTGCTACGGTGCATAGCTGTCGCCGCCAATCTGTGGCCCCAGAACTGAATATCCGGGGTCGCCGCACAGTCCACAGAAGATAACCGGGCAGTAGCAATCTTGAGCCGCTGCCCGATTAGCTCCCATGGGTAAAGACAGACCAGATTAGCATCAGGGCATCTAACGGCATTAACCGGGGATATTCTGCCATTAAAAGCATAGTTATTCACCTGGGGAAAGCAGGAATCAGTCCTTACATATGGGCGATGTCGAATGCGATGGAGTTCTGTGCTGAACCATCTCCCCAGCTTTCAAAGAAAGCCTTTGGGAGATGCACCACACATGCGTGGTCCCCTTCCCACCCAAGGGTGTCATTTTGCTCAGTCAAATGACCTAGCTAAGACAGCAAAAAATGGAATAATTAAGACAACTCTAAGGGGAGGAGGGAGGGTTGTGAGGACTGATTCCTGCTGTCCCTGGAGAACACCTGATACAGGTGACTAACAACGCTTTCTCTGGGAAAAAGCTGGAAGTCAGTCGTCACATATGAGGCTCCCTAGCTACAGGCTACCAAGAACCTGTAGAAAAACCTCGGCAAGCCGTGAGCAGCAGCGAATCCAGAGGACAAACTCTGGAAGGCCCCCAGTAGCCAGGGAGAACCCTCACTCAGGTAGCCTGAACACAAAAGGGTCGGAGGGTAGGAGTTGCCTAGACCCCGAAGACATTACAGAGTATGGCCTGGCCGAAGGCACTGTCCCATTGGGACTCCATCTCCAGGAAGTAGTGAGCTGTGAAGGTGTGGACTGAAGACCAGGTGTTGGCCTGGCAGATGTCTGCCCTCGGGACAGAGCGCAGTTTGCCACTAAGGTCGTAATGGCCTGGCACTGTGCACCATGATACGGTGCTCCAGTGGAGCCCGGCCTGTTCGTAGGTGAGGGTGATGCAATCTGCCACCCAGGTGGACAGGGTCCGCTTGGTCGTTGCCTGCCCTAGCTAACAGGTGTCATAGGAGATGAAAAGCTGGGAAGCTTTGCGGTGGCCCTGGGTACGCTGTATGTAAAAGGACATGGTCCTCCTACAGTCTAGAGTATGAAGAACAGTCTCCGCCCTGTAGATGTAAGGCTGTGGAAAGAAGGTGGGGAGTATCATCTCCTGATTGAGGTGGAACAAAGACACCACCTTCGGAAGGAATATGGGGTGTGTGTGTAGCATGACCCTGTTCTTGTAGAACCTGGTATAAGGTGGCTCCGCCACCAGGGCTTGAAGCTCATTGACTCTGCGGGAAGAAGTGAGCGCCACCAGAAGACGACCTTCCAAGAGAGGTAACGCAGATGGCAGGTAGCGAGGGGCTCAAATGGCAGCTGGATGGGCCACGCTAGAACCACGTTGAGATCCCACTCCGCCAGAGATGGGCAGATTGGGGGCTTGCAGAGCAGTAGGCCCTGCAGGAAGCGGGTGATGATGGGCTGTGCCGAAAGGGACTTGCCCTCATTAGAGTGGTGGTACGCTGAGAGAGCACTCAGGTGCACCCTGACGGAGTTGGACTTGAGTCCAGCTTGCAAAAGATGAAGCAGGTACTGAAGCACCATCTGCACTGTGCAGAATGGCTTAGCCCGTCCCTCTGAGCACCACACGGAGAATCTGCGACACGTGAAGCCGTAGGCACACCTCGTAGAGACCTTGCAGGAGGCCAGTAGGACCTCCTCTACTTCCCCCGAATGTTTGAAAGGGGTCAAGCCTACCCATTCAGCAACCAAGCTGTTAGTGTCAGAGACCCCAGATTGGGGTGGAGGAGAAAGCTATCCTCCTGAGTCAGTAGCCCCAGAGAGTTCCCAAGAGGGATCAGGGGCTCCATTGCTAAGCGGAGCAGCAGCAGGAACCACGGCTGTCTGGGCCTTGAAAAGGGTCTTGGTGACCGGTGGCGTGGGCAGGAAGGTGTATCGGAGACACTCCAACCATGGAATGAGGAAGGTGTCCACTGCCTCCCGGGAGGGAGATGCTGGTGGGAACAGAAGCATGTCAATTAAGCGTTGGCCGGACTGGCAAAGAGGTCCTCTTGGATTGTAATTATGTTCCCTGAGCCATTTTACAGGTGGGGTAGTGGAGGTTTGTCTGAGGTGGTGGAATGGACTTAGAAGTCCCTGCTCGATTTCAGAAAAGTCAAGGACATCTGTGAACCCATCCAAGTTTAGACTTTCGAGGCATGGATAGGTACTGGGAAAGTGCTTGTTTGGTGATTAGGATACCTTAAGATATATATTGAAGTTTTTCATAATAAAAAGAGAGTAAATTATGTTTCTCATTGCCATTTTTATCAGTCTTCCTTAATTAGTTGCAGTCCATTTTTCTTTTGGTGACAATGTTCGTTAGCACTTTTCCATCAATTCTTACACACACGGCATACACCTTTTTTCTGTTTCCCTTCCCTGTTCTCTTTTCCTCTCCCCCCCCCCTTTTTCCCCTTATCCCTGCCCCTTTCTCCTCATTCTCCCCCTTCCCTCCCACCCCCTCTCATCTCCTTCCCCCCCACCTCCTCCCTCACCCTTCCCCTATCTTGTTAGTTTTTCAAGTTTTATATTTCATTTTGCCTGACATGACTCAGGTTTTATTCTTTCATTTTTTATTTTTCATTATCTATTTTAATTATTCTTTAATCCACTTTTGTGTTATATTTTTAGCTATTTATATTTTTATGCATCTGATTAAGTACAGCTCATATGCTTGTACATCTTTTATTATTTTTATTGGCGTAGTTCTACCTCTATTGTCCTTTTATGCGTTTTTTTATATGCTGTTTTTCATTTTACCCAGTCTTCCCATACTTTTACATTTGCATCCGTTTTTCAATAGATAAATGATGTTACATTTTATATCTCTTTTAATGTATCTAATTTACTTACTTATTTAGTGACTTTCATGTTTTTCATCTCCCTATGTAGGTAACACTGTTGTGCAACCAATCTTTTTTCTTTTTTCATGCTGAGGCTTTCCCGCCATTATTCTATTATGTATTATAGCTATGTTTATGGCGTCACACATGTCTATAGTGCTGTTTTTATGATTGGCATAGGCTAGACACCATTTTATTCAACTATTTATTTATCTAATATGGATTTGATTTTGATTTATATGATTGTTATTTCTTTAGGCATATGCATGTCTTAGTATCCATTGTACATGTGTATCAAGTTGGAATTGACTACCAACTTTACTGGTAACATCCTTTTTATGTTCTTAAGATTTTAAGTATTACATGATGTCTATGTTATCATTTTTATGCAATTTGGAACTTTCTATTGCTTTTGAGTTATGATATGATTTTAATTTTCCATTTTATATGTTTTGGGATATTTTTATTGTTGTGTTATTTTGATGCTTTAATATGTATTTGTACTTTAGACCCCTGATGCAGGTTTTGTGCCAAAACTTGGCCAAGTCTGGTCCTCTAATAAATTTGGCTAACGAAGACCTCATTGGTGTGGCTGTGGTTATTCTCCACTCTTCTGGTGGACTGTTGCTGTTTGTTGCGGAGGATCTCCCTTCTTCTGTCGTTCTTGAAAGTGCTTGTTTTAGCCTTAAAATATCCAGAGAGTGTAGAGAAGATGACACTTTACCATCCCCAGTACTCTCCACCATCACAATGACAGCAGCAGTCCAAAGACCCTCACATTCTACAAACTCCACCTGTTCACCTCGCATTTTGGATCCACCACCTAACCCCCCCCCCTTTTTATCAAGGACATGTCCCCATTAACTGTCCAGTCTCACCCCCTCCCCCCACAACCAAGAAATCTCTATAAATAACAAAGACAAAATGTCCTTATTAAATAGTTAATGTAAAAAGTTATAGTTCCTTGTAAATATGGTTTAACTAAGTTCTATATACACCACTTTGACCTGCTGAAAAGTGGTATGAAAGTTCAGCCAAATAAAGAAATAAATTTAAAACCTGGTTTCCCTGGTCCTAGCCCACTAGTCTACTTATTAGGCTATTTCTAGATGTCCCCAGTCTCGAATACTATTCCGGGAACATCTATGTAGGCGCTCCTAGTATGTCCATATTGTGCCTCCCAGTTTGTTCACGAAGAACATGATGACCTGATTGTCGGTCTGGATTAGGATGGAGTTGTGGCTCAGGAATCTCTGGAACGCCCTCAGGGCAAGACGAATGACACGCAGCTCCAACAGATTGATCTGTTGAGCACTCTTGTCTGAAGACCATACTCCCTGGCTGCGGAACCCCTGGCAGTGGGCTCCCCAGCCCAGCAGAGAGGCGTCTGTGATGAGGACCCTCGAGGCCTGAGGGGTCTGAAAAGGCATTCCCACTTGCAAATAGTGGGGGGGCGGGGGGGGGGGACTGCAACCAGGTTAGAGAACGCGCCAAGTGCACGGTGACTCTGATATTGTCCTGGAGGCGCCCCGTCACCTGGGACCATTGGTCCCTGAGGCACCACTGCGGGATCCGCATGTATAGTCTGGCATCTGGGGTGACATGGACTGTGGAGGCCATGTGCCCGAGGAGGCACAACAGGAGTTGTGCCGGTACCGAAGAGCGGTGCTGTACCCTCCTGGCAAGTGCCATCTGCCTGTTGACTCTGTCTGTAGGCAAGAAGGCTTTGGCTGGGAGTGTATTGATCCTTGCCCTGATGAATTCCAGCTCCTGAGTTAGTCTCAGGCTGGACTTGGGGTAGTTTATCACAAAGCCCAAGTGCTGAAGGACCTGGATGGTGCATGCAGTGGCCTGCTGCACCTTGGGAGCTGAGGTGCCCCTGATGAGCCAGTCATCGAGGTAGGGGAAGACAAAAATCCCCTGAAGCCTGAGGAAGGCGGCAACTACCACAAGGCACTTCATGAATACCCTGGGGGCCAAGGCGAGGCCGAAGGGCAGTACCCGGTACAGGAAGTGAAGGCCCCCAACCACAAAATGTAGATACTGTCTGTGGTTTGGGTGGATTAGGATGTATGTATAAGCATCCTTTAGGTCTAAGGAGCATAGCCAGTCTCCCTAGCGGAGGTAAGGCAGAAAAGTTCCAAGGGAGAGCATCCTGAACTTCTCCCGTACCAGGAATTTGTTGAGGTTGCGGAGGTCAAGGATGGGTCTGAGGCCTCCTGACCTTTTTGGCATGAGTAAGTAGGTGGAGTAGAACCCCCTTGCCCCTGAGATGATGGGGCAATGGTTCTACTGCTCTGTCCTCGAGAAGACTCGCCAATTCCTTCAAGAGAAGGTCCTGGTGGAGGGGAGTCCAGGAAGGCTCTCCCGGAAAGAAGTATGGGGACAACTCAACTAGGAGAAGGAGGTAACCCTCCTTGACCACCTGTAGAGCCCAGGCATCAGTGGTGACGGTTCCCCACCTGTGGGCGAACAGGGAGAGATGACCTACTGTGCGCTGCCTGGCCATGTTGGGGAGAGGAGCCATGCTGTAAGAGTCAAAAGCTTCTCCCGAGTTGAGTTGAGTCGAAACTTGGGTCTTAGGGGGCCTTCTGCTTACGGGGACCGTGCCCCTGCCCCTTGGCTTGCTGCTCCTGTTGGGGCACCGGGGAGGTCTGATAGGGAGGATAGCCCTGGTAAGGCGCGGATTTCCTCGGGTAAAAGGGCTTTTGCCCTGAGCCCTTCTTTCGCGAAGGGCCCAAGGTCTTCTTAGAAAGCCTAGTTCTTATCATGAACCCGATCTCCAGTTCAGTGGCCTTTTTGGTCATGGGCTTGCCGAATAAGTTCTCCACTTGACAGGGAACATCAATCAACTTGTCCTGTACCCATTGCTCTAGGTCAGACGACTGCAGCCAGGCTTGATGGCATGCACCGATGCCCACTGCAGCTACTCTGCTTGCCGACTCAAACCCATCATAGGCCGCTCAAGATATAAATTTAGAGAATTCACCAATGGCTTTAGATAGGTCCCTGAAGCACTGCAGGGGCTCCCAGAGAGACCAGCCGAGAATTTGGCGATCTCCTTTGTTAGATCTCTTAGGTACATGCCCATGTACAGCTGGTAGGCCTGGATTCGGCCATTCATCATTGCACCCTGACAGCATTTTCTGCCAAGGGTATCTAAGGTACGGGCCTCCCTGCCGGGTGGCACTGAAGAGTGCATCTTTTGACTTTTTAGTCGGTGCATGGCCAATTCCATGATCATGGAATTATGCAGCAAATGAGACTTTTGGAACTCGGGGCTCCGGCGGACTCGATACATCAAATCGAGCCGCTTACTAACCACCGGTGTCGACGCCGGTGTCTCCCACATGTGGAGCATAAGGCGCTCTAGGATGGGAGGAATGGGCACTGTCAGGGTCTCTCGAGGAGGGGCCTCAAATTTGAGGATCTTGAGTTCATCTGCTCGTATGTCCTCCTCGGATTCCGTTGCGAAGGCCAAAACTTTGGACATATCTTGAACGAAGTCATGAAAGGTCATGTCCTTGGGGGTAGAACTCCTTTGAGGTTCCAACCCCAGTGAATCGGAAGGGACATCCTTATCTCCTGACTCCCAGATGGAGTCATCCGAGTAGCACAAGTGAGAGCCCTCAGGCCCCAAGGGGTCGGGCCACTCCGGTGCTTGTTGACTAGCTGGTTACAATCTCCGCCTTGAAGAGTGGGAGATTGATCGGGACCTCAGTCGAGGATCCTATCGGGCCTGAAGGCTTGAGGATCAGCACGGCCTCCGGGGTTGACTTCATTGTCGAGTCCCCAGTGGTCAGGGCAGATTAACCAAACGTACCAGACACTATAGCCCTTTGCTGCTTTAGGAAAGCAATGATCTTGCATTCCAATGAATCCATCCTGGATGAGAGCCCAGGTGGTTCCACAGCCTCCGATTAGGGCACCAATGGGATCAGTGCCAATGCCGGTTCCCCTGGAGGGGAGTCCTCGACTAGGACAGGACACACAGGCCAGGACCACTCCGTGGCTGGTTCCTTTTGAGAGAGCTTTTGAGAGAGCTCCTTCCCAGACACTTCGGGTTGACGCTCAGAGCTCCCTGACGGGCCCCGTGAGGGGCCTGGTCATTCTGAACCATCCAGAGATGAGGAAAATTTCCTTCTTTTAGGTTCCCCCAAAGGGGACCCCCTCTCCGAGGTCCCCCAACACCGCTCAGGTTCGGAACGCTCCTCCCAGGGCGTGGAGGGCTTGGAGGAGAACCTGGCTTTTGGAGGCATCGGTGGGTCAGAGAGAATCGTTTCCTGCTGTTGCTGGCGGCTTTTCAGAGCCCTTGTGGACATAAGTTTTCAAAGGCCACAAACTGCCAGGTTGTGATCCGGGCTGAGACACTTGAGGCAGCAGTCGTGCATATCGGTGATGAACATAATTTTGCCACACCTATTGCACTTTTTGAACCCGCTGGTAGCCATGGAGGGAAAAAGGGTCTCCGTAAGGTCAAATAACTTTAGGGCTCCCAGCGAGAAAAAACAAGGGCGTAAAAAAAAAGAGCCCAAAAATAAAAGAAAAAAGGGCTGACCCGGCACAAGGTTACCGAGGGCAGGTGGGAAGGGTACCAGTGATAACCGGAAGAAAACAACAGCCGAAAGGCAAGAAGAAAAAAACCCACACTTTTCTGGGAAACAGACAACGCCTGAAGGGCTCCGTGGAAAAAGAAGACTGAGCAAGATGGCCTCCTTGGGCAGGAAGTGGACCACGCATGCATGGAGGCAACTCCTAAACGCTTTCTTTGAAAGCTGGGGATTTGCTCTGCGCGGGCACTGTCGGCGCCGACGTAACCCAAATGTGAGGGCTGACTTCCTGCTTGTTCCCGGACAAGCTGCTTGACAGCTGATCTTATTAACCAAGGTCTTTTACCTTCTATTTTTAATTTTGATAGAAAAAGATTAATTTTGGAGAAAAAGATTACATTAAAATGTGCCACAATTTTTATGTTGGTCTAAGCAATTCTTTAGTCATGTACCATTAAGCAGATAGAAGGATATTATTATTTTAATTGCAGAAGTGGCTGATACTATCTGAGTCATTGATTTTACTGTCAAGATTCACAGGAGTAGATTTTCAGTAGTAGTGACTATGTTCATTTAAATGGTGACATTGGCATTTAAATTAACATTCTTATTCACTGCCACAATGCATATAAACGGTGATGCTGAATATACATACTAAGCAGTCCCCTCCGCCACTGCTATACTGTACATTTAATTTAGACTTGCTATTCAGCAGGCCTAAACACACAGATTATTCAGACAGTGACTGAATATCAGTGCTATCTGGATCATTTCTGTATGCTGCCCTTGTTCCACCCTCCTTCCCTTCTGCTCTATCGCTATATTGGTAGTATCAGGCCAGTTAGATGCATGTTCAGCTCTATGCTCTTCATACATAGGGTTAATTTTAGACACCTTATTTTAGTCTACTTTAGAAAGACACATAGGTGCCTATGTGTCTTTATAAAAGAGCCTCACAAACTCTGTCAGAATCATGGTTAAATGCAGCCATGTATATTTACATGCATACAGCTGATTTATGTGACTCTGCCTATGCACGGATAGTATAAAAATAACATGCCTTCTTGTCACCATGTGTACTTTTATGCATGTAGCTTGTGGAGTAATTTTATGAGGTTTTTTATCTGTGTAAAACAGGGTTTACATGAAGAAAAATCCCTTTACAAAATGACCCCCCTAGTGGCTGAGAATACAAGAATAGTGGAGTTATATGTTCATCGGTTGCTGGTGAACATACAACTCTGAACAACAGACTTATGGTATGTTTACTTTCCTTACGTTCACTGTTGTTTGTGCCTTGTTGCTGCTGTTTGGTGTTGGTCAGGCCAGGGATATCAATTACAATCTGTGAAGAAAATTCCTGAAGATTTTTCCACAATGAACGTAATTTATTTTGTTCTTTCTGAGGTGTCCCTGGAAGGAATTATAACAGAAAAAGTTTGATTCTTAGAAGTCTCAACACTTTTGGGTATGTTTACTAAGTGGCGGTAATGTCACCGGCAGTAAGTGCAGTGCTAATGTTACCAACGCCCATATAAGGATGTGGGCGGTTCTGCGATAAGGTAACCATGGGCTGTTAATGCATGGTACAGGGCACCCTGGCCATTTAACATGCAGTACAGGGCGCCCTGGCCAATTAC
This sequence comes from Ichthyophis bannanicus, assembly GCA_033557465.1. Classification (NCBI taxonomy): domain Eukaryota; kingdom Metazoa; phylum Chordata; class Amphibia; order Gymnophiona; family Ichthyophiidae; genus Ichthyophis; species Ichthyophis bannanicus. The sequence continues at coordinate 349,698,753 of CM066038.1, forward strand.
CGCACGTTAACTTCACAGCCAATGGGATGCACCAGCGCGTCCACAGGGGTTGTGATCAAAGGCGCGCTGATAGTACAAGACATGCTGAGGGATGTGCAGACATGGGGCCCTATGAACAATGGAGCCGTAGGTATAAGGCCATAGATCTCAGGCAACTGATATTATAGTCTGTAATTGGGATGTGAGCCACAGTCAACCATATGCACACACACCATCAAATGTTATGCAGTGAAAACAGCATGCATAACATTAAACAAATTAAACTGCAAGGGTGTCTGGGGCTGGTCTGAAGGGCCAGCCGTGTGGATGGTATGTGTACAAGGGCACAATGGGGAACAGAATGAAAAAGGAACATGTGAGAATTGAACTGGCACACTGAGGTATTCAAACACAGCTCATAAACAGCAATGCTAAGCCCCCAAGCCAACTGCTCATCCTGACAGCACATAGAAAGGGTCCATATGTATCAGCTAATATGTGCCGGATAGGCTGCATGGAGTGCACACTGCAGTTCACAGTGAAGAGATGGAAGGATGTGTGGAGCAGTGCTGAAGCTGCAGCCCTTTGTATGGTAAGGTTAGCAGAAAGAAAATGAAAGGAAAGGAACATGTGGGAATTAAACTCATATCCTAGGGCGGCCTAACACACGTCTGTAACCATTATGCCAAACAACTACAATAAGTGCAATGCAAATATGTTCCACTAAAGGGAATGTATGTATGGCAACATGTAGCTCCCTATGAAGTGTCAGCTGACTTGCACACATACAGCTGCCACCGTTCAGGGATGTTAGCTCAAGTGGGCCATGTATATCAACATTATACCACAATATACGTTGGTCAGTGTGGTGATGCAGCAGCAGACACAAATGTGTGCCCAACATGTCCTAGATACATTCACTGCTCTATCCACAGATGATGAACAGGACAGATCCTGTGCATGGTGTGCACTGCTTAGTAGGACCCCCCACAATGCATTCACATGCTCTGTATGCCTCAGTCGCATATGTGTGCATGTAGACAGTAGGTGGTGCATGATGAGGACCCAACACATATCAACTATGAAATATCCACAAGTTCATACCTGCCTGTCAATACAAGACACACAAACCAGAAAATGCATACACAGCAAAAGGTCTGCATGTGTACAGACATGAACATATCTGCTGTTGATGATGTGTAGACAAGGAGGCACATGCATGTCCAATCTGTCCCATCGCCACTGTCATCACCAGTGCCAAAGAACACCAATGTCAGCTATGTCCCTGATACACTTCCCAGATGGGAGATGTACCAGCACCAACATGAACATGCATGTGCTAAAGTAGTTTAAAAACTCTCTCAAAAGAAGCAACAAGGGGAAACATGAGCTGACATGCAACTGGCCCGGCACATGTGAGTGAAGAATGTAACTGTGTTACAATGCAATACCTATGTTGATATCTGTGAAACCATCTGTGGGCACGAACGCAGCAGCACATCGTTGGAGACACCACATCATGCCGCATTCCCTGACAAAATAGGGTCCCACTGCATCAGCTGGGAGTGTGCCTGATATGGGCAACATGAATATCGTGACACTGGAATGGATGTAGTTTATAGGAGGAGTAATAACTACGTGTACGCACAATGTATGCCTCTGGTGTCAGATCAGCCCCGTTTGCAGTATGTCAAGATGATGAGCAGCTGTACAGAGTCCGAGTGACCAACATATCTCAAGTTCCCATGTGTGTGTCCCACACAATGTAAGGTCAGTATGCATGTTAAACTAATGTAGTGATGGTGTCAACCAAACATGTATAACAGCCCAACATTGCCCGTGTATGATATCTGCTATATGATGCAACACTCCAATGTACATGCAAACCTATGTTTTCCACATAGTTGATGGTCATGTGCACAAGGGGTGACGTTGACATTCACACGTGTTACAGGAGTATAGACCATGTGCATGAAATACAGGAACACCAACAACCCAACATAACGGACACATACTATGAATACCAGACACTGTGTTACTGAGCTATGAACAGTTACACTGCTGCGGTAACATCTCACCCCACACATCCTGTGCATGAAAAAACCCCTACACTGGGCAATGATCACAATGTAGATCTGGGGATATTGTGTGGTGATTGAGCCAGACGGCATGCAATGTCGTCGTCTGCATCATCACTGCAATGGCAAGACTGCATATGGCGCATGGCTGATGTTCCAACATACCTGCCAGGAATGTCTGCACATGTATAGCTGTCAGTGTCACAAACGTGTGTCCGAGTCATTGTAAGCTGGACAGGACAAAGTGATGTTTTGCTGCATCCCATGTCCATGTCCATGTGAGTGCTGTGATCCAAAGTGGGTCAGCCATGAAATATGTGTCTGGCCACACAAGTGACAGGGAGCATGATCTAGGCAGGTACACTAAGCTGACCCCCACAACCACACAGCGATAAGGTAGGAAAAGAAAACACAGGGATATAATGCCACACTACCATGCACAAATGGTGATGTGCAGTGCATAGCCAAACACACAAACATGACAAGGATGGTATGTCCCAATACACACCTTTAATGCACAAATGGCCTCACAAATCAGTGACACAATGCAAAATGAGTACATGGACACAGGTAAGAGAGGCACATGTTGCCAAATAAGACACAAATTCAATTTTTACAGACATGCAGAGGTAGCACTATGCATAAGCCCTGCTGTAATGGTTGATGTGCGTACAAGAGCAATATGTCAATGTACATGGAATGCACAAATACAGGCCAAAAATGGACACATAGATTGCCAAACCACAAAGGTTTCTGTGCAATGTTTGTGTCCCAATGCCAGGCCAAACATATGACCAAGCAGACATGCAATGATTATTTTGTAAGTCAATACATAGCATCACATCTGTATAGTAACCAAACAGAAGAACATGTCTGTGGAGGTATAAAAACATATGAACAATGGTGCAGTAACCATCACAAAATCCACATCGCACATGCAATATTGTTCCAACATATCCATGCACATGCACAGTGTAAGTTGCAATAAGACACAGTGCTGCCCCAGATGCACAGTAGCACTCCTGGCAAGGACCCAACATCAATCCAAGATGTTGGCGTGGAGCACATTGGTGTGGTGGCAGACAGCGTGTCCTGGCCAAGTGCAAGGCTGACAGCCAAATAAAAGAAGACCTACACAATGTCCCTCTGCTGCCACACACATGGCTGTAGTCTCCTGTTGCGACGATCATATGAGGACATCCAGCAATGCAAGTCACAGACATGGGCCAAACACACAAACACAATGTCAGCTGGACTGTCACCATACAGTGAGTATGTGTTCCCCTGCTGTACATGTATGCACCAGTACACAGGGTCCACAGCTCAAATCGTGTGTGCAGCCGTACATGTCCCGTAAAGTCTGTTATTGACCCCCTGTGCATGCACAGTCAGGTGTGACTTCTCAATGTGCCACAGTATGTCAAAGGGAAAATGTGTTTCCTGCGATGAATCTCGACACCCAGACAGAGGATGGCAGCACCAGTTTATTGGGCATCCTCAGTATGCACCAATCACCCACTTGAATAATAATGTCCATCATAGGCATGTGCTCCATTCGCACAGTTCCATCACCATATGGCACCATCTCTCAGGGATTGTGGCATGGCGTTGCTGTGTCTTCCAACAATTGGGTGACGGTGACCGCAGATGCAGTGTAGTGTAGTAGATGTGTTATGTGCATTGCCTGTGCTTTGTGGTAAAAGGAATAGAAACACCGTTATGGTATACCTCACACATCATGAGGTCGCACTGCAGGGAGTGTAACATCAATATGCAAAGAATGAAACGTCAGACATGCAAACATTACATTATCATAACACAAAGCACATTGCATGACGAGGACAGTAAGAAATAGCACTGCAGGCCAGGTTTGCATCTCTACATGGGCATGTCCATGGGCATGTCCTTCAGGCATCTCATAGGTCCACACATGTCCAGCAGTGTTGGTGGACATCGACCCCACATTGAAGCATGATGAACTAAACAGCTAAACACAAACATGTAAAAGATGTTGTTAGTCACAAATGATCCAAGGTGCAAACCACCGTCTGTGTGCAGCATGTGTCTGATAGGGACTGTCTGAGGATGTTAAAGGCTCCAATATGTCATACTACACGCAGATGATGTCAATGAAATGTGTTGAATGACCATGTCTGCATGTGCAGTGTCACGCCCCCATTACCTCTCTGTATAGGCGGTTGCCTGGAAGAGGGAGGACGTGACTAAAATATTTATAAATCCTTGTAAGTGCTGATGTCTGGGTTCTGTGTAGTTGTGGCCAAACAAAGACAGCCAAGGTTGAGTGGTAACAATAACTTTATTGCCGCACAGGAATTTGTTATCTACCATCCCCTGAACAGAAACAAAATGTGGATACTTTCTAATGCCAAATAAAGTCCAAGATGTGACAAAGTCCAACCTGATCCTTCTCAGGGTTCTCAGTTCAAATATATACAGGTTGTCCAAACTTCTCTTCAGTTCTGAACAGCTTTACTTTGCAGCTAATTCAACTGTATAGCATTCACAGTTCACAGCTGCTTAATGAGGATGAGTTTTACACTCAAGCAGGATGCTGCTTCTCCACATGTAACAACTCAATGGCTTGAAGTAACTTCTCCAGCACTTATCACAAGCATACAGATATACAGCTTTTAGTCATGACAACAGTAAGCACACTCTGCCTCCATCTCAGAACAACTGCTATTGGTTATAGCTGATTCAATTTGCATTGGTTCAACTTCAGAGTCAGATATATTCTGGTTAGTATCTGGGTACTGCAGAGCAACAGGCTTCCACTGTTCTAATTGGTTTCTAAGCTGTTTCCATTTATAACTCTTTCCACTTCGTGGTATCTGAGAGGAACTAGAATTACCAGCTTCCTTTAAAACAGGGTTAAGGTAATCAAACTGGCTTAGCTTTCTTCTAGTGTGTCTGGCTTTCACAGGTTGGTAAAAAGGCAAGTCTCTGTCTTTGTACTGCTTCACTATCTCCCGTGCAGTAACTTGCTTAGCAGAGTCTGGCTCTAGCCTCTGTCTCCGTAGCACATAATCAGCTGTTTGCTTAAGAGCAGCTGGGCTATTCTCAGAGCTTATGTTAGTAACACGCTGCCTGCCCTGGGAACGTTTATGCAGCTTATCAAACAGAACTTTACTTTTGCTCAATCTCCCACCTGTACCCACAGCTTCTAGGGAAGATTCCAGGGAGGAACTTCTGTCTCTTCTGGGTAAAGTTTCCAGCCTCTCCCCATGAGATTTAAAGTAGCTTCTAACCTGCTTCTCCTTGCTGTTTGTTCTGTGGTAATTTCTCTCCCTCAGAGGAAGCTTTCTCAGCTGCCTTTCCCGAGACCTCTTTTTCTCTGGGCAGTCCTGCTGGCAACTTCCCAAGCACTGTGTGCTATCCTGGTAGTGGTTGCTCCTTCCTTTGCCTCCTTCTGAATCCCAGTCAGAGTCATGACCTGACTCTCCAAATGAATCTTGATTACCATCTGGAAGTGAATCACCTTCTCCTTCCTCCTCCTCTCCTTCTTCTCCTCTTTCTCCTCCTTCTTCTCCTTCCCTCTCTCTATCTGTTCCTTCCTGGTTAAGAGCATGGGGCTGCCCTATCCGGTTTGACTCCGCCCCCTTGCCTCTTACGTCAGCTCCCTGGGTTGTCATGGAGCTGGGATGTGTCTCTCTCACTGACTTTCTATGCAGAGAGTTTCTCTGGGCTGGTGCTTTAACCCAGTGGTCCCCAACCCAGTCCTATGGGGCCCACCAGCCAGTCAGGTTTTCGGGATATCCCTAATGACTATGCATGAGATATATATGCATTAGAGATATCCTGCCAACCTGACTGGTTTGTGGCCCTCCAGGGCTGGATTTGGAGACCCCTGCCTTACACCTCTGTCATTTAAGATTGTGAGTGGGCAAGGTACAGATGTCCTAGACATCGAAAGGGTATATAGAATGTGTCACATTCCTCCTCGATTCTCACCACCACCAAAATGTTGTCTAATAGACAATTTTTTGGTGGTGGTGAGAAGTGAGGAGGACTGTGACAAATTCTATCTAACCTTTTTGATGTCTTGGACATCTGCATCTTGCCCACTCACAATCTTAAATGACGGAGGTGTAAGGCAGGGGTCTCCAAATCCAGCCCTGGAGGGCCACAAACCAGTCAGGTTGGCAGGATATCTCTAATGCATATATATCTCATGCATAGTCATTAGGGATACCCCGAAAACCTGACTGGCTGGTGGGCCCCATAGGACTGGGTTGGGGACCACTGCTTTAACCCCTTCCCTGCCTGCATTGCTGTTTGCATTTGGGGAAAGAAGTTGTTTTAAACCCCTTTTTCTGGTGTCTAAGCCCTCTGCATCATCACAGCAGCCATCACTGCCACATGTCCAAAGTATGGTGACATGTTAAACTGCAATGCTGATGTGTATTGGTCTGTCATCACACAAAAGATATGTCAGTCAACAACACAGAACACATGATCAGTGTTCACAGGTCATCATTAGAAATGTAGAAATAGCACATTGAACATCCCTCCACAGGTGACCAGACTCATCCCATCACCAGATAATGCACATATGCCTGCACAGTGGATCGATACAATGTCACGCACAAAACACACACACACACACACACACACACACACACTGTAAACCAATGTGAGCTTGCCTCCAGTAGCATACACCCTTTCTGTCATGAATCTGAGATCAGTGCAAACCATGCTATCAGCCTATGCAAGGATACACTGATGTTGGCTGATGCCACAATGTCAGGGAAAAGTGTACATACTGTTCAACACAACAATTCCTATCAGCTGTATACACACACAGCTAAGTTGTTAGGGTTCCAAATACCATGGTGAAAAATCTTAAACTGTTGAGATAAAAATGTCCATATGCATGCCAACAGGTACATATGGAGTATGGGTACGCATGCCAAAGAGTGTACAACTATACAGGCGCAGAGACCAGATAATATCACACATGTGCAATGCTGTACTGTGCTGACAGTACATGCATGACAAGACACAACAGCCTCAGCACAGATGGTGTTCATATTTGTTGAAACAATGCCTATATGTTATGTTCAAGTCACACCTCTGTTGTGACTGTGTATGATGACCAAGTCACATGTAAGTGCCATGTAGTTACCTGGATGTCTCAGTACCACAGTCTGCTGCATGTTGATCAATGTTCACAAATTAGTCACTGCACCAAAGCAGCAGGCAGGCCAACAAGCATATTATGCACAGTTATAAACACAAGAGACACACATATATGAGAATGTAGTGTTGGAATACACATGGCAGCATGTACATGTATACCCATATGCATTCCCTCATGTATGCAGGACTTACATGTTCTTTGTTTGGTTTTTTTTTTTTTATTACATTGCTAGCTCTCTGACTGGGAGCTCTTAAAAGGGTTTTGTGTATATTTTTTAAAGCAAGGTTAATTTCATTTTTGCTGTTTTAGGGGAACTTTACTTGAGCACAGTAGGTTGCTGAACTCAGCTAACACCTAATCAGGAGTTAGTGGGCCCGTTTCCTGAGTGCAGTTGAAGCCTGCATAAAAAGGCTCCTTTGCCCTGCCCTTTTGAGGCTTTCTTAACCAGGGCTCCACACATCAAACAGTAAGTAAGGATTTGAGGGTTTCTTTGTTTGTTTGTTTTTTTATTACATTGCTAGCTCTCTGACTGGGAGCTCTTAAAAGGGTTTTGTGTATATTTTTTAAAGCAAGGTTAATTTCATTTTTGCTGTTTTAGGGGAACTTTACTTGAGCACAGTAGGTTGCTGAACTCTGTATCCTCCTCAGGTTCAGGAACTGCTAACACCTAATCAGGTGTTAGTTCCCTCCCTACCCACCCCGACTCCCACCCACCCCTAGTGAGCAGTCTTGCTTTATAGGGCACCTCCCCCTTTAACAAATCACAGTGAATTGGACCAGCACATTTTGAATATAATTAAATAGATTTAACTGCTTTTTCTCTGAAAGGACAGCTGCGAAACCAGCTGGTACTTGGTAGATCTCTCTCTCTTTTGCTTTAACAGATACCTAAGCTCCACAAACAGAACAATGGCTGGGAAAAATCGTATTGCTAAAGCTGTTGCCCCCGTTACAACTTCTGCCTCGGTCCAGACAGAGGTCCTATTGCCAGTTGAAGAACCGGTTCCATGTGCAGGGTGCCTGCATGCTGAAGCTCTGAGGAAACAAGTAGAGGAACTCAGAGAGGAGGTGGTGAGGCTGAGGACCATTCAAGACAGTGAGAAGTACATTGATGAGATGCTTCTTGCAGCAACCAGGCTCTCCAGCACAGGAGAAGATGGGTACCAACAGAATGTCGATGGTTGGACAAAAGTCACCAGAGCCTGCAAAATCACCAATCCAACTTCTCCAGCCCTTGAATTAAAGAACCATTATGCAGCCCTGGAAGTGGAGGAGGTGAAAGCATCCCTGGAAAGGGAAGAACCAGAGTTCAAGTACCCCATAGTTGCGGAATCAGTGACCAGAAGGAAACGAAGGGTAGTGGTGGTTGGAGACTCTCTTTGAGGGGTACCGAGGCATCCATCTGCCGACCAGACTTGATGTCCAGAGAGGTATGCTGTCTGCCTGGTGCCAAGATCTGGCACAGAGGGTGAAGCAGGTAGGTGCACAGGTGGTGTTCTCTTCAATCCTCCCTGTTGAGGATAAAGGCCAAGGCAGAGAGGCTCGCATCCTGGAGATTAATGCATGGCTGCGTGGATGGTGTCTTCGAGAGCGTTTTGGTTTCCTAGACCATGGGATGCTGTTCCAAGGGTTGCAGAGCAGAGATGGCATCCATCTGTCCAAGAAAGGTCAACGCATCTTTGGTAGTAGACTGGCTAATCTACTGAAGAGGGCTTTAAACTAGATTCGTTGGGGATGGGTGAAGAAAGCCCCCAGGTAAGTGAAAGCCCCCAGGTAAGTGATACATTAAATACCTTTATGGAAATGGGTAACAGGGGTAACATATGGAAAGCAGTGTGTATTAATGCCCGTAGCATGGGAAATAAGATCTCTGAAGTTGAAGCTTTGGTGGGAGTGGCTGACTTGGATTTAGTGGCAGTTACAGAAACATGGTTCACAGAAAACCATGACTGGGATGTAACTATACCTGGCTATACTTTATTCAGAAAGGACAGGGTAGGAAGAAGGGGAGGAGGAGTGGCACTATATGTAAAAACTACTATTAAAGCTTTGGAATTACAGAGCTTAAAAGGGAGAGAGGAGGCATTGTGGGTTAAACGAGAAAGAGGGAAAAAGAAATCTATTTGCATTGGTGTGCTATAGACCTCCCTCACAAGAGGAAGAGGTGGACAGAGAGTTAATTGAAGACATACGCAGCATTGCTAGGAAAGGGGAAGTGCTACTGCTAGGAGATTTCAATATGCCAGATGTTGATTGGCACATTCCTGCTGCAGTATCATCTAGGAGTAAGGAGATCCTGGATTCTCTACAGGGAGAACTATTCAGGCAATTGGTAACAGACCCCACACGTGAAGGGGCCATACTGGACTTGGTGCTTACCAATGGTGAAAGTGTTTCTGATGTTGTAATGGGAGATCATTTTGCATCCAGTGATCACCAGATGGTGTGGTTCAGTATTAGGACTAGGGCTGTTAGAATCCATTCCAAGGTGAAGATCTTAGACTTTAGGAAGACTAACTTTGCGAAGATGGGCCAATACCTCAGGGAGTCGTTAGTGGGATGGGAACAGCTGGGGGATGTAGAAAAACAGTGGGCAAAACTGAAAAGGGGTATTTTAAAGGCAACCAACCTTTTTGTTAAAATGGTAAATAAAGGCAAAAGGAACAGGAGACAGCTATGGTTTTCGAAGGAAGTAGCTGAAAAAGTGAAGAAAAAGAGGGAGGCCTTCATGAAATACAAGAGATCACAGAGAGAGGAAGACAGGAATCTGTATTTCGAAAAACTTAGAGAAGCTAGCAAAGTAGTCAAGAAGGCAAAGATTCAAAAGGAGGAGGAAATAGCCAATGCAATAAAATGGGGGGATAAGACATTTTTCAGATATATTAGTGAGAAGAGGAAGGGCAAAAGTGGTATTGTCAGACTCAAGGTTGCAGGGGGGAAATATGTAGAAGCTGATAAGGATAAAGCGGAATTGCTTAACAAATATTTTTGTTCTGTGTTCACAGATGAAGAACCAGGAGCAGGACCTCAGAAAACATCCACACATAAGAACAGAAGCGAGGGACATCTTGAACAATTTTCAGAAGACTGTGTTCGTGAGAAACTAGCTCAACTTAAAGTAGACAAAGCGATGGGACCGGATGGGATACACCCTAGAATACTGAGGGAACTTGGGGACGTTCTAGCAACTCCACTGACTGACCTTTTCAATGCCTCGTTGGAGTCGGGAGTGGTGCCAAAGGACTGGAGAGAGGCTCATGTGGTGCCTTTACACAAAAGCGGAAGTAAGGATGTGGTTGAAAACTACAGGCCGGTTAGTTTAACTTCAGTGGTGAGTAAATTAATGGAAACGCTGTTGAAAGAGAAAATAGTGAGGTTTCTGGAGTCCAGCGGATTACAGTATCCGAGGCAGCATAGATTCACCAGAGGCAGGTCTTGTCAGACAAATCTGATTGATTTCTTTGACTGGGTGACCAGGGAGTTGGACCGAGGGAGAGCTCTAGATGTGGTGTATTTAGATTTCAGTAAAACCTTTGACACTGTTCCTCACAGGCGACTTATAAACAAACTGAGCACCCTAGGGATGGACCCTAAAGTTACTGCTTGGGTTAGAAATTGATTGGGTGGGAGGCGACAAAGAGTACAAGTAAATGGAGCTCACTCTGAGGAGAAGGATGTTACCAGTGGTGTGCCCCAGGGATCTGTCCTTGGTCCGATTCTTTTTAACATCTTTGTTAGTGATATAGCGGAAGGGCTGTCGGGTAAGGTTTGCCTCTTTGCGGATGATACCAAAATCTGCAATAGAGTAGACACCCAGGAAGGTTTAGATAACATGAGGAGGGATCTAGCTAAGCTTGAAGAATGGTCTAGAATTTGGCAACTGGGATTTAATGTTAAAAAATGTAAGGTCATGCATTTGGGCTGCAGCAATCCAAGGGAGCAATACAGTATAGGAAGTGAAGTACTTTTGTCCACTAAAGAAGAGCGGGACCTAGGCGTAGTTGTGTCCGATGATCTTAAAGTAGCTAAACAGGTAGAAAAGGCGACGGCAAAAGCTAGAAGGATGCTTGGGTGCATACGGAGAGGAATGACTAGCAGAAAAAAGGAGGTGATAATGCCTCTGTATAAGTCTTTGGTGCGACCTCATTTGGAGTATGGTGTGCAATTCTGGAGACCGCACCTTCAAAAGGATGTGAACAGGATGGAGTCGGTGCAGAGGGTTGCTACTAAGATGATTAGTGGTCTTCATTATAAAGCATATGAGGACAGACTTAAGGATCTTAATATGTACACCTTAGAGGAAAGGCGGGATAGAGGTGATATGATTGAGATGTTTAAATACCTCCGTGGCATAAATGTTCAGGGAGAGAGCCTCTTTCAATTGAGGGGACATGGGATGAGGGTGAAGGTGGATAGATTCAGGAGTGATATGCGGAAATATTTCTTTACGGAAAGAGTAGTGGATCCATGGAATAGTCTCCCAGTGGAGGTGGTAGAGATGAGGACAGTAACTGAATTCAAAAAAGCATGGGACCAACACAGAGGATCTCTAAAGGTAAAAAGTGGACTGTTGTAGTTGTTGTTATGGAAAGACAGACTAGATGGGCCTTGTTGTCTTTTTCTGTCATCATGTTTCTATGTTTCTATGTTACATGAGAAGAGCTCATCAATCAGATGTTGCCTGATCGCTGTGCCCACACGTGTTTCCACAGCCACGCACAGGAGGGCACGTAGGATCATCTTCCAGATCCGGATTAATGTCAACTTGGATATTTTGCCTGAGAGCAATGTTGTACAGGATGCAACAGCCAGAATGATCTGTGCTACAGTCATGGGTCGGTATTGTAAGGCTGCCAGTCTTATCGAGACACCTGAAGAAACTCTTCAATATGCCAAAGGTGCGCTCGATGACTGAGCGGCTAGAGGCATGGGCCTCATTGTACCTAATTTCTACAGATGTCCGCGGAAAACACACAAGGGTCAGCAACCAGGCCTGACACCCATATCCAGCATCACCTGCAGAAAGAAATGTGGCAATGTCAACCAGGAACAGATGTTCACATACAATTTCTGTATGTATGTATATGCCATTACCACAACATTGCATGCTGCTGTCACCCAATGCACACAATCATGTAGGTGCAACCAAACAACATATCGAAGAAAGACACAGACATATGATGGCATAAGATGGCACACAGCACCTATGTGCCACTGTCTGGAGGTTTGAGACACAGAACACCGAGGAAGGGTAATGATGGCAACACACATCATCTGTGTCCATATCAAACACATGATTAACCACCCATACACAAAAAGCATTATTGCCAGTCGTGAAGGCATCAGGCAGACATACGCCAACACACTTTGGATAAAGGTGATAGATTTAGAAGTGTGCAAACATGTGAAGGTCAAAGATACCGGTGACACACAGCAGGTGTCACTGTAACATATACATGTGGTCAGTTAAGATGTCAGAAACGACAAAACACTGTTGATATACAGGAAGCATACATGTGTGTCAGAATGTGGCTACACAAATATAACAATGTTACATGGTCAAAATGGTGAGAGGTGAATGGTCCACACACCCACAGTAATGCTACAAACACCGATGAACCAAATCTATACCCCTCCCCCCAAGTCACCTTACACACAGAGATTGTACACAGACACAATTAGGGATACACCACAAAGGCTGACAGATGTACATGTGCATATCTGGTTAATGTGCAGATGAGAACCATATATGCCAACAAAAACATGTTGCACACCACCATATGATGAACATACCATATGTGCCCATATGTTCTCTGTCAAAAAGATCTGTGCAACAGAGCACCAGTACCAAATACCAATGGAAACCGCATGCGTGCATGGTCGCACAAAAGACCTACAACACACAAATGCAAGACATATGTCACCGTGAAAAACGCCAAAGGGATGTGAACACGTCACCTGAAACAGTGACTTGGCATGATAGCAGGCACAGCCCTGAAAAATGTCAGTTTGCCACCACCAAAACATAAAGAAGGGGATATAGAGGTTACATGTGCCAATGCGACCCAGAAAATCATGCAATGGGTGGGCAGTGATATGCCATTGCATGACGTCCAGTGTCCTGAATGTTCCTGAAAACTGTGTTGGGTCTGCATCAGGACATGTATTGTATGTGACATGAGATATGCAGTCAAAAATGTATCACACCAAACCATATGTGACCCTGGCCCATCTGTGATTGTGGACGAGCACCCCAGAACATAACAGCACCATGTGCACAGTAGAGATGAGAAACACCTACCCAGCAGGACACAGTCCTCATATTGTCCACTCTCAAATTGTCTGAATAGTGCTGAGTGATGCAGGATATAGGAGTCATGGGTAGACCCTGGAAACCTAAGAACCACATTCAGAATATGCATATTTGCATCACATACAACCTGCACATTCAGGGAATGTTAGTGTTTGCAGTTGCAGAACACTTCCTTCCTGTCTCTGGGTGGGACCAGGGCAATATGTGTGCAATCAATAGCTCCCATCACGTGTGGTATCACTGCAATCTGCTCAAATGCCTGGTTCAGGGCCCCCCTCTGTTGCCTACTATTAGGAAATACAATGTAATTCCTTACCTGGCTGACCATGGCCTGCAGTACCTGGTGGAGACAGCATGAGACTAAAGCCCGAAAACAATGTATTCAAAGACTAACGAATAATATTTAAGCCTGTATATAGTTTTAACTCTGTTACTCTGTACATAGTTCACAAATTGTTAAATGTAAGTTACAACTTGTTATCTGTAAAAACAGTTCACTGTTTTATTGTTGTTCCATGTAAACCGCACCTGATCAATGGAAGGAGCGGTATATAAAAAATCTGTAAATTAAATTAAATTAAATTAAATGAGAAGGTGGCCCGCCTCATCCCACACACTGCGGCCAGCGATGACTGGAAGCAGCCATAGGCAAAGAAATGTAGGGCACTCAGGAGCTTGACCAAACCTGGTATGGCATGAGACCGGCCAGTCAGGGGCTCGAGGTCAGGTCTCAGATCCTCAAAGAGCTTCCTAATAGCTCCTGTGCTCAAACAATAGAGGGAGATGACCTGGTCCTCATGCATGCCCTGGAGCATGGCCCTGGGCCTGTAGAGGCAAGGCTGTCGAGGGCACACCTCTGCTCGCCTTTGTGGCGTGCTTGCCCATCCCCGGCCTGTGGAGTCTCTACAGCTGCAGGTCTGTATTGCTGTGGGACTGTACCCATGCCCTGTGCCACACCCCCATGGACACCATCTCCCTCCTCAGGCAACCGCAGCTCCACCTCACCATGCAACGACTGGATAGCACTAGCAGCAAACACAAAGTGAACCATCATAGACGAAAGATAGTGCAAGAACACAGTGCCTAAAATGGTGTGGGGATGGGCAAATGATTAGAGCAAACACTACACACCAGCAGTGTGTAGCAATGACGATGTGCGTACCCTTCCCAGGTCACGCATAGTCATAAGGAGCATGCTGTATGATTAACGCATCCTGCATATGTGTAGTGTGTGTTAAGCAAAGCGACTGCACATAACGAACATGCCATGTGCATCTTGCCATACCGTTGCATCATGCTACTGGCGTGTAATGTCTGTACATGGCACATTACGCATATGCAAGTGCAATGCATGCATTAATGCACCATGCCGGCAAATGCTCACTGTGCTTTGCGTACCTGCCTCCATGGAGGCATCATGGCGCAGTAGGCAGGTGCAGCACACATGCGCATTTGGCCTTCAGCAACGTTTCGTGTCCAAGCGAGAACCAGGCCTGTGATGTATATGTGTCACCAACTATGCTTGCATATAGCTGTGGGAGCACAATGGGGGGATGTAGGAGCGGGATTATGCAACCTTAGCAAACACATGTTTCTGCACACCCCAGACACGAGGTACCAACAAAGGAGCACAAATCCACGTGCTAACGTACAAACCCAGTCTGAGACGTGGACAGCAATAGAAGGAAGTTCTTTATTACCATCAAAAGCCTATGGCCCGACACAGGCCATGTTTCGTTGCCTTCTTCAGGGGCAGGCTATCATACATAGATAAAAACATGATAAATTAACAAATAAAGAGGTATAGGAACATGTAAAAATACATAAATATATTAATTATGAACTGACGGATGAATATGAACCTTGGAGGGCAATACATAAATAGATAAATAAATATTAGTAAAACCCTAAAATATAAATAAAATCATGAATGTTGCAAAAACAAAAAGGACCAGCACAGCAAACAACTATACATGTTAAAAAACTTAAATTATAAAACATCTTCTGTAGGTTTCAAATAGATAAACCGAATGTGTACATGATTAAAAACGTAGATACCAAAGTTTAATGTAACTCATAACACATTATGTTAATCACCACTAAAAACAATAAGGAATAATAAATAATAATAAATAAATAATTAATATACATAAATATCTAAAAGAGATAAATTAACACCAATTACATGTAAACACTGACAATTCAAAGCGTACCTTATGTGCTGCTTATCGTTTCATAGTGCTCTATTTACTACAGGGGGACAAGAAGGAACATATCATGTTGATAAGTGTAACACTGTGTGAGTAAAAAAGCAACACAAGTTGCTGTATAAATAATTAAAAGTGTAGATTTATGTTCATGCTTAAGAGTGGTGCCATTATGGTTGACTAATGCCTTTTCTGCATGGGTTGACCTGGAGGCAGATTGGGGATCTCCGATTCCTTTATGTGCTATTCTCTTTATTACCGAGGAGTCAATGGTGCGTGCCATACAAACCGATATTTTTCTGGGCCCGATATGGAAAGCTTGGCAAAGGGTCTATATTAAGGTGGCACTGCCTTCCTTTTGGTCACCTTGTGCTGTGCTTGGAGCATTTACATTTGTTAGGAACCTGAAGTCACTTCCGTGACAGGTAGGCACAAATTTACTTCTAGTTTTGCTATATGACCACTCTATTTTCCTATCCCAGCAATGGTTAGAATCGGTATTACAATCCTATCTTTCATCATTCCAATATTTTCAGTTTCGCCATCGCTTCTCTTCCAGATCTATTTTCGATGCAGCTACAAGGACACCCAGAGCATGGGAACGTATTATATTTGATTCCTCGAACAAGAAGGCTCTTTTGGCACGTCTGTACTGCTTACTATTCAAAGATGTCTCCTCTGTCTTACCTACTCCAGCTTTCCATACTCGTTGGGAAGGAGACCTGCCAGATAAGTCTGAAGATTTCTGGGTGGGTACTTTCTACTACTCCCATACCTGCTCAATGTCTTTATCTCTGGTCAATACTCAACTACGTATCATCTTATGAATGTCTGTAGTTCTGACTTCTCTGTATCAGTGGGGTCATGCTGACGATCCCCTTTGTTGGAGGTTATGTTGGAGGTGTGGGACCTTTTTTCATATGTGGTGGGAATGCCCAAAAATTCAATTTTTTGGTTAATGGTCTACACCAGTGTCACCCAGAAATTACAGGTCACCTTTCCCTTTGTGGCTGAACATTGTGTGCTAGGATTTTTCGACTCGGACCTCCTTCCTCAGGATAGTGCCCAAATACTTCAGTCTACTTTTGGCAGCCTGATCGGTGATTAGTCGCTACTGGAAGCGGTGTGCTGCTCCCACACGTAGGGAATGTATGGTGAAAGTCTGGGATATATATAGAATGGAAAAGATGACTGCAGAACTGAGAGGTAAAACAGACGATTTGCAGTATCTTTGGGGCCGATTTTTGCCAATTTAAGTTGTAACGCATTACGTGGTACTGGCTAATGTTTGGATTCCTGGCACTTTTATATCTCAAGACACTTCTTAATCTCCCATAGTGATTGTGACTTGGGCGAACTCCTGGATTCGTATCGCTACAGCACTCCTCACTTCCAACATTGAGTTAAATGTGAGGGAGGGAGGGAGGGGGAGGGAAGGAAGGGAGGGGTTAGGTAAAGGAGGGTCGTCAGGATGCTCAGGTTATTAAAATCTGTGACTTGGCCCTCCTCCCCTGAAGGTTATATTACTTGTACTTGCTAGCTAAGCATCCCTGGTCCTACTCATACTGGTCTTTAACTAATGAAAATATTGTTGCTCCTATCTTCCTAAGTTCTTTTTCAATGATAGGACGTCATTTATATTTTTACCAAACTAATGTTCATCTTTTGGGATGAAGATTCACTATATTACTGCTTTTCTCATTTATACATGCTGTCTAGTGTGACATGTACTTTTGTATTACTCTCACAATTATTGTGGTTGCCATCTTCATTATTTTTTAGACTGGCCTAGATAGGCGCATGGCCTGAGTATTACAAGAAGGAGTGGGTGGGCTGCTGGGAACATTGTACCTGAGCTCTTTATGTTTGTTGATTTTTGTGTCATGTCATGTTATTAATTTTCAATAAAATTCTATACACAAAAAATAATAGTGAATCTGCTATTTCTATTGTTTTTGTTTTCCACAATAGTCTCTCTCCAGTGAATTTATCAAATTTGATTATTTTAAGATCACTGTTGCCAGTAAGCCCCACCACAATTACCCCCTGTACTAGTTCCTGCATTACAGTGAGAATTTGTTAGTTCCAGGACATCTTCTCTAAGAAGGAGTCATTTGTGGCATCTAGAAACCTTACCTGCTTAACATATCCTGTTGAGACATTTATTCATCAGTACTGGGGTAAATGAGACCTCCCATGATTGTATTTCCAAGTTTGTTAGCTTTCCTAATTTATGTTAAGATTCCACTGTCTGCTAATGGTAGAAAACCCCCACTGCTACACTCTTTACTCTTCCATGTCATACATGGAATTTCTACTCAAAAATTCCACAATGCATTTTATTTCTAGAAAGACTTTTATCCTACTTGAATCTATGCCATCCAGAACGTATAGTGCCATATGTTGATCTGTCCTATACTTTTAACCTAATTTGTACCCTGGTGTCACAGTAGTGTCATGGATTATCCTTCTACCAGGGCCAGTGCTACCTCTTTTGCTGCCCTGTGTGAATGGTTACTGTGCTGCACCCTACCTGTCCCTGTCGTCACTGTTGTCCCAACACCCACCAATTCCAATGGAGCCTTTCACAGGCCTGTCTTTTGTCCCAACATGTTGAAAATTCGGAGATGATAGCCATGTTAGTCTGGAGTAACAAAAATGACATAGGCAGGTGGTACCTTTTAGATTAACCAATTCATTGAGGTATGAACTTTCAAGCTAAGAATACACATCAAAGTGAACTCTTTTCCTCAAGTTCATGCCTCAATAAATTGGTTAGTCTATAAAGTTTATCTATGGGTGAGGTTGTAAATGCAGCATGAAATCAATAATTCTGGGACCTGCTTAACTTTATTGATAAAATATGTCCCTTCCTATATATCTGGTTGGTACAAAAAAGAACATGCTTGAGTGGGAAGGTCATTTAAGCTTTGATGTTCTTCCATTCCTTGGGAAAAGCCCTCGTTTCCTTTCCCTTTTTAATGACTCAGTGCCATTATAGATAAAATTAGTTCTGAAAGCGTCTATGCAAAGTCTGCTTCTGGGCCTCATAATTCATTTTATTAAATAAAGTGGTGAAATGTCCAAGTTAGTCCACTTCAATGCACAGAAATAAAGGTGAACAAATACCAGTTAGTACAATAAAAAGATAACATTTTATGAGTGTTTAACTTTAGTTCTTTTTTCCTACAGAAACTGAAAGTGGAAAGGAAAGAGAGAAGAGGGGCACAAGAAAATTCACTCAAGAATAAAAATTATGCTCTCTCTGTAAAGTAATTATGAATGCAATCACTAAGAAGAAAAGTCTCAGCAAGTGTACAAAATACACAGTTTGAAGGTTCCCTAAATACTGTTTTCACATCAGGTACTCCACAACGCAGATACATTTTCTGAAATCCCGTAATGTCCAGAACACCTGCTTCTCCTCCCTCCCAAAAATCTGAAAGACAGGAACTGACTGAACTCATTTTATCTTAATATTGTGAAGTAAGACATACTGTCTACAGAAATTCTACCATCTATGGGAAATAATAAATTAGAAATTAAGGGGTATGTTTACTAAACTGCGGTAATGTCACTCGCGTTAGGTTCCGCGGTAAAGGTACAGATGCCCATATAAAGGCGTGGGCGTTGCATCGTTACAGCAAGCTGTATCAGCTAATGCATATTACAAGGCGCCTTAGACTAAGGCGCCTTATAAGGCGCCTTTGTAAGGTGCCTTGTAAGGTGTCTCATAAGGCGCCCTATAGGGCTCCTTAGGCTAAGTGTCATATTACCCAAAACGTTGTAGGTCTATTTCACAGAGGATTCAGCTATTGCTATATGTATTATCTACTCCTCCAATATGTTCAAGGCTATTTACTTAATTAGTTGTGGATTTTCCAAAACCATTCTTTTCCGCATATCTCACATCTGAGCTGGAAGATTAATTGAACTGGGTCTCAGACTTTCATCAGTACATATTACGGGACTGGCTCCCCGCTGTACTATCTTTGCATCAACGACCACAGTTCGTATTGTTTTCATACACATGCATTCAAAACATAATATTGATTATCTCGATGGTATGTTTCTGTAAGCTGTAAATGAATGCAATAAGTAGGAAAGACTTATCTTATGATTTATCATGTCTCTATGTTTATCTTGACTTGCCCCGACGCCACCATTCGGCACCGCATTTGCATTTCACGTAAGTTTCATCAGGGGTTCAATAGAATACTTATTGAATTGCGGAGACAACTCCTGCTAGCGCTATCCAGCGTGTGTATTATCGAGCTTATCAGCTTCAAAAAAACGCATGCGCGAGGGTAGTTTGGGCTGGCAGCACAGATCTGCAAAAATATGACTGCTACAGGCATGCACACTATTGAGTAGGACAGGCATGAGAGGAAGGAACAATGAGGAATTGAATCCATGAACACTGCTGAGAACGGCATTGTATTAACCAGTAGGCTATACCTCCATGGTGTATGTCATAGCAATGGCTGGGTACAGAAGGACTGCAGGTCACTGCACAAACTGTCTGCTCTGAGTGCCAGGATAGGGTAACCCCACCAGTACCCATGATGCAATGCACACGCTGAATAGCAGTCTACAGCTGATCACCAAATGGGGTCTGCATCTCTCCAGTACCGCAGCTTGGAAAGAAGAACGGACAGAGTGTGATACTGGCACAGAGTGGCTACAGACCATGCCATTGTGCAGGTTCTGTGTTCACCCTGAGGGATAGGATGGGTGCCCAGCATTAGGTCTGCAGTACATGTGGTGCTAGAGATAGGTCCTGCTGTACATCCCCATCACTACCAGTGTGTGACAGGTGTTCCTTGCAGTGCAGCTGAAGGTAATTTGGTGTCTATCACATATGGCCCTCTGGGACCAGACACCACCCAGATTCATGTGTACCCTGTGTTAAGGTCTGGCTGACATGGGCACCTGTTATCAGGGCAGAGGGGTTTCTAGACTTGCATGAGGTTTGTGTAGCAGTGCCTTTATAGATCACAATGGTATACACTACATACCCCAAAGGGCCCACATCACCCTTTATGTAGGTAAGGAGCAGGTGCCCCGGCCCAGGTGAAGCAACCTCCATCCTGCTGGTATAAGACAGTCCTCCAGAGTTGGTGGGCCAGAGCCATACCTGTGACTGGGGCAGTGGAAGACCAGTAGCAATGCTGGGGTTAGGTCTGGAAAACCCCAACAGCCTCACACCACTGTCTGCCAGTCACCAGCAGACAGCACAGTCAGACTGCACCTTATAGGTGTACCAACCATGCACAGTCTAACTGCAGACAATCCACCAGCCAGTCTATAGTGCATGCTCAAACAGGAACTATGTACACCAAACAGACATCTCAGTGATTGCGACCCCAGCACTACTAACACAAAAGTATCACTGGAGGCAGATAGTGTAGAGCGCTATGTGGGAACCTAGACCTGCCATGGTTACTGCTCGGTCAGAGTGAGTGCTCTCCCAGCATGCCATGCTGTGGCCACCCTGTCCATGCAGGCAGTGGTCGGGCACTACAGTGTCCCAGCCATTGCCCCACACCCTGTGAAGATGCATCCTGGCCAATCTGCCCTGTCCGGGCCATACACACAATACCTTGCTCCTCGTTTTGCACATATTCCGGCTAACGCTGGTAACAGTGGGACATTTTGGGCCCAGTGAGGGGTGGGCAGCCACAGAACAATGGATAGACATACACAGACACACACACACACACACAGACATACACACTCCCATTGCAGCATTGTGCAAAGATAGGGGTGATTGGAAAACCTGCCCGCCACACTGGTCCTGATCACATTGATAAACTGTGCAGAAGGTAGTAGTAGTGCTCTGGTGATAACTGTAGCACCGTGTTGGGGCCAACAGCCTGACTCTCCATGCAGCTTTGGATTGTGGAACCTTGTGTGATTGGGTGTTTGTACCCCTGTTCGCCGCTGCTTTGGGCTTTGCTCATGTTGCTGTTGTATCTGCATTGTAGGGTAAAATATAGGGGCATGCTCTGCAGGAACCACAGCTGGGACTTGAACCTGTGACCCTCTGCTTCTGAACACATTGGCTGGGTGTACTGCACCACACTGTTGCCACAGATGCATGGCAGTCCCTGGGGCTACCTTACTTTTCCTCAGCCAGACCTTTTATGTTGCACTGCACACCACGTACTGATACAGGACATGGCCTAGGTCCACTGCAGGCAGGTGCCACTGCCCCCTCCAGCACTGGCACCCCCCGTCATGCTGACATGACCATATGCTGTCGGTGCTGGTAGTGCACAGTCCCAGGCCATCCACTGTGTGGGTAGCTGGTCGCCTAGGGAGCGGGGTCTGGGGCAGGAGGCATACATGAGCATCCTCACATCCCCCCATCACCGCCTACCAATAGTATGTCCCTTCCGCTTGGGGGAGGGTTGGCTAGGGGGATTTTAGGTCAGTGCCCTGGCAACTGTTAGCTCGGGTGGACCAGGTAGATGTAGGTGGAATGTGTTTGGCCTTTGTCAGCTGCTGTCATGCTGATTTCCGGTTTCTATGTTCCTATGTGCCACCTAGGCGCACGCCTAGTTCACCCCAGCTTCCACCGCTACATGTCCCGCCTGCAGCCCTCTATGCCCCGTAAGAACATAAGAATATAAGATATGCCGTACTGGGTCTGACCAAGGTCCATCAAGCCCAGTATCCTGTTTCCAACAGTAGCCAATCTAGGTCATATGTACCTAGCAGTTTCCCCAAAAGACACAGGTTCCACAATGCTTGTACTGGGTCAAGCATTGATATCCTGGGTCCCTTCTTAATAATGGTTTATGGACCTTTCCTCCAGGAACTTGTCAAAACCTTTTTTAAACCTAGCTACACTAACAGCCTTTACTACATCCTCCGGTAACAAATTCCAGAATTTGATCACACGTTGAGTGAAAAAATATTTTCTTTTATTAGTATTAAATAGTTTACCCTGTAGCTTCATTGCATGTCCTCTAGTCTTTCTATATTCTGATAACGTAAACAATCGATCTATGTTTACCCGTCCCACTCCGTTCATAAATTTAGAAGTAAGGAGATCCTGGATTCTCTACAGGGAGAACTATTCAGGCAATTGGTAACAGACCGCACACGTGAAGGGACCATACTGGACTTGGTGCTTACCAATGGTGAAAGTGTTTCTGACGTTGTAGTGGGAGATCATTTTGCATCCAGTGATCACCAGATGGTGTGGTTCAGTATTAGGACTAGGGCTGTTAGAATCCATTCCAAGGTGAGGATCTTAGACTTTAGGAAGACTAACTTTGCGAAGATGGGCCAATACCTCAGGGAGTCGTTAGTGGGATGGGAACAGCTGGGGGATGTAGAAAAACAGTGGGCAAAACTGAAAAGGGGGTATTTTAAGGGCAACCAACCTTTTTGTTAAAATGGTAAATAAAGGCAAAAGGAAAAGGAGACCACTATGGATTTCTAAGGAAGTAGCTGAAAAATTGAAGAAAAAGAGGGAGGCCTTCATGAAATACAACAGATCACAGAGAGAGGAAGACCGGCATCTGTATTTGGAAAAACTTAGAGAAGCTAGCAAAGTAGTCAAGAAGGCAAAGATTCAAAAGGAGGAGGAAATAGCCAATACAATAAAATGGGGGGATAAGACATTTTTCAGATATATTAGTGAGAAGAGGAAGGGCAAAAGTGGTATTGTCAGACTCAAGGGTGTAGGGGGGGAATATGTAGAAGCTGATAAGGATAAAGCGGAATTGCTTAACAAATATTTTTGTTCTGTGTTCAGATGAAGAACCAGGAGCAGGACCTCAGAAAACACCCACAAATAGGAACAGAAGCGAGGGACATCTTGAACAATTTTCAGAAGACTGTGTTCGTGAGAAACTAGCTCAATTTAAAGTAGACAAAGCGATGGGACCGGATGGGATACACCATAGAATACTGAGGGAGCTTGGGGACGTTCTAGCAATTCCACTGACTGACCTTTGCAATGCCTCGTTGGAGTCGGGAGTGGTGCCAAAGGACTGGAGAGAGGCTCATGTGGTGCCTTTACACAAAAGCAGAAGTAAGGATGAGGTTGAAAACTACAGGCCAGTTAGTTTAACTTTGGTGATGAGTAAATTATTGGAAACGCTGCTGAAAGAGAAAATAGTGAGGTTTCTGGAGTCCAGCGGATTACAGGATCCGAGGCAGCATGGATTCACCAGAGGCAGGTCTTGTCAGACAAATCTGATTGATTTCTTTGACTGGGTGACCAGGGAGTTGGACCGAGGGAGAGCTCTAGATGTGGTGTATTTAGACTTCAGTAAAGCCTTTGACACTGTTCCTCACAGGCGACTTATAAACAAACTGAGCACCCTAGGGATAGACCCTAAAGTTACTGCTTGGGTTAGAAACTGGTTGGGTGGGAGGCGACAAAGAGTACAAGTAAATGGAGCTCACTCTGAGGAGAAGGATGTTACCAGTGGTGTGCCCCAGGAATCTGTCCTTGGTCCGATTCTTTTTAACATCTTTGTTAGTGATATAGCGGAAGGGCTGTCGGGTAAGGTTTGCCTCTTTGCAGATGATACCAAAATCTGCAATAGAGTAGACACCCAGGAAGGTGTAGATAACATGAGGAGGGATCTAGCTAAGCTTGAAGAATGGTCGAGAATTTGGCAGCTGGGATTTAATGTTAAAAAATGTAAGGTCATGCATTTGGGCTGCAGCAATCCAAGGGAGCAATACAGTATAGGAGGTGATGTACTTTTGTCCACTAAAGAAGAGCGGGACCTCGGCGTGGTTGTGTCTGATGATCTTAAAGTAGCTAAACAGGTAGAAAAGGCGACGGCAAAAGCTAGAAGGATGCTTGGGTGCATACGGAGAGGAATGGCTAGCAGAAAAAAGGAGGTGATAATGCCTCTGCATAAGTCTTTGGTGCGACCTCATTTGGAGTATAGTGTGCAATTCTGGAGACCGCACCTTCAAAAGGATGTAAACAGGATGGAGTCGGTGCAGAGGGTGGCTACTAAAATGATTAGTGGGCTTCATTATAAAGCATATGAGGACAGACTGAAGGATCTTAATATGTACACCTTAGAGGAAAAGGAGGGATAGAGGTGATATGATTGAGATGCTTAAATACCTCCGTGGCATAAATGTTCAGGGAGAGAGCCTCTTTCAATTGACAGCAAGTTCTGCTACGAGGGAACATGGATTGAGGGTGAAGGTGGATAGATTCAGGAGTGATATGCGGAAATATTTCTTTACGGAAAGAGTAGTGGATCCGTGGAATAGTCTCCCAGTGGAGGTGGTAGAGATGAGGACAGTAACTGAATTCAAAAAAGCATGGGACCAACACCGAGGATCTCTAAAGGTAAAAAGTGGACTGTTGTAGTTGTTGATATGGAAGGACAGAGTAGATAGGCCATGTGGTCTTTTTCTGTCATCATGTTTCTATGTTTATAGACTTCTATCCTATCTCCCCTCAGCCGTCTCTTTTCCAGGTTAAAGAGCCCGAACCTTTTTAGCCTTTCTTCATCATTCCATCCCCTTTACCATTTTGGTGGCTCTTCTCTGAACCTTTTCTAATATCACTATATCCTTTTTAAGATACAGCGACCAGAATGCTCCATCACCATAGTGGCCTTTCATACTTGGGCACTATGCTGCTGCTGAAAATGGAGCACTACTATCACGTTTCTTGGGCTCCCTGCCTATGCTGTACATTGTTGACACTTAAATGATTTCTCTCTCCTGCAAATGTGCATCTAACCGCAGGTTTTCATTTGCGGTAGGATTCAGCCCTTCAGTTCAGCACGTTAGTGTAAAAGGAGCCTCTCCCTGCCCACTCACCCAGTCTTGAAAGACTAGGAAAGGGGACCGTTACTTCTGGAGAGATCTGCAATTGAGAGTATATACTTCTAGGACTTTTCAGAAAGGACTTCTTTGTATTAACATTAATTAATCTGTGAACCCACTATTTTTTGTTAAATCAGTCAGGGCCTAGTAGCAGCAGTTTAAGTTTAAATTTAAAACACAAAAGAGATCTTTCTGGTTACATTTCATACCCAGGAGAGAGCATGTAGTTTAAATTTAATAGTCACTCAGGGCCTAGCATCAGCAAAGTACTTTTAGTTTAAATTTAAAATACAGAAGAGAGCTTTCTGGTTAAATTTAGAACCCAGCAGGGAGCTTGTAGTTTAAATTTCATAATAAGTTAGAGCCTAGCAGCAGAAAAGAGCTATAATTTAAATCAAATCAGAATATAGCTTACCTCAGCAGCACAGGACAGGGTACTGTGTAGCAGCCCTCTTTTAATCAGTTGAACGGGTAAATGTAGATCGATTATTTACGTTATCAGAATATAGAAAGACTAGGGGACATGCAATGAAGCTACAGGGTAAACTTTTTAAGACTAATAAAAGAAAATATTTTTTCACTCAACGTGTAATCAAACTCTGGAATTTGTTACCGGAGGATGTAGTAAAGGCTGTTAGTGTTGTTGTTGTTAAGTGCCGTCGAGTCGGAGTCGACTCATGGCGACCCTCTGGATAGCTATCCTAAATTGTGTTCGGTCTTCAGTCAGGCAGCTCATTGTTGACAGACTGGTACCCGTAGCTGCTGTTATTGTAGCGATCCATCTCATTGCTGGCCTTCCTCTTTTGCGTTGACCTTCTATCTTGCCAAGCACGATGTCTTTCTCTAATGATCTCTCTCTTCGCATGATGTGTCCAAAGTATGAAAGTCGAAGTCTTGTCATCTGAGCTTCTAAAGAAAGCTTAGGTTTGATCTCCTCTAGTACCGACTGGTTTGTTCTTCGGGCAGTCCATGGTATACACAGTATTCGCCGCCAGCACCATAATTCAAAGGCATCAATTTTCTTCCTGTCTGTCTTTTTCACTCTCCAGCTTTCACATCCATATGATGTTATTGAGAATACCATGACTTGAACAAGTCGAATCTTTGTATGGAGAGAGACATCTCTGCTCTTGAGAATCTTATCTAGGTCTTTCATAGACATTCTGCCAAGAGCAATGCGTCGTCTGATTTCTTGACTGCTTGTTGCTTCTTTATTGTTAGTTGATCCAAGTAGGTTAAAGTTGTTCACAATTTCAATTTCTTCTCCTTCAACGATGAACCTGTTGATTATGCCAGTTGTCATGATCTTTGTCTTCTTTACATTAAAGGTGCAGGCCCATTTTGAGACTATGTTTTTTGATTGTGAGAAGCAAATGTTTCAGATCATCTTCATTTTCAGCCAGTAATGTGGTATCATCAGCATAGCGAAGGTTGTTGATGAGTCTTCCACCAATCTTCACACCTCTGTTGTCTTCATACAGTCCTGCTTCCCTGATGATTTGTTCTGCATATAAATTAAACAGGTAGGGGGAAAGTATGCAGCCTTGTCTTACACCTTTGCTTATTTTAAACCATTCTGTTTCTCCATGTTCCGTTCAAGCTGTTGCTTCTTGATCAATGTACAAATTGCGCAAGAGAACGATCAGGTGTTCTGGTATACCCATGCTTCTTAATGTGGCCCAGAGTTTCTCATGGTTTACACAGTCAAAAGCCTTGCTATAGTCGATAAAGCACAAATAGATATCCTTTTGGTATTCTTTAGTCTTTTCAAGGATCCATCTCACATCCGCAATGATGTCTCTCGTTCCTCGCCCTTTCCTGAACCCTGCTTGCACATCAGGTAGTTCTTATTCTAGGTATGGCTGTAGTCTCTTTTGAATAATCTTCAGTAGAATCTTGCTAGCATGTGGGATCAGAGCGATTGTGCGATAATTTCCACAGTCAGTTGGATCACCTTTCTTTAGTATTGGTATAAACACAGATCTTTTCCAGTCAGTTGGCCATGATGTTGTCTTCCATATTTCTTGGCAGAGCCTTGTAAGTACGGTAACAGCTGCATCAGATTACTGCAATACTTCTATGGGAATGCTATCAATGCCTGGTGCTTTGTTCTTTGATAAGGCTTTCAATGCTGCTTCAACTTCTTCTTTCATCACCAATGGTTCCTGATCATAAGGTAGAGGTTGAAACGGCTGTTGGTCCACTTGATCTTTATCATATAAAAACTCTGTATATTCCTTCCACCTTTTCTTGATCTTCTCAGCATCATTCAACATAGAACCTTGAGCATCTTGTAACATTCCAATTCGAGGCTGGAACTTTTTCTTTAACTCTCGCAGCTTTAGGAAAGCCGATCTTGTTCTTCCTCTAATAGTTTCTGCTTCTATTTCCTTGCAAGTGTCATTGTAGTACTTTTCCTTGTCCTGTCTTGCTGCACGTTGGAAATCTCTGTTGAGTTCTGTGATTGTCTCTCTTTCTCCTTTGGCTTTAGCTTCTCTGCCTTTCTGGGCAATTTTCAGAGTTTCTTCAGTCATCCATTTTGGCCGTTTTTGCTTTTTCACCTTTTGTAGAGACTTCTCGCTTTCTTCCAGCACAACCTTCTTGATGTCATTCCATAACTCTTCCGGAGCTCTGTCATTTGTATCTAAAGCAGCAAATCGATTTTGCAGGCAGTCTTTAAATTCCAGTGGTATATTCTCAAGGTCATATTTTGCTGCATTCATGAGTGGTTTGCTCTTTTTCAACTTTAGCTTGAGTTTGCATACTAGTAGTTGATGATCTGTACCACAGTCAGCTCCAGGTTTTGTCTTTGTTGATGTTACAGAGCTTTTCCATCGTTGACTTCCACAGATGTAGTCAATTTGATTTTTATACAATCCATTGGGTGAAGTCCATGTGTACAGTCGCCGCTTGTGTTGCTGGAAGAAGGTGTTTGAGATGAATAGATCATTGGTCTTGCAGAATTCTATCAGTCTTTCTCCAGCTTCATTTCTGTTGCCAAGTCCATATTTTCCAACTACTTTGCCTTCTTCTTTGTTGCCAACGTTTGCGTTCCAGTCACCCATGACTATCAGGATATCCTGTTTGCATGTTCTGTCAATTTCAGCTTGTACTTGTTCATAGAACTCTTCAATTTCATTCTCTTCTGCAGCTGTTGTTGGGGCATATACTTGAATTATAGTTGTGTTGATAGGCATTCCTCGTAGACGAATAGAGATTAAGCGTTCGCTGACTGCATTGTATTTCATTACAGTTCTTGCAAGTTTCTTCTTTATTATAAATGCAACACCATTTCTTCTTTGTCTTTCATTTCCAGCATAGTAGACCATGTGATCATCTGATGCAACGTGCCCGATGCCAGTCCATTTCAGTTCGCTGACACCCAACAGATCAAGTTGTACACGTTCCATTTCATTCTTGACCACCACCAACTTCCCTTGGTTCATGCTTCGTACGTTCCATGTTCCAATGTGTAAGACATCTTTACAGCTTCTGACTCTGTTAGTGTAGCTGGGTTTAAAAAAGGTTTTTGACAAGTTCCTGGAGGAAAGGTCCATAAACCATTATTAAGAAGGGACTCAGGATATCAATGCTTGACCCAGTACAAGCATTGTGGAACCTGTGTCTTTTGGGGAAACTGCTAGGTACGTATGACCTAGATTGGCCACTGTTGGAAACAAGATACTGGGCTTGATGGACCATGGTCTGACCCAGTATGGCATATCTTATGTTCTTATGTTCACTCCCCACCCATTGACCCCTTCTCTCCTCCCTCTCTCCACCCTCTGCGGTGTTTACCACGGCCAGGAACGCTAACGCTCGTTAGGTAACGTTAACGCGCGGTCTGTAACGTTACCGCAGTTTAGTAAACATACCCCTAAATTCCCTGATGATGATCCTCTATAATGAAAATTTCTGGGTTCAAAACACGGCACTATGATGAACTTGATGTATATGAACAAAGTTTTTTTTAAATGATATATGAACTGACATATAGACATAATGATAATTCGCTAGAGATTGATATTTACAGATTTTATTTTTTGATTAGATTATAATAAAATGGGCCATGAAAATATGTTGACATATATTGGTGTTAACAGTTACCCATAGGTCAAACAAAAATTTATTTGATACAAGATTAATGTCATCAATACAATTAGGGGGTTTGTTGTTTTGTTTTATTTTTGCTGACCCCTAGGATCCTGTTTTGTGATCATAGAAGTAAAAGTAAGAGAAGCAAAAGTTTCACATCAAAGGTACTAACAACCGCAAGGAAAAAAGATGAGAGGGAGAGGCAATATGTGCATGGGGATTTGATTCTCAGATCCCTGATTGTACTTTGCCTCTACCTTTAGACTTTGGGGTATGTTTACTAAACCATCTTAATGTTACCGGCTTTAGTTGCAGTCTTACTGTGACGAATGCCATAGAAGGTAGTGGGCGTTCCGGTCTTAAGGTAGCATTTCGGGTTATCGCGTGATAGAGGGAGCCGTGGCACGTTAACGTGCGCTAGCCTTAATTAGGCACGCTGACCTGCAATTACAGCAACAGAGGTGTAGCACAATGGTTAATATATTGACTGCTGATGCAATGGTCATGAGTTTGATCCCTCAGTGGGCTCAGTTAAAAGACTGTCTGAGGCAATCCCTTTTCCTGCTTGTAACAGTCAGACACATCCCAACAAATTTGCACTGCCAGCCAAAAAAAGCCTCACCCCAGTGCCGCAACCTAATGCACCTTTTAGGGCGCACCATAAGGTACATCATAAAACACCACATCATCCAAGGCAGGTCATAATGTGCCCCAGAGGGAGGCAGGAGAGGTTGACACCCTCCAAGGCAGCATATAAGGCACCCCATAAGCTGGCCAAACCTAAGGTGCTGCGAAAGATGCCCCAGGGATGCCTAGGTGACACAGGAGATGGTGCCCAGGGGCACAAAGGTGCCCCAAAGTCACAAGCATGAAACGTATGGCTCAAACACAGATGTAACCATAACATTGCACAGAGCACCAAGGACAGGCAATGAACAAGTGATGGAAGGAAGTAGATGATGGAGTTCATGGACCAGCCAAATCTGTGTGCAGCCCATGTGGCAGCAGGTAAAGTGGACAAACATATCGGGGGCAGCTGTACCGATGTACAGGGTGATGGTAATGTAAAGTCCAACAATGACAGTGTGTGGCAGAGGATGGGGATATGTGTCCACCAGAGGAGGTAGAGATGGCAGGATAAGTGCAATGACAGGAGGACAGAGGAGAGCAGTGCCATGCAGAGCAGACACAGGACAGGCAAGCATGAAGAGCCGCAATGCAGAAAAGTGTGCCAGTGCAGGACATGGGGTAGCAGCCTGCACATTAGGGCAAAACGCCACACAGCTGGCACACACACATAGACGGACAGAAGGATGGATGGCAACAGTGGTGAGGGTATAATGTGGCAGCAGCACAGATCTGCACAGATATGACTGTTACACGAATGAAACATAGTTGTGTAGGACAGCCGTAAAACAAGGGGAACAGAGAAGAATTGAACCCATGACCTCTGCTACTGAAGTCATTGCATTAACCATTGTACTACATCACTATGGGAGTTATGCCAATGGCTGGCTACAGAAAGAGTGCACATCACCATAAAACTGTCTGCTGTGGCTACCAGAATAGAACCAACAGTACCCATAATGCAATTCACATGCAGAACAGCAGTCTACATCTGCTCATCAGATGGGGTATGCACCTCTACAGCATGTCAGCTTGGTAGGGGGGGGAATGACTGTGCGTGTTACTGGCACAGAGTACCCACAGGCCATGCCAATGTACGTGTTCTGTACTCACCCTGAGGGTGAGGTGGAGTGGCCAGCACCAGGTCCGCAGTACCTGGGTTGGTTGAGGTGGGCTGTGCTGCAGGTCTCCATCAGTGCCAGTGTGTGACAGGTATTTGTTGCAGACACTTTTAGGATGTCTGTGTCCATTTGTAATTGCTAGTCATGTCTGGCCCTTGTGGACCATGATGCACACAACATAATACACATCCACTGTGGCTGCTATGGTCACCTGTTTAGGGAGCAGGGGTGTCTCATGGCGACAATGTACTTAGCAAACCGCCCTCTCTGGGTCAGGGTTGGGGACATGATCTGCCCCAACAGATCTGCACTCTCACCCTTTGCAAGGGGGGCAGTGGAAGTACATGAGGACAGCCTGTGGGACCAGCAACCCCAGTCCTGGTGGCGAACAGACAGCTGCTGAAGATCTGCACTTGGGACATGGCCACTGGCAGATAGGTAGTGGGCCCAGTCAGCTCAGCTGCCCCCCACTACGATCTGACATTCACCAGCAGAGGGAAGTCAGTGTGCACCTGCTTCACCCTGCAAGGTGGTGCAGCCATACAGATGCTAACTGTAGACAGTCTGCCAGCTAGTACATAGTGCATGTTCCTGGAGAAAATGTGTGCACCCAAAAATGGGATGTCAGCACACACACCACACAGGTATGTCAGTGACTGGGCCCTAGAAAAGAGAACCCATAAATATCACTTGAAAAAAATGCAGTATAGCACTATGGGGGAACCCAGCCATGCCGTGGTCACTGCTCAGTCAGGGTGAGAGCGACCTCCCAGCATGACATGCTGTGGCCACCCTGTCTGTGCAGGTGGTGGTCGGGCACTATAATGTCCCAGCCATTTCCCTATACCCTGTGCAAATGCATCCTGCCCATGCCACTCTGTCCGGGCCATACCCACACTACCTTGCTCATCATTATGCACATTGGCAGGCTAACACTGGATACAGTGCAAGCAATGTGGGCTCAGTAAGGTGTAGGCAGCCACAACACACTGGACAGACAGACACACACTCCCACACTTATGCCAGCATTGTGCAAATAGAGGTTTGTGGTAGCCCTGGCTGCCACATCAGTCCTGGGCACAGTGCGGGCATTGCTATGGTACTCAATACTGTTAGGGTCACTCCCCGGGGTGGTAAACACTGTCAGAATCAATAACTGAAACACACTCCACAGATATCAGAAAGGTTGCTATGATGAATCTCTATCAACAAATTGTGTTCAACTTAGGATTTGTTAGCTGACTTTAATCATAGCAACCTTTTGATATATGTGGAACATGTTCCCACGTAAAGGACGGCATTGCTAAGGTATGCAGGTGCCAGTATTGGGACATGCTGCTCCGCGCAGGGCCCAACAGCCTGACTCTCCATGAGGCTTTGGATAGTGGAGCCTGTGGGTGTGGGTGTTTATGCCCCTGTTGGCCGCTGCTCTAGAGCAGAGGTTCCCAACTCCGGTCCGGGTGGGCCAAACACTGTTCAGGTTTTCATGCTGTCCCTAATGAATATGCATGAGATACATTTGCATACAATGGGGGCGGTGCATACAAATCCAGCACAGGCATATTTATTAGGGACAGCATGAAACCTGAATAGTGTTTGGCCCTCCAGGACTGCAGTTGGGAAACTCTGCTCTAGGGATTGCACATGTTTATGGTGTCTGTGCTCTTTAGGGTAAGATATAGGCATTTCAGGCATGTTTATTTTATCTGCAATAAAGGTTCCGTCTTTATTACCACGGTTTAGTATTGGGTAAAATATGGGGACAGGGTTGGCAGGAGCCACAGCTGGGACTTGAACTTGTGGCTTTCTGCTCCTGAACACAATGGCTGTGTGTACTGCACCACATTCTTGCCACAGGGACAGATCATTCCCTGGGGATACCATGACTGTTCGTCAGACAGACCCTGTCTGTTGCAGTGCACAGCCCCCACCTAAATGGGGATTGGTTGTGGTTTGCTGTGGGCAGATGCCACTGCCCCTTCCGCCACAAGCACCCCTCCGCCACCATGCTGCCATCCATTATGCCGGTGGTGCGCAGTCCCAGGCCATCCATTGTGCTGGTAGGCAGCTGCCTATGGTGTGCGTTCTCGGGTAGGGGTGCCTACATGGACATGCGCACTTCCCCCCCCCCGGCACCGCCTGCCAATGTTATGTGCCCTTGGGGGTGCATGCTGTGTAATATCCCCTATGACACTGAGGGACACACACTCGTGCCCATGTTGGACCCTCATCAGTTGGTGTCTTGCTGCTTTACAGTTTCAGCATTCCTATGTGCCACCTAGGCATCTGCCTAGTCCGCACTGTGCCCCAGCTGGACCACAGCATGTGCCGCCTGCAGCCCCCTGTATCCCATTTACAGCATCAGTACAGTTGCCCTTGCCTACGTGCCCACTCTGCTGTTGCTGCACATGTGCACACCATAACAAACCTGCCTAATCTAAACGACAGAACCCCTGATCAGCGCTATTTCAATGTGGGATCATTCGCTTTGTAGGGGGACTGAGCATAGACCCTTCCAAACATGATATCTTAATTTTTACGCTTTGTCAGTAGTGTTGCTTTATGTT
This sequence comes from Ichthyophis bannanicus, assembly GCA_033557465.1. NCBI lineage: Eukaryota > Metazoa > Chordata > Amphibia > Gymnophiona > Ichthyophiidae > Ichthyophis > Ichthyophis bannanicus. Next base: position 349,732,723 of record CM066038.1, read on the forward strand.
TATCATTAATATCACTATTGGCCAGCTTGGTTATTGGGATTTTAAATGTGATTCTGGTCATTTTCTATGTTTATTTGCCTTTTTGGTTCCTACACATGTATCACTACTATCACTTTGCTGGGTTTCCCTGCCTTTGCTGCACATTACTGACTTAAATGGTTTCTCGGTCCTGCAAATGTGCCTAACGCGAGAGTTTCACTGGCGTTAATTTTCAGACCCGGATTTCACAGCGTTAGTGTGCCTGAAGCCTCTCCCTGCCCACTCTCTGCCCATTGACCCCTTCTCTCCACCCTCTGGGAAGCCTTACTCCATCCTTCAGACCCGGATTTCACAGCGTTAGTGTACCTTTGACACTGTTCCTCACAGGCGACTTATAAACAAACTGAGCACCCTAGGGATGGACCCTAAAGTTACTGCTTGGGTTAGAAATTGGTTGGGTGGGAGGCGACAAAGAGTACAAGTAAATGGAGCTCACTCTGAGGAGAAGGATGTTACCAGTGGTGTGCCCCAGGGATCTGTCCTTGGTCCGATTCTTTTTAACATCTTTGTTAGTGATATAGCGGAAGGGCTGTCGGGTAAGGTTTGCCTCTTTGCGGATGATACCAAAATCTGCAATAGAGTAGACACCCAGGAAGGTGTAGATAACATGAGGAGGGATCTAGCTAAGCTTGAAGAATGGTCTAGAATTTGGCAGCTGGGATTTAATGTTAAAAAATGTAAGGTCATGCATTTGGGCTGCAGCAATCCAAGGGAGCAATACATTATAGGAGGTGAAGTGCTTTTGTCCACTAAAGAAGAGCGGGACCTAGGCGTGGTTGTGTCTGATGATCTTAAAGTAGCTAAACAGGTAGAAAAGGCGACGGCAAAAGCTAGAAGGATGCTTGGGTGCATACGGAGAGGAATGGCTAGCAGAAAAAAGGAGGTGATAATGCCTCTGTATAAGTCTTTGGTGCGACCTCATTTGGAGTATGGTGTGCAATTCTGGAGACCGCACCTTCAAAAGGATGTGAACAGGATGGAGTCGGTGCAGAGGGTGGCTACTAAAATGATTAGTGGGCTTCATTATAAAGCATATGAGGACAGACTTAAGGATCTTAATATGTACACCTTAGAGGAAAGGCAGGATAGAGGTGATATGATTGAGATGTTTAAATACCTCCGTGGCATAAATGTTCAGGGAGAGAGCCTCTTTCAATTGAAAGCAAGTTCTGCTACGAGGGGACATGGGATGAGGGTGAAGGGAGATAGATTCAGGAGTGATATACAGAAATATTTCTTTACGGAAAGAGTAGTGAATCCATGGAATAGTCTCCCAGTGGAGGTGGTAGAGATGAGGACAGTAACTGAATTCAAAAAAGCATGGGACCAACACAGAGTATCTCTAAAGGTAAAAAGTGGACTGTTGTAGTTGTTATGGAAGGACAGACTAGATAGGCCATGTGCTCTTTTTCTGTCATCATGTTTCTATGTTTCTATCACATGATAATACCACCGCTGCGACATTAAGACAGTTTAGTAAACATACCCCTTTGTCAGCTCATATTTTCAAAGGAAAACTATTTACAGTATGTGAGATTGTCCTCACCAGAAGCAAAGTCAGACAGGCAGACACATACACAGAAAAAATATAAATGGGAGGAAAGTCACACACATAGATGGAGGGGATGATGGACATATGCAAAGTGAGAGATACACAGAGCTGTTAATATAAATTTAGAGAAGAAATTTCTTCCTTCTTACTTTTTATGACTTTGGAAAGTGCTTCTCAACACTGCTGTTTAATTCTCCCTCCTCAGAGTAGATTGGTTCTTAGGAGCTAAGTGAGCCAGTCAGCACTGAAGATACAAAGGTGTGCTCAGATTTCATCCTACTGATGGCACCACCTGCCTTTTCTCCAGCCTCTGATGAAAGCAGCAAACAGGATGAGTGCACCGACAGTAAAGCTCTGATGAGTGGGAGGCTGGGAGAAGGGGCTCAAGGTGTGAGAGTGAGACAACTTTCAAATGAGTGTAACACACTCTTAATGAGTGAGACTTGGCATCTTTGGGACAGAGGGTTTTGCGGTATGAGGCAGTCAGGCCTGTAACTAGGGCTGGGTCAGAGCAGCAGCAACCTGGAGTTCAAAGCCCTTTACGAGCAATAAAATGACCAAAATGCAAGTGCAAACAGATGAATACCAGGAAGAGTAGCACTCTTCTCCTACCATCCTGGAGGAGGGAGAGAGAAGAGATGGAATAAAGACAGGATCAGAATGGAGGATGTGCTGAAGAGAGAGGAACAGGAATCAGAGTGGGGAGCAAAGATACCAATAGGTTTGCCAGCAATCAACAGTCTGTTTCTCTAGCAGTAGCCATGCTTTACTTCCCTTGCCACCTCTATATGGCTCCAATTCCCTCCCCTGACCATATATTCCTTTACTACCTGTGTGCTTCTACTTCCTAAGCTACAGTCCAGCTCATCTCTCAAAAGCATCCAGGGAAGCTATAAGGGCCAGTCCCGAGTATGAAATTAGGTTATGAGTAAACGCAAGAACAATATCAATGTGAACTCACATGCCCATAAGGGCACCATCAGCTCTTGCATTCTATTTGGAGGCAGGGCTTATGAGTATTTGAATTTGGATTTAAATTACTCACCTTTTTACATCTGAATTCAAAGTGAGTTACAAATTCAAGAACAGTTGGTAGATCTACGGCTCAAGAGTGCTTACAGTGTTTTCTCTGCAGTTCCTCTCTCTTTCTTTCCTTTTAAAAAATGGTGTTCTTTTCTATACCTAGTTTATTTTAGTTATTGTACACTGCTTGGATGTCTCACAGCCTTGAGCAGTATAGAAAGTTTTAATATAATAATACAATAATCTAGAGTTTGGATTTACTAACCTGCATTAATTTGCATTTAACCCATGTAAATGCATTTAGCTTGTGCTAAATAATGCATGTTAATAAATCCATGAAATTAATATGAGGGGAAAAAAAGACTGTGTCCTTTTCTCTCTTATTCAGCCATAGAATTCCCCTCCAGGAGCAGCAGAATTGGAAAGAGACAGGCCCCATTGAGAGTGCTATATAGCAAATATCAGAATAACCTGAGAGGTTTTTGTTAGAGTGAAAATATTTGGAAAGTGGAATAATTACCACAACAGATAAATAGGGGATTTTTACCTTGCAATAATATGTTATGAAAAATAAGAAGCGTGTTTTTCTTCACCCATGAGGAGCAGTCCTAATAACCAGTTGAAAGCTTCATGAGATGTATTCTATAGCTGAATAAAAGAAAAAAGGATGCAGTCTGAAGTCTTTTCCCCCTCATATTAATTTCATTGATTTAATAATCAAACTCCTTTGTGAAATGATGTGGAAAAGATATAGTCAGTGATTTCTTTTGTATGATATGATTTGACATCACTGAAGTCTACCTTTAGTTTAGGTTCAGTAATAAATCTAGCCATTAATGTGCACCTTAGGCAATGGAAGGTGAAAATGATCTGCTCAAGGTCACAGGGAAAGAGAATTTAAACACAGCTTCCCTGGCACTTAGGAAGCTCTTCTACTCAGTAGGCTGCTCTTCTACTCCAAGCCAGCTTGGGAGAGGTAAACTGGAGAGAAAGACCATGAGTGGAAGTGCTGAGGAGGATGGCGAGGATAGAGTGAATGCAATGCAGTGTGTGCCTTCAAGTCAGTGCCGACTCCTGGCGACCCAGAAGCTCCTGGGTTTTCTTGGCAGTGTGACCGGAGGTAGATTGCCAGGCCTTTCTTCCAAGGCAATGGAGGGTTAAGTGACTTGCCCAAGTCCACAAGGAGTGCTAGTGGGAATCAAACCCGGGTTGCTTTCCCCTGCCTTGATCCCACCACTCATTCCCTTCCTCTACCCTTCACTTTTCCCCATCCCTCTTACCTTTATCCCCTGAATGTTGACATATTGCTTGCTTCTACTTACCTGTTCTGTGTGATTTAGATTTGATGTTTATGCCTGTTCTATGTAAAGTTGCTTGACTGTTCACGTTTCTTGTAAACCACTCTGATATTAAATAGTGCGGTATACAAAAGCTAATAAATAAATAAGTAGTGAATGGGGGGGTCCATAGCAGGGGCCCACAATTGTATGATTGTTTGGCCAATATAGGTTTAATTCAACACTGAGCAGACCACACAGTGTTTTAGCATTCTGTGCCACTAATTGCCATGGTCATGAGCTGCTTTCCACGGATTTGTATACAGCATAGTTCATTATGTTTACCATCACTGGTTCTGGTTTATTTTTGTGTTAATCATTGGTAGCGCTAAATAAGCAGGCACTTTTATAAAGCATTTTCCATGTGTAAAGCCTAGTTTACATATGTTTGTAGAGACTACTTAGATTGCTGCACTAAGAGCAGATGCAACACTACTAATTATTGCAAGATGTAGGGAGAAATGTGTAGCATTTTTCCAGATCATGGGAGGTTCTTGCAGCCAGTCATTTCAGGCTGGGAGGAGACTCTCTTGCCTATAAAAACCTCATCCAAAAACAGTTTCCTCTCTCTGGCCTCTAGCCATTGCACCAATATGGTGTAGGTGAGTGCCACAAAAGGGGGCAGGTGCCTCTGGCTCATCACCCCCATAGGAGAAGGAGTGCACCAACCATCAGCCATGAAGAGAAATAGGCTTGGAGCCACTACATTCATGCAGTGGGGTGCCCATTTAGATGATGATGGTTCCTGCAGAGTATTTGCAAAGAACACAAGAGAAAAAATACTAGCATACTTAAGTGAAGGAATGTGAGTCTTCATAGTATGGGGGAATTGAGAAATAACAGCCCTAATCCCAGAAACCTGAGGGGAGAAGAGGGAAATGAAAGAACTAAAATTAACAAGTAACTGAATGGGGATGGAATAAAGAGAACACTGAGCCATATATTCATTTGCGATGGTTATGTGTCTCTATGGCGCATAGCAGTCGCTGCTGAACTTTAACTACAAATATTCAATGCCAGGGTCATATGCGGCCCCAGCATTGAGTATCTGGGGTCGCCGCACAGCCAAAGACACCGCAGAAGCTAACCGGGGCAGTGGCAATATTGAGCCACTGCCCGGTTAACTCCCACAGGTAAAGATAGGCCAGGTTTTGCTTTGACTATCTTTACCCATGGGCCACTAACTGGATGACTGGTGCAGCCTCCGCTCCGCCCCGGAACACACCCAACACACCCCGATGCTAAGCGGTTAGCATTGGGGCGTGTAGTGGCGTTAATCGGAGATATTCAGAGGCACAAGCCATGTTAGTGCCACCGAATATCTCTCTAAGCAGAATTTACACAGTTTACAGGTCTGTAAAGCATGTAAATGCCTTTGAATATTGGGCCCATTACACATAGTAATGTGCAGACTATGGGAAGGAAAGGGATAAACTATACCCCATGCATTACAGAATGAAACTTATCTTAATATGAAAAATAAAACTATAAAACAGTAGATATTAAGATTAAAATTGTCTATCAATGACTCTAATTTTACTAAACCCTCAGTTCATAATAAAATTTGGAATATGTTTATTGAGAACGTTGAATGTGAGAATGTAAAGTGCCAAATATTTAACAACTATTCTCAAGTCTGAATCCTGATATTTTAACATCCGAGACCTCAGAGAAACTCTGGTTAAAAGCTCCTTGGATTGCTGTGTTCCCTTATCTGCTTAGCTGTTATAGAGCAACTGCCTGGAACACACATAAAGGGGGTTGCACAGATTGTGCCTGGACTACAGGGACTTGTGGAAGATATTAAATAAGTGGCAATTTCAACAGTAAAGACTGAAAAGAGACATTACCTAAATGCTCTAAAAGCAAAGACTTAATTGGTGCTAAAATGGCACATGAAAAAGTAAAAAGGGCCCTGAATACATTTTTTGGACTCTAGGCTAAAGAGAAACCAATTGCAATTGATAGATGGACTCTTGGCTAAAGAGTAAAATGTAAATTTAGCAGAGTAAAACTGTTTCTGGACTGTGTTTACCATTTTCCTGCAAAATTCAGACAGAGAACAGGTGAAATGTGCAGGAAAGATACAGTCAACAGAAAAAAATTGTGGAGAGCTGAATTGCTGTATTTTTAGACATTTTCAAGTGCAACCACCATTTTTTCAAGCTATAGTAAGTGTTTTGCTAGGACTGCCCACATTTGAAAATGTGAACTGCCAGTTTCCCACCAGCGGACCCAGGACCACACCTGTGCCGAGATGTGCCTGCCAACTACCTGGGAGCATTCCGATGTCAGGCGTAAAGCACACCAATAACATTAGCAATCGGATGTATCAACTCTACCAACCGGAGAGCAACTGCGCATGTGCACAAGGGCAGAGTTCTTAAACTGTGCCCAGGAGAATCAGTGTCACTGCTGCCAGACTTAAGCCATTACCGTAGAGAGCCCAAAAACCTTTTGAGTGAGCAACTAGGTCTCTAAGGAGAGCAAGACTTGGAAGCACAGGAGCACAGCACTGAAAATTTACAGAGTCTATGATCAGAAGAAAAAGGTTGCAGAAGACACTAAGATGTGGTGGAAGACAGGACTTAATCTGTCCATTGAAGGAAGAATACCCATGAGCCATGCACACTGCCCGAAATGCAAGCCTGAGCATGCCCAAAGCCAGCACAATGATCACGCAAACTGGCAGCCACCTAGAGCTCCAATGGTCCAGGGTTGGTCCATTACTACCTGCTGCTGTCCCTTTCCAGACATATACTGGCAGCAATGGCTGCAAACAGCCCCTGGGCACTTACCTTAAAACTTCAGCACCGCAGGGCTGCTTGCAAACAGGAAGTCAGCAGCAGTCAATGGAAGCAGTGGAAACAAACAGCCCCATGGCACAAAAATTTTAAAGGTAAGAACCATGGGGCTGTTTGTAGCCATTGCCGCTGCTGCAGGCCCCAGAGAGGGATGGCTGTGGCCGCAATTGGTACCAGAGAGGGGGAGGGCTGCACAAGGGATGAGGCTCGCCTAGAGCACCATCTTCTTGCGCTGGCCCTGAGCATACCCTGATAACAATCATCCTGAAATGCCATTATTGTCATGAACAATTCTTTATTTCAGATGAAGCGTCAGACTCCCAGCATGAAGATTCAAGCAGTCCTCCAACAGCTCATCAGCACCATGAGTTCCATCTGGAAACTGGAAAGTCTGCCAGAAGCCACCGGAGGCCTTGCTCGAAGCCCAACAGTGAGACCAAACAGCAGTAGTGCTTTGAACATGAGCTGTCATGACCAGGCTGGTGGGGCGAGTACCAGGAAAATGAAACTGCATCCCACAGAAAGCTTCAACAAGGCCCCTCAATAGTGAAAACCAAGCGCAAACACAAATCAATAGCTCAGTCCCTGCACTGGAAAGCAGGTTATCCTGGACTCTATCTGGATTGCCTTGGCATCTGTTCATAAGGTATGTGCTATTATCCTCTAGACTTCAGCTCTACAGTATGTTCTCCTAGGTTGGAAAATATGGAGAGAAAGTTGAATGGCCAATAGGAGCAACTGATGGGGTTTCAATCTACAATTAAGCATTTAAAGGAGGTTCAAGGAACTTTGGCTCAAGATAGGATATCCTGTTCAGCGGAAAAATTGAGAACTTGGAAAACCAGAATAAAAATTTAAATCTCCGGGTTTTCAATTTCCCACAGATCACTCTGGTTTCCCTTAGGGACCTGTTTTCTAGGTTCCTGAAAGAGACTTTCAACTATACCACCTTTCTAGAAAATCTATTGTCTTCCCCCCTCGCTGGTTAAAGATGCATCGTAGAAGTTGAAATTCTCCTTAGTGGATGTTTCATCGGATTGCCTGGACTTAATTTGACTGAGGTTCTGGAGCAGTCCGCTAAGGAGGTGAAAACCAGGGTTATTTTGTTTGTCTCATTTGTTTTTTATTTTATTTTTATTTTGTATTTTAAAAAGTCTGATGTAACCTTCTTGGAGGGAAAATACAGATTTTTCTGGATTTTTCCAATCGGACCAGGTCAGAAGGAAAACAGTTCTGAAGCTTCGAAGGCTTTGGCCTTGGGGGTAAGATTCCAGTTAGGATTCCCCTGTAAATGTGTCCTCTCCGATCAGATAAGAGTTACCATTTTTTTGAACCTTCTCAGTTGCACTTTTTCCTGGATGCTAAGCTGCTGAACGATGGATGGGTATTATGTTTTTTGGGGCTTCTAGCCTACTCTGTTTCTTCTTTCATTATTTCCTTTTTCCATCTTCTCATGGCTGTGACATTTTGGATTCTCTCTTCCAATATTGTGGACTTTTACACTTAATGATGCTTTATAATTCTGTTTTTTAGTTTTCCATGATTGAGTGTGTATTTCTGGCTCAAATGTGTGCCTTTGATGCATTTAAATTACAATAAAAATAAAATTCATAGTGTATTTTTTTAAGTTTTCACAATAGCAATAGTTAGAAAATTAAAAAATAGTCATAAACTTACTTTGTTAGAATACAGAACATGAAATGCATTATACTAACCTGTGTGCATCCGCTCAGAATTGTCAGTCATCTTTCTTATTATAAGATTAATATAGGATAGGACATTGAAAAACAGACTTTTGAATCCATGGAACACTGCAAGTTAAGAAAGAAAAGAGTTACTCTGGCATGAATTCATGGTAGAGGTCCTGAAAATCAGCCCTGTTTATAATCATCATGTGCATTTCTCCTCTAACACCTTGCCTTCTTTAGGTTCATACACATACATGCCACACCAGGGTACACAAGATTTTCTAAAATATTACTTTAGATCACATTGTCATTGATTGATTTATGTAGTTACTAGCACATAATCCATTACATTTTTCACCTCATACTGTATAAACTGGCACATAAAATGCTTCTAACATATAAGGAGATAGTTTAGAAGCCCTATTTGTGAGTCGTACATCTGAAAATGGGCACTTAGACGTGAAAATCATGGAGATGTCCCTGGAGTCATTTTAGAAGCCTGGTATATAAACGACTCAAGTGTGAAACTGTCCATGTAGCACGGGGATGTAGTAGAGGAGTGGCCTGGGCGGTACAATTTCAGAATTGCACAAGTACATCTGGCCCTGGTTGTATGATGTCCATGCATATACTTGCTCCTGACCATGAATAAGATGAAATAAGGAGAAATTTCACTTACCGTTAATTCCTTTCCTGGAATCCTGCTAGACTAGTCCAGACAAATGGGTTAAGTCCCCCTGCCAGCAGATGTTGGAGACAGAGAAAAAACTACCAGAAGCTTGATTGGTTGAGCCCTGGTAGACATATAGCTGTACCCCTAGAGGTCGCCAGCTCATCGCCTTGGGGATCTGGTTGAGCTCCTGGTCAAGAGGACTAGTCGAGCTCCCATTATGCGAGAGGAAGGCTGCCTCCTGATCATGAGAACCTGGTAGGCCGGCAGCAGTCGGAGCCTTCATTGCTCTTATAGAGCTTAGCTACAGCAGCAATTTGTCAGCCTTCTTGCAGTGTCTGCCTTGGGAGCTTAGCTACAGCAGCAGTTTTTGGTCAGCCTTCTTGCAGCATCTGCCTTGGCTCCCTTGCTCTACTACTCCTGCGATCACATTGGGCACAGTAAGTAAGTTCCTCCCCCCCCCCCTTCCCCCTCGAGTCTGCCGCTCTTCTTTACCTTCTGGGATACGGAGGCTCCAGGTGATTGTACAGCGGGGGTTCCAGCAGGCCGGCAGCAGGGAGAGCCTTTTTAATTTTGCTAAGCACTCTGAGTCAGTCTCTTGCAATGCTGCTCCATAAAGTGCATGTTTTATGGATGTACAGCTTCCAGGGGAAAGCACATAGTGAGCTTTCATCACCACACGTATTGTTTCGTGTCTGAATAAACCTGCGTGTAAATACGTACTACAAACATATTACTGGCCAGCTGCTGCAGTCTAAGTATCTGAAATGGCAGGCCAGGATGTGCAAGTCTCATAACATAATCATCCCCCTTTTGAAATGCAGCACATACCAGCAGGGGTAAGTACTCGGTTCTGAGACCATGCAAATCAGGGACGTTCACATTTGTAAAAAGGCCTATACCCATGCATGTAGCTGGCCTTGCTATCTGCATCAGGCTTGTCTCTACAACTGGTTACTGAGACATTCATTTTTCAGGATGCAGAAGGAGGGAATTAAGACGGCACATATGTGCTCTCTTTCAATGTTGCCACGCCCCTGGATTTTTGGATGTTCTGCTCTAAACATCCCAAATTTTGCCTAAACATCCCTTCTAATCTGATAACGTTTGAATTGTGCCAAAACAACAACTAATAAGGCTGAGGACATTCAAGAGTTTCTACTTGGAAATAAGCCACAGGGAAAGGGGGGGGGGGGGGAACATCCAATGATCTCCTAAGCAGATTCCCAGGAGGACCTTACATTACAACTATGTTCATATACTTTAATTTTTTCAAAACATGGATCAAAGATGCAATCAAATTACATAAAATAATCACATATTTTTGTAGTCATGTATGTTGACTAAGAAACAGAAATGTAGAGACTAATATTCAAGAGTCCTAGATGCCTGACTTTGAGAGTTAGAGTCCCAGACCTTTGAACTGAAAAATCTGCAACTACGAGTTCCTAAATTTAAAAAAGGATAAGGCCAAGGGCAAGGTGAGAAAGTTAGAAATCTAGCACTGATTTTTAGCACAAGTAATCTATCTGGGGTGACCAAATGTAGGCACTGCCATAGCAGTCCCAAATATGGATCCACCAGCCCTATGCATTATTCCCACTCATAAATTCCACACACTGGCACCCCATTTACCCTTCAAATATGCCTGCTACTAGAGGCATCAGATGAATTTTCCTACTATGAGTAATAAAGTAAAAGAAGAGTAGAAGGTCAGTAGTGTATAGACATTCTCTCAGTTAGGAGAAGTCTCCAAAGTGAGGTGTGAACAAAACTCATGTGCCCTCATGTTCTAAGTTCCTTCTTGATCATTTTCTGTCATAGAAAGTTGACTAAGGTTCAGTTTTGCGTATGTAGGCCTTCAGAACATGGAAATTTTTTAGGAGTCCTGTGGGGACTGTCAAAGGTGAGAAGGGCCATAAAGTGATCTCATATGAAGAAGGGAGTTAATTCCACATTTCTCATCTGCTGGGAGAGATTACCAGGACTTGTGTAAAGAAGTGTAACAGAAGTTGGGAATCATAGGAAGGACAGACCTGCAAATATTACTCTTGGTACAAGATTGACAAATTCTACGATTCTGCAAAATTTTATAATGTGACAGAATTACTGTCTTTACATAATAATTAAAGATGTAACACAGAATAAATGTTAATATAGAAACATATGACCTGATATTCAAAAGCATTTATTCAGATAGCAGCACCAGACACTGGCTTGCTCTATCTTTTGATTTTAGTGGCACTATCCGAAAAGTGCTGCTGAAAATCATTACTATCCACCCAGCCACAAGCCTTATAACGCCAGGATAAAACATGGGCAGTCCCAGCAAAAAGTGGTCATAAAGTCATCCAGATAACTATTTAGATGGATGACTGAATACACTGGTCAACAAATTTTACAAAAGTCATGTTACTGAAATAAAAATAGTCATTTCTTATCAATTTTTATATGCTAAACACGAATATGACAGTGAAATTGCAAAGTTGGCTCTAGTTTTTTTGTAATCTACAAGAATTAATGTTTACATCAAGAAATGCATGTCAATAGTAAATATGATAGGCCTACGGTTAATACCTGTAAAAAACAAGTCATAGACTACTTCTTAGATTTTTTTGCCTGTCTCTTGTACAGCTGTTCGGGAGCTTCTCTGGGGAGTGTCCAGCAGTAGTCAGCCAGCATTGTAGTGGACCATTTTCCCGGGTATCTTTGCTCCATCGTTGCGATATCCTGGTGAAAACGTTCGCCCTGTTCATCATTAACCATACCACAGTTGTCAGGAAAGAAATCGAGAAGGAAATCAAGGAAATGGATCTTTAGAGACATATTGCAGCCAAGTTTCTGATACTGCATCAGCATGTCTTCTACTAGTTCAGGGGTCTGCAACCTTTAAGACATAAAGAGCCACTTGGACCCGTTTCCGAAGGGAAAAAAAAAACTGGGAGCTGCAAAACCATTGCGACATTTAAAACAAATCTAACACTGCATATATTGTTTCTTACCTTAATGCTATATACGACCCCCTACTTTTCCTGTTAAAATATAGGTGTTTGGCCTATACTCGCCGTATAAGACTACCCCTCTTCCTTCGCACACCAAAAAAAATACGCCAGAAAATATAACAACAAGAAGTAACAATATTTGATTTCAAAATTATGATGATTTTGTAGTCAAATCACTAATATGAAATAAAATTATTTTTTCTACCTTTGTTGTCTGACCAATTTATTCTTTGATCATGCTGGTCCCGATCTGAGGCTTCTGCTTTCCTGTCTTCTCTTAGCTCTCTTTCTGTGGTCTATGGTCCATCTGCCAGTTCTTATCTCTTCTTTCGTTTTCTTCACTTCTTTCCATCAGCCTATTTCCAGTCCCAGTAACCCTCCCCAATATCAGCCCCTTTCCAGTCCTCACTCCCAGTACCTTCCAATGTCAACTTGCATTCCCATGATTGCCACTGGTGTCCATTTCCTTCCAGTCCCCCTCCTTCCCCACTGACCAGTCCCTTCTAGTACAAATACCATGGCAGCCCCTCTCAGATCCAGTTCCATTCTCCCATCCCCTCATATCAGCCCATTTGTAGCCTTAGCCCCCAGTTATCTTCCAGGGCCAGCAGCTCTATCCTCCCCTCCCCACAATCAGCCCATGCCCAGTCAAAGCCCCCCAATCAGCTCGCTTCCAGTGCTAATCCCCCCTCAACCCCATTACCAGTGCTAGCCTCCCCTAATCAGCCCAATACCAGTCCTACCCCCCATCAGCTCATTACCAGACCTAGCCTCCCCTAATCAGCTCATTTCCAGTGCTCGTCCCCTCAACCCCATTACCAGTGCTCCATCCCTCCATGTCAGCCCCCTCCCTCCCTCCCTCCATCCATATCAGCTCCCTCCCTCCATGTCAGCCCGCCTCCCCAATCCCTCCATGTCAGCCCCCCTCCCTCCATGTCAGCCCCCTCCATCCCTCCATGTCAGCCCCCCCCTCCCTCCATCCATATCAGCTCCCTCCCTCCATGTCAGCCCCCCTCCCTCCATCCATATCAGCTCCCTCCCTCCATGTCTGCCCCCCTCCCTCCATGTCAGCCCCCTCCATCCATCCATGTCAGCCCCCCTCCCTCCATCCATTCATATCTGCTCACACCCTCCATGTCAGCCCCCTCCATCCCTCCATGTCAGCCCCCCTCCCTCCCTCCCTCCATTCATATCAGCTCCCTCCCTCCATGTCAGCCCCCCTCCCTCCATGTCAGCCCCCCTCGATCCATCCCTCCATGTCAGCCCCCTACTTCCCTCCCTGTAAGCCACACTCCCTCCCTACAGTAATTCATATCTGCTCCCTCCCTCCATGTCAGCCCCCTCCATCCCTCCATGTCAGCCCCCCTCGATCCATCCCTCCATGTCAGCCCCCCTCCCTCCATGTCAGCCCCCTCCATCCCTCCATGTCAGCCCCCCTCCCTCCATCCATTCATATCTGCTCCCTCCCTCCATGTCAGCCCCCTCCATCCCTCCATGTCAGCCCCCCTCGATCCATCCCTCCATGTCAGCCCCCCTCCCTCCATGTCAGCCCCCTCCATCCCTCCATGTCAGCCCCCTTCCCTCCATTCATTCATATCTGATCCCTCCCTCCATGTCAGCCCCATCGATCCCTCCATGTCAGCCCCCCTCGATCCATCCCTCCATGTCAGCCCCCTCCCTCCCTCCATGTCAGCCCCCTCCATCCCTCCATGTCAGCCCCCCTCCCTCCATCCATTCATATCTGCTCCCTCCCTCCATGTCAGCCCCCCTCCCTCCATGTCAGCCCCCTCCATCCCTCCATGTCAGCCCCCCTCCCTCCATCCATTCATTCATATCTCTGCTCCCTCCCTCCATGTCAGCCCCCTCCATCCCTCCATGTCAGCCCCCCTCCCTCCATCCATTCATATCTGCTCCCTCCCTCCTCCATGTCAGCCCCCCTCCCTCCATGTCAGCCCCCTCCATCCCTCCATGTCAGCCCCCCTCCCTCCATCCATTCATTCATATCTGCTCCCTCCCTCCATGTCAGCCCCCTCCCACCATCCCTCCATGTCAGCCCCCTCCCTCCATGTCAGCCCCCTCCATCCCTCCATGTCAGCCCCCCTCCCTCCATACATTCATATCTGCTCCCTCCCTCCATGTCAGCCCCCTCCATCCCTCCATGTCAGCCCCCCTCCCTCCATCCATCCATTCATATCTGCTCCCTCCCTCCATGTCAGCCCCCCTCCCTCCATCCATTCATCTCTGCTCCCTCCCTCCTCCATGTCAGCCCCCTCCATCCCTCCATGTCAGCCCCCCTCCCTCCATCCATTCATATCTGCTCCCTCCCTCCATGTCAGCCCCCCTCCCTCCATGTCAGCCCCCTCCATCCCTCCATGTCAGCCCCCCTCCCTCCATTCATTCATATCTGCTCCCTCCCTCCATGTCAGCCCCCTCCATCCCTCCATGTCAGCCCCCCTCCCTCCATGTCAGCCCCCTCCCTCCATCCCTCCATGTCAGCCCCCCTCCCTCCATCCATTCATATCTGCTCCCTCCCTCCATGTCAGCCCCCCTCCCTCCATGTCAGCCCCCTCCATCCCTCCATGTCAGCCCCCCTCCCTCCATCCATTCATTCATATCTGCTCCCTCCCTCCATGTCAGCCCCCTCCATCCCTCCATCCCTCCATGTCAGCCCCCCTCGATCCATCCCTCCATGTCAGCCCCCTCCCTCCATGTCAGCCCCCTCCATCCCTCCATGTCAGCCCCCCTCCCTCCATTCATTCATATCTGCTCCCTCCCTCCATGTCAGCCCCCTCCATCCCTCCATGTCAGCCCCCCTCCCGCCATCCATCCATGTCATATCTGCTCCCTCCCTCCATGTCAGCCCCCCTCCCTCCATCCATATCTGCTCCCTCCCTCCATGTCAGCCCCCTCCATCCCTCCATGTCAGCCCCCTCCCTCCATCCATTCATATCTGCTCCCTCCCTCCATGTCAGCCCCCTCCATCCCTCCATGTCAGCCCCCCTCGATCCATCCCTCCATGTCAGCCCCCCTCCCTCCATGTCAGCCCCCTCCATCCCTCCATGTCAGCCCCCCTCCCTCCATTCATTCATATCTGCTCCCTCCCTCCATGTCAGCCCCCTCCATCCCTCCATGTCAGCCCCCTCCCTCCATGTCAGCCCCCTCCATCCCTCCATGTCAGCCCCCCTCCCTCCATCCATTCATATCTGCTCCCTCCCTCCATGTCAGCCCCCCTCCCTCCATGTCAGCCCCCTCCATCCCTCCATGTCAGCCCCCCTCCCTCCATCCATTCATTCATATCTGCTCCCTCCCTCCATGTCAGCCCCCTCCATCCCTCCATGTCAGCCCCCCGCCCTCCATCCATCCATTCATTACTATCTGCTCCCTCCCTCCATGTCAGCCCCCCTCCCTCCATCCATTCATATCTGCTCCCTCCCTCCATGTCAGCCCCCTCCATCCCTCCATCCATTCATATCTGCTCCCTCCCTCCATGTCAGCTCCCTCCCTTCTTCTGCAGCCGCGGCTCACAGCCTCTTACGGAACCGCGGCGGTGCTTTTAAAATCATCTCGGAGCCCTTCCTGTCTTGACGGGCTCCGTGCAGCATTGTCCCGCCTCCAAACTTCCTTTAGAGGCGGGACAATGCTGCACGGAGCCCGTCAAGACAGGAAGGGCTCCGAGATGATTTTAAAAGCACAGCTGCGGTTCCCTAAGAGACAGGGAACCGCGGCTGCAGAAGAAGGGAGGGAGCTGACATGGAGGGAGCCCATAACGCGACGTTTAAAGCGGGCAGTGTGCTCCGGAGCCGCGGCAAAGGTGAGAAAGAGCCGCATGCGGCTCCGGAGCCGCGGGTTGCCGACCCCTGTACTAGTTTCTTGTAGTTTTCTGCCCTAACATTCCCGAGAAAGTTTGTTGACACTAGGCGAAAAGCATTCCATGCTTGTTTCGCATCACCCTGCAGCAAGTTGTTGAACTGGTCATCTTTGAAGAGCTCTCGAATCTGAGGACCCACAAAAATTCCCTC
This sequence comes from Ichthyophis bannanicus, assembly GCA_033557465.1. Classification (NCBI taxonomy): domain Eukaryota; kingdom Metazoa; phylum Chordata; class Amphibia; order Gymnophiona; family Ichthyophiidae; genus Ichthyophis; species Ichthyophis bannanicus. Next base: position 349,748,857 of record CM066038.1, read on the forward strand.
TTTAATCTTTGCTTCGCTGAGTCGAGGGAATTTTAAATGCAGGTATCGGAAAGCTGGCGAAGTGCTGTCCATGGCTTTCACGAAGTTTTTCATCAAACCTAGTTTGGTGTGAAGGGGTGGGAGCAGGATTTTGTGAGCCTCAACCAGAGCTGGGTGCTGGATATTCCTAACTGTTACATTTTGTCTGCGATTCCATTCCTTCCGCAAGTAGTGCCAATCCCTTGCTTAGCTATCCCACTCACATAAGAAACACATGTATTTTATATATCCCTGCTGCAGTCCCATTAAAAGGGCAACTACTTTCAAGTCTATAAGAATTGTTAATAATAAATAAGTCACCACAGAGGTGCCAGCTGTACTTGTTATAGTTAATGGAAGTCAGTAGATGCTTTAAGTTATTGCATGTCTCTTTCATGTGGATGGCATGCGCTACTGGAATAGATGGAAGACGGATTCCATGTTCAAAAGCACAGCCTTCAGACTCAGTTTCGAAGACTCTATAAATAGTCTACAGTCTTGTGGGTCATGAGTGATTTTTAAGGCATTCATGAGGCTTTCAATATCAGAACAGAATATCAGATTACTTTCCTTTCTGAAGAAAGGCTCCAACTGCTGGTGGCGCTTTCGATATGAAGTAATGTTGACATCTTCTTCTAGAAGATTCCATTGTTGGAGTCTTCATCCTAGCAATTCTGCCTTGTTCTTTGATAAGTCCAAATCACAAACCAGGTCATTTAGTTCTTCCTGTGTTATTCTGTGTGGAGTTGATATGCATCCCAGTGAAAATCTGGGTGACTGCATGCTGACGGACCAGGAAAAAACAGGTCGGCTCACCCTTGTCCTCATCAGATGAATCAAGAGAATATTCTTTTTTTTTTTTTTAATTTATAAATTTCTAAATGCATTAAGAATACATCTTGATACAGAAACTGAGAAGGGTATAAAACAATATATCAAACCAAACGGTCCCAGCAAATAATACAAAAGGAAAATACATCAACATACCCAACCCACTCTAGCCCTCAAATATGGGAAGTACCAAAAAGGGAACAATATACAACAAACATTCGATAGGAAATTAGATGTGTGAAAACAGCTAATATCCATATGCTCAAACAGAGGGAGATGGAGGCACACCTATCCCCCTATGATGACGGGCATTAATGAAGTCCAGCAATTGTGAAGGCTCATAAAAAAATAAAGGACTCAGACTGATACCTGATCAGACATTTACACGGAAATTTTAGGAAATAGAGCCCTCCCAATTGCTGAACCCCAGGGCGGAGAAGGAGAAAATCATGCCTTCGCCGCTGGGTTTCCCTGGAGAGGTCCGGGAACATACAGACCTGTAACCCCTTAAAAGCAACATTACGCTTTTTAAAGAAAAACTTCATAAGCCATTCCTTATCCGAAAGAAGAGCCCTCAAGAGAATATTCTGATGGAGGTTCTGGAATAGGAAGTCCCTCACCATGTGGAACTGGTCTCAATGCAGACGGAATGTTTGGGTAGACTATGCTCGACTTCTTTTGCTTTGTTATTCCGCTGGAAAGAGGAGGAACCAAGCAGAAGTAACAGTCATTTATGTGGTTGCTTGGCTCTCTCCATACCATGGGGACTGCAAACGGCATTGATGGTCTTTTGCAATTCAACCATGTGTTGTACATGTAGCGCAGCATATATGTGGGGCCCAAGGCTTGTCTTGGTCACCAATCTTGCATCCGAAGTAAAGATGATATGCCTTCTTCAGTTGAGAAGTGATACTTTTCTTCCGGTTGGCAATGTCACTTCCCCACAAATGTAGCAGAAATTGTCAACGGAATTAAAGCACTTTCGCGGCATTACTGTTCTGTATTGTACCTAAATGGCTAAAATTATATGATTAATAAAAGTTACATGTAAAAGTAGCTTAAACTGTCTCACACACAGTCTGAAATATTTTAAATGCTCAACCTTTCCGACTGCGTATAGTACACTGCTGACGTCAGATGGCTTCAGCAGCTGTCTGGCAGTAGTATTGCATTGCATCAGAAAATGATGTAATCAACTCTGGATGATGTGTGCATGCTGGTATTATGCAATGTGATGCAATATTACATCATTCAAGGCTTATTTGGGATGTTGTTGATGTCCTACTGGATAAATTTACACGGTGAAATGTCAAAAATGAACTACATTCAATATCTTCAAAACAAGAGCTAATAACATTTTTTTAATACTATATTTGTGTTCAGCTCACCAAGATACTACAGATTAGGGCCTTGTAAAGTCAGTAACGATTTCAATGTTGACCAGTGATATTGCTGCTATCCAGATAACTCTGGTGCTGACCACATCATACACATATTCAACATTGGTCTCTACCTGGATAGTGCTGCGGAATATACTGTATGTATTTGATTTAAAAAATGTGGTTGGTGTTTAAAAAATTACATTGACCGCAAAGTTTAAATACTGTATCAGACTAATAATTATTACTCAAAGATGTAGAATGTTTAAAATCTTTTGTGCAGAATTCTCCCATCATAAGTTCTATCTTATTTTCCCAGCTTCCTCCCCCAAGCTCAACCACTTGATTTCTCTTTCTTCTGCCCCAGTGTTAACCCTCCCCAGCTCCTTCTCCCCTTCGGCTTCATCTCATTTACTAAACCTCCCATTCCAGTGGGCCCTGGACTGGTCTAGCAGGACTCAAGGAAAGGACATTATCTGGTAAGTAAAATATCACCTTCCATATCATCCTGCTAGACCAATCCAGACAAGTGAGATGTACCAAAGCTACACTATCAGTGGGTGGGAAGAAGACACAGCAGCTTGCAAAACTCTTGAGCTAAAGGCCGTGTCCGCCCGCACGTGGACATCCAAGCAGTAATGCTTGACCAAAGTGGAAAGAGATGCCTACATTGCTGCCCGAAAAATGTCTGCAGGGACCACCGAACTCCGCTCTGCTCACGAGGATGCTTGTGCTCAAGTAGAATGGGTACGTAACCCCTCCAGAACCAGCCAGTTCTGTAACAGATATCTGGAAGCAATAGACTCCTTAATCCAGCGCCTGAAGGTCAACATGGCTGCCACCTCACCCTTGGCGGGCCAGCAAACAGCACAAAAAGATGGTCAGACTTACGAAAGGAATTCGTAGCACCCAAGTACCAGAGCAGCACCCTTCAGCCAACCACAAGGCAAAGATCTTTATCCTTCCCCCGACACTGCTCCTTAGAGGAGGGTAGTCAAACCACCTGGTTCACATGAAAGGTAGAGAGCACTTTAGGAAAGAAGGAAGGCACAGGTTGAATGGGAACAGCTTCAGCTGAAAAGGACAGATAAGGATCTCAGCAAGACAGAGCCTGCAGCTTGGAGATCCGCCTTGCAGAACAAATCATGACCAAGAAGATAATCTTGAAGCATCAAATCCTTCAAGATAGCACATTTCAATGGCTCAAAGGAGGCCACCGTCAGGGCCCTGAGCACCAGAGACAGATCCCTAGAAGGGATCACAAACCGAAGGGGAGGATGCAGATGTCAAACCCCTTGAAGAAAAACAGAAGACATCCAGGTGCAAGGCCAAGGACATGCCCACCACCAATGTTCCCTCTAATTTTCTGTAGGCTGTGTGCGCATAAAATATCAGCTGTGTACAGCTTTTGAAGGAAGGTTAAATTTTTGTGCGCCACATAACGACACTCGGAATTATATACTCTAAAATTTGACTACATGCCAGAATACAGTATGTACACCACATTGATTTTAATCAAATTAAATGAAAATAGACGATTACTAAATGAAGCGGGAAATTTCTAGTAATTACAATCATAACTTTTAAATTTTAAGACATCTGTGTTGTTTTCTATCAGAATCAAGAGCCGTAATTTTTGTGCGCTCTGTTGTAAAGTATGTGCGCTCGCTCGGCGAGGTGTGTGCGCGCGCACACGCGCACAGCTTAGAGAGAACAGTGCCCACCACCAGGCCATGGAAACAGGCCAAACACTGCACCCTGAACCTTCAGGGAGCTAAGAGAGAGACCCTTCTCTAGGCCATCCTGCAGAAAGGCCAACAAGGACAACACCTTGGCCGCCTGAACAGCCATGTGCCTTGCGCCACACCAGAATTCAAAAAGGCACCATATCCATATGTATGCTAGCTTGGTAGACCTCTTCTGGGCACCCTTACGCACAGTGTCCTTTCAAGAGCCATGCCATAAGCGAGAAGTGAGTAGAGTCCTCAGGACAATTAGCCCCAACCACAGCAGCCCCCAATACGGTGGCAGCCAAAGGGGAGGTGCCTTAAAGGAGCCACCTCAGCACTTCGTGGCCCATCCAGTGCCACCAGGACAATCCTGCCCTGGTGGCTGAATCACACACCTCCTAGGGCCAAGGAAGAAATAAATACAGCAGCCACTGACTGGGCCAAGGCTGGGTTAGTGCATCGACACCCTCAGATCAATCTCATGTGGTGACTAAAGATGGTATACTTTGGCATTGGAGCAGGTCACCATCAGATTTCGGGGCGACCCCAACGGTGCAAAAATCAACTGAAAGGCTTCTTGACTCAATTCCCACTCGCTGGGATTCAGGGAGTGCCGGCTGAGGAAGTCTGCTTCCACATTGTCCACTCCAGCAATATGTTGAGCCGACAAGACTAGGGGGTTATTCTCCACCCAGACAAACAGGAGATCCATCTCCAGAGCCACTCTGGTGCTTCTTGTGCCTTCCTTCTAATTGACATAAGCCACCGCCGTGGCAATGTTGTAAAAATACTCAAACCACACGGCCCTCAACCAGGGCCAGAAATACAGAAGAGCCAACCTGATGGCCCTCACCTCGAAGCGGTTGATGAATCACACCGCTTCCCTGTGGTTCTAACAGCCCTGAGCCATACAGTCTTGTCAATGGGCTCCCCAGCCTAAGAGACTGGCATCCATTGTCAAAAGGATCCAGGAGAAATCATCCAGTAGTACACCCATCCTCAGATGACAGGTCTGCCACCACCACTGCAGGTTGGCCTTCACCATCAACAAGATTGGAAGCCTGCACTCAAACTCCTGAGAACTCAGAGACCATTGAGTCAACAAGGACTGCTGGAGTGGTCACATGTGAACACACATCCACGGCACCATCTTTATGGTCACCACCATCAATCTGAGGAGTTGAAGATAATCCTAAACTCTGGGGGCCTGCTGCACCCAGAAGAATGCCAGGTAATTCAAGAGTCTTCTGACTTTCTAATCTGGCAGGAAAGCTCTGCCCCCTCGAGTGTTGAAACATGCTCCTAGAAACTGCAAAGACTGGGAAGATAAAAGCTGGCTCTTTTTCTGATTGATCACCCAGCTGAGGCTTTCCATAAACGACAACACTAGGGATGCCTCCCGAGATGCTTCTGACAGGGAATGGGCTCAGATGAGCCAGTTGTCCAGATAGGGATAGACACAGATCCCTTGGTGCCACAGCGCCACAGCTGCCACCAACATAACCTTGGAGAATGTTCTTGAGGCGGAGGGCAGCGAACTGACAGTGAGAGCCAAGCATAGCATAACCTGGATCAGTATATGAAAATATGCCTCAGCCAAATCCAGAGAAGCCAAGAATTTCCCTCGGTGCATTGCTTGAATCATGGAGTGCAAGGTTACCATTCAAAAGTGCAGGATGCGCAAGTGCTCACTGACCCCCTTGAAGTCCAGCATAGATGGAGTGTCTACCCTTGCCCCGCTCGTCCGAATGGGATCAACACCACTGCCTTCAGGCATAGCAACTTGTCCAAGGTGGTTCACACAGTGCCACCTTTGATCGCAGGCACGCAAGCGGAAATGACAAAGGCATTGGGTATTGGCTCTTTGTATTCCAGGAAATAGTCAAACTGAATGGTATCTAGCACCCAGCGATCCTTGGTTACTCAGGCCCATTCATGACAGAAGAGGGGAAGCCTGCCATCCACTGGAGGAACCAGGGAATAGGTCCCCAAACCTTCACTGTTCAGCCCGGGAGGGTTCTCCTCTGGAGGGGACCGAGTCCCTAGGCCCACATGCTCCACAAAAGGCCCGAGAACGAGCCCAAAGCCCTGAAGCAGAGGGGAAGAAAGGCTTTCCAGGTCAGTAATAACAATAGTCCCAAGACCCCCGGGAATCCAACCTTGGTAATTGGACAGAGGCTGATGAGAAAGGGGCACTAACCTGCTTCACAGGCCCCTTGGACCTGTCTTCAGAGAGGCGCTAAGATTTTGTCTCACCAAAGTCCTTTAGCAGCTTCTCCAAATCAGTTCCAAACAGAAGCTTCCCCTTAAAGGTCAGTTGAGCTAACAGGACTGCTGCCTAGTGCCAGAGCCAAATTCAACGCTGTGACACCATGGTCAGGGCACCATCCCTAGCTGCCAAACATACCAGGACATACCTGTTATAAGAAAGGAAGGTCGTAGCATCAGAAAGGAAGTAGTATCATCAGGCAGAAGAGACTGAATCCACTGAAGCAGGGCTTGAGATGTCAGGCCACCACAGTGAACAGGCTCCTCAGCAAGGAATCCATCTTGTGGTCCAGAACATCCTTTAAGACCGATCTGCCTTCTACAGGAATGATGGTCCATCTGGTAACCACCGTGATTTGCGCATCCACTTTGGGAATGCAAAACCATTTGCTGTGTTCCTTCTCTGGGAGAGCGTAGATCTTTTTATACACCCTTAAACCTTTAGATAGGGAGTTGGGGGGAGACCCATTCCGACCAGATTATATCCTTGATCACCTCTGGGAATGGGAAGATAGCAGTAGATTTCTGCAGCATAATTCAAGACAGATGAGACCCTGGTAATCAAACACTGCCAGCTTCTCCTTCCAGAATAGGCAGATCACACCGGCATTTACATAATCTTCTGAAGGCGAGAATACTTCCTCATCCACATCAAAGCCCAGTAATGTGTCATCCGAGTCCAAGGCATAGTCAACATCTCTGATAGCTCCCAGCTGTTTCCTATCTCCAGGGAGCACCAAGGGTCAGAGATGCTTAGCCAAAAGGTAATTGAACAGAACGTCTACTTTAAGCCTGCCTGGCACGAGACTGCGTCGGGGGGCATCCAAAGGATGCAGGGTTTGAATTTCCATGCCAGAAGGACCAGGATTTTTGCAAAAAGGAAAAGAATTCCAGAGGGAGGGGGACAATCTGGAGCTCGGAAGCTCTCCTCTCGGATAAGGCTCGCCAACAGCAGGGGGCATAGCCACCACAGACCCCCTAGAGGATAAAGAGCACCTGAAAGCACAGACACCGAAGCCTCCGGCCAGCTAAATATCCTTACCCACAGCGCCAATCCTTCAACTTCTGTCCTGAGATAGATAAGGGCAGACTAATCACATCCCCCGGCTGAGAGTGTTAAGACATGCCCTCCAGGGACGACTCAAGAGGCTGCCATGTAGGAAGGGCAGAGTCCAAAATCCAAGGATGAGGCTCCTCGTTTGCCACAGGTCAAACAATGTTTATTGGAAGAAGACAGAGAGAGGGTAAGTATCACAAGAGTGCACGCTAAGGCTGCAAAATTGCATCCCTCAGAGACAGAACCGGGAGCACCCAACAAGGATAATGATGAGGTCAAGCCTTGGTACTCACCCCCTGAGAGCCCCATGCGAAGGATCTATGCCAGGCTCAGCTCTACTCCTCTGAAATGCTTCACTGGCTGGTTTTGTTTTTACAGCACTGTGTGTAAGATGGCTGGCAGGCAGATCCCTCTGAGAGCCTTCTGCAATCTTCGGAAAAGGAGCAGGGAGGGGGCACTGAAGTTGTATGAGGCTGCTGCACTCTTCCAGATCCTTCCAAATCTTTCCAATTTGTGGCTGCTCAACAGGCCCTTATCATGATAAGGGCGTGGAGTGGAAATAATTTTCCCTCCTCCTATGGCTACTGAAAAGACTGCAGGCAAGTGGAGCCTCCTATGTCATCCTCAAGTGAGAGAGTCACCTTTCTGTACACAAGGTGGTTGTTCAAAAGCATTTTATCAATCTCTTTTCCTCTCAGTCCTCAGATTTTTTACAGAGAGAAGAAAAGTAATTCACCATCTGATGGAAACAAAGAAATACTGAAGAGACCTCTGATGGCTGAGGTGAATAGAGGCATAGGAATGATGTGATTGAAACCTGGGCTTTTCATTGGTTCTTTGTCTCCACCAATCTGCTGGTAGGGAACACAACCCATTTGTCTGGACTGGTCTAACAGGATGATATGGAACCAAGATAAACAGGCCAGCTCATCTTTCTAACTAAAAGCAGACAATAACCCTGTATGCTCTCTGTATATGGCCTGCTTTAGAACTGCCCACACAGGAGAAAAGTATAGGAGTACTTTTCACTTTGCCAGATTTTCAAAGGGAAAATACGTACATACCTTAACTTTGCAAATTATCCTAGAAAAGCGTAGTTACTCACCTGTAACAGATGACCTCCAGGAAGAGCAAGAATTTAGTCTTCACATATGGGTGACCGACGGAGCCCACGCAGAAACGCTCCCCAGCATCCGATAGGAAAGCCTTTGGGAGCATCCCACTGTGCCTGCGTAGCTGCCTTCTTGCCTTCCCAACTCTGCCTCCTCAGTTGAGTTTGTAACTGAGAGAAAAGGAGAGTAAAAAGAAACCCTACAACTCCTAGGGGAGGAGGGTAGGTTGTGAAGACTAAATTCCTACTGTTCTCAGAGATCACCTGTTACAGGTGAGTAACTACGCTAGCTCCAGGAACAAGCAGGAACATAGTCTTCACATAGGGGACTCCCTAGCTCCTAGATGCCAGAGAAGTGACTCCAGAACCCATAGATCTTTGCTTCAAGAGGTCAGGAATCCTTCATAGATGTCTGGTATCGTTAAGGTCTGGGACGGAGTGTAGGAGTTGCCCCTAAGTCTGAAAGAAGTACTGGAGAACAGCTTGACCAAACATGGCATCCTGGCGGGAGTCCTTGTCTAGACAATAATGAGCAGCAAAGGTATGGACCAAAACCAAGTTGCTGCTTTGCAGATTTCATCAATGGCCACAGAGCATAAATTTGTCATTGAGGTAGCCATGGCACGAACATTATGACCGTCTAGTGGGAGTCCTGCTTTGTCATAAGCAAATGAGATGCAATCTACTATCCATTTAGAGAGGGTACGTTTTGATACTGGGAGACCCAGGTGACTAGGGTCAAAGGAAATGAACAACTGCGAGGCTTTACAGTGATCTCGAATCTTCTGGAGATTAAAAGCCAAGGCACGCTTGCAGTCAAGAGTATGCAGGGTTGCCTCTGCTCTAGACGCATGTGGTCTAGGAAAAAAACACAGGAAGGTAAACTGATTGATTCAAATGAGAAAGAGACACCATCTTTGGCATGAAATGTGGGCGAGTCCTAAGGACGACCTTATCATGGTGAAACCGGGTGTAATGCATCTAGCTGAAGTGAGGGCAATAAGGAAGATAACCCTCCATGAAAGAAACTTTAGAGAGGTCGTAGCCAAGGGTTCAAAGGGCGGTTTGAGAAGCTGCGCTAGAATGACATTGAGATCCCAAGCCAAAGGGGGTTGTTTGATGGGAGGCTTGGTCAACAAAAGGCCTCTCAAAGCACGTTACAAGTGGTTGTGAGGAGATGGGCTGTCCATCCAAGAGATGATGTGAGGCGGCAAATGCACTAAAGTGAACTCTTTCTGAGTTGGTCTTGAGACCATATGAGGACTGGCGGAGGGGATATTGGAGGAGTGCCTCCACTGAAGCAGAGAAAGGATTGAGATCCTTCTGGGAACACCAGGTAGAGAATCTATGCCACTTGAAAGCATATGAACATCTGGTGGATGGCTTCCTGGAAGCTAACAGGATCTCCTTTACCTCCCGAGTAAGGTTAAGATCTTGGCTTTCAGCAGCCAAGCAGTGAGATAGACTGCGGATTGGGATGCAGCAGTGTCCCTTAATCTTGGGAGAGGAGATTGTGCGCAGATCCAAGTCGTAGAGGTTGAGTCTGAGACAGACGTAGCAGGAGAGAAAACCACGGTTGACGTGGCCAGTGCAGGGCTATGAGGATCATGAAGCCCCTGCCCTTCTGAAGCTTCAAAAGTGTCTTGGGGATGAGGAGAATGGGAGGGAAGGCATACAGGAGACCTTGACCCCAGTGGAGGTGAAAAACATCCACTTGTTGATTGTTCGACATGTGAGTCTTGGTGCAGAAGTGTGGAAGCTTGGCATTCTGCAGAGTGGCAAACAGATCTGTCTGGAGTCCCCCAGGTCTTAAAAATGTAGGAGGTTGTATTCGGAAGGAGAGATCATTCATGTGGAAGAAGGATCTGACTCAATTTGTCTGCCAAGACATTTTGCTCCCCTGGGACAATGGCAAAGGACCAGATATGAAGGGCCTCTCTGCAGAGGAGCCAATAACCTGTTCCACCTGTTTGTTCACCTAGAACATGGCCACTTGATTGTCCATCTGGATCAGGACCCTGTGGGATCTTAGGTGATTCTGAAACACCCTGAGGACATTGGAGACAGCATGAAGCTCCAGTTGATTTATCTGGAGCTGTGACTCCTGTTCTTTCCAGAGGCCCTGTGTGAAGAGAGTGCCCAGATGTGCCCCATCCCAGTTTGGAGGCATCCGTTAGGGTGCATTGATGTGGAAGCATCTGAAAAGGTGACTCGACAAGGAGATTCTCTGGGGAACACCATCAATGGAGGGATGTGGTAAGCAGAGCAGTGGCCTGGATCTTGTCCCTGAGACGGCCCGAGGCCTGCTTCCATTGGGAGGCAAGTGTCCACTGGGCTGTGTGCATATGTAGACGGGCATATGGGACTACATGTACTGTTGAGGTCTTATACCTGTTAATTGTAAACACAGACCAACTAGTTTGAAATGTGTATGTAAATGGTTCCATGTAAACTGCACTGAAGGAAAATAGTGCGGTATATAAGAGAATGTAAATAAATAAATAAATAGGACCTAGAAGATGTAGCATTTCCTGAGCAGTCAGACGGTCTCTGAGTAGCACTTGGGATGCCAGCTGAATGAGATGAAAACACCAGGATTGGGGTAGAAATGCCCTTGACCACTGGGTGTCTAGGAGAGCTCCTATGAATTCTAGTCTTAGAGTTGGAACAAGATGGGATTTTGGAAGATTAATGCAAAGCCCAAGTGTTGCAGTACCTGAATAGTACAAATCAGAGACAGGTGAACCTCGTGGGAGGTGCCTGCCTTTATGAGCCAATCGTCTAAGTAAGGGAAGACAAATATCCCCAGAGATCTTAGATATGCGGCTACGACCACCATGCACTTTGTGAAGACTCTTGGGACAGAGGTGAGTCCAAAAGGAAGGACTCTGTATTGATAGTGTCTTCCTTGACCCGGTGAAAAGCGAGATATAAATACAGTTAAATAAATAAATAAAAATAAATAAATAAATAAGATGAAGCGTAGATATTTCCTGTGTTCTGGATGAATGAGGATATGTGTCTATGCTTCCTTTAGATCTACAGAACAGAGCCAGTCCTGACTCTGGAGGTAGGGAAGAAGGGTCCCTAGGGAGACCATTTTGAATTTCTCATGGACTAGAAACTTGTTTAGGTTTCTGAGGACCTGAATGGGCCTGTACCCTCCGCTCTTCTTTAGTATGAGAAAGTACGGAGAGTAGAAACCCATTCCCTGCTGAGGTGTGGGAACCTCCTCTATGGCACACTGTGAGAGAAGAGCAGTCACCTTCTACAGCAGGTGAGTAGTAAGAGGGGGCTGAGTATGATAGTCCCCTACCAGGGTGGAGGGGGCAGGGTGTGAAGATGAAGTCTGTACTCCTCCTTCACTATAGTTAGAATCCACTGCTCTGAGGTGATGAGATGCCACCTGTGGACATAATGACAGAGTCTGCCTGGAGGGGGTGGGGGACCTCCAGAGGCAGGGTGGCTATGTTCTCTAGGAAGAAGTAAAAAACCAGGTGCAGATTGTGCCTGCGGAGCTGGCTCAGCCATAGGCACCTGTGTTTTTTTCTGTTGTGTGGGAGGCTGTTGCCTCTTCTGAGGACCCTGAGCCTGGTATTGAGAAGCAGGACTATAAGAAGGGCCAAACTTCTTTTTGTTATTAAAAAAGTTTTCTTTGAAGTTGCCTTTTTCCTAGCATGGTTGGCTGTAGTTCTAGACAGTCTATTTAGAGTGGTATTCTCAGACTCCAACTGAGAAGCTTTATTCTGCCAGTCTTTACCAAAAAGGTTTTCACCTGTACAAGGTACATTGCCCAGTTTATCTCAAACCCACTGCTCAAGATCTGAGGCTTGCAGCCATGCAATCCTGCGCGCACCAATACAGATTGCCGTGGCTCTGCTAGTGCACTCAAATGCATTGAAGGTTGCTCTGTTAAGAAACTTCAAGACATTTGGGCATGCTTGACTACAGCAAGATAGTCACCTCTCTTATCATCTGGAAGAAGAGGGGACATGGCCAAGATCCCTAGTAACCTCATTGAGGAACATACTCTATTTGGGTATGTAGGAGTTTATCCTGGCAGAAAGCATGGAAGCCCAAAAGCATCGAGGGTTCTCGATTCTCTACCCGGAGAGTTAGAAGAATGTGTCTTAGAACTCTTAATTCGACACATTGCCAATTCCACCACCATAGAATGGTGGGGAAGTTGCACCTTTTGGAAGCCGGGATATTCCGATACTTGGTACACAGTATTGAGATGTCGGGTATGGAATGAAATCGTGAGGGGAGTCTTCCACATCCAGTGCATGAGATCATAGAGAATGCAGTGAATCAGAAGGATGGCCGCCTCCAATTCCTCCGCCCTGGGTTCCTTCTCGGATGTTACTGTTATGAGAGACCTTTAGCTAGGTCTCAAATAAACTACTGAAAAGACATGTCCTTGGGAGGGGACATGTGCCGTTCTGGTGAAGGAGAGGGCTCCGCCGGCAGACTCTGCAGTCTTTGGAAATCAAGAGACTTGTCATTGGAAGCTTCCGATTCGGAGGACTCAAAGTATTGGCAGGAACGATGCTCCTGCTCCGCTAAGTGCCGATACCGATTAATGTTGGTATCGCGATGGGGGTTTCGTTTCGATGAGGCCCTGGTACCAGGAATGGACTCGAGGGCAGGCATGGCTGGCATGTAACCCATAGCAGTTTGCATCGGTACCGACGTCGGTACTGGTATCAGCGGTACCATCGGTAATGTTTTGATTGGAACCCAAGCTGCCAACAGAGCTGCAAAGCTCCGCTCGATGGCCAGGATATGCTGATCCATGGAGCTCACCGATGTTTGGGTATCAGTACCAGGAACTTGCGCTACCATCTAAGAGCATGGCACCAGGACCTCTCCTGAGGTGGAGGCCTCAGGAGCATCCTGGAACCCCTGGATGGCTTTGGAGGACAAGTCCTACCGCCGTGGCTGTTTGGCTGGCTGATCTACCTCTAGAGCAATGCTTGAGGCATCTTGATGCTTTGAAAGAGATCTACCCTTGAAGGGATGATCTGTCTTCAAAGAAGACTTGTGTTTCGATACATGAGAGGACGATGATGCCCTTGATGATGTTGATATTACAGAAACCGCATCTGAGGCAAAGAGAGTTCCAAACTCCGGGGCCCGGTTCTGCAGGCCTCTCTTTGTCATCTTTTTACAAAGTGGACATTGTTACAGCTGGTGTTTGGCCCAAGGCATTTTAGACAGCAGTCGTGAGTGTCAGTAGCTGAGATGGTACTGCCACATTTAAAACTATTTTTATAACCATTAGCTGGTTTCTCCATAGCATCAGTAGAAGTATGGTAGGCTTAAGGCCCAAAATGGTATTGATGCGCCAGAAGAAAAGTCTCTTCTACTTATTTATTTATTTATTTTTTACAAGAAAGAAAGGAAGGAAGGAAGGAAGAATCGAGGAACCGACAATGAGAGACGGTTCCGGTGTCGACAGGAAAGCAGATGCAAACCACAAAAAAGAATAAAATAATTTTCTGAGGGGACAGGATTTGCTTCCTGCTGGCTCCGCGGAAAACAAAGAACTGAGGAGGCAGAGTTGGGAAGACAGGAAGGCAGCTACACAGGTGCAGGGTGATGTTCCCAAAGGCTTTCCTATTGGATGCTGGGGAGCTCCAACGGTACCAACATCACCCATATGTGAAGACTGCATTCCTGCTTGTTCCTGGAGATAAATATCTACATACACTTACTACTTTGTGTACATATTTTTTCAGAGTGTTAGTGAATTAAGAATAATGCTTTCTTGAACTGGTTGATTAGAATTGTTTGTATTTGCTTATGTTGCTTTGTAAACAACTTGATTCTCTCATTCCTATCCATTCATCTATCTAACCTCAAGAAAGCGAGGTTACTTACCTGTAACAGGGATCTCCGTGGACAGCAGGATAAGTCAGCCACACTTGGTGACATCATCCGACAGTACCATAGACGGAAGTACTCTCCATAGTTCAGAAAGCCTTTGCCTTTCTGAGCATGAGCCCACTAGCCCTATCTGCTAGCCCGCCTCTAGCTAGCCAGTATGTTCCTAGCTGAGCCCTTGTCGGTAGGTAGGCAGGCACCAGGGGCCGGAGGCTGATCCCTTCCAAGGGAGGTGGGTGGGTATGTGTGGCTGACTTATCCTGCTGTCCATGGAGAACCCCTGTTACAGGTAAGTAACCTCACTTTCTCCTAGGACAAGTAGGATGAGTCAGCCATACTAGATGTCGTCCCAGCTGTTGTGCGCTGTGGTGGATGGGGGGAGGCCGAAGCCCTGGTCAGGTTCACTAAGTAAAGTTCCCAGAGGCCACAGGGAGGTCGTTCCCAGGGACTGCAGGGAGGATGACATGGTGCTGGCAGTATAGTAAAAAGTGCAAGTGTACAGTGGCCATGTGCCAGCATGCAGTAACGGTGAGGTAGACTCAACGTATAAGAATGGCAACTGCGATAATAATGTACAAGAACAGCAAATGCAGTGATAAGCACAACTGTGCAACAATAGCGATACAAGGTGGAAGTATCAAGGCGAAGCATCAATACAGTATCAGCCATGAGTCAGGTCATGGCCCAGTCGCCCTGGGAGTTCACCACTGGGGTCACAGCCGAGTGGTCTTATTCTGCAGGTGTCTCTGCACAGCTGAGTGATCTTATTCCCCAGGTGTCTCTGCTGCGGTCAGGAGCGCTTGGCCAAAGGCTGTGTCTGTCTGAGCCATGAGGTCAAGGTAGCAGTGTCTCTGGAAGGTGTGCATGGGGGACCAGGTAGCAATCTGCAGATGTTGCCCACCAGTACAGAGCACCTATAGTGCTAGGGTCGCTTGGCAACGGCTGTGTTTGTCCATACTGTGAGGTCAAAGTAGAAGTGTCCCTGGAAAGTGTGCATGGAGTGGCAGATGGAAAGTGTGAACGGGGGAGCAGGCACGACCTTGCAGATGTCAGCCACTGGTAAAGAGCACAGGTGATGACAGTACTAGGACCACTTGGAAGAGGGCTGTGCCTATCCGTACCGTGAGGTCAAAGCCTTAGTGTCCTCAGAACGTGTGCACAGAGGACTGGGTGGTCCTGGAAAGTGTGCACGTAAGACCAGGTGATGGCCGTGCAGATGGCAGCCACTGGTACAAAGTTCAGGGTGCGATGGTGGCGGCCAGTGCCTGGAGCTGTTGTGCATTCACCTTTGTCCGCTTGGTGACCAGCGACCTGGTTTATTGAGGTCGCAGGAGATAAGGAGTTGTGTCCCCTGCTGGTGTGCTGACCAGTGCATGTAGATACGTAGTGCCCTGGCACAGTTCTGGAGCCTATGCTCCTCTGGGGAGACGTGAGCAACACTTCTCCAGTGAGGTGTGGGGTTCCAGGTGGAAGCACGGACGTTCAATGGCCTGGTTGAGGCAGATGCCACCTTGAGGGCGGACTTGGGATTGGTCCGAGGGGGTTTCGTCTTGGTAAAGCAGTGCGTATGGTTGGTGCACCACTAGGGCTTGAAGTTCATCGATTCGTCTGGTCGGGCTGAAGTGATCGCTATCATCAGGAATAGAGTCTTTCAGGAGTCATACTTCAGGTCTGCTGTGAGTAGTGGCTGGAAAGACTCCTGTGAGCTGGTTGAGGATCATGTTGAGGTCCTGAGGGGGGGGGGGGGCCAGATGGCAGAGGTTCGTCAGGCCCTTCATGCAGTGGGCGACTAGTGGAGGCTGGCAAGAGGGCTGTCCCGGTGCGGTCGTGGAAGGCCGTGATGAAGTAAGGTACTAAAGGACCTGTGTCACCTGGCAGGAAGGAGCAGGCCAGTTGCCGTGACATGCACCAGGTGCTGCCATTTCAGCTGTAGGGCTCTCTTGCTGATGGGTGTCTTGCTGCAGGTATCACTTGTTGTACCTCGGAGGGTAGGAAACCCCTGGCTGGCACAAGGAGGCGGCGTATTGCGGGGGGAGTCAAGAGCCAGGTGGTGGAGGTAAGGGAACCCCACCTGTCTCAGCCAGTGGGCGCAATAGGATGACAATGGAAGAGGGAAGTTGACACCCAAAGATTGAGAATTCCTTCATGCGGGATCAGCTGATGATCGGGCATATTTCATGCAGGCGCAGCTGATGATCGAGCATATTTTCCAGTTTGTTCCGTGACACCAGCAGGTAGGAGGCTTTATCTTTATTTGCAGTTTTTGATATACCACCCTTGCCGAAGCGTCAGGGCGGTGTACAATAAAACAATATGTTGGCTACATAGGAAACATAGAAAGGAAAGGAACGCCAATAATAGACAGGAAAGGACAGAAAAGGTAAAAAACAGAAAAAGGGATAATATGAGGGGCCAGGAAAGGAGGGAAGGGAGGGAGGAATTACTAATTGAAAGAGAGAGAATGTACCTAGGTTGGTGGTAACTTAGTGCTGGATGGGGGGGGGGGGGTTGGACGAGGGAGAATCAGAGCCATCAGCGGATGGTGGAAGGTCGAAAGCTTGGCAGGAAAGGTGCGTCTTGAGGAGTGTTTTGAAGAGTGGGAAGGAAGGCTCGATGCGGAGGGAGTGAGGGAGTGAATTCCATAGAGCGGGACTGAGAAAGAAGAATGCAGAGTGTCGGGTAAGTTCAAGGTGAGCCTGGGAGGGAGAGGGGAGGAAGAGACGGTTGCCATGTGCAGAGCGGAGAAGACGAGGAGCGGGTTGAAGACGGATAATGTCGGCCAGGTACTGCGGGGTACTAGTATGGAGAACCTTGTGGGTAATAGTGAGAAGTTTATAAATGAACCGGACTTTGATTGGGAGCCAATGAAGAGAGAAGAGAGATGGAGTGATGTGGGCGGAAACGGGGGAAAAAGTGATTAGACGGGCAGCAGTGGTCTGAACTAACTGGAGACGACGTAATTGATGACAGGGAAGACCAGCGAAAACAGAGTTGCAGTAGTCGAGGCTTATAGGAGGCACTGCTTGGATAGGGCAAGAGTCTGGAGTTTGAGAGCCTCCTTGCAGAGGAAGTGGGAGCCCCTTCCTCCCTGCTTGTTGAGATAAAACATGGCTAACTGGGCCCAGACTGTCTTGCCAGTGATGTGGGTCTGAAAGGCGGAGTGCCCCCCATCCCACCGTTGAGGCATGGGTGGTGATGACCGATTGGTGGGTCAAGTGCTGGAGGGGCCCGCTTTGCATGGGGTTCCCTCCACGGGTCCACCATAGCAGAGATCTTGTCACTCCCCCTGTCCCAAGGAATGAGTATGGATAGGACTGCGAGTGCTGTTTCCAGCGAGTGCATCAGTGCCATTGTAGCACAGATGTCACTTCGCCAGAGGTAGGACTTGTGTGGATGCCACCTTGTAGCCCACTAGGCATAGTGGGTTCTGTGCTGTAGACTGTTGGGTCGAGGGAATGCTCTGGTATCTCTCTGATGTTGCAGGATGAGCCCTTGTCCACCCCGATGGGTGTAGCAGAAGACACAGATACTATGTTTGCGGAGGTGTGCTGCCACGTGCAACTTAGACATGGAAGTGGACCAAGCAGGGACTGTCATGATCAGGGACCATCATGATCAGGAGTCCCTTGACATCATGTTCTCGGGGATGAAGCAATTGGGCCAAGAGTGCTAGTGTGAGTCGACCAATGGTTGCTTGTTCGCATAGGTTTCTATCTAGGATGTATGGTCATCGAGCTGGTCAAGGAAGGCTGTGCTGGCTGCGAGAAGTGCTCGGATGGAGGGCAGCTTGAGCCCTGGCAAGATGGTGTTGCAGTGGGATTCAGGGTCGATGGTCTGACCACAGAGCTATAGGGCTTCCAGACGTGGTGCCGTCTTTGGAGGGTTGATGGTGTGGGCAGGGCAGGGTTTTGGTGCCATGCCTTAGGCCATGCCTCCCATGCCATAACCTAGGATGAGGATTCAGAGGGCGTGCCGGAGTGAGGTTCTCCTGTGGATTGGGGCTAGAGTGGTGGTGGGCAGCTGACTTGCCTTTTGCTAGATGCTGGATAGTCAGAAGACCAGCACCTACTGGTAACAAGGTGGTCATATTACAGAAGCGGACCAGTCCAGGGAAAGAAGGGCCCTGATTGCTGTGTAGACATCCGCAGAGATGACCAGATGGGCTGCTCACTGGGTGCAGTGGTGCTGCAGTGATAGCTCCATTGGTCACAAAATGGAGTTTGGCAGGCTCTAGGCCCTGTGGACAGCTGCAATGTGGGGCGTACACATTGTTACAATGTTTGCGGATGTTGTTAACACCCCCAGGGCTGAAGCCACTCTTTCCCTTCCTGCCGGGATGCTTGGCAGCCCACTGGAGCAATACGGGTGGCTGGAATAGATTGTCAGGTCACTCTTTGGAGGTAATGGATGGTTAAGTGGTTTGCTCCCGCCACAAAGGGCTTCTTCAGAGGCAGTAGATAAGGAGTTCTAGTAGGAATCGAACTTGGTTGCTCAATTGCACGCCAGTGTTCTAGCCACTGGGCTACTGCTCCATTCCTGTGATGTTTACGGTATTGGGACCTTAGGCCAGCACCTTATTGATGCAGCATCTCATAGATGCTAGCTACCTTGTGTGTATTGGTTGCTGGCTCCTGGTGACCTTGCAGCTCCTGGATGTTCTCAACCAGGTGTAGGTGGAGGCCTTCTTCAGTAACTCCTTGCTCTGGAGTCCTGGGCAAGGCACCCAGACTCACCTACAGTTCTTCAGCTCTTAGCATAGTAAGTTGCCAGATGGGAGCCAATGTGGCCTGCCAACCTCTGAGGGATAGGTGAAGCTCCTGAGGTGAAGTTCCTGCCATGGGGGGGGGGGACTGATCTCAGGCACAGGCTCCCCTTAGAATCACAGAGATCCTCAGCACCGTTGAGAGTGGGTGTGTAGGAGGAGCTCCCTTTCAATGGTGCCCTTCCTAATCTAGGTGCAGCCTTCGGAGGCACCAGGAGGGTGGGCGTGATGACACCCGCAGGTTCCCCTGCTTGGGCTCGGAGCAAGAAGCACAGTGAGTTCTTGGAGCAGATCTTTGGCGGCACCCGTAGGGGGGCATATGACAGCTCTTGCGGGTTCCTTTGCCTAGGAACAGAGAGCACGGCATTACTGTCCACTTGTGCCATGCTGTAGTGCTGGGGACTTGTGCTGTAGGCCTGAGAGTCAAGGATCATCTCAGCGACGAAGAAGGGCTTCACATCTGTGCACTCAGAATCCACCTCCCTGCGCGGCACTCCCCAGCGCAGAGCAGCAACAGGCAGAGGTACGAAAGGGACTCTGGGATCCTTTATCGGGGCTAGAGTCTCCCATGGGGCTACCTCTCCACAGCACCATTCAGCAGTTCATTGGGGCAACCATCAGGAATGCGCGGAGGGCCGGAGACAGGAAGTGAAGTTAGGATGGCGCATCCGGGCCACACTACGCTGCTGGGATGGAGGCTTTCAGCCACGGGTGATTCCGGCTCCAAGAGGAAGGATGGAGAGGGGGGGGGGGGCTTCACCCTCTGCAATCTTACGTCGGCATGGTGTTGCTCCTGGATTCCCCTTTTGCCATGGTGCCAGCCTATGGTGCCATGGGGGGGTGGAGCTGGACGTGCTGACCTCATCTCTTCAATCATTGCAGCGGCAGGAGCTCTGGATAGATGAGGTTGCTGCTACAGAGCTAGTGTCCGGGACATTCCGGGAGGCAGAGTCCATGCCTTTAGGAGCTGGGTCTACCACTGGATGCCTGTGGCTGGGGAAGGAGGCCCCTGAGGCACATCCCGAGCAGCAATGGCTGCTGGCGCAGTATTCCTCGATTGCAGGTGGCTGGCACCGGAGGTGAACGGCGTCTGCCCCAAATCTCCGGCTAGGTTCAGAGGGTCTCTGAGCAGCGGCATCTGTTCGGGAGGATATCTACCACAGGCTGAAAACATATGGCTGGTAGGACTAGGGGCTCTGAGCCTCAGCCCCTTTGGTCAGAAGAAGTGCCCAACGCCACTGAAACTGATCTGGAAGCAAAGAAAGCATTAGGACACAGCATTAGAGGCATTTTAATCTCAATCTCTATCTATATCTATATATCTATATATATATATATATAAACGTAAGCAAAGAAGAAGGAGAGCAGAGGTGAGCAATTCATCTTTTCTTCAAAACAAGTTTGTATAGGTACATTTCAGTTGGAGAGTAGAGAGGTCCATCTCGCTGGCAAGGCAGAAGAACTGAAAACTGGCTAGCTAGGGGTGGGCTAGTGGGTAGGCTAGTGTGCTCATGCTCAGAAAGGCAAAGGCTTTCTGAGCTATGGAGAGTACTTCCGTCTATGGCGCCGTCGGATGATGCCACCAAGTGTGACTGACTCATCTGGCTTGTCCTAGGAGAAAGATAATAACATTTGGTTAACTACCTTCCTTCTGTCTGGTATTTTCCACTATCACCCTCATTCCCTTGCAATGACTTCCAGCTCTAGCCTCTCGCCCCTATTTCTGCAGGAACTTTTCATGAATGTAAATAGTGATCTCACAGAAGGTTTTGTTTTTTTGCTGTGCCGTACTCAGTAGAAGGGGTTAGGGTCCAAAAAGGAAGTTCAGACATCGAGAACAGAGAACGGTCTGCCCCACCCTGCTCGGTACAAAGGTCAGAGCAATAACCCTGTATGCATACACTACCCATCCAATATGAGAGCACTTTCCACTCTGCAGATTTTGTCAGCTTTTCAACTAAAGATATGTGCTTACTTTAACTTTGAAAATTATCCCATATGCATTTACACCTTCTACTTTGTGCATCTATTTTTTCAGAAATAAATTACAAAATGTGAGGGTATGCGCATAGTTGCAAATGCCACCCCTCAAGAATAATTATAGTTTTATAGTTAAAGTTTTATTTGCTTGATATATCGCCTATAGCAAGTAGCAGCTCCTACAGTGAGATAAAAGCATAATTGACATGGTATGTATGTATGTATACTTTCTTTTTTTTGGGAGGAAGGAGGATTTAGCTCACACCTTCTGAGTAATAGTTAAATTCGGGTACAGTAGATATTTCCCTGTCCCCAGAGGGTTTACAATCCAAACTTGTACCTGAAACAATGGAGGGTTAAGTGACTTGCCCAG
The DNA here is from genome assembly GCA_033557465.1 of Ichthyophis bannanicus. Lineage (NCBI taxonomy): Eukaryota > Metazoa > Chordata > Amphibia > Gymnophiona > Ichthyophiidae > Ichthyophis > Ichthyophis bannanicus. The sequence goes on from CM066038.1 coordinate 349,770,252, forward strand.
TTCACAAGGAGCATCCATGGGATTTGAACCCTGGCTTCTCTGGTTCTTAGCCTGCTACTCCTCCACGCCTTACCCTCACATAGAGTGGGCAATTTTATAAAAAAACATTTCCTTGTGTAATAATGTTTTAACTTCTGTGTGTATAGCTACCATTTCTAAAGCAGTAATCCCAAATCTATAGCCCTTTAAGCAATCTTTCTGGACTGCTGAACTTTCCATGTCCAAAGCTGGATTGGCCCAGAGTAACATTTGCTTTTTTTTCCCCCCTGAATGCAAGGGTATGGCAACACAACCTAATGCCATACTGACAGCAACATCACACTCCTGCTGACAGGAGAGAACTGTGTAGTAACGCAGCTAGTGGGATTTCCAACCACTGTCAGCAAAGGAGAGCAGGAAGGGTCTGGAAGGAAGGATAAAAGGGCGTGAAAGGGAAGGGGATGGGAGGAAGAAGGCAAGATGGGAGAGGGGGTGGGAGAGGAAATAGGAATACCAAGTCTGCTTGAGGGAGGGAGGATATGTGACCAGAAGATAGTGCACCACACACAAAAAACACACATCTCTGCCATTCACCCAGCCCTCACTCCCCTTTGGGGGACAGAGTTTGGAAAAGAGGTAGACGGCAAGTGTAGAGACACCAAATAATCCAGTTTCTGAAGTGAGCCTTTACAATCCTGGATTTCAGGTAATCCTGTGCTGATGCATTATGGGACCTGCAGCACTTATTTCAATGGGTAGAATCAGGAACTACAAATACCACACTGCTCTGGAATGTAAATTCACAAGCAGGACTGGCAAAATGTCTCCCTCCTGGAACTGGGTAACTTGGTAACTCTGCAGGTGGTAGTGTTCCCAGGAATGTTGCAGTCCCAGAAATATTATCACAGACACATTTTCCTCCGTATCCTTAGAGTCTCTTCCCCCTGCCTTTCCATTCTCCAGCATTACAATACTAAGAACACTGGAGCCCAAGGGGAACCTCTCCTGCCCTCCCCAACCATGCAACAAAACTCCAAAAGACCTTCCACCCACCTATTTGAAATGTCTTGATCCTTTTCTTGAAAGGTTGGTGGGCCTTTGTTTTAAAGCCCTCCTCCGTCCATTACTAGAAGTTGTAACAGTAACTCAACAGATTGGCTCACCTTTTCGTAGCAGGAAATAGCTGAGCCGCACAGAATTAATGACCAGCAAACAGAAGAGAATGACAGCATATGATATTATATTAAATATCATTTGTTACTGCTTTTTGTCTCTTTCCTTTATTTTTTTCTCTCTGGAAGTCTTTTCCACCTCTTCAGGCTCCTTGTATCTTTCTATCTTATTTCCTTCTCGAAAGCCCTTGTGTTTTTCTGCTACTCGGGGAACTATCACTTTCATTCTGATTGGGCAGATCTGTTGCCAGTTTCTGAGGACTGCTGTTCCTGTTTGTTGAGTAAACATCAAACCCCACAAGAGGGTGCTAGTAATCCACAATTCTATGCAGCTGTAAATCATTTTTCTCTAAGGGGTGAGGGTAGCCCTGGAGGAGTTGCACAAAGGTTATTTGGAAAGAAGGAAAAAAGCCAAGTAAAGGGGGCTGGTGGTGAACAGGGGAAGCAAAATGCCCCAAGGCCTTCACTGGCATGCCACACAAGAATTTGGCTCAATTTGTTTTTATTGAAATCGGCTCATTAACGAAAGATGCAAGAGTGTGGTTGTTCCTGCCATATCTGACCCTGTGCTTGGGTGAAACATACCTAAAAAGAGAAAAATTACTCTCCTTCCTGAGAAGGTAAACATCAGGAATTCCTTAACTGCTTCTTTCTAACACTGCTTCCTGTGTACTTGGGATGCGCTGGGGAGACCAATAATTCACACCACTGATCTGGACCTCTCAGGAAGTAGGGCTGACCATTTCCAGTCACATTCTGAGGGAACTATAAAAAACCTGTTTATAGCTGTACCCTGTCAGGACCCTCTGCTACCCCCAGGAAGTCTCCTTATCTGATTTATTCACTTTAGACCCTCCCTGTACTCTCCTTCTCCTTCTTAGTTTAGGCCTAGCTGGCCTAGGAGATGCTGCTCTTCCTGTTTTGTTTCAGAGGCCTATACTATAGGGACAGTAGAGGCACTATGACTGCACTATATGCATACTCAGAATCATCATCTCTATGGATAGCAGCACTGAATATATATTCATTAATTTAAGCATCCGTGACAGCCTTTAAATTAACATGGTGCCTACACTAGCTCAAAATTGAATCCATTATAGTGAGAGATTTAAAAAAAAAGATATGTTTGTTTCAAGATCCCTAATGAATAAATCATGCTTCTAGCGGTTCTAGACTTAATCTACAATAGTGGGCCTGATATTCAGCAGAGCCTAACTGCATCCAGACTGTTAAAAAAACATTGCCCTCACTTATATAGACAAATGTTAGCTGCAGTGGCATACCAATAGGGTTACCAAATTTTTGGAGAGAAAATCTGGGACACCTGGGCAGAGCTGTTCTGGACTGGGAGGGCAGAGATCCTCCCCTCAAGCATCTTTTCCCCATGAAATGACCACTCTAAGTAGAATTCAGTAATTTCAAAAGTTTAAAACAGACCGGAGCAGCCCTTCTCGAGTATAAGCATGCATACACAGATATATGCTCAAATTTTATTTTATACTTACAGATAAACATTCTCTATATATTTTTAAAATTCCCCTTCTTTTTTCAGAAAATAAGTTACTTTTACATCTTCTCCTACCAGGATCGAGAAGACTGCATCAATGATGTATGCAGGTAAAGAAATATCCTTTGCCTCTGACCCCAATGAAATCGGGGACAGGAGGTGGTTATAGTCTGGGACACTAGCTCAAAATCAAGGATATCTGGTAACCTTACATACCAAGGGTGGGCCGGTACTTGCGGCTCACCCCGAATGCCAGCCAGGATGGTGGGTGCTGCTTCCAAGACTTCCTCTCCATGCCTGGTGGCTGTTCCCTCCCAGCTGAAGTCTCACACTGTTCTTGCGACACTTCAGCCGGGAGGCTGCCAGACATGAAGAGGAGGCATGAATGACACCAGGAGTGTGTTGTATGGGGGGTCATTGCCTGGAAGGAAGGACACCTGCTCCGGGCACCCAATAACATTGGAACGTCACTGGTTGACAGCATAAGTTGCTACACAGCCAAAGTTGTTCATTTTAAATTAGAGTGGAATCTAAGGTGGACAGCAATAAAATTTATACAGAAAAGACAACATTCAGCCAATTTCTGAATGCAGAAATAGCAGGAATAACTTTAAAAGGGTATTGATGGGATAATTTTGTAAGGGTTTTTTGCATGTAAAGCCATTTTACATGGGGAAGAGTTTTATATAATTGTACGACTGCATCCACTTATAAAAAGTATGCACACCTAAGCCGCGCACTTGCTTTTCCACAATCTGCTTGTAGGCATTCCCTGGGCATCCTGTCTGTTTGGAGCGGAGGCAGAGTAGCGATGTGCCTGTGTATTTCATAAATATGCATGCACACATGTAAAGTGCACACTCACATTTGCACCTTTTTACTTTTTTCAGAACATGTGCAAATTTATGCGTCAGTATTTGGGCACTTTTTTAGACATCACATGGGCATCCTGGTATATAATTGTGCCCTTAAATTATGTTGGTATTTTCAGCATTCACACTTGAATGCATAGTTCTGCTAAATATTTGCATAATGTTAAAATAATATAACAGTAAGAGGGTAATTTAATAAAGTTGTGACTAGTTAATGCACGTTTTAACCCATGAATATCGTGCCTATTTTATAAAGTCAAGTATGCATGTATAGTACTTTATAAAACAGGGGTCTAAATAGTGGGAAAAGTATGCCAAATCTAGGCATGAGCATTTACACCAGGCTTAGAGCTGGGAAAAACTCATCACACCTAGCTTTTCAGAGAAGTCACATCAACTTTATAATTTACATGTGTAAATTTGTTCTCTGCCCATGTGCACTCTCATAGTGAAAGTACATGCCATTGATCTTATAGTGTACTTATAGAAGAGCGGCCAGCTAGAGTATGCAAATGAAGACCCATTGGTGCATTTAATACACTGCAAATACATGATTTATGTGTGTTCATGGTGTGTAACTTTATACAGCACCTTATAAAATTGCCCCCTGAATGGATAGATTATCCATGTAATGCTATACACTACCCATCCCATTGAATACTGACCCCAGTATGTTTGTATGGAGTAGAGGAGTAACCTAGTGGTTAGAGCAACTGCCTAGTACCCAGAAGATCAAGGGTTTAATTCCCACTGGCACTCCTTGTGACCTTGGGTAAGTCACTTTACCCTCAATTCCCTTGGAAGAAGAGGCTGGCAATCTACTTCCTATGACACATTGCCAAGAAAACCCAGAGGTAGCTGGGTTGCTATGAGTCAACACTGACTTGATAGCACTAAAAAAACCCCAAATGTTTTTCACTATGGGGAGAGGAGTTATCCAGCCTGCAGCACATGAGATGGATTATATACCACCTGTAAATATTAGGTGCGATATTCAAAAAACATTATCCAGATAGCAGGTCCTGCTATCTGGATAAGTGTCATTGGCCAAGGCTCTCCATTGATATTCATTGTCATTATCCCATAGTGCCACTGAATATCATAGAAACCGCCTTGGCACCATCCAGATAATGCCGGGATGGTCTGTGGGCGGAGTGAGGCAGAGTGGTGAATTATTCAGATAGTGGCAATATTCAGCAAAAAAGCAGTCCTAAGTTATCTGGAAACAACAATGAACATTGCCACTATCCAGATAATGCTGCCCAGCCACCACTTTATCCAGATATTCAGTGCTGATCATTTCATTAAAAAGAATAATTTTGGAACATTTGCTTGTGGCACTGAATTATTCAAGAGCAGTGGGGCATGTGCTGTAAGTAAGTTCACCAGTAGTGTCTCAAAGTAAAGCTTTCCCCAAGCAAAAGAACTCTAGAGCCATTCTGCACACCATGGGGGTCATTTTAGAAGCCCTTTTCATGCTTTGGACTTCTGAAAATGGACCTTGAGACATCCAAAGCACTGAGACGTCTCCAGAGTCATTTTAGAAGCTGTCTCTGGGGATGTTCCAAGCGTGAGGACTTCTTAAGTCTGAATGGGGGTATGGAGGAGGTGTGGCTGGGACAATCCCATGAATTTAGAGGCATGGCCAGGATCATGGACATCCCCATCTCAGACATCATGGATGTCTGGCGTCTCATGTTAGACATGCTCCAGACAGGTACAAGCATCTCAAAAGTGCTTATTTTAACATAAAAACATCCAGTCAGTATAGAGAAAAAAGTACTCTATCATCCTCAGTAATCAGCACGATTTCAACAACAGCAGCATTGAGATTTGAACCCTGGCTGCCTTGAGCCAAATCACTACTCTAACCATTAGGGTTTGCTAGACATCTGGGTTCTGAAATATGGTTCTGGGGATGTCTTTGTAGATACCCCACAGACATTCATATCGAGCACGCCCACATTTCTGAAATCATGTCTGCACCTGGACTGGTCTGCTTTTTTTTCAAACAGATTGGTTTAGACGACCCAGATTGCACTTGGACATCTCTTCTAAAATTCCCCTTCATGTGAGCTATCCAAATACATATAGAAAAAGAAAGGATGCAATGTTCCTCAGGACTGGAGAATGGCTGATATGGTGCCTCTTCACAAAAGTGGTGACAGGTAAGAAGTGACAAACTACAGGCCCGTGAGCCATACCTCGGTGGCAGGAAAAGTAATGGAGGCGCTCCTGAAAGAGCGAATAGTGGACATTCTCAAAACCAACTGGTTGCAAGATCCGAGGCAACATGGTTTTACTGAAGGACGATCTTGCCAAACAAATCTGATTGAGTTCTTTGACTGGGTGACCAGAGAACTAGATCAGGGGCATGCAATGGATGTCATCTACCTGGATTTCAGCAAAGCCTTTGATACTGTTCCTCATAGGAGGCTTATCAATAAACTCAGTAGTTTGGGGATGGGTCCCAAAGTGGTAATGTGGATCAGAAATTGGTTGACTGACAGAAGACAGAAAGTGATGCAAATGGAGCTCACTCGGATGAAAGGAAGGTGATAAGCGGGGTGCTCCAGGGGTCCAGCACTGTTTAATGTATTTGTGAGTGATATTGCTGAAAGACTGAATGGAAAGTCTGTCTTTTTGCAGATGACATGAAAATTTGCAACAGAGTGGACTCCCCTGAGGGAGTGGTTAACATGGAAGAATGGTCTAATGCTTGGCAATTAAGATTTAATGCGAAGAAGTGCAGTGTCATGCACTTGAGAAGCAGAAATCCAAGGGAAATGTACGCGATAGGGGGCGAGAGGTTGGTGTGCACGGATCAAGAGAAGGACCTTGGTGTGATTATTTCTGAAGATCTCAAGGTGGCAAAACTGTGACAAGTCGGTGGTAAAAGCCTGGAGGATGTTGGGTTGCATACAAAGAGGAATTACCAGTAGAAAGGAAGAGGTACTAATGCCACTGTATAAGTCACTGGTGAGGCCTCACTTGGAATACTGTGTTCAGTTTTGGAGACCATATTTTGCAAAGGATGTAAAAAGACTGGAAACTGTTGAGAGGAAGGCGACCAAAACCATTTGGAGCCTGCATCAGAAGCCTTATGAGAAGAGACTTGAAGACCTAAATATGTACACTTTGGAGGAGAGAAGGGATAGGGGAGATATGATTCAGACCTTTAAATACTTAAAGAGAATTAATGAACAAACAAACCTCTTCCAAAGACGGGGAAGCTGTAAAACTAGAGGGCATAACATGAAGCTGCAAGGTGGTAAATTGAAAGGCTATGTCAGGAAATTTTCACCGAAAGGGTGGTGGATGCTTGGAATGCCCTCACGATGGAAGTGGTGGGGCAAACACAGTGACGGAATTCAAAATGGCATGGGACAGACACAGTGGATCCCTTTACCGCAACAGGATAAAATCAAAATAAACGGAACTATCTAATTTCGCAACAAATAGGGGTATCCTACGTGGAGCAGTGGGTTCACCCCTAAACAAAGATATGGGGAGGGGTGGCCTGCACAGAGAGGCAGGTGCACTTACTCTTGCCATCTTACTGGGCAGACTAGATGGACCATACTGGTCTTTATCTGCCATCATTTGCTATGTTACTATGTAACCCTTGCCTGAAAGATGGGTTCTGATCCTCACCTGGGTTACTGGGTTTTTAGTTGTGTTCAAACAAATGATGTAATTGGCCACTCAGAGTTAAACTTCACTGGAGAAGGTTGACTCAGTGGGGCCTCAATCTTAAATCACAGACAGAAAACAGTGACAGAGTTTCAGTCACATCTGTTTCATTCGCTGGAATAAAGAATAGTTACTCACCTGTAACAGGTGATCTCCAGGAACAACAGGAATCAGTCTTCACATATGGGTAATGTCTCCCGACGGAGCCTGCGTGGGAACACTCCCCAACATCCAATATGAAGCGTTTGGGAGCATCCCTCTGTGCATGTGTGCATGCCTTACCACCTTCCTAGTGATTCTTCTCAGTGAAGTTTATAGCTGAGAATAAAGGAAAATCTACAACTCCTTGGGGAGGAGGGTAGGTTGTGAAGACTGATTTCTACTGTTCCTGGAGATCACCTGTTACAGGTGAGTAACTACACTATCTGCAGGAATACAGTCTTAACATATGGGGCTCCCTAGCTCAAGGCTACCAGAATGTCGAGGAGCATGGCCCGTTATAAACAGGAAAAAAACAATGAAGAACAACATGGAGAATCCAGGGAATCTAGGAGACTCTGCATCCCCAGCACACCATCATCGATGGCAGTGGCAGTAACCTGGATGGACAGAGGGCTGGAGGGAAGGAGGCATAGCCAAGTCCCAAAGAGGTGCCGGAGTATGGCTTGGCCAAAGTCATTGTCCTTACGAGAGTCCTTGCCTAGACAGTAATGGGTGAAAAAGTATGAATGGAGGACCATGTGGTAGCACAGCAGATTTCCACTGTGGAGACAGAGCGCAAGTGGACTATAGAGGTGGCCATGACTTAGACATTGTGAGCAGTTACATGACCCTTTAATGTCAGACCCACCTGAGCGCATGCAAAGGATATGCAGTCTACTATACAAAGAGGTATGTCTACTGAGCTGGACTAAGGGTTAACCTGGGCTATCTTCACCTAGATCCCATGTTATTCAATGGGACCTAGGTGCAGATAGCATGGGTTAACTGTTAGCCCAGTTTAGTAGACAAGCCCCAAAAAGAAAGAGTGTGTTTAGCACAGGAAGATCAAGGTGACTAGATTCAAAAGAAATGAATAATTGTGAGGATTTTCGTTGTACCTTGGTTCTGTCAAGATAATATGCCAATGCTCATTTGCCACTTCAGCCCAAGATGCATGTGGCTTGAGAAAAAAGCTCAGAAGAATTACTGACTGATTGAGATGGGAGGGAGATACAATCTTTGGAAGGAAATTTAGATGCGTTCGGAGGTCCACTCTGTCATGATGAAAACGTGTATAGGGTGCATGTGCACCCAAAGCCTGCAATTCGCTGACCCGGCAAGCCGAGATGAGCGCAACTAGGAAAGAAACATTCCAAGTAAGAAACCTGAGGGAGGTAGTGCCTAGAGGATCAAAGGGAGGTTTGAGCAATTAAGCAAGAACTATGTTAAGGTCCAAGGTGGCAGGTGGGGGCCGAATTGGTGGCTTAGTCAATAGGAGACCACACATGAAGCGGGCTACCAATGGATGGGAGGAAACAGGTTTTCCATCAATCCCTCAATGAGAAGCTGAGATGGCACTGTGGACATGAATGGAACTAGTTTTGAAACACATAGAAGAGAGGTGGAGGAGGTACAGTAGAAGACTCTCCTTCAGATAACTGAAGGGTCTGAGGGTGTGTTGAGAAACTGCACCATTTAAAAGCATACGTGCATTGCATGGAGTCCTTCCAGGATGCTAGAAGGATGTCTATTACAGCATCTGGTAAATTCAGGCCTGAAAGGGCTACCCTCTCAGCCACCAAGCTGTCAGGAGGAGCGCCCAAATATTGGGATGGAGCAATGCCCCCTGATCCTGCAAGATCAAGTCTGGTGCGCATCCCAGACAAAGAGACTAATGCTGAGTTAGATGATGAAGCAGTGGAAACCACGGCTGTCGGAGCCAGAATAGGACTACCAGGATCATAGTGCCTCTGCCGGCCTGCAACTTGAACAGCATCTTGGCTATTAGCAGAATGGGCGGGTAAAAGTATAACTGATCCATTCCCCAATGAAGGAGGAAAGCATCTGGGGCTTGACATTGTGGAGACAGCACCTGGAGTAAAACCGAGGGACCTGAGCATTGAGCAGGGTGGCAAAGAGGTCAATCTATGGGATTCCCCAAAGCTGGAAGATGTGAGTGCCTGCTCTCTGATGTCCACTCGTGAGGTCGGAGGACCTCACTGTCTGTGAGAAAATTCTGCTCCTCCTGGTAGGTAAACAGCTTGGAGAAGCAGTCCTTGAGCCAAGGCAAAGGTCCACAGGTGGATCACTTCCTTGAAGAGGAGGAGGAAGCCCTTGCCTCCCTGTTTGTTGACGTAAAACATGGCAACCTGGTTGTCCGTCTGAAGCAGGATTGGTTGATGTCATAACTGCTGGAAAAACATCCGAAGGGCATTGGTTACAGCCCTCAACTCCAGGAAGTTGATCTGATGGGAGGCTTCCTGTTGAGACCACAGATGCTGCGTGCCCAGGCCATCTAGATGAGCTCTCCAGCCATCTTTGGACATATCGGAAGTGAGGGTCTAATGAGGTGGAGGCATCTGAAAACGTAATCTTACGAGAAGTCTCTGAGGAGAGAACATCCACTGAAGGGAGTTTGCCACTCTGTCTTGTGGATGGCCTGTTGCATGTTTCCATTGGGAGAAGAGGGTCCACTGCGCTTGGCACATGTGGAGATGAGCGTAGGGAACTACATGGACCGTGGAGGCCATGTGACTGAGGAGATGAAGCATGCCTCGTGCTGTAGTGTGACAGATGCATTGAATGATGTCTGCCAATTCTGTGAGGCGTTTGAGATGGTCCTCGGGCAGGAAAGTTCAAGCCTGAATCGTGTCAAGAAGGTCATCTATGAATTCCAGTTTCTGAGTGAGAGAAAGGTGCAGCTTTGTAAACTGTATAACAAAGTCCAGATGTTCAAGCACCATGATGGTGCATTGAACAGACAGATGTACCATCAACGGCAAGTTGCCCCTGACGAGCCAATTGTCTAAGTAAGGGAAGACAAAGATGCCCAGGGTGCGAAGGTAGGCCACGACTACCGCTGGACACTTCATGAAAACCTTGGGGGGATGCCAGCCCGAAGGGCAGGACTTGGTATTGGTAATGTTCGTATTTGAACATGAAGCGAAGGTACTGCCTATTGATGAGGATGTGCATGTAGATATCTTTCAGATCTTGAGAACACAGTCAATCGTCCTCTGAAGGTAGGGCAGTAGATTTCCTAGAGAAACCATCTTGAACTTCTCTCATATGAGGAACTTGTTGAGGTTCTGGAGATCTAGAATGGGACGGAACTCCCCTGACATTTTGGGAATAAGGAAGTACCGGGAATAAAACTCTAATCTTTCTTGTGTGCGGGGAGCAAGTTCTATGGCACCCTCTCTTAGAAGGGTGGTGACTTCCTGTTGCAACAGATCCCAATGGAGAGGGTCTAGAGCAGGGGTCTCAAACTCAAATTGCTTTGAGGGCCAAATGAGGACTTGTAGAGTAACCCGGGGGCTGCACAAGACGCGGGCCTCATTTGCATAAGGGACGTCATTTGCATAAATATTTGCATAATGTTACCATACACTAACTTTTAGTAAACATGCCTCTTAATGAGTGTATGGATAAAGAAAGACTAAAAGATTTCTACATTACTATAAACCAGTGCCAACCGCCAAGCACATTAGGAACTACTACAAACACTGCCCATTTAGAACCCATAGCAAACCTGCCATATCCTAACAGCACTACCAGGACTCACAAAGCACCATACCCTAACTATCAAAAGGCAACACTGCAAATATTAAATCAATACATTTCAGAGAATAACAATACATGACGTACTGGGGAAAGAGAACAAGTGGCAATGTCAAATAGGAATTACATAAACAGAACACCTCAGCTCAGTTACACATGCAGAACATACACCATCATCAAACAAGGAATCACAATTTAGAAACAGGAAGACAATAATTAAACTGGGAACCCCAAAAGCCAAACTTAGAATGTACAACACTGTAGAAATAAAACTATAAATTAATTTCCTCTTGTATTAAATAAAGTGCAGACGTTAAAGATGCACATTTCCAAGAGCTGACATATTTCAGTTAATAAATTCAAAATAAAGAGATATTTTTCTACCTTTTGTGCATTATTTTTCAGTTGCAATTGTTCCAGCCACTTTCTTCTGGTTTCTTCGTGTCTTCTGCTAACGCTCCATTGTCTGCTGTCCATTTGTCCTTTCTTCTCTCTTAGTTTTTTTTTCCATTCTCTCTCTACATCTGCTTTAACATACTAATCTTTCTCCTTTTGCTCTTTCCTCATTCCTATTTCATCCACTCAAATTTTACCCCTCCATCCTCAATCCCCACTTACTCTCCCAATACCCGGCCAATTGTAGATTTTTCTTCCCTCCCACACAAAATATGTTTCCCCTCTACATTTCACTCTCCCAGCCCCATCCCATCCCATTCTAATCGTCCCCCAACATCAACTCCCTTCTAGCTCCTGCCCCACCCAGCATCCGCTCCCTTCTAGTCCCCGCATCATCAGCCCATTTCCAGTCCTAGCTCCCTCCCCTCACAGCCCATTTCCTTTCCAAGCCCCCCTCCCCATCAGCCCATTTCCATTCCAAGCCCCCTTCCACTCAGCCCATTTCCATTCCAAAACCCTGTCCCCATCAGCTATTTGCAGTTCAAGCTCCCCCTTCTACTCGGCCCATTTCCAGTCCTAGCACCCCCCCCAGTCCATTACCAGTTGTAGCCCCCCCATAGCCCATTACCAGTCCTAAGCCCCCCAACAGCCCACTTCCGGTCCTAACCCTTCCATCACCCCATCTTCATTCTTAGCCCCCCCATAACCCCATTTTCAGTCTTAGCCCCCCAATCAGACCATCTCCAGTCCTAACCCCCATCTGCCCATTACCAGTCCTAACCCCCCCATCACCCCATTTTCAGTACTATCCCCCCAACCCCATTTTCAGTCCTAACCCCCCTCCCCCCCATCAGCCCAAGTAAATTTAAAAATTAAAAACAAAACAAACCCCTGGCTTCTGCTGCTGCCGCCGCTGTGGCAGCGGCAGAATCAACTGTCCCGCGGCCCCTTCCCGTCTGCCTGGCAAAGCATCTTATCAGCTCCATCAGCGGCGGGCTTTTCAGGCTGCGAAGAGAAGAGTGATTTCCCTCTCGCGGCTCTGTTAAGCCTGCCGGGGCTGATGGGAATTCCCATCAGCCCCGGCAGGCTTAACAGAGCCGCGAGAGGGAAATACTACTCCCTTCGCGGCCCTGAAAGCTGCCGCTGATGGAGCTGACAAGATGTTAAAGATGCTTTGCCGGGCAGACGGGAAGGGGCCGTGGGACAGTTGATTCTGCCGCTGCCACGGCGGCGGCAGCAGCAGAAGCCAGGGGTTTGTTTGGGTTTTTTTTTTTCTTTCCTCTGCATCGCGGGCCGCACAAAGTTCTCATGCGGCCCGCGGGCCGCGTGTTTGAGACCCCTGGTTTACACAGTCAAAAGCCTTGCGGTAGTCAATAAAACACATATGGATAGCCTTTTGGTATTCTTTTGTCTTTTCAAAGATCCATCTCACATCTACAATAATGTCTCTCATTCCTCGCCCTTTCCTGAACCCTGCTTGCACTTCAGGAAGTTTTCATTCCAAGTATGGTTATAGTCTTTTCTGAATGATCTTGAGTAGAATCTTGCTGTCATTTGGGATCGGAGTGATTGTGTGCTAAATTCCACAGTCAGTCGGGTCAACTTTCTTCAGTATTGGTATAAACACAGATTTTTTTCCAGTCAGTTGGCCATGAATTTGTCTTCCAAATTTCCTGCAGAGTCTTGTAAGTATGGTAACAGCTTCATCCAATTGCTTTAATACTTCAATGCGAATGCCATTAATGCCCAGTGCTTTGTTCTTTGATAAGGCTTTTAATGCTGCTTCGACTTCTTCTTTCATCACCAATGGTTCCTGATCATAAGGTACAGGTTGAAATGGCTGTTGGTCCACTTGATCTTTATGGTATAATGACTCTGTATATTCTTTCCACCTTTTCTTGAGCTTCTCGGCATCATTCAACATGGATCCTTGAGCATCTTGTAGCATTCCAATTTGAGGCTGGAATTTTTTCTTTAACTCTCGTAGCTTTAGAAAACCAATCTTGTTCTTCCTCTAATAGCTTCTGATTCTATTTCCTTGCATGAATCATTATAGTACTTCTCCTTGTCTTGTCTTGCTGCATGTTGGAAATCTCTGTTGAGTTCTGTGATTGCCTCTCTTTCTCCTCTGACTTTAGCTTCTCTGTGTTTCTGGACAATTTTCAGTTTCTTCAGTCATCCATTTTGTCTGGTTTTGCTTATTCACCTTACGTAGAGATTTATCACTTTCTTCCAACACAACCTTCTTGATGTCATCCCATAACTCTTCTGGAACTCTGTCATTTGTATCTAAAGCAGCAAATCAGTTTTTCAGGCAGTCTTTAAATTCCAGTGGTATATTCTCAAGGTCATATTTTGCTACATTCATGAGTAGCTTGCTTTTCTAGTTTGAGTTTACATACTAGTAGTTGGTGATCTGTACCACAGTCAGCTCCAGGTTTTGTTTGTTGATGTTATTGAGCTTTTCCATCATTGTCTACCACAGATGTAGTCAATTTGATTTCTGTACAATCCATTGGATAAAGTCCACGTGTGCAGTTGGTGCTTGTGTTGCTGGAAGAAGGTATTTGAGATGAATAGATTTTTGATCTTGCTGAATTCTATCAGTCTTTCTCCAGCTTCATTTCCAACCACTTTGAATTGTTCTTTGTTGCCAACATTTGCGTCCCAGTCACCCATGACTATCAGGATATCCTGTTTGCATGTTCTATCAATTTCAGCTTGTACTTGTTGATAGAACTCATCAATGTCTTCCTCTTCTCTAGCTCTTGTTGGGGCATATACCTGAATTATAGTTGTAAACTCCTGTTCGATTTTTATATTCAAATGTTCACCATTTTGACTGGTAGAAATATGGTATTTAACAAATCCAGTTAAATGAAATAAATAAATGTGTTGATGTGCTTTCCTCATAGATGAATATAAATTAAGCATTCACTGATTGTATTGTATTTCCTTACAGTTCTTGCAAGTTTCTTCTTAATTATAAACGCAACACCATTTCTTCTTTGTCTTTCATTTCCAGCATAGTAGACCATATGATCATAAGATGCAAAGTGCCCAAAGCCAGTCCATTTCAGTTCACTGATTCCCAACAGATCGAGTTGTACATGTTCCATTTCATTCTTGACCACCTCCAGCTTCCCTTGGTTCATTCTTCGTACATTCCATGTCCCAATATGCAAGATATCTTTGCAATTCCTGACTCTCTTTTCCTGCACAGCTACATCAATAGATCCAACCCATCATAAATGCTGACTTTACTCTGTGAAACCTTCAGCTCATCCCCAGTAGCCATTTAAGTGTCTTCCAACCTGGGGGTCTCATCTTCCAGCACTATAGTGTAATTTGTTTTGTGACTATCCATTGGGTTTCATGGCAAAATACAGAAGTAGATTTGCCAAGCCTTTCTTCCGTGCAGTTAATTCCAAAGTTGTTGCATTTGTCACAGAAATATGATCCTCCGCTTACAACACCGTCCAATTCAGCTGCTGCCCAGATGGGTGGGATGTTTTCACCTCTACAAGGAATGTCTGCTAGCTTGTCTTGGACCCACTGTTCCAGGTCCAAAGACTGAAACCAAGCCAGTCTTCTGGCTCCAATGCCAACTGCTGCAGCTCTGCTGGTAGATGCAAAAGAGTCAAAAGCTGCTCTTGTGATGAATTTAGTAGGCCTTTTGTTTCTCTGAAGGGATCACAGCAGAGAACTCATCAAGATCCTTTACAATGTCTCTGAGGAACATGCCCATATAAAGCATATAGGAATTAATACAGGAAGCCAACATCGATGCCTGGAAGCATCAGCGGCCAAAGGCATCGAGAGTACATGATTCCCTCGCAGGAGGAAACAAAAAGTGATTCTTAGTACTCTTGAGCCGGCGTTTGGCCGACTCAGCCACCATAGAATGGTAAGGGAGTTGAGGTTTCTGGAAGCCTGGGGAATCGGGAACCCTGTCCATCATGTCCAGTCTCTTACTGACTGAGGGAACCGAGAAAAGGGTCTCCCACATCCGAAACATGAGGTCCTGTAAAATACGATGGATTGAAAGAGTGGCAGCATCTTAGGAGTCGAGGGATATGGAAGTATCTCCAGTTCCTCAACTCTCAATTTGTTCTGGGTATCCACGGAGACTGACAGTGCCCTGGCCTTGTCGCGGATAGTCCTGCAAGGACATGTCCTCCAACGGGGACTGACAGCGTTCATGAGGCAGTGAAGAGTCTGATGACACATCATGGTGCCTTTGTGAAACAGTGGACTCAGCCTACGATTTCCAGGCATCGGAATCGGAATCAGAAAGGAAGTCAAAATAGCAATGGTCACCATCACATCTCCACCGCTGATCCAATGTTGATGGACAATCTCGATGCCAATGTCTGAAGGCATTGGAACCATAGATGCTCGATGCCTGTTCCTCCTGCGCAGATGGGATTCGGCTGGTTTCAGGCTTGACATGGACCTCGAGAGTCCTGATGACAGTGGTTCCAGGCTCGGCATTGAGACCTGGGTCACCGAGGGCTTTGAAATGCCCGATTCCAGGCCCGGTATCGAGACCTAGACTCCTGAGAACCTTAAGGCCACCAGCATGAATGCTGACAGGAGCACAACCAAACTCCTCTCGATGGTCATCATGCGCTGCTCAAAGGAGATGGAGGAAGTCTCGGTGGACTCCGGTGCAGGATTTGACCACCGTCCCAGACAACAGAACAGGAGGCTCTCTCGAGGTCAAGCCCCTCTTGTGTTTTGGAGGTGGATTCCTCCTGCCAGGGCTGTTCAGCTGGTTGCTCTCGGTTCTCAGGATCAGAATCCCGCCAAGGGGAGCTCCGGTGTCGATGTCTGAGGGAACGATCCCAGGAATCAGCCTCGGTCCTCAACATCGAAAGCTGAGGCACTGATGCGGCTTTGGTGGCTGGCTGTTTCTTACCACAGTCTTTCAGTTCCAAGGGAGCATGGGAACTGCACAAAGAATAGGAGCCCTGAGAAGGTGTCGACATCGAAGTAAAGTGTGCTGAGGCTGCCGAGTCATATCTAAAAAGACTCTTGCATTGCCTTTCCCAGTTTTTTTTAACCCTTTCCTTATCATTTGCTGACACAAAGTACAAGAGTCCGGGTTATGATCAGGCCCCAAGCACTGTAAGCACCAATTGTGCTTGTCGATGGCCGAAATAATGCGGTTACATTTAGTACACTTTTTAAAACCACTGGCTGACTTCTCCATGTCAGCCTTTGCCAGGTCAAAAGATTCAATGTTGGCCTGGACCAATGAAAACACCCGCAGGAACTGCGAGGTAAAAAGAGAAAAAAATAAGAATAGTGGAAGTGCCCAAAAAAGGGCACTACAGAGACAAAAACACAGAGGAGTGGCCGGTTTACACACACAACACTTTTATTGACCAAATAAAAAGTGGCCCAAACCCAACACAGGACCGTGTTTCGTAGCGTACTTCATCAGGGGTTTGTCAGGACACACTAAAAAACATATAAATAAATAATACATTTATAAATTATGGAATAAAACAATATATATGTATATAAATAATAATGTATAACTAATAGATTAAAAATTACATATTATTACATAACGGGCTTTGGTCTCAGTTGAGACACAAAAAAATATATTTAATCTCTGATCTATCTTATAAATACAATGAAAATTTTGAGAAAATAAAAAATAATAAATTAAAAAATACATTTAAAAATACAGTCAAAAATTATATTTCGTATGTTGTGTACAACTGATATGGAACACAAAAACCACATTCAAAGTGCATAACATAGTTAAAAAAATAAAATTTAAAAATACTAAGATTTAAAATGAAGGATCAAAAATGTGACCACCACAACAAGTCAGGTAATAAAAAATTTTTTGTTTGAGATGTTTAATTTGTTTTAAATGTATTACCTCTCTATTTGTTCTCCTCATCCCTCCAGTTTTTCCTTCGCTCGATATGTAGTTGTTTTACTATGTTTTATGTTATAGTAGGTAGATTTGATGGTTGATTTGTCTTATCACATTTTTGATCCTTCATTTTAAATCTTAGTATTTTTAAATTTTATTTTTTTAACTATGTTATGCACTTTGAATGTGGTTTTTGTGTTCCATATCAGTTGTACACAACATACGAAATATAATTTTTGACTGTATTTTTAAATGTATTTTTTAATTTATTATTTTTTATTTTCTCAAAATTTTCATTGTATTTATAAGATAGATCAGAGATTAAATATATTTTTTTGTGTCTCAACAGAGACCAAAGCCCGTTATGTAATAATATGTAATTTTTAATCTATTAGTTATACATTATTATTTATATACATATATATTGTTTTATTCCATAATTTATAATTGTATTATTTATTTATATGTTTTTTAGTGTGTCCTGACAAACCCCTGATGAAGTACGCTACGAAACACGGTCCTGTGTTGGGTTTGGGCCACTTTTTATTTGGTCAATAAAAGTGTTGTGTGTGTGAACCGGCCACTCCTCTGTGTTTTTGTCTCTGTTCAGCCCTGAGTGGCTTGTGCTGTTCTTTTTGTTGGTCCCAAAAAAGGGCACTGGCATTGACAAGCGACAGCACCAAAGTAGATGGGAAGGCAAAAAAAAAAAAAGTACCCTGAAGGGCACGGTAGAAAACGTTTTAACTATGGTAACAGGACAAGCTTTCATAGTGCTCCACGGAAAAACTAAGACTGAGGAGAATCACTGGAAAGACAGGAAGCCATGCATGCATGCACAGAGGGATGCTCACAAACACTCCTGCTTGTTCCTGGAGATACATGAAGTCGGTACCTCCAGAAGCAGCAGATATGTGTCTTTTTTTTTTTAGTGCCATCAAGTCAATGTTAACTCATAGCAACCCAGCTACCTCTGGGTTTTCTTGGCAATGTATCACCAGAAGTAGATTGCCAGCCTTTTCTTCCAAGGCAATGGAGGGTAAAGTGACTTGCCTAAGGTCACAAGGAGTGCCTGTGGGAATCAAACCCTTGATCATCTGGGTACTAGGCAGGTGCTCTAACCACTAGGCTACTCCTCCACATATGTGTCTTAGATTTATCTTTAGAAGGGACTCAGTCTATGAGGAGTCCAGCAGTAATTACAGGAGATCTACCCAACCCAAAGGCTGAAGTCCCATCCACTCTGAGAAAATGAATAAATCTCTTCTCTCCTCTGTACATCATTCCATAAGAGTTTTCAACTCTCTTATAGCCTGATTTTACATAGAGTCTGAAATGGAAAGTCCAAATTGGGATCTTCACAACTTTCAACCTATTTTTGCAAGCAGCCCGCCCTTCTATGAACTATTATAGGGCAGCAGGAAATACAGTACAGGTGTAGTTTCCTAACCATGCAGTGGGAGCAAGCATTTTAGAAAAATATGTGTACATAAAGAGTGGCACCACTCATCTGCACTTATACATTTTGGTAGTGATTTTTTGCTACCTACAAGGGTAATTTTATAAGAAAGCAAGAAAGTAGATGCCTACTTAGGTGCAATTTTGCATTGCAGGCGCAGATATTGATATGAGTCCTGGAACTGGTATAAATGTCTGTCCTTATAATTTGCAGGTATGCATGTAAATTATTGTATTTTATTATCTATGCACCTAGTTTGCACTCCGCCCATGTTCCCATCCAAACTCCACCAGCAAAGTTTGCGCCATCTTGCCAAACAGTGAACTTTTACTCATTGTTATTTTATGAGAGGTCATTTATGCGCATATGTGGCCACATATGGACAGGAATGACTTTATAAAATTACCTCTGACAGTACATGTATAAGCACCATATTCTACAAAATTTCAACTCTAAGAGAAGAGAATTAAGGAGGCAAAAATCCTCACTTTGACTAGTCTCTGAGTCTTCTGCTGTGACCATAGTAAGCCAGATATGAAGGCTTTACATTGGCTTTATGTGTGCTGTAGAGCACAATTTAGGGGCACTAACGTGCACTAAGCAGTCATCGTGTGAATTAGTGCATGGTAACTGTTATCACATAGCTATGGCAACCATTACCACACTGGCATGACAGAACACACTAATTCATGCACTATCTGCATATTCTGTTATAGGCTGAGAAATGGGTGTGTCATGAGAGGGGAAAGGGGATAGACAGTGCATCGCAGTTAACATATGGTAATTTACCAAACACTCTGGGGGTCATTCCAAACAGCGAATAGCAGGGCTGTACGTCTGGTTTGGACGTACAACCCCGCTATTTGCTGTTAGCCTATTCTGGCCTGATAGCTCCCCGCACATATAAGACTTTATGCAGGGAGCTCCGGACAGGGACGGAAAGGGGCGGTGACAGGGCAGATAGTGGGCAGAACGGAGGTGGGCCCACGACCCTGAATGTACAGGGCCTATTCCGGTCATGGCACTATATGTCCGGTGGTGCAAAGATGGACATCGGACTTATTCTACCCCCGAGGTAGAATAAGTCCGACGATTGGTGGAGATCAGGCCAGGAACCCCTCACACGGTGCAGAGGCAGATAGGCTCCCGATGCCCGATCCCGGTCCTGGCATCTCCCGCTGAGGGTCGAATGGCAGGGGAAATGCATGCTCACTGTACTGGGTTGGCTGTGTTCCTGCATGGCGTCCCAGTACTATGGTGACAAGATGCCATAGCACAGGTGCTCCAGCAGGAGCATAGGAAGGGATAGCCAGGTAAATGGATGGACTTCCCCACTGCAGAATCGGGGCCCATCCGGCCCGTCCAGGAGGGGGCAAATGCATCCATGCTGTTGATATATTTACCATGCAGTAAAGATTATTCTGTGCAGTAACTGTATAAGAAAGTGCTAGTAACAACCCCAACAGTTACCACACAGGCTTTCACTTACCACGTGTTAATCTGGGCATTTACCACACAGTCAGTGCAAACCTTTAAAGCACTTTAGTGAAAGGGTCCCTTAACTTCTTGGGACCAATGCAGAAACATTAGTATACCATCTGTGCATAGGAAATGTGACATTACACATACTTTCTGCCATGTCATAATGCAGGTTTGGCATGAGCGTTACCTGCACAGTAATGACTGTGCAGCAAGTAGCGCAGTACCTATACGTATTCAAATAACATGATAATGAGGCCATTAAGCTATTCTGCCTGGATGCAAAGAAGTACGCAGAAGACCAAAAAGCTGAGCACAGTTTGCTAACACCAATATTCTGATCAGAGTTGAAGTAAAACTTTAGTGCATACAGGAGAAGAAAACTTTGGTGTGTGAAACTTCGGCGCGTATAGGATCAGAGTGTAGGATAACAAACATGTATTCCGGTGTGATTTATTTGCTAATTTACTCACTGGTGGCTGTGCCTATGAAAATGGATAAAATATTTTTCAGATATGTTAGTGAGAGGAAGAAAAATGGTATTGTCAGACTCAAGGGTGAAGGGGAGAAATATGTAGAAGCTGATGAGGATAACGTGGACTTGCTTAACAAATAATTTTGTTCTGTGATCACAGATGAAGGGTCAGGAGCAGAACCTCAGACAACACCCACAAATAAGAACAGAAGTGAGGAAGATTTTGAATGATTTTCAGAAGACTGTGTTCATGAGGAACTAGCTAAACTAAAAGTAGACAAAGCAATGAGACCAGATGGTATACATCTGAGAGTAGTGCAGGAACTTGGGGAAGCTCTAATGGCTCCACTGTTTGACCTTTCAATACTTCATTAGAGTTGGGAGTAGTCCCTGAGGACTGGAGAAAAGCACATGTGGTCCCTTTACACAAAAGTGGAAATATAGATGAGGTTGAGAACTACAGGCCAGTTAGTCTGACCTCTGTGGTGAGTAAATGAATGGAAACGCTGCTAAAACAAAGGATAGTGAGGTTTCTAAAGTCCAATGGTTTGCAGGATCCGAGGTAGCATGGGTTTACTAGAGGAAGGTTTTGTCAAACAAATCTGATTGATTTCTTTGACTGGGAGACCAAAGAGTTGGACCGAGCAAGTGCCCTAGATGTGGTGTACTAAATTTCAGTAAAGCCTTTGACACCGTTCTGCACAGGTGACTTATAAATAAATTGAGCACCCTAGCAATGGACCGTAAAGTTATTAACTGGGTTAAAAATTGGTTGAGTGGGAGGCGACAAAGGATACTGGTAAATGGAGCTCACTCTGAAGAGAAGGATGATACCAGTGATGTGCTGCTGGGATCTATCCTTGGTCTGATTCTTTTTAACATTTTTGCATATTAAACATATTGAGGAAGGGCTGTCGGGTAAAGTTTGCCTCTTTGCAGATGATACCAAAATCTGCAAAAGAGTAGATATCCAGGAAAGAGTAGATAACATGAAAAGGGATCTAGCGAAGCTTGAAGAATGGTCAAGAATTTGGCAGCTGAAATTTAACTTTAAACAATGCAAGGTCATGAATCTGGGCTGCAAAAATCCAAGGGAGCGGTACAGTATAGGGGGTGAAGTACTTTGTCCACAAAGGAAAAGCAGGACCTTGGGCTTGATTGTTTTTGATTATCTTAAGGTGGCTAAACAGGTAGAAAAAGCAACAGTGAAAGTCAGAAGGATACTTGGGTGCATAGGTAGAAGAATGGCCAGCAGGAAGAAGGAGGTGATAGTGCCTCTATATAAATCTTTGATGAGACCCCATTTGGAGTATTGTGTGCAATTCTGGAGACCATACCTTCAAAAGGATATAAACAGGATGGAATCGGTGCAGAGGGTGGCTACCAGAATGGTTAGTGGGCTTCTCTGTATGGGATATGAGGACAGACGTAAAGATCTCAATATGTATACTTTGGAGGAAAGGCAAGAGAGGAGCAATATGATAGAAATGTTTAAATCCCTCCATGGCATAAATGCACAGGGGGAGAGCATCTTCAACTGATAGAGAGCTCTGCAATGAGCAGTCATAGGAAGAAAGTGAAAGGGGATAGCTCAGGAGTAATATGAAGAACTATTTCTTTATGGAAAAAGAAGTAGATGTGTGGAATAGTCTCTCTGTGGAGGAAGTAGAGATGAGGACAGTATCTGAATTCAAGAAGCATGGGACAAACACAGAAGATCTCTAAAGGGAAAAAGGGACTGTAGTAGTTGGTATGGAAGGACAGACTGGATAGGACGCATAGTCTTTATCTGCTGTCATGTTTCTATATTTCTATGAAATGTATAGATGCCCTCCACAAACCACTGTTTCAGGCACTAATGTTCACTGCCAGTGTTTCCCATTTTCATGCCAACTTTCCCCTCCACCATGGAGATAAATAATTATTACATTATGCTAAAAATTGTTATTTTAAATTTTGCTACAGATGTTTCTGCTATCACCTCAGCTTTCTGGTGCCCATAGCAAATTTAGTGCAGAGGTTTTGCGCATATCTCATTTTTATGTGTTTTGCTTGTGACATACCAATGCACAACTTTGACATTACTATCGTGCTAGAAAACCATGTGCATGGCTTTTAGCACACGGCTGTAACACTGGCTTTCTGCATCAGTCTGCTTATGCTTGATTTTCAGAGCCTTGAAGAGCTTGGGATCTGTGTATCTCCAGGAGCAGCTTTATCCATTTCTCCCCGTCATTCTGCCACACTGGTGATCTTTCCTGTGAAGGACATAGTAACATAGCATTTGATGGCAGATAAAGACCAGTATGGTCCATCTAGTCTGCCCAATAAGGTGGCTAGAGTGGTTCTACCCACCGCTTCATGCAGGTCACTTCCCCTCTCTTAATTGAAGTATACAAGAAATTACATTTGCTTTGCTTTCATCCTCTGGTAATAAAAGGATCCACTGTGACTGTCCCATGCCATTTTGAATTCAGTCACTGTATTTGCCCCCACCACCTCCAATGGGAGGGCTTTCTAAGCATCCGCCACCTTTTCAGTGAGAAAGCATTTCCTGGTGTTGCTTTTAAGTTTACTGCATTGCAGCTTCATTGTATGCTGTCTAGTTTTACAGCTTCCTCTTAGTTGAAAAAGGTTTGTTTGTTCATTAATACCCTTTAAGTATTTAAAGGTCTCTACCGTATCTCCCCTGTCCCTCCTCTCCTCTAGAGTATACATAGTTAGGTCTTCAAGTCTCTTCTCACAAGTCTTCTGGTGCAGGCTCCAAATCATTTTGGTTGCCGTCCTCTGAACCATTTCAAGTCTTTTTATATTCTTTGTGAGAAATTATCTCCAAAACTAAACACAATATTTCAAGTGAGGCCTCACTAACAAATTGTACAGAGACATTAATATCTCCTCCTTTCTGCTCGTTATTCTTCTCTGTATGCAGCCCAGCATCCTTCTAGCTTTGGCTACTGCCTAGTGTCACAAGGTAGACCTAGGGCAACCCGAGAAAAGGCAGATCAGCATGAATGATCACAGAAAAAGTGACAAGGTAAACAAAGAAATGTTTGATGGTTGCTATGGACAACCTAGGCACACGTGCACAGAGCCCATGAGGACACACCCAGACAGCAAAGGAAGGGAATTCGCTTTGTCTGATCAGGATCAGCTGGGTGGAGGTGGAGTCAGGAAACACGAAGATAAAATAGGCTCCCAAACAATTAGAAGGAGAGAGGAGTTGAGGCAGCAAAGGTCACAATCCGAGAGGCAGCAGCAAATACAGTTGAAGCCGTGGAAAGCCTGGAGTTGGTGTGAAAGAGAGGAAGAGAGTGAGAATGGGTCATTGAAGCAACAAGGGAGCCAGCGTGAAGGTCGGAGAGAATCCAACGACCTGTGTGAAACAGTGGGAAGGCAGCAGCCTGAGAGTGTGTATGTATATGGAAAACAAGAGAAACGTGGGAAGACTGCAATAGCAGGTACCGGTGCAAGTAGTGAACGTAAGGGCTATTGGCTACATGAGAGGGAAAAACCCTGGAGGTATAGAAACAGCCCCATAAAGCCAAGCTATCTAGAAGCTGAGAATAACTTTTCCCCTGGTTATAGAAAGCCTAGGAGAAGAAGGATTTACTTGCCAGAAGAAGTTGAAGATTTTCCCAATCAGTGTGAGCTCCCAGCTTCTAGAAAATCCTCGTCAAAAGCTTTGCAATCTAGCTCAGCTGAGTTCCGAGGGCTAGCTCTGAACAGGCAGGAAGCCTACCGTAATTATCCAACTAGCAGAGCAAATAGAGACCTGAGCCATCTGCTAAGATACCAGCAGGGACAGAGCTCTGAAAGGTTCAGCTCAAAGGTATATGGTAGTTCCCAGAGAGGCATTTCTTCAGAGGGAGAGAGAAACTTCCTGGGTAACGAACTAAGCCAGCCATACTCTCATTCCACATCTGACGTTAAGAATGAAAATGCTAATGAACCTGAATTGATGGAGTGTGAAAGTTCTGAAGTATCTGTAAGTCCAGAATTGATGGATTGTTCTCTAACTGTAACTGAGTCAGAGTTCTCATTAAGATAAACGCTTACTGTGTGACCTTAGCTCCAGTGATAGAAGCTGCATGCTGCATCTCACTCACTCTCCAGCCAAACAGACGTGAGCTGTGCTATAGCTGTGATATCAGCCACGAGAGAAAGGATCTGTGATTGAAACAGTTAGGCTGTTTGTTCTTTTGTTTTGTTTAAAGTTTGAAGCTGAAGGAAGCTGTTTGTGTTGCTCATTTAACTTTTGTTTATGCCAAAGTTGGTTCTTAATTTATGTTTACCTGAAGATAAAGAAACCTCAAGGGACGGGAAATAAAACCCTAAACTTAAAAAGAAGTTTTCTTTGTGATTTGTACAAGTAAAGGCACAACTACCACCCACGCAGGGCCAAGCAATACCAGTTGCCACCGCTTGGGCTCACAGGGTGTGACACTAGTCACATTGTTTCACCACCTTGGGATCCTCAGACACTATCACTCTGAGGTCCCTCTTCTGATCTATGCACACCAACCTCTTGCCCATGATCACATACAATTCCTTTGGATTTCTGCATCCTAAGTGCATGACCTTCACTAGGTTTGCAGATTGTCATGCTTTAAAGCAGCGATGGCGAACCTATGGCACGCGTGCCAGCTGTGGCACGCGAAGGCCTTGCAGCTGGCACGCGGGAAGGTCGCACATTAAAAAAAAAAAAAAAGCTGCCCGCTGCCGCCGCGGCGGCATGGAGTGTCCCGCGGGGCTCCCTCTGCCCGGCGGGACTCTCCTGGCGCTGCTCAGCCCCTCTCTGCCGGCTTGCAGAGACGCGAAGGGAGAGAGAGTCTCCCTCGAGTCTCTGTTAAGCCCGCAGGGGCTGATGGGAAATTTCCCATCTGCCCCTGCGGGCTTAAGAGAGACGCGAGGGAGACTCTCTCTCCCTTCGCGTCTCTGCAAGCCGGCAGAGAGGGGCTGAGCAGCGCCGGGAGAGTCCCGCCGGGCAGAGGGAGCCCCGCGGGACACTCCATGCCGCCGCGGCGGCAGCGGGCAGCTTTTTTTTTTTTTTTATTGCCATTTGCCGAGGGAGGGGGGTTAAGAGTGGCAATGGGCTGGGGAGGGTGTGGGGGGGGTTATGACTGGCAAGGGGCTAGGGGGGGAGGGTGGGGGGTTAAGACTGGCAATGGGCTAGGGAGGGAGGGAGGTTAAGACTGGCAATGGGCTAGGGAGGGAGGGGGGTTGAGACTGGCAATGGGCTAGGGAGGGAGGGAGGGAGGGGGTTGAGACTGGCAATGGGCTAGGGAGGGAGGGGGTTGAGACTGGCAATGGGCTAGGGAGGGAGGGAGGGAGGGAGGGGGTTGAGACTGGCAATGGGCTAGGGAGGGAGGGAGGGAGGGAGGTTAAGACTGGCAATGGGCTAGGGAGGGAGGGAGGTTAAGACTGGCAATGGGCTAGGGAGGGGGGGAGGGGGGTTGAGACTGGCAATGGGCTAGGGAGGGAGGGGGGTTGAGACTGGCAATGGGCTAGGGAGGGAGGGAGGGAGGGAGGGGGGTTGAGACTAGCAATGGGCTAGGGAGGGGGGGTTAAGACTGGCAGTGGGCTGGGGAGGGGGGTTAAGACGCAGTGGGCTATGGGGGGGAGTTAAGACTAGCAATGGGCTGTGGGCTGATGAGGGCTGGCAATGGGCTCTGAGCTGATGAGGGCTGTCTGGAAAGGGGGTGATGGGGGGGTTAGGACTGGTAATGGGCTATGGGGGGGTTAAGACTGGTAGTGGGCTGATGGGGGGGGTTAGGACTGGTAATGGGCTATGGGGGGGTTAAGACTGGTAGTGGGCTGATGGGGGTGTAGGACTGATAATGGGTTATGGGGGGGGCTAGGACAGTAAATGGGCTGATGGGGAGGGGTTAGGACTTGAGGTGGGCTGATGTGGTTAGGACTGGTAATGGGCTGTGGGCTGATGGGGGGGGTTTAGGACTGGCAATGGGCTATGGGGGGCTGACTGGAAATGGGCTGATGGGGGGTTAGGACTGGTAAAGGGTTATAGGGGGGGGCTTAAACTGAAAATGGGGTGATGGGGGTTAGGACTGGAAGTTGATTGACGGGGGGCTAGGACTGGTAATGGGTTGGGGTGTTGCTAGGACTGGAAATGGGCTGAGTGGAAGGGGAGGCTTGAACTGCAAATAGCTGATGGGGAGGGGGCTTGGAATGGAAATGGGCTGTGAGGGAAGGGAGCTAGGACTGAAAATGGGCTGATGGAACAGCTAGGATAGGACTGGAAATGGGCTGTTGGGGGGAGCTAAGATTGGAAATGGGCTGTGGTGGGGGCTTGAATTGAAATGGACTCATGGAGGGGCTAGAACTGGAAGTAGGCTCATGGGGGGGCTTGGACTGGAATTGGGCTTAGTGGAGGGGAGCTATGATTTGACATGGGCTGATGGTGGGGCTAGGATTGAAAATGAGCTGATGAAGGGACTTGGACTGGAAATGGGCTGATGCAGGGACTAGAAGGGAATGGATGCTGGGTGAGACTGGAACTAGAAGGGAGCTGATGTTGGGGGAGGATTAGAATGGGATGGGGCTGGGAGAGTAAAATGGAGAGGGGAAAAATATTTTGTGTAGGAGGGATGAAAAATCTACAATTGGCCAGGTATTGGGAGAGTAATTGGGGATTGAGGATGGAGGGGTAAAATTTGTGTGGATGAAATAGGAATGAGGAAAGAGCAAAAGGAGAAAGATTAGTATGTTAAAGCAGATGTAGAGAGAGAGAGAGAATGGAAAAAAAAACTAGAAGAGAGAAGAAAGGACAAATGGACAGCAGACGATGGAGAGTTAGCAGAAAACATGAAGAAACCAGAAGAAGGTGGCTGGACCAATTGCAACTGAAAAAAAAATGCACAAAAGGTAGAAAGATATCTCTTTATTTTGAATTTATTAACTGGAATATGTCAGCTCTGGGAAATGTGCATCATTAACATCTGCGCTTTGTTTGGTACAAGAGGAAATTCCTATTTGACGTTGCCACTTGTTCTCTTTCCCCAGTATTCTCTGAAATGTATTGGTTTAATATTTGCAGTGTTGCCTTTTGATAGGTAGGGTATGGTGCTTTGTGAGTCCTGGTAATGCTGTCAGGATACGGCGGGTTTGCTATGGGTTCTAAATGGGCAGCGTTTGTAGTAGTTCCTAATGTGCCTGGCGGTTGACACTGGATTATAGTAATGTAGAAATCTTTTAGTCTTTCTTTATCCATACACTCATTAAGAGACATGTTTACTAAAAGTTAGTGTATGGTAACATTATGCAAATATTTATGCAAATAAGACCACTTATGCAAATGACGTGCTGGCACTTTGAGGAAATTCTTTGGTTTTGTGCGGCAGTTTGGGCACTCGGGCTCAAAAAGGTTAGCCATCACTGCTTTAAAGTCTTGTCTGCATCAGTGATGCTGACAGCTAAGCTATCAGTAGCTTAACTACTGGCAGGGTCTCCCAAGATGGACAGCTCTCAGCTGAGGTGCCAGACTAAGACAAACCACCCATCTGGGCAGTAGCAGAATGGGAAGGTGTTGGCAGCGGTGGATCACTTTTCTGTGATAATGGCAACTACACTAGAATTACCTGCACAGAAGAAAGGCTTGGCAATCTACTTCCATATCATGCCATGAAAACCCAGTGGATAGTCACAAGAAAACAAATTGCACTATAGTGCCATAAGATGAAAACCCAGGTGGGAAGGCCCTTAACTGGCTACTGGGAATGAGCTGAAAATGTTTCGGAGTAAAGCCAGCATTAATGATGTAGTTGGATCAAAGCCATCGGTACATCTAACTGCTGATGTAGCTGCACACGAAATGAGAGTCAGAAGCTGCAAAGTTAACTTACATATTGAGGCATGGAATGTACAAAGCATGAACCAAGGGAAGTTGGAAATGGTCAAGAATGAAATGGACAGGCATAGGGCACTTTGCATCTGATAATCACATGGCATACCATACTGGAAATGAAAGACAAAGAAGAAATTGTTTTGTATTTATAATCAAGAAGAAAATCGCAAGAACTGTAATGAAATACACTACAAACAGTGAACGCTTCATTTCTATTCGTCTATGAAAAATGCCCAATAAACACAACTGTAATTCAGGTATATGCCCCAACAACAGCTGCAGAAGAGGAATAAGCTGATGAGTTATTTATTTATTTATATTCTCTTATATACTGTGCTATTCTGCATCAGTGTGGTTTACATTGAACAAACTGAAATTACATTGAACAGGGCATTATAACTTGGAGATAACTATTTTACAGGGAACATGGGCTATGGAGAGTTAAGTAGCTTGCCCAAGACCACAAGCAGCACCTGTGGGACTAGAAACCCCAGTCCTTCCAGCCCAAGGTTGCTGTCCTCTTGTGGGATTTGAACCCCTGACCTTCCAGCCTGAAGTACCTTGCCCCAACCACTAGGCCACTTCTCCACTCCACAATGAACAGCTAGAAGCTGAAATTGACAGGACATACAAACAGGATATTCTGATAGTCATGGGTGACTGGAATGCAAAAGATGGCAACAATGAAGAAGGCAAAGTGATTGGAAAATATGGACTTGGCAACAGAAATGAAGCTGGAGAAAGACTGATAGAATTCTGCAATACCAACGATCTATTCATCTCAAACACCTTTTTCCATCAACATAAGCGGCAACTGTACACATGGACTTCACCCAATGGAATGTATAAAAATCAAATTGACTACATCTGTGAAAGTCAACGATGGAAACGCTCTATAACATCACCAAAGACAAAACCTGGAGCAGACCATGGTACAGATCACCAACTACTAGTTTGCAAATTTAAGCTAAAGATGAAAAAG
This sequence comes from Ichthyophis bannanicus, assembly GCA_033557465.1. Lineage (NCBI taxonomy): Eukaryota > Metazoa > Chordata > Amphibia > Gymnophiona > Ichthyophiidae > Ichthyophis > Ichthyophis bannanicus. The sequence continues at coordinate 349,799,785 of CM066038.1, forward strand.
AGCAACCCACTCATGAATGTAGCAAAATATGACCTTGAAAATATACAACTGGAATTTAAAGACTGCCTGCAAAATTGATTTTCTTCTTTAAATACAAATGACAGAACTCCAAAAGAGTTATGGGATGGCATCAAGAAGGCTGTGTTGTAAGAAAGTGAGAAGTCTCTGCAAAAGGTGAAAATGCAAAAACAGCTAAAATGGATGACTGAAGAAACTGAAAATTGCCCAGAAATGCAAAGAAGCTAAATCCAGAGAGAATAGAGAGGCAATCACAGAACTCAACAGAGACTTCCAAAGTGCAGCAAGACAAGAAAAAGAGAAGTTTTACAATGACACATGCAAGGAAATTGAATCAGAAACTATTAGAAGAAGAACAAGATCAGCTTTCCTAAAGCTACAAGAGTTAAAGAAAAAATTCCAGCCTTGCATTCGAATGCTACAAGATGCGCAAGGGACCATATTTAATGATGCTGAAAAGATCAAGAAAAGATGGAAAGAATATACAGAATCATTATTTCCAGAAGGATCAAGTGGACCAACAGCTGTTTCAACCTTTACCTTATGATCAGGAACCATTGGTGATGAAAGAAGTTGAAGCAGCATTGAAAACCTTATCAAAGAACAAAGCACCAGGTATTGATGGCATTCCCATTGATGTTTTACAGCAATCGGATGCAGTATTAAAGCTTTGGAACTACAGAGCTTAAAAGAGAATGAGGAGGCACCGTGGGTTAAACTAGAAAGAGGGAAAGAGAAATCTATTTGCATTGGCGTGATATACAGACCTCCCTCACAGGAGAAAGAGGTGGATGGAGAGTTAATTGAATACATACGCAGCATTGCCAGGAAAGGGGAAGTGCTACTGATAGGAGATTTCAGTGTGCCAAATGTTGATTGGCACATTTCTGCTGCAGTATCATCTAGAAGTAAGGAGATCCTGGATTCTCTACAGGGAGAACTATTCGGGTAACTGGTAACAGAACCCACACGTGAAGGGGCCATACTGAACTTGGTGGTTATCAATGGTGAAAGTGTTTCTGATGTTACAGTGGGAGATCATTTTGCATCCAGTGATAACCAGATAGTATTGTTCAGTATTAGGACTAAGGCTGTTAAAATCCATTCAAAAGTGAGGGTCTTAGACTTTAGGAAAACTAATTTTGCCAAGATGGGCCAATACCTCAGGGAGTCATTAGCGGAATGGGAACAGCTGGTTGATGTAGAAAACCGGTGGGCAAAACTGAAAGGAGATATTTTAAGGGCAACCAACCTTTTTGTTAAAATGGTAAATAAAGGTAAAAGAAAAAGAAGGCCACTATGGTTTTCAAAAGAAGTTGCTGAAAAGGTGAAGAATAAGAGGGAGGCCTTCATGAAATATGAGATCACAGAGAGAGGGAGACAGGCATCTATATTTGGAAAAACTTAGAGAAGCTAGCAAAATAATCAGGAAAGCAAAGATTCAAATTCAATAAAATGGGGGGATAAGACATTTTTCAGATATGTTAGTGAGAAGAGGAAGGGCAAAAATGGTATTGTCAGACTCAAGGGTGAAGGGGAGGGATATGTAGAAGCTGATGAGGATAAAGCAGAATTGCTTAACAAATATTGCTGTTCTGTGTTCACAGATGAAAAACCAGGAGCAACACCTTAGAAAACATCCACAAATAGTTACAAAAGCGAGGGGCATCTTCAACAATTTTCAGAAGACTGTGTTCATGAGAAACTAGCTAAACTTAAAGTAGACAAAGCGATGGACCGGATGGGATACACCCTAGAATACTGAGGGAACTTGGGGACGTTCTAGCAGGTCCACTGACTGACCTTTTCAATGCCTCGGAGTCCAGAGTGGTGCCAAAGGACTGGAGAGAGGCACATGCTGTCCCTTTACACAAAAACTGAAGTAAGGATGTGGTTGAAAACTACAGGCCGGTTAGTTTATCTTTGGTGGTGAGTAAATTATTGGAAACAATGCTGAAAGAGAAAATAGTGAGTTTTCTGGAGTCCAGCGGATTACAGGATCCGAGGTAGCATGGATTCACCAGAGGTAGTCTTGTCAGACAAATCTGATTGATTTCTTTGACTGGGTGACCAGGGAGTTGGACCGAGGGAAAGCCCTAGATGTGGTGTATTTAGATTTCAGTAAAGCCTTTGACACCGTTCCTCATAGGCGACTTATAAACAAACTGAGCACCCTAGGGATAGACCCTAAAGTTACTGCTTGGATTTGAAATTGGTTGAGTGGAAGGCAACAAAGGGTACAGGTAAATGGATCTCACTCTGAGGAGAAGAAGGTTACCAGTGGTGTGCCCAGGGATCTGTCCTTGGTCTGGTTCTTTTTAACATCTTTTTTAGTGATATTGTGGAAGGACTGTCGGGTAAGGTTTGCCTCTTTGCGGATGATACCAAAATCTGCAATAGAGTAGACACCAAGGAAGGTGTAGATAACATGAGGAGGGATCTAGCTAAGCTTAAAGAATGGTCTAGAATTTGGCAGCTGAGATTTAATGTTAAAAAATGTAAGATCATGCATTTGGGCTGCAGCAATCCAAGGGAGCAATCTAGTATAAGGGGTGAAGTACTTTTTTCCACTAAAGAAGAACAGGACCTAGGCATGATTGTGTCTCATGATCTTAAAGTAGTTAAACAGGTAGAAAAGGTGACAGCAAAATTTAGAAGAATGCTTGGATGCATAGGGAGAGGAATGGCCAGCAGTAGAAAGGAGGTGATAGTGCCTCTGTATAAGTCTTTGGTGTGACCTCACTTGGAGTATTGTGTGCAATTCTGGAGACCGCAACTTCAAAAGGATTTAAACAGGCTGGAGTCCGTACAGAGGGTGGCTACTAAAATGGTTAGTGATCTTCATTATAAAGCATATGAGGACAGATTAAGGATCTTAATATGTACACCTTAGAGGAAAGGTGGGATAGAGGTGACTGAGATGTTTAAATACCTCCGTGGCATAAATGCACAGGAGGAGAGCCTCTTTCGATTGAAAGCAAGCTCTGCTACAAGGGGACATGGGATGAGGGTGAAAGGGAATAGATTCAGGAGTGATATGCGGAAATATTTCTTTACAGAAAAGTGGTGGATCCGTGGAATAGTCTCCCAGTGGAGATGGTAGAGATGAGGGCAGTATCTGAATTCAAAGAAGCATGGGACAAACACAGAGGATCTCTAAAGGCAAAAAGGGGACTGTTGTAGTGGTTGATATGGAAGGGCAGACTAGATGGGCCATGTGGTCTTTTTCTGTCATCATGTTTCTATGTTTATAAAGCTCTGCCAGGAAATTTGCAAGACAACATCATGACCAACTGACTGGAAAAGTTCTCTGTTTATACCAATACTGAAGAAAGGTGATCTGACTGAGTGTGGAAATTATCACACAATCGCTCTCATCCCACATGCCAGCAAGATTCTACTCAAGATCATTCAGCAGAGACTACAACCATACCTGGAACGAGAACTTCCTGAAGTGCAAGCAGGATTCAGGAAAGGGCGAGGAATGAGAGACATTATCGTAGATGTGAGATGGATTTTTGAAAAGACAAAATAATACCAAAAGGCTACAGCAAGGCTTTTGACTGTATAAACCATGAGAAACTCTGGCCACATTAAGAAGCCTGGGTATACAAGAACACTTGATAGTTCTCTCGCACAACCATTACATTGATCAAGAGGCAACAGTTTGAACGGAACAAGGAGAAACAGAATGGTTTAAAATCAGCAAAGGTGTACAACAAGGCTGCATACTTTCCCCCTACCTGTTTAATTTATATGCAGAACAAATCATCAGAGAAGCAGGACTGTATAAAGACAACTGAGGTGTGAAGATTGGTGGAAGACTCATCAACAACCTTTGATATGCTGATGATACCATATTACTGGCTGAAGGTGACAAGGAGGACAGATTCTGGACAATAGGGGACGGGGCAGGAGGACAAATGCTGGACAATAGGGGAGGGGAGCAGGAGGATAGATTCTGGACAACGGGGCAGGGGCAGGAGAACAGATGCTGGACAACAGGGGAGGGGGCAGGAGGACAGATTCTGAATAACTCGGGAGGTGGGCAGGAGAACAAATGCTGGACAACAGGAGAGGGGCAGGAGGACAGATTCTGGACAACAGAGACATAGAAACATAGAAACATGATGACAGAAAAAGACCACAAGGCCCATCTAGTCTGTCCTTCCATAACTACAACAGTCCCCTTTTTACCTTTAGAGATCCTCTGTGTTGGTCCCATGCTTTTTTGAATTCAGTTACTGTCCTCATCTCTACCACCTCCACTGGGAGACTATTCCACGGATCCGCTAGTCTTTCCGTAAAGAAATATTTCCGCACATCACTCCTGAATCTATCTCCCTTCACCCTCATCCCATGTCCCCTCGTAGCAGAACTTGCTTTCAATTGAAAGAGGCTCTCTCCCTGAACATTTATGCCACGGAGGTATTTAAACATCTCAATCATATCACCTCTATCCCGCCTTTCCTCTAAGGTGTACATATTAAGATCCTTAAGTCTGTCCTCATATGCTTTATAATGAAGCCCATTAATCATTTTAGTAGCAACCCTCTGCACCGACTCCATCCTGTTCACATCCTTTTGAAGGTGCAGTCTCCAGAATTGCACACCATACTCCAAATGAGGTCGCACCAAAGACTTATACAGAGGCATTATCACCTCCTTTTTTCTGCTAGCCATTCCTCTCCGTATGCACCCAAGCATCCTTCTAGCTTTTGCCGTCGCCTTTTCTACCTGTTTAGCTACTTTAAGATCATCAGACACAACCACGCCTAGGTCCCGCTCTTCTTTAGTGGACAAAAGTACTTCACTTCCTATACTGTATTGCTCCCTTGGATTGCTGCAGCCCAAATGCATGACCTTACGTTTTTTAACATTAAATCCCAGCTGCCAAATTCTAGACCATTCTTCCAGCTTAGCTAGATCCCTCCTCATGTTATCAACACCTTCCTGGGTGACTACTCTATTGCAGATTTTGGTATCATCCGCAAAGAGGCAAACCTTACCCGACAGCCCTTCCGCTATATCACTAACAAAGATGTTAAAAAGAATCGGACCAAGGACAGATCCCTGGGGCACACCACTGGTAACATCCTTCTCCTCAGAGTGAGCTCCATTTACTTGTACTCTTTGTCGCCTCCCACCCAACCAATTTCTAACCCAAGCAGTAACTTTAGGGTCCATCCCTAGGGTGCTCAGTTTGTTTATAAGTCGCCTGTGAGGAACAGTGTCAAAGGCTTTACTGAAATCTAAATACACCACATCTAGAGCTCTCCCTCGGTCCAACTCCCTGGTCACCCAGTCAAAGAAATCAATCAGATTTGTCTGACAAGACCTGCCTCTGGTGAATCCATGCTGCCTCGGATCCTGTAATCCGCCGGACTCCAGAAACCTCACTATTTTCTCTTTCAGCAGCGTTTCCAATAATTTACTCACCACCGAAGTTAAACTAACCGGCCTGTAGTTTTCAACCACATCCTTACTTCCGCTTTTGTGTAAAGGCACCACATGAGCCTCTCTCCAGTCCTTTGGCACCACTCCCGACTCCAACGAGGCATTGAAAAGGTCAGTCAGTGGAGTTGCTAGAACGTCCCCAAGTTCCCTCAGTATTCTAGGGTGTATCCCATCCGGTCCCATCGCTTTGTCTACTTTAAGTTGAGCTAGTTTCTCACGAACACAGTCTTCTGAAAATTGTTCAAGATGTCCCTCGCTTCTGTTCTTATTTGTGGGTGTTTTCTGAGGTCCTGCTCCTGGTTCTTCATCTGTGAACACAGAACAAAAATATTTGTTAAGCAATTCCGCTTTATCCTTATCAGCTTCTACATATTCCCCCCCTGCACCCTTGAGTCTGACAATACCACTTTTGCCCTTCCTCTTCTCACTAATATATCTGAAAAATGTCATATCCCCCCATTTTATTGCATTGGCTATTTCCTCCTCCTTTTGAATCTTTGCCTTCTTGACTACTTTGCTAGCTTCTCTAAGTTTTTACAAATACAGATGCCTGTCTTCCTCTCTCTGTGATCTCTTGTATTTCATGAAGGCCTCCCTCTTTTTCTTCACTTTTTCAGCTACTTCCTTCGAAAACCATAGCGGTCTCCTGTTCCTTTTGCCTTTATTTACCATTTTAACAAAAAGGTTGGTTGCCTTTAAAATACCCCCTTTCAGTTTTGCCCACTGTTTTTCTACATCCCCCAGCTGTTCCCATCCCACTAACGACTCCCTGAGGTATTGGCCCATCTTCGCAAAGTTAGTCTTCCTAAAGTCTAAGATCTTCACCTTGGAATGGATTCTAACAGCCCTAGTCCTAATACTGAACCACACCATCTGGTGATCACTGGATGCAAAATGATCTCCCACTACAACATCAGAAACACTTTCACCATTGGTAAGCACCAAGTCCAGTATGGCCCCTTCACGTGTGGGGTCTGTTACCAATTGCCTGAATAGTTCTCCCTGTAGAGAATCCAGGATCTCCTTACTTCTAGATGATACTGCAGCAGGAATGTGCCAATCAACATCTGGCATATTGAAATCTCCTAGCAGTAGCACTTCCCCTTTCCTAGCAATGCTGCGTATGTCTTCAATTAACTCTCTGTCCACCTCTTCCTCTTGTGAGGGAGGTCTGTATATCACACCAATGCAAATAGATTTCTCTTTCCCTCTTTCTAGTTTAACCCACAATGCCTCCTCTCTCCCTTTTAAGCTCTGTAATTCCAAAGCTTTAATAGTAGTTTTTACATATAGTGCCACTCCTCCTCCCCTTCTTCCTACCCTGTCCTTTCTGAATAAAGTATAGCCAGGTATAGTTACATCCCAGTCATGGTTTTCTGTGAACCATGTTTCTGTAACTGCCACCAAATCCAAGTCAGCCACTCCCACCAAAGCTTCAACTTCAGGGATCTTATTTCCCATGCTACGGGCATTAATACAGACTGCTTTCCATATGTTACCCCTGTTACCCATTTCCATAAAGGTATTTAATGTATCACCTACCTGGGGGCTTTCACTTACCTGGGGGCTTTCTTCACCCATCCCCAACGAATCTAGTTTAAAGCCCTCTTCAGTAGATTAGCCAGTCTACTACCAAAGATGCGTTGACCTTTCTTGGACAGATGGATGCCATCTCTGCTCTGCAACCCTTGGAACAGCATCCCATGGTCTAGGAAACCAAAATGCTCTCGAAGACACCATCCACGCAGCCATGCATTCATCTCCAGGATGCGAGCCTCTCTGCCTTGGCCTTTACCCTCAACAGGGAGGATTGAAGAGAACACCACCTGTGCACCAACCTGCTTCACCCTCTGTCCCAGAGCCATGAAGTCACTTTTGATACGTTCTGAGGTATACCTGGCAGTATCATTTGTTCCAACATGGATTAGCAACATTGGGTAATAGTCAGTGGGCTTGATGAGTCTCGGCAAACTCTCCGTAACATCTTGGATCTTGGCACCAGGCAGACAGCATACCTCTCTGGACATCAGAGGGGATAGAAGGACAGATGCTGGACAACAGGGGAGGAAGCAGGAGGACAGATGCTGGACAACAGGGGAGGGGACAACTGGAGAAGTGGCAGGAGGGCAGGTTCTGGACAACAGTGGAGGGGCAGGAGGATAGATTCTGGACAACAGAGGAGGCAGAAGGGCAGATGCTGGACAACAGGGGAGGGGGCAGGAAGACAGATGCTGGACAACAGGGGAGGTGGCAGGAGGAAAGATTCTGGACAACTGGGGAGGGGGCAGGAGGGCAGATTCTGGACAACTGGGGAGGGGGCAGGAGGACAGATTCTAGACAACAAGGGAGGGGGCAGAAGGTCAAATGCTGGACAACAGGGGAGTGGGGTAGGAGGACAGATGCTCGACACCAGGGGAGGGAGAAGAAGGACAAATGCTGGACAACAGAGGTGGGAGTAGGAGGACAGATGATGGACAGCAGGTGAGGGGCAGGAGAACAAATTCTGGACAACAGGGAAGGGGGTAGGAGGCCGAATGCTGGATAACAGGGGAGGGAGGGCAAGAGGACTGATTCTAGACAATGGGGGAGGGAGGGTAGGAGGACAAATGCTGGACAGCAGGGGAGGGGGCAGGAGGACAGATTCTCAACAATAGGGGAGGGGCAGGTGGACAAATACTGAACAACAGGGGAGGGGGCAGGAGGACAGCTTTTTGCTGGTGGTGAGAATCGAGGAGGAATGTGACACATTCTATCTACCCTTTTGATGTCTAGGACATCTGTACCTTGCCCACTCACAATCTTATATGACAGAGGTGTAAGGCAGGGGTCTCCAAATCCAGCCCTGGAGGGCCACAAACCAGTCAGGTTGGCAGGCTATCTCTAATGCATATATATCTCATGCATATTCATTAGGGATATCCCGAAAGCCTGCAGGATTGCGGACCTCCAGGACCGGATTTGAGTAGCTCTGGTATAGAGATAGGGTAGAAGCTGGTTGCAGGGGCGATAGGAAAGGAGACGGCAGACATGGAGGGAAAAAGAGAGTGGAGATAATGGATGGAGGGAAAGAGAGAGAGAGAGACACTGGATGATGGGGGGAGAGACAGTGAGCAAAAGAGTGGGGAATAATGGACCAAGGAAGAAGAGCTGGGGAATGAAAGGACTGGGGTAAAGGTTGAAAAGCCGTAGGTAGATGATGTAAAAAAGAGGGAGATTAAGAACCAGATAGTAAGGAGTAGTGAAATCTGGGTGGACAGAGAAAGAGAGAAATAAACAGAAAAGAGCTGAAAGGAAAAAAAAAATCAGTATCCAAGATGGAAGGAAGTGAAGAAAACAAAAGGAGAGAAAAGAAATGGCAGACGGACTACAGACCACAGAAACAGAGCTAAGAGAAGGCAGAGGAAAGCAGAAGCCTCAGATCGGGACCACCATGATCAGAGAATAAAATGGTCAGACAACAAAAGGTAGAGAATTTTATTTTCCATTTGCCAGAACCTCTCTGAGCCCTTTCAGTATCCTGGGATGTATCCCATCCAGTCCCATGGCCTAGTCCACTTTCAGTTTTGCAAGCTGTTCTAACACATCATCTTCTGTGAATGGTGTGGTTTCTGCTCCATTCCCCTTTATATATTTGTTAGTCGTACGTGGTCGTTCTCTAGGATTTTCTTTTGTGAATACAAAACAGAAGTATTTATTTAGCATTTTCGCTTTTTCAGTGTCACTTTCCACAAATCTGTCCTCTACACTTTTGAGTCTTGCAAGTCCATCTCTGATTTTCCTCTTCTCTTTAAAATACCTGAAAAAAGATTTGTCTCCACGCTTCACATCTTTAGCTATCTTTTCTTCAGCCATTGCTTTTGCTATCCTTATTTCTCTCTTTGTCTCTTTTAGCTTTATCCTGCATTCTTTTCTGTGTTCCTCTTTTAGCAATTGTTTTAAAATTTTGAAACCTCAATATAGGAAGAGAAGTAGCAGGATTAGGAGCACACAGCTGGGAAAGGTCCTGGGTGTTTTGGATTTTTTTGTAGCAGTTTTGCAGCAGTGTCAGGCTTTTTTTTAACAAAATGAATGAAAACAAACACAATTTTGTTCATTTTCCTTTCAGTTCATTTAAAAATGAACTGAAAGGAAACTGGACATCCCTTATAAAAATACTGTTTTTGTTTATTCTAAATGCTATGAGTCATTATTCATCTCTACCAACTATACCTGTGACTTCCAGGAATCCTGAGTGCAGCTGAAATGAAACTGAAAGAGAACTAAAAAAAATATGATTCACTCTTCGATTATCAGGAAGAACTTTCTATCTAGTCATTGTGAAATACGGGTTAAGTAGAAAATAGTCTTGAAGGACTATCAAAAGGGACTACTAGTGCTGGAAAGAAATCTGCACTTGTAAGTATTTATTTCAGGGAAAGTCTCTAAATTTTGGGGAAAAGGGAATTTTTTGGGTTAAAGCTGATAAATCTCTGTATTTTAGAATCTGCTGTATTTGTTAACTCTGTCAGGGCCTAGTACCAGCAGAGCTTTTTTAAATTTAAATCAAATCAGGCAGGGTATAGTTTAGTATAGATGGGAAAATAGGGTAAATATTATTTGAGTAGAAAGAAAGAAATTGCTTCTAAAGACCTTTATTTATTTATTTATTTATTTACTTGTGCTTTTATACCGCCTTTGAGGAATCAAAGCGGGTTACAATGAACTCAAAAACAATAACAGAAAATTACATAGAACAAAATAGATAAAGTGCAAATAAACCAAAATTACAAAATTATTAAATTTAAATTTAAAAACATTTTTTAAACTTTATACAGGAGATACAGATATTGGAAACTCATGAAAAACTAAATAAATAGAAACAGATTAAGTGGATGCCTCCCCAAAATGTTCCTTAAACAAATGAATCTTTAGTAGTATACGGAAAGTGATTGGATCCTTAGTGTCCTTTAAGACTTGAGGCAGAGAATTCCATAGGATTGGTGCACAGAGAGAAAAAGCTGTCTTTGTAGTGGAGGCTTTACAAGTTCTGTATTCGTTTGCTACCAAGAGAGAATTTTTATTTCCGCTTCTCCGAGGTCTGTTTTCTGGAGAGGTTAGAATAAGCATCTTTAGTTGGTTTGGTGATTCTGACTGAAGGATTTTGAAGATAGTATGAATAGCCTTAAATTTTAATCTGCTCTCTATGAGAAGCCAATGTAAATATTTTAGAATTTGAGTGATATGATTTTTGAGTGGAGCTTGTGCAATAATTCTGGTTGCTGTATTTTGTGATAATTGAAATCGGTGGATAATTTGTTTTGGGAGCCCAGTGAGTAAAACATTGCAAAAATTCAAGTGTGGAAAGATCATTGCTTGGACTGTTGATCTGAAGTCCCTTGAGGAGAGAAGAGGTCTTAAATGCTGTAACATTTTTAACTTTGAATAGATGGACTTGATTATGTTACTTATATGCTTGGTGAATTTGAGTTGGGGGTCTAGAGTGACTCCTAAATATTTAACCTCTCTTTTAACTTGGATCCTTTCTTCATTTAATTTAATTGAATCAGGGGGAGTGAAGGAGTTGTCTTTTGTAATGAATATTTAAGTTTTTGAGTGATTTAAATGAAGGTTGTTTTCCCCCAACCAGGAGCTGATGTTGATGAAGCATTCAGCTATTTTTTCCAGAGAAGGTTGAATGGGGTTAATCTGTGTATAAATCATAATATCATCAGCATACAAATGGTAAAATATGCCGTGGTCTTTAATTATGCTGCAGATAGGCTGTATATACATATTAAAGAGAAGAGCTGAAAGTGCTGATCCTTGGGGTATGCCTATCTTTTGGATGAATGGGTTAGATATGAGGTTACCAATTTTAACTTGGATGCTTCGGTTTGATAGATAAGACTTAAACCATTGTAAAACTTTGCCTTTTAGACCTATTTCCTGAAGCCTGATTAAAAGGTAATCGTGTATTATGGAATCGTAAGCTGCTGTAATATCCAGGAATATTAAGATGTAACCTGTATTAGATGATTCAAGACCTTTTAAGAGCCTATCAGTTAAAGTAAGAAGGAGAGTCTGTGTTCTTTTCTAAAGCCGTGTTGCTGAGGATCAAGTGGAGCGAAGCTGTCAACGTGGCTTTGCAGTTGGAGTTGAACTGACTTTTCTAATATTTTTGTCATATATGAAAGACTTGAAATAGGTCTGTAAGAACTTGATGATGATTTGTCAAGGTTTTTGCCCTTATAGATGGGACAGACAGAAACCCTTTTTAGATCTTCTGGAATTAAACCTTGTTCAAGAGAAGAATTGATTCAATTAAGTATATAAGGGGCTAGCCGGTCGCGAGATACACGTATCCAAGGTCAAGGGGGTCAAGACTCAAAGTTGATGTATTTAAAGTTTTAATTAGATCTTCCAGCTGCCTATCAAGTAAAGGAGTAAATTGATTCCAGATTTTTTTGGTAGAAGAACCGTTAGACTTGAATTGATAACTACATTGTGGTATCCTCCCTATCTTTTCTATGTAGAATTTGACCATTGCGTTAGCATTAGGGGCTATGAGGTCTTCCAGTTAGGAATCAAGAGGCCTGTGAAATTGTTTTAAATAGGTGTTAAAGCCAAGTGACAGATAAAAGGGGCAATTTGAAGGGCTCCCCCTATCAAACCAAGGGCTGTGTGAATTACTCAGGAAATTCTTAAGAGATTATCTATGAAGCACAGACCAGAGCCCTGTATAGTAAGCCAGTTTTTACTAAGTGTGCTTAGCCTCCCACCCACCCCTGACATAATCTTAGCTTTATAGTCTCTTAAACCTATTAAAGGGAAAGAGGTGGTCAAATTCGCTTTCAGATTCAGCTGGTTATCCTCACCAGGAATAGATTAATTAAGGCCCTGAAATTAAATGAATTAATTTTGAGGTGAACAAAGTTCCTTAAACGTATTAGTTATAGTTGTATCAGTACAGATATCCCTAGCAACTTTAAGTAAGTAAACAACTTAAATGGCTAAACAAAACCTTAAAACTAAGATGCAGATAGCAGTCCAGCAATGAGATGAGGGCTATCCAATCTTTTGCACTGAATGTCACATGTACGATTTATTCCCATTTGGTGAGGGTCTTACGTGTGCAATAGGTGCAAGGAGCTCTTTGCGCTCAGAGAACGAGTCCAATCTCTGGAGGCCAGAGTAGTAGACTTGGAGGACATAAGGAAAACAGAGAGGTATAAAGAAAAGATCTACTGGGACATAGTACTGAAGTCCCACCTCCAGTCTGGCAGTCTCTCAGTTTCCATGGAGGAGAGAGGTCATGTGAAAGGAGAGCATCACCTTGGTGTGACAAGAAGTGATCTTGTAGCTAGGACCTGTCCTCTAGATAATGTAAAACCCTCTCACACTGAGGAGGTTTCTCCAGCAACATTTGCCCATGAGGGAAGGGTTAGAACGGCCATTATAGTAGGCGATTCAATCATTAGGCATGTAGATAGTTGGGTGGCTGGTGGATGTGAGGATTGCCTAGTAATATGCCTGCCTGGTGCAAAGCTAGCGGACCTCATGCGCTAGCTTTGCACCAAGGTTTTAAATTGTGCTGGGGAGGAACCTGCTGTCTTGGTACATGTTGGTACCAATGGCATAGGAAAGTGTGGAAGGGAGGTTCTGGAGGCCAAATTTAGGCTTTTAGGTAGGAAGTTGAAATCCAGAACTTCCAGGGTAGCATTCTCTGAAATGCTTCCTGTTTCATGCCCAGGATCCAAAAGGCAGGCAGAATTCCAGAGTCTCAATGCGTGGATGAGACTATGGTGCAAGGAAGAGGGTTTTGGATTTGTAAGGAACTGGCTAACATTCTGGGGAAGGGAGGGGCTTTTCCAAAAAGATGGCTCCACCTTAACTGGGATGGAACCAGGCTGCTGGCATTAACCTTTAAAAAAGAGATAGAGAAGCTTTTAAACTAAATAATAGGGGAAAGCTGATAGTCGCAAAAGAGTGCACGATTTATGGTGCAACCCCTCCCATCTTGTCCAGCATGAGTCCTGACGGTGTCCAACCACACTGAGAAACTGCACCAACACTGGCTGGCTGGGAGAGTGCTAATATTGCCCACACACAGAGCGGGCATTAACAAATGATGTGTGCATGCGCTGATAGCATGTGCACACTCAGAGTAGTTATTAGCAACATTGAAGCATTAAGTGCTGCTCTATCACTCTCAACCTATGTGAGAGAGAAGAGTCACAGGTTCAAGACCAGCCTATGGATCAAGAATGATATACCCATGTGTGTTAACTTTATAATGCCTCTGTATAAGCCTCTAGTGTGACCTTATTTGGAGTATTGTATGCTGTTCTGGAAAGCACACCTTCCAAAGATATATATATGATGGAGTCACTGCAGAGAGTGGCTATTAAATGGTTAGTGGTATTCATTATAAAGCATAGGGTGACAGACTTAAAGATTTTAATATGTATATGTTAGAGAAAAGGTGGGATAGAGGAGATATGATAGAGTTGTTTAAATAGCTTTGTGGCATAAATGCTTAAGAGGAGAGCCTCTTTCAATTGAAAGCAAGCTCTGCTATGAGGAGATATAGGATGAGGGTGAAAAGGGGATAGACTCAGGAATAATATGCAGAAATATTTCTTTACAGAAAGAGTGGTAGATGCGTGGAATAGTCTCCTAGTGGAGGTAGTAGAGATGAGGACAATATCTAAATTCAAGAAAGCATGGGACAAACAGAGAAGATCTCTAAAGAAAAAAAGGGGAGTATTCTAATTATATGGAAAGGCAGACTAGATAGGCCATATCATATGGTCTTTTTCTGCCATCATGTTTCTATGCTCAGAAGGATGTATTCTTGAAGGATAATAGCCAAAGAGGGAAGTTAGGGTATCCTGATAGAGAGATTCCAATAAAGATAAAAGTATCCCAGATGCCCTTAAATACAGAGCAGACAGAGCTGAAAGACTCCAAATTACCCCTATCAACTGATAACCAGATTAATATGAATAAAATACTACCTCTAAAATGCCTGTATGCAAATGCTAGAATCTAAAAAATAATATGGAACAGCTAGAATACATAGCACTAAATGAAAAGTTAGATATGATTGGCATCTCAGAGACCTGGTTGAAAGAGGACAACCAATGGGACACTCAGATATCTGGGTACAAAGTATATCACAATGATAGGGTAGATCAAATTGGTAGAGGGGCTGCGTTCTATATTAGAGAGAGCATTGAGTTACACAGGATAAATGTTTTGCAGGAAATAAAATACACTATAGAATCTCTATGGATAGAAATCCCATGTAAAAAGAGGAAGGCAATGCCAGTGGGTTATAGTACTGACTGCATGGCCAGACTGAACAGATAGATGATGAAATGCTAAAAGAAATCAGGGAAGATAACAAAAGTTACAACACATTATTAATCGGTGATTTCAATTATCCCGGTACCGAATGGGTCAATGTCACAGAAGGACATGCTAGGGAGATAAAGGGGTATGTTTAATAAAGGGCGTTAAAGTAACAAGCGTTAAGGACCATGGTAAAGGGCATTAGCCCATATATGATAAGGGGCGTTACGGCGTTAACGGGAGTTAGGACACCTTAACCTGCGTTAGTGGGATAATGCGCGTTAAGGTGACCAGGCTCCCTAAGACATCCTAAGGTGCCCTAACAGGAAATAGGGTGCACTGTTAACATGCCCTAACAGGAGCAAAGGTGCCATAACATGGGATAAGGTGCCCCAACAGGAAATAAGGTGCCCTCTCAATATGCCCAACATGAGAGAAAGCGCCCTAACATGGGATAAGATGCCCCAACAGCTAAAGCGCCCCAACAGCTAAGATGCCCTAACAGGAGAATAGGTGTCCTAACTGTTAAGGTGCCCTAACAGTTAGGGTGCCCCAACAGCTAAGGTGCCGCAACAGGAGAAAAGGTGCCCTAAGAAGAGATAAGGTGACCCAACATGTGACAAGGTGTCCTAAGGAGAGACAAGGTGGCCTAAGGTGGAAATTATGCACTGTAAGGCAGGAAAACGGCTGTAACCCAAACATTGGGCAGAGCACCAAGGAATAGCAATGTAAAGGTGAGGGAAGGACGGACAGGTGGGAGGTGATGGAACTGCCATATCGGTGGGCACCCTATGTGGCAGCCAGTGAAGCAGACGGACATGTGGGAGGCAGCTGTACCAATGCACAGAGTGGAGCCAATGTACAGTGCTGCAATGGTAGTATGCAGCATAGGATGGGGAAGACATGTCCCCTAGCGCAGGCAGAAGTGGCAGGATGTGTGCAGTGACAGAAGGACAGAGTAGTAGTGGGTATGTGCAGAGCAGGCACAAGAGAGGCAAGCACCGAGAGCTGTAATGCAGAAAAGGATACCAGTTTAGGTCATGGGGCAGCAGCCTGCATAAGAAGACATGACCATACACAGCCGACAAAGGCAGATAGATGGACCGTAGGATGGATGGCGGCTGAGAAGAGGGTGTTATGGGCTGGCAGCACCGATGTGCAGAGCCCTGAGTGTTACAGGCATGAAACTAATCCGAGTAGTACAGTCACAAAAAGAACAGGTAGGAATCAAACATCTGTATGCTGCATATGGAGGTATTGCACTAACCATTAGGCTACACCTCCACACCTCTCTGCACCGCAGTGGCTGGATACAAAGAGACTGCAGGTCACCGCATAACATGTCAGCTGTGTGTGCAGGTATATGATAGCCTCACCAGTGCACATGATGCAGCACATATGCAGAACAGCAGTCTACAGCTGATCATTGAATGGAGAATGCACATATCCATCACCTCTGCCCCGTAAAAGGAACCAACAGTGAGAGATACAAGCAGTTTCTGTGGTCACCCCAAGGGTGAGGATGGGCGCCCACCACTAGGTCCCCAGTACCTTCAGTATTAGAGATGGTCACTGCCAGTCACAGCTGGTCCTGTTGGACCAGGACCCACTGTTACAATGCCGATGCCATGGCCTCCTACTAGCAGGGGGAAGAAGCATCTAGACTCACATGAGAGTGGTATTAAGGCCCTACCAATACTACTGGGAGTAGGCCCAAGAGACCATGCTTCCCAACTGCCTAGGTCTAATATTCACCTGCAGCAGGCACAGTCAGACCATACCTGCTGCCCCCCCATTGGGTGTCCCAACCATGCACATGCAAACAGCAGGCAGTCTACAGGCTAGTACGCATTGCATGTGCGCAGAGGAACCATGTGCACCCAGGCATGGGATACACAGCATAGCTAGCTAATTAGCCAGCTGTTGGTTCAGTCATTGGGCTGATAGGAAGCACACCCATATCACTAGAGACAGATACTATGTAGCACTATTTGGCTATATAGCCGTGCCATGTCACTGCTCGGTCAGAGTGAGAGTGAGAGTGTCCTCCCAGCATGACATGCGGTGGCCACCCGGTCCATGCAGATAGTCGTCGGGCACTATGATGTTCCAGCCATTGTCCTACCCCCGATGCAGTTGCATCCTGCCCAACTGCCCTGGTCAGGCCATACCCACAATACCTTGGCTCCTCACCATGCACATTTGCAGGCTAATGCTGGTAACAGTGTAGTCATTGCAAGGCTCAGTGAGGGGTAGAGAGCCACAAAACAATGGATAGACATTCACACACACACACACACACACATATATAGAGCACTGTGCAAAATTGGGGATGGCTGGCAGCCCTGCCTGCCATTCTGGACCCCGTCTCGGTTCAGGCATTGTTAAGGTGTGCTCCTTGTGCAGGAACTAGTAGTGGTGCTCTGGTGTTAACTGCTGCTCAGTGTACCAAGGCCATCAGCCCGGCTTTCCATCTGACTGAGGATAGTGGAGCCTGTCTGTGTGGTTGTTTGTCTCCTTGTTGGCCGATTCATTGGGGGTTGCACATGTTGTTGTTATATCTGCAATGTAGGAGAAAATGTAAGGATATATACTGCAGTATCCACAGCCAGGACCCAAACTGCTGATCCTCTGCTTTAATACACACTCTCTGTGTGTATTGCACCACAGTGCTGCCACATAGGTGTAGAGGTCCCTGGAGCTAACAGGCGTCCCATCAGACAGACCATGACATGCTGCACTGTGCACCGTGCACTGGAACAGGGCATGGCTTTGGTCAGCTATAGGCGGGTGCCCCTGCCCACTTCACCAACACCCCCCGCCATGCTGACATGCCCATATGCTGTCAGGATGGTGGTGCGCAGGCACAGGCCAGCCAAAATGTGGGTAGGCAGGTGCCTAGGGTGGTCCGGGGGTGGTGGCATTCATGGACAGCCACACATCCCCCCCATCATCACCTGCCACTGTTGTGTCTCTTCCACTTGGGGCAGGGACGGCTGAATGGTGTTAGGTTAGAGGCCTAGAACATATTGCCTGGAGTGGAACAGGTAAATGTAGGTTGATGGTGTCTGTCATCAGACTGTGGAATGACTGGAGGACAAGCACAATGGCTACAGTGTAACCCATTTCGTACTAAAGGGTGACAATAGTTGTTCAGTCATCGCATACCCAAACCCTGCAATTCCGTACTGAAGGATGTCATTCAGGCTGTTAGTGTAGCCGGGTTTAAAACATGTTTGGCCAGGTTCCTGCGGACGGTCCCTAGACCATTATAAGGGGGGGACCCCTGATTTGCACTGCTTGCCACATTACAGGCATTGTGGCTCCTGCGTGTCTTTTGGGGTACCTACTAGGTACGTGTACCCTATATTAGACACTGTCGGAAACAGCATACTGGGCATGATGGACCTTGGTCAGACACAGTCTTGCATATTTTCATTTTCTATATTCCTATGTGCCACCTAGACAATCACCTGGTTTGCCCTATGCCCCATAGCCACCACTACATGACCCACATGCACCCACCTTTGCCCCATTTGCACCATCAACATAGTGCCCTTTCATACTTGTTGCTGCAGATAGAGCACTACTATCATTTTCTTGGGCTCACCTGCCTGTACAGCACATTGCAGATCTTAAAATAGGCTCTCTGTCCTCACAATGCACCCTTACCGATAGGTTTTGATATACAGTAAGGTTAATGGTACTCACCGCACATTGGCCCCTACTCTCTGCCTTCTCTCCACCCCCAAGGCGCTTAACGCTGTGGATCACGTTAACGTGCATTAGAGGGCAGACTTGCTCCTTTAGCGCCATTTAGTAAACATACCCCAAAGTTTCTAGATTAAATAAATGACTGCTTTTTGGAGCAGCTAGTTCATGAACCAACAAGAGGGGAAGCTATTTTAAACCTAGCCATTTAGTGGAACAGAGGATCTGGTGCAAGAGATAGGTTGTTGGGGACCGCTTGGCAATAGTGATCATAGCATGAATGTGTTTCATTTAATAAATGGAAGAAGGGCAGCAAGGAAATCCACAGTACTACCATTAAACTTTCAAAAGGGAGACTATGATAAAATGAGGAAAATAGTTAAGAAAAAACTAAAAGGAGCTACAAAGGTTAAAGGTTTATATCAAACATGGATGTTGTTTAAAAATACTATCTTGGAAGCCCAGATCAGATGTATCCTATGCTTTAAGAAAAGTGGAAGGAAGGCTAAAAAACTGCCAGCGTAGTTTAAAGGTGAGGTCAGAGAGGCTGTTGTAGCCAAAAAAACATTTTTCAAGAAATGGAAAAAGGAGCCAAATGATAAAAATGGGAAACAACATAAGCACTGGCAAGTTATATGCAAGGTATTGATAAGGCAGGCAAAGATAAAATTTGAAAAAAGCTTGCTGTGGAAGCAAAAACACATAATAGAAACTTTTTCAAGTAGATTCGTAGCAGAAAACCTGTGAGAGAATCAGTTGGACCATTAGATGACAGAGAGGTAAAAGGGGCACTAACTGAGGACAAGGACATAGCAAAAAGAAGGAATGAATTCTTTGCTTTGGTCTCTACTGAAGAAGATGTACTGTAGGGAAGTTAGCCATGCCTGAAATGGTATTTAAAGGTGATGTATCGGAAGAATTGAAAGAAATATCAATAAACCGGAAACAAACTTTCTGAGTCTGTATGGCATGCGTCATCTCTGGCCCTTTTCAAATCCAGGCAGAAAGTGCGCCTTTTCGAGGCCGCTTTTGGATCCTGATCAGTATTATAAAATTGACTTTTGAAGTATTGAATTGTTTCATAGTCTACATTAAAGATTTTTAAAAATTATACAATAATTGAAAAACACCATTGCTAGACTGTGCAAAAATTACAAGATGTCCCTGATTTTTGGGGATTGTCTCCAATTTTAGAGCTGTGTCTCCAATTCCCACAAGTTTGGAAGCCTCCTGTCCCTCATTCCAGCAATGGGGACAAAGGTGGTAGAAAAAAAATTGTCATTTTCAATGTAGTGATCTGAATATGTCAGTTTTTAGAATTTCTATCCATTATCTTTATATTTTGCACAGTAGGGGGGAAATGTACCACCATTTCTATTTCTTAGGGGAGAGGGGGGAAACAGGATAATGAGTTCTTTCCTCCATGCTTTGTTGCTCAAACCTGAAACTAAAGTATCCCTTCCCTCCATCCCACCCCACTCCACTCCACCCCCACTTTGAATAAGTGTCCTATATTTGTATGCAAAAAATCTGGTAACCTTAGACTTCGCTTTATCTTTCAGATTAAAGTTTTACAAATAAAATTTGCCAAATAATGGTATGTTTTCCAGTGGCAAAAGGTTTTGCTTCCTGATCACCCTCCCTTATTTGTCTATCTGAAATTAGCATGTGAACTTCCTTTCAGCCTACAGATATTCCAGAGTTACAGGTCAGGCAAGCCGCCTTCTTACCATGAGCACACAGATCAGCCTTCCTCACTCAAGGAGAGTGTTCTAGGAGTGCCTATGAGTAAAGGTGAAACAGCTCCATTCCATTTCTATAATGCAATAGCTCTGAGAGACTTCAGGGAAGTAATACGACCAGGAAGTGATTAAACCAGACTTGACACCTACAGGTCTCTCTCCATGTCAACACTTTAACATAGTCCTTTTTGGTTTTTCACAGTCAACAAATAAGCATTACCATGAGCAAAGACGAGAATACATCTGAGCCTGCACTGAAATTTGTTCGGAGAAAGGATGATATCACAGGTAACCGGATACAATGTTTTCAACTTATTAAGCAGGTTGCTGGGACCAGTAATAAGCATTAAACTGAATTATCAGGTTTCTGTCACAGTCACAGACGCAGAAGGCAGATGCTTTGCCCAAGTTGTCTCATCTGTATTGTTAGGTCAGTAAGAACCCAGTTGTGTAATCTAATCTTTTTAAATTTTTTTTATATTTATGAAAATACACACTTAATCCCAAGAATTAACAAATCCTTGAACAGAAAATAGAGCAACCACATGTAAATATAACAGGAAAGGTTCTCTAGTAAGCACAAAAACTGCATAGCAAGTTGCTCAGCAAGTCTACAATATACAGCAGGGGGGGAGGGGAGAGAAGAAAAGACCTATATTATTATTACCATACAAGATATAAGACACTAACAGGCAGTGACCTGCTCTTCTATTTGCCATCACAGACCTCCGTTGGAGTATCAGTTGCAGCTTCAAGATGTCGAGCGTTCACAAAGGCCAGCAGTTGGGAGAGCTCAAAAAGAATATAAGAAACAGAATGATATTTAACCAAACATTTACATGGGTGTTTAAGAAAAAAGAGCACTCCCAGTTGCTGTACTCCTGGACTCAGGAGAAGAAAATCTCTATGCCTCCGCTGCGGATAAATTCGCACAGATAACCCTTTAGACACTAAATGTTTATGAAAAAACATTCTAAGCATCCATTCTCTATCAGACAAGAGCGCAAAAGTCACTATACATGTGGAAGGCACCACAGGATCAATCTGAGAACTCTCCAAAATAGCTGAAATATCCAAACTGTCAGCTTGTTGGGTCCCCACAATCATATTAGAAGGACTCTTCTTCCCAGGTGGGAGATAAAATAACATCTCCACGGGGGGATGGGACTCCGCAGGTACATCCAGAATCTCCAACAAATAAGTTTTGAACATGTCGCGAGCAGGTACAGATCTAACTCGAGGGAAATTAATCAACTTCAAGTTACAAGCATGGGATAAGTTCTCCAATTTCTCGATCTGAACATTCAGAACAGTAACATTCTTCAAACAAACTTCCAATTGAGATTCCAACGCAGTTATTCTTGTATGCATGGCAACACAATCAGATTGTAAAGTGGTAATCCTAATTAGCACTCAGCTCATTTGTGCCCCAATTTTGCTGAACTGCAGTAGAGAGCCGAAAACTGAGATACCAATGTCTCTCCCAATGATACAATCACCATCCAAATCAATTCAAGCATGAAATTCACTGGGCGTGTTAAAGAAAAAGTTACCAGACCATCAGCAGAGGTGAGAACTCCCTCCATCCAAACACCGTGGGTCCCGTTGCCACTCCCAACAGCGCTTCCTGCAACTGAGCCTCCAGCCAGAGATGCTGAAGCCTCTGCACACTGCTGCTGCTTTTCCAGGGTATGCAGGGCTACCGCACTACCAGGGCCGGCCCGTCCACTGAGCAAGAATGTTTTTTGCACAGGGCCCCGCGTTTCAGGGGGCCCCGCGCAAAAAACATCTTGCATCCCAGCAAAGTTAAAAAAAATCAGAAACCGGCTGCTGCTGCTGCTGCTGCTGCCGCCATGGCAGCGGCAGAATCGAGAATCCTGCGGGGCCCCCCTGTCCTGCAGTCTTCTATGCGGCCTCAGCGTTGGCTGACAGAGCCGCGAGAAAGGGAAACTCTCCCTTTGCACGGCTCTGAAAAGCCCGCGCTGAGGCCGCATAGAAGACTGCAGGACAGGGGGGGGCCCCGCGGGATTCTCGATTCTGCGGCAGTAACAGCCGGTTTCTGGTTTTTTTTTTTTTAACTTAGCTGGGCTGATGTGGGGGGGTAAGGACTGTAAATGGGCTGATGGGGGGGTTCGGACTGGAAGTGGGCTGATGGGGGGGTTAGGACGTAATGGGCTATAGGGGGTTCGGACTGGATGTGGGCTGATGGGGGGATTAGGACTAGAAATGGGCTATGGGGCGGGGGGCTAAGACTGGAAATGGGCTGATGGGGGGCGTTAGGACTGGTAATGGGCTGTGGGGGGTGTTAGGACTGGTAATGGGCTTTGGGGGGGTTAGGACTGGTAATGGGCTATGGGGGGGCTACAACAGGTAATGGGCTATGGGGGGCTACGAATACAAGTGGGCTGATGGGGGGATTAGGACTGGAAATGGGCTATGGGGGGTTAGGACAGGTAATGGGCTGATGGGGGGTTACAACAGGTAATGGGCTATGGGGGGCTAAGACTACAAGTGGGCTGATGGGGGGTTAGGACTAGTAATGGGCTGATGGGGGGTTAGGACTGGTAATGGGCTATGGGGGCGGGGGGCTAAGACTGGAAATGGGCTAATGGGAGGCGTTAGAACTGGTAATGGCTGATTGGGGGGTTAGGGCTGGTAATGGGCTGATGGGGGGGTAAGACTGAAAATGGGCTGATGGGAGGTAAGGACTGGAAGTGGGCTGATGGGGGGGCTTAGGACTGGTAATGGACTATGGGGGGCATAGGACTGGTAATGGGCTAAGGGGCACCGAGGACTGGTATTGGGCTGCGGGGGTTGCTAGGACTGGTAATTGGCTGAGTGGAAGGGGGGCTTGAACTGCAAATAGCTGATGGGGACAGGGGCTTGGAATGGAAATGGGCTGAGTGGAACGGGGGCTTGAAATGCAAATCGCTGATGGGGTGGAGTGCTTGGAATGGAAATGGGCTGTGAGGGGAGGGAGCTAGGAATGGAAATGGGCTGTGAGGGGAGGGAGCTAGGACTGGAAATGGGCTGAGTGGGGGGGGGGCTAGGGCAGGAAATGGGCTGATGGAGGGGCCAGGATAGGACTGGAAATGGGCTGTTGGGGGGTGCTAAGGTTGGAAATGGGCTGTGGTGGGGGCTTGAATTGAAATGGACTCATGGAGGGGCTAGAACTGGAAGTAGGCTCATGGGGGGCTTGGATTGGAAATGGGCTGAGTGGAGGGGAGCTAGGATTTGACATGGGCTGATGGTGGGGCTAGGAAAGGACTAGAAATGAGCTGATGGGGGGGGGGCTGGGATTGGAAATGAGCTGATGGAGGGACTGATAGGACTGGAAATGGATGAGGAAGCTAGGACTGGAAAATGGGCTGATGGTGGGGCTAGGATAGGATTGGAAATGGGCTGATGGGGGACTAGGACTGGAAATGGGCTGATGCAGGGACAAGAAGGGAGCAGATGCTGGGTGGGGCTGGAACTAGAAGGGAAATGATGTTGGGGGAGGATTAGAATGGGATGGAGCTGGGAGAGTGAAATGGAGAGGGAAAAATATTTTGCGTGGGAGGGAAGACAAATCTACAATTGGCCGGATATTGGGAGAGTAAGTGGGGATTGAGGATGGAGGGGTAAAATTTGAGTGGATGAAATAGCAATGAGGAAAGAGCAAAAGGAGAAAGATTAGTATGTTAAAGCAGATGTAGAGAGAGAATGGAAAAAAAAAACTAGAAGAGAGAAGAAAGGACAAATGGACAGCAGATGGAGAGTTAGCAGAAGACACGAAGAAACCAGAAGAAAGTGGCTGGAGCAATTGCAACTGAAAAAAAATGCACAAAAGGTAGAAAAATATCTCTTTATTTTGAATTTATTAACTGGAATATGTCAGCTCTGGGAAATGTGCATCATTAATTTTTGCGCTTTGTTTAGTACAAGAGGAAATTAATTTATAGTTTTAATTCTACAGTGTTGTTGTACATTCCAAGTTTGGCTTTTGGGGTTCCCAGTTTAATTATTGTCTTCCTGTTTCTAAATTGTGATTCCTTGTTTGGTGATGGTCTATGTTCTGCATGTGTAACTGAGCTGAGGTATTCTGCTTATATAATTCCTATTTGACATTGCCACTTGTTCTTTCCCCAGTAGGTCATGTATTGTTATTCTCTGAAATGTATTGGTTTAATATTTGCAGTGTTGCCTTTTGATAGTTAGGGTATGGTGCTTTGTGAATCCTGGTAGTGCTGTTAGGATACGGCGGGTTTGCTATGGGTTCTAAATGGGCAGTGTTTGTAGTAGTTCCTAATGTGCCTGGCGGTTGGTACTGGATTATAGTAATGTAGAAATCTTTTAGTCTTTCTTTATCCATATACTCATTAAGAGGCATGTTTACTAAAAGTTAGTGTATGGTAACATTATGCAAATATTTATGCAAATGAGGCACCTTATGCAAATGAGGCTCCGCGCTGAGTCTCCGCACATGGCCCCGCACCCCCCTTGGGCCGCCCCTGCGCACTACCCAAACCGGGATCCGGCCCTCCCAAACAGGACAATCCTCTTCTCATCGGGGAGGTATCTTGCTTCAGATCACCGGCGAGTGATGGACGCGTGCAGGCAATCTTTGGCAACCTCTGTGTTCCATGGGAGAACACTGATAAGCCTGAGGCAGACGTTGGCATCACCTTTAAATACCATTTTAGTCATGGGTAACATCCCTACATCTTTCTCAGTAAAGAATTCATTCAGTCTCGCCACAATGGCCTTATCCCCTCTTAGTGCCCCTTTTACCCCTCTATCATCTAATGGTCCAATTGACTCTCTCACAGGTTTTTGCTATGAATGTACTTGAAAAAGTCTTTATTACGAATTTTTGCTTCAACAACAAACTTCTCAAATTCACGCTTTGCCTGCCTTATCAATGCCTTGCATCTAACTTGCCAGTGCTTATGTTGTTTCCAGTTTTTGGCATTTGGCTCCTTCTTCCATTTCCTGAAAGATGTTTTTTTGGCAACAACAGCCTCTCTGACCATGCTAGTAGTATTTTGGATTTCCTTCCACTTTTCTTAAAGCGTGGACTATAGCTGGTCTGGGCTTCTAAGATAGTATTTTTAAAGAATACCCATGCTTGGTGTAAATCTTTAACCATTGCAACTGCTCCTTTTAGTTCTTTCTTAACTATTTTTCTCATTTTATCATACTCCCTTTTGAAAGTTAAAAGGTGGTACTGTGGATTTCTTTGCCGTCTTTCCTCCATGTATTAAATCAAACACGATCATGCTATAATCACTATTGTCAAGTGGCCCCAACACCCTTATCTCTTGCACCAGATCCTGTGTTCCACTAAGGACTAGGTCCAAAATGACTTCCCCTCTGGTCAATTCATGAACCAGCTGCTCCAAGAAGCAGTCATTTATTTCATCTAGAAACTTTATCTCCCTAGCATGTCCTGCCATGACACTGACCCAGTCGATACCGGGGTAATTGAAATCACCCATTATTATTACTGTGCTGTAACTTTTGTTAGCTTCCCTGATTTCTTTGAGCATTTCATCATCCATTTGTTCATTTTGACCAGGCGGTCAATAGTACACCTATATCTAGCGATTATCCTAGATCAGAACCTAAATCTACAGGCACATACCAACAGAACAACACAGAATGCATACCATAACATTCTGAAACTAAAGCCCCTCCTCAGTCTTAGAAGCAATAATCACACCACTTCTCAACTTTTGCAATTCACTGTACAAAGGCCTACCGGCTACCACCATCTACTCGCTTCAGATGGTACAAAACACTGCAGCTTACATTCTCACAAGAACAAACAAACAAGAAAGCATAACCCCAATATTGGCTCAGCTACACCGGCTTCTGATAAAGAGTTATGCAAGATTCAAGGCAACTATGAGCATATTCAAAATACTGCAGAATGAATCAACCAAATCACTTCAAGAACTAATAATAAAACATCCTGAGAGTCGCCCAACGATAACAAAAAGCAAAAATACACTAGCTACTCCAGCTGAATTCTGCAAAACAAGGAAGACCACCGCTGACAGGGCTTTATTACTGTATGCATCAAGTTTATGGAACGCCCTATCTTTAAGGTGCAGATCGCTAACCGGGCAGCATGCAATATCGCTGCTGCCTGGTTAGTGCCATTCCCTGCCTCTGCTCAGCCCCGAAACGCCCACAACATGCCCTGATGCTAACCGGCTTGCATCGGGGCGTATAGGGGACATAGATGGGGGATACACTACCCATGTATGTGCCGTTGAATATCCCCATGTAAGGCATTTACACAGTTTACTAGGCTGTAAACTGTGTAAATGTCCTTTGAATATTGGGCCCTTTGAATATTGGGCTTTTATGTATTTATTTATTTTCCATTTTTATATCCTTCCACCTCCCTTCAAACACCCCCTCCCCAGTGTGGCAACAGACTCAAATCTAAAAACTCTTGTACACCCATTGAACACATACCAATAACTATCAGAAATTAAAAGTGGAATTGTGAGTTCTATGCAGTAAAGAATTTATACAGGCTCTGCAGATATTCAAATACTTTGTCCATAGTTCTTTTTGCAAACTTGTTGCCATCATCCATTGCATTACACACATATATCATGTAATAGCAGTCACCATTTCACCACTGAAGATGGATCCTTATCTATTCATTTAAGTAGGATACTTTTCTTAGCTAAGCTTTCTGCATAAACAAAATTCCCCCTTTTACTGCCCTCTTATACAATCACATCAAACAACATACATTCCACTTTTAATGGCAACTGCACATCCAATAGCCCCTGCAGGTATCAGTTGACCCCTTCCCAAAATTTTTGTATGATTGAACAGCGCTATAAAAGGTGGCCTAATGTCCCCTGGACCAGCCCACATTTCAAGGGTTGGTCAGAGGGGGGTCAAGTTAGCTTTATGTGCCTGAGCTTGAGAAAAGTATATTCAGAACAAGAACTTACACTGCATCTCCAGATGTTGTTTGTTAATTCTAACGCTGGTGTGTTAACACAAGCTCTGAAGAGGAGCAAAGGAGAGTTTGTGTTCAGTGGTCAGTTCCAGTGAGAGTTTATACCTGTTTCTTCTGTGTGCATATGATGGTATGTTATTCTGCATATAAGAAATCTATAATATTATTTATACATAGCACAGAGTCAAGGAGTAGCCTTGTGGTTAGAGCAACAGGCTCATACCTAAGAGGTCAGGGTTTGGTTCCCACTGGCACGCCTTTGGCAAGTCACTTTATCCTCCATTGCCTTGGAAGAAAAGGCCTGACAATCTACTTCTGCTTATACCTTACTAAGAAATCCCAGAGTACTGACTTGAGGGCACTTAAAAAAATGTGCAGAATAGCAATTCATCATATGTGTTGCGCAGTGGTGATGTAAGCAAACTGCATGCAAATCTGCTGTGTGTAAAAAGTCAGTAGTAACCAAATGGAGCAAGCTAGACACTTGCACACAGGGGCCTGTGTTAACTCTGGCACCTGTATGCATGCAAGTTATCTGAGGTGGAGTTTGACACCTCAGCTCAGATAACCAGACCGCCCCTCTCCCCCCCATTTGCGATCCCTCCCAACCCACTATTTTCCCTCCCATCACGGTTCTCCCCACCGATCCCCCCAAACCAACAAAATTAAATGGTGGCCCAGTGGCTCTTACACTCCACCCCCTCAAAATCAAGATAATGCTGTGGTGATCCCTAACCCCACGTTCCCCAACCCTTCCAGTAAGTTCTACCCCCAGCCCCAATTCCTTAAAAGTCAAGAGCGGGAGCAAGGCCCACATGTTACCGTTCCCACTTTCACCCCCATGCCATCATGAAAAATGGTAGCATCTGCCTCTGTGTGGTGTATCCTGAGACACACGACAAAGGGTTACCTTTCCCAGGATGCACCCTAGAGGAGATCATTCTGCCTTCTTTTGCTTTATATGGCAGACTAACCCTGCCCAGTGCATCCCAGGATACACAGCATGGAGCCAGGCACTGCTGTTTTTCAAGATAGCAGCATGGGGATGGGAGCATGTGGCCATCAAATTTCACCTCAGATAACTTTTTTTTTGTGAAGCAAACCAGCATGTGCACTTACTGCAGGCCCCTATGCACCTGTGTATGTCTTATTCCCCCTGTTTAGCACTGATTTTTTGCAAACAGCAGATTCACATGCAGTTTGCTGGAGGTTTTCGGAGGGCATGGAGGTAGGAGCCCCTAGACTGCCATGACATTTCCTTGGTTGGGGGTTGTCAGGGTTGACCTCTGGGCCATCAGGTCATTTTTTGGTTTGGGAGGAGGATGGAGGGTCTGTAATTGGGAGGAGGGGCGTTGATTGGTGGGGGGGGGGGGGGGTTCTGTTTGGCTTCTGCTGCATCTTTAAGTCTATTTGAAGCAGGCTTATCCAGCATTAAAATAAAAGTAAAAACTGCGCTAAGTTGCAGCACATTTTTGAACTCAGGTGCTTAAATATTGTGATTTGAGATACTATTAGCATGCCCAGTGTGCTTTGCTTTAGCATAGTAGTTTAGCTGGTTATTTTCCCATGCTAGCTTGCTTTCTGCATTGGGGAGCAAGACTAGCATGGAAAATTCACCAGCAAAATGCTGCGCTAGATCATAGTGTAGTGTTTTTGCATCAGTCCTGGTTTATAGCTGAGACCACAAGGAGTGCTAGTGGGATTTAAATTCTGCTGTTGGTTGTCCTCCTAGGCTACTGCTGTTATCACTAGGCTATTCCTCCACTCCAATTAGGGCTCCAGGTTTAAAAAGAGGGTGTGGAGGGATTATTTTTGGCTTTTCATTGTATGCGTTCCTACATTTATTTCCAATACAGATTTTTGTATTGTGCTATATATGTTCCTTCTGACTCTGAATCTTTGATAAGAACATGCAAACTAGTTTGAGGTATGCTGGGAAATGTTTTTGTTTTTAATTTACATTCATTTCTTCTTTTCATTTTCACTAACTTTTTCTATTGTGTTCAGTTTCATTTCTTTATGCACATACAGTACATGCATTTTTATGCATGCAGATTTTATCAGACTAACCAGGCCTATAAACCAGGGATAAGAGGGCAACAGATTTGCCCAACTTCTCTGCAGAAATGCAGTGGCTGAATCCCTACATCTTTCCCCTACAGTTAAAGTTGTGTGTGTGGGGGGGGGGGGGGGGGGGGTGAGAAAGGCACAGTTAGAATGTAAGATCTTTATCCTTGATAGTTCATAACAATAGCATGTACTATAAAGTTCATTTGTCCATGAACACACCTTCCCCTATAACCATATCTGCTGGCATTATGGAGGAAATTTTATAAGCCTTTATCACATGTAAAACACCTCATAATTAGGTTATTCCTAAGAGTACATGTGGTGTAAATGTCAGTGCCCAAAATCTAGGCACTACTATATTTTTGCAGGACTTGTATTAGTATTTTAGAATGACACATAGGTGATTGTAGGGGGTCATTTTAGAAGTTCTGCTCATGATTTGGATGTCTGAAATGGACATTCAGATGGTCACACATGCTAAGTCACATGTATTAGGTGTGAGACACACGCATTTGGCCACACTCACATGCTGAAACGCACATACCACCCACTCTCACACATCTGTTGTCAGCCCACCTCTGCGACTCGACTGCTGGGACCTGCTGCCTTTCCCCACTGGTGCACACCTCTGTGACTCCATTCCACTATCTAACACCCTCCCCCCACCAGTGCCCACCGCCACTGCTGCTGCCAGGACCCATGGAAACAGCAATATATAAAAAAAAAAAGCAGAGCGGAGCCTGCAAGTTATTTTAGGAGCATCGCTCAAAGCTCTGCCAGTCCCACCTCTTCTGATGAAAAATTCCTATTTCTAATGGATGGGACTGGCAGAGCCCTGAGCGATGCACCTAAAATAACTTGCAGGCTCTGCTTTGTTTTTGATGTATTGCCACTACCGTGGGTTCCGGCAGCAGAGGTGAGCACTGGCAGGGGGATGGGGATAGATAATGGCATGGAGCCATGGAAGTGGACTCCGGTGAGGGGAGGGAGCCAGATAGTGGTTTGATAAGGGGGAGGGAGGAGACAGTTAACATGGGAAACAGAATGAGCTGGGCTGGGGGAGGACAAAGAATAGGAATACAGTTAAGAGCTGGTGTTGGACATGAGGGGGGGATATGTTTAACAGAGGAAATAGGATGACAGGGGAGATGTTGGACATGGTGAAAAAGGACATGTGGGGATCAGATGCTGAATATAGGGGGGAAGGTGACAAGAAGATGCCAGCACATGTGGCTGGAGGATTAGGGTCACAGTGGAGGTTATAGAGACAGAGAGGGAATGCTAAACACATGGGGTGGGGAATAGGGTGATGGGGCAGACGCTGGATGCAGGGAGGAGTTGGGATGCAGGGGTACTGGGACACAGATGGGGGATTCTGGGCATAGGAGGGGGGATAAGAACATAGAGGGGGCATGGAGGTAAGTAGGAAGACAGCTGGGAGATAACCACAGAAACGGGGGAGAGAGGAGATTTTGAATGAAGGGGGGAGAGAGTCAGAGGAGATGCTGGAAGGAGAGGGAGAGATTGAGAAGGAATGCTGGAAGGAGAGGAAAGCGTAGTTACTCACCTGTAACAGGTGTTCTCCGGGGACAGCAGGAATCAGTCCTCACATATGGGTGACGGTGCCGACAGAGCCCTTGTGCGGAGCAAATCTCCAGTTTCAGAGAAAGCCTTTGGGAAATGCATCACGCATGCGTGGCCCCCTTCCTGCCCAAGGGTGCCATCTTGCTCAGTCAAATGACATAGCTAAAAAGATGGCAAAAAGATAAAATAATAATAATAGGACTGCAACTCCAAGGGGAGGAGGGAGGATTATGAGGAATGATTCCTGCTGTCCCCGGAGAACACCTGTTACAAGTGAGTAACTACGCTTTCTCTGGGAACAAGCAGGAAGTCAGTCCTCACATATGGGACTCCCTGGCTATAGGCTACCGAGAACCCACAGCTGAAAAATAGGCTCCCTCTGCGAGAGCCGCAAGCAGCCACAATAGGAATCTAACTGAGAGAGCAGCACTCCGGTAGCCTGACACAGAAGGGTCGGAGGGCAGGAGTTGCCTAGACCTCAAATAGGTTATGGAGTACAGCCTGGCCCAAAGCACTGTCCTGTCGGGACTCCCTATCCAGGCAGTAATGGGTTGCGAAAGTCTGACCCAAAGACCAGGTGGCGGCCCGGCAGATGTCGGCCAGTGGAACAGAGCGGAAATGAGCCGGTGGGCCGTGACACAACCCTCCAATGGAAGCTCGGCTGCCCTGTATGCCCAGGCATTGCAGTCTGCCACCCAGGTGGACAGTGTATGTTTTGAAACAGCCATCCCGAGCTTACTGGGGTCATAGGATACGAAGAGCTGAGAAGCCTTCGATGGCCCAGCGTACGCTGAAGATAGAAGGCCAAGGCCCTCTTGCAATCCAGGGTATGCAGAACTGCCTCTGCCCGACTGGCATGCAGCCTGGGAAAGAAGGTAGGCAGCACCACCTCCTGATTGAGGTGGAAGGAAGAGACCACTTTCGGAAGGAACTTGGGGTGTGTGCGGAGCACCACCCGGTTCCTATAGAACCTTGTATAAGGTCTGTCGGACACAAGGGCTTGAAGCTCACTCACTCGTCGAGCCGATGTGGGTGCCACTAAGAACACTATCTTCCAAGAAAGGTAGCGCAGATGGCAGGTTGCCATTGGCTCAAAAGGTGGCCGAGTAAGCCACTCTAAAACCACATTCAAATCCCACTCGGTCGCTGGAGGGCAGACTGGGGGCTTCAGGAGAAGTAAGCCTCTCAAGGACCTAGCCACCAGAGGATGAGCCGAGAGAGGCTTTCCTTCCACTGGGAAGTGGTTTGCTGCAAGGGCACTGAGGTGCACTCTGACAGAATTGGACTTAAGGCCCCACTCCAAAAGGTGGAGAAGATATTGTAGTACCACTGCAACCTGGCAGGAGAAAGGATTCACCTTCTGCTTCTCGCACCACACCCCAAACCTACGCCATTTGAAGGCATAGGTCATCTAGTTGATAGCCTTTTGAGGCCAGTAAGACCTCTTCCAAATTCCTTTGAAGGAGGAGTGGTGCGAGCACTACCCTTTCAGCAGCCATGCCATCAGGTTGAGGGAACTGAGATTGGGGTGCAGGAGACTGTCCCCCTCCTGGGACAGGAGGTTAGGAGAAGACCCCAGGGGGTTGGGAGCCTCCACTGCTAGCTGAAGTAGAAGCGGAAACTAGGCTTGTCTCGGCCACCTGGGGACTATCAGGATGACCGAGGCCCTGTCTTGGAGAATCTTAAATAGAGTTTTGGCCACTAGAGGCGTTGGGGGAAACACATAGAGGAGGCCCACAGACCAGGATATCAGAAACGCATCAGGGTGTGGCTGCCTGGAGCAGAACTGGGGCAACAGGTGATTCTGTGGACTTGTGAACAAGTCTACCACTGGCCATCCCCAGGTCTGAAAAAGCCACTAGACTACTCCCCTGTCCAGCTGCCACTCGTGGGGCTGCAGGATCCTGCTTAGTCTAAGTAGTTGTCCTGGCCTGGCAAGTACACTGCTTTGAGGCGCATTCCATGTTAGACTGCAAAGAAGCACAGATTCAGGGTCTCTTGACACAGTAGGCGGGACCCCGTGCCACCCTGTTTGTTCACATAGAATATGGCTACTTGGTTGCCTGTCTGTAACAAGACCAGCTGGTGGGCCAGGGTCTGACAGAAGACTTGCAGAGCCAGACGGATGGCATGAAGTTCCAGAATATTTATTTGTTGTGTGCTCTCATTCAGAGACCACACACCCTGAGTACAGAGACCCTGGCAATGGGCCCCCCAGCCCAGCAAGGATGCATCCGTGGTTAGGATCCTTGTGTGATATGGAGCCTGGAAGGGCATTCCTGCCTCCAAGTGTGATGGATGAAGCCACCATTCCAAGGACTGTACCAGTCTCCTGGATATTTTGATTCTGTCTCTGAGGCAGCCTGTGTCCATTGATCTCTGAGACACCATTGAGCTGTGCCCATGTCGAGGCGGGCATCTGGTGTTACATGGACGGTAGAGGCCATGTGCCTGAGGAGGCGCAGAAAGTGTCTTGCTGATACTTGAGAACTGCGACTTATTTGACTTGCCAGGGCCAGAAGCCTGTTTGCTCTGTCTGTTGGCAGGTAGGCCCTTGCCTACAGTGTATCCAGTCTGGCCCCTAAGAACTCCAGTTGTTGAGTGGGCACTAGACTGGACTTGGGATAATTTATCACAAACCCTAGGTGTTGGAGCACCTGGATTGTGCGAAGTGTGGCCTGTTGGACCTCCATGGGTGAAGTGGCTCTGACGAGCCAGTCGTCCAGGTAGGGGAAGACAAAAACTCCTTGCATTCTGAGGAAGGCAGCCACCACCGCCAGGCATTTTGTGAACACCCTGGGGGCGGAGGCCAGGCCAAAGAGAAGTACCCTGTACTGGTAGTGATTGCCTCCCACCACAAAGCGTAGATATTGCCTGTGATCTGGGTGTATCAGGATGTGTGTACACGCATCCTTTAGGTCTAAGGAGCATAGTCAGTTTCCCTGGTGGAGGTAAGGCAGCAATATTCCAAGGGAGAGCATCTTGAACTTTTCTCTCACCAGGAATTTGTTAAGGTTGTGCAGGTCAAGGATAGGTCTGAGGCCTCGTGTCTTTTTTGGTATCAGAAAGTACCTGGAATAGAAGCCCTTGCCCTGCAGGTGGTGGGGCACTGGTTCTGTAATACCTGAAGACTGGAGGATAGCCAATGTAACGCCAATTTTTAAAAAGGGTTCCAGGGGTGATCTAGGAAACTACAGACCGGTGATCCTGACATCAGTACCGGGAAAAATGGTAGAAACCATCATAAAGAACAAAATTACTCAGCATGTAGATAGTCATGACCTAATGGGAGACAACCAACATGGCTTTAGACAAGGAAGATCTTGTCTTACTAATCTGTTATGTTTTTTTGAGGGTGTGAATAAACAGGTAGACAAAGGTGAGTAGGTTTATATAGTATATCTGGACTTTCAGAAAGCCTTTGACAAGGTCCCTCATCAGAGACTTTTGGCAAAACTAAAAAGTCATGGGATAGGAGGCAGTGTACTATTGTGGATCAGGAACTGGTTAAAAGATAGAAAGCAGAGGGTAGGGCTAAATGGCCAATCTTCCCAATGGAGAAAGGTGAATAGTGGAGTACCCCAGGGATCTGTGCTGGGTCCGCTGCTTTTGACATATTCATAAATGACCTGGAAACGAGAATAACGAGAAGGTTATCAAATTTGCAGATGACACAAAACTATTTAAAGCTGTTAAAACCCTAGAGGATTGTAGAAAATTGCAAGAGGATCTTGATAAATTGGAAGACTGGGCATCCAAATGGCAGATGAAATTTAATGTGGACAAGTGCAACGTTATGCACCTAGGAAAGAACAACCTAAACTATGGTTACACGATGCAAGGTTCCACATTGGGAACCACCACCCAGGAAAAAGATTTAGGCGTCATCGTGGATAACATGTTAAAACCCTCCCCCCAGTGTGCAGCGCCAGCCAAGAGAGCAAATAGAATGCTAGGTATCATAAGGAAAGGAATGGAAAATAAAACAAAGGATATTATAATGCCTCTGTATCGTTCCATAGTGCGACCGCACCTTGAATACTGTGTGCAATTCTGGTCGCCGTATCTTAAAAAGGATATTGCATTGTTAGAAAAGATACAGAGAAGAGCCACCAAAATGGTAAAGGGGTTGGAAGGATACCCCTATGAAGAAAGGCTAAAACGGTTAGGGCTCTTCAACCTGGAAAAGAGACGGCTGAGGGGAGATATGATAGAGGTCTATACATTAATGAATGGAGTGGAACGGGTAAACGTAGATTGATTGTTTACGTTATCAAATATAGAAAGACTAGGGGACATGCAATGTAGCTACAGGGTAAAGTCTTTAAGACAAATAAGAGAAAATATTTTTTCACTCAACATGTAATCAAACTCTGGAATTTGTTACTGGAGGATGTAGTAAAGACTGCTAGTGTAGCTGGGTTTAAAAAAGATTTGGACAAGTTCCTGGAGGAAAGGTCCATAAACCATTATTAAAAAGGGACCCAGGATATCAATGCTTGACCCAATGCAAGCATTATGGAACCTGTATCTTTTGGGAAAACTGCTTGGTACATATGACCTAGATTGGCCACTGTTGGAAACAGGATACTGGGCTTGATGGACCTTGGTCTGACCCAGTATGGCATATCTTATGTTCTTATGTACTACACCTGATCCTCATGAAGACCTGCTAACTTCTTCAGAAGAAGGTCCCGGTGAAGGGGAGACCTGAGAGGCTCTCCTGGAAAATAAGGAGGAGGCACCTGGGTCAAATGAAGGAGATAGCCCCAGTGGACTATCTGTAAGACCCAGGCATCAGTGATGATGGCTGTCCACCTGTGGGCATACAGGGCAAGCCTTCCTCCTGTGTGTTGCCTGTCTCCTGTATTGAGAGGGGCTATGCCATGAGAGTCAAAAGCCGCTCCCAGGCTGGGCCGGAGCCGGTGCCTGGGGTTTTGGGGCTTTCTGCTTACGCAGGCCATGCCCCTGTCCTTTGGCCTACTGCCCCTGTTGGGGAGCCGGGGAGGCCTGAAAAGAGGGGTAGCTTCAGTAAGCAGTACCCTTCCTCAGGTAAAAGGACTTCTTACCCGAGCCCTTCTTCTTAGAAAGGGCAGAAGTCTTCTTTGAGACGTGTCCTGGTCACGTACTCAGACTCAATCTCAGCAGCCTTGTCGGTCATGGGCTTGCCAAAGAGTTTCTCTCTCTGGCATGGGACATCGACCAACTTGTCCTGAACCCATTGCTTGAGATCGTACGACTGTAGCCAAGCCTGGCGGTGTGCATCGATGCCTGCCGCAGCTACCCGGGCTGCCGACTCGAAGCCGTCATAGGCTGCTCGAGTCATGAACTTTGAGCACTCACAGACACTGGTGGAGAGGCTCTTGAAGTGCTGCAAAGGTCCTTTGGAGAGCCCAGCCAAGAACCCGGTGAGTTCCTGGATCCGACATGTTAGCATAGATCCCTGGAAGCACTTCTTGCTGAGGGCGTCCATGTTGCGGGCCTCCCTGCCAGGAGGCACCGAGGAGTGTGTCTTCTGGCTTTTCAGCCTGTGCATGGCCAATTCCACAACCATGGAGTGTGCGGCAATTGTGCTTTTTGAAACCCAGGGCTCTTACGGACTCGATAGATTGAATCGATCCGCCTGCTGATCACCGGCGCCGACGCCGGTCTCTCCCACATGTGAAGCATGAGTTTCTCCATGATCGGAGGCATGGGTACAGTAAGGGCCTCCTGAGGTGGAGAGTGATACTGGAGGATCTCGAGCTCTTCGGCTTGAGTATCCTCCTCGGACTCCGCGGAAAATTCCAAAGCCTTTGACATATCCCTCATGAAGTCCAAGAACCTAGTGTCCTCCGGGGAGGATCTTCTCCAAGGGTCGGACACCGGGGAATCGGACAGGACATCCCTGTGCCAGCGGGTGTTCAGTGACTCTTCGTCCTCCATCTCCTACCCTGAAGCCTCCAAGGAGGAATCGAGGGGCTCCGGCATCGAGGGCCCTGGTCTCGACCGCCCCACCGACCTCGGTCCTGAACGGGAGGTCGAGGGAGACTCAGCCGAGGATCGACTCGAGAGAGCATGGTCTCGAGGATCAGTTTGGCCTCAGGGGTCAACTTTGACATCGGTAGCCCGGTGGTCGGGGCAGATGGACCGGTGAGGCCGGCTATCAGTGCCCACTGCTGATCCATGAAGGCAGACATGCTGCACTCTAGGGCCACCATTCTGAAACTGAGCTCAGAAGGCTCCACAGCCACTGGTTCGGGTCCCGACACCAATTCCCCTGGAGGGGAATCTTCGACAAGAACCGGTACTTGCCTCGGCTGCTCCGTATCCCTTCGAGGAAACTTTGCTGGATGCTCCATCTCCAAGGATCTGGACCATCGTTTGGGGCTCTGCGACCGATCCTGGGCTGGGCCTGGCCGTTCGGAGCCATCCACCGACGCCACCTTCGAGGATTTTTTCTTCCTCCGGTGCTCCTGCGAAGGAGACCCCCTCTCCGAGTAACCTCTACGACGCTCGGGCTCGCAGTGCTCCCCCCGAGATGTAGAGGCCTCAGACGAGGTCCGGGCTCGCGAAGGTACGGACTCTGCAAAAATCCTATCATGCTGCTGCTGGTGGCTTCTCAGGGCCTTCAAGGACATCTTCCAGCATGGGCCACTGACCTTTGAGTCATGGTCAGGCCCGAGGCACCGGAGACAGCAGTCATGTGTATCGGTGAGGGACATGAGTTTTGTACACCGATCACATTTTTTAAACCCACTGGCAGCCATCAGGGGAAAAAGGGCCCCTGCAAGGTCGAAGCCTCGGGCTGCCAGTGAAAAAGAAAAAGAGCGCGAATGCTAGTCACGAAGGACAAAAACCGAAAAATCTAGCCGGACTCGATACTGGTGTACCAAGCCAAGGGCGGGAAAGGGAACCGGTGTTGATCTGGTAGAAAACTAACTTTTTAAAACAAATTTTAAATGCTTTTTCCACGGCAACTAATGGACCATGTCTGAAGGGCTTCGCGGAAAAAAGGAGACTGAGCAAGATGGCACCCTTGGGCAGGAAGGGGACCATGCATGCGTGATGCAATTCCCAAAGGCTTTCTCTGAAAGCTGGGGATTTGCTCCGCACAAGGGCTCTGTCGGCGTTGATGTCACCCATATGTGATGACTGACTTCCTGCTTGTTCCCAGAGAAAAGAGAAGATGCTGGAGAAGGGGGGAGACTGGGGAATAAGAGAGTGGGGAATTGGAAGACCAGGGTGAGAGAAAAAGATAGAAAGTTGTACAGAGATGCAGTAAAAAGAAGATTGAAGACTGGATTATAAGACTGAAATCTGAATGGATAAAGAGATAGAAAAGGATATAAGCAGGATGAAATGGGTGCAGAGGGTGTTATAATGCATATGGGAACAGACTTAAAGATCTTAATACTGTGTGTGTACGTTAGAGGAAAGGCGGGATAGAGGAGATATAATAGAGACATTTAAATACCTCCGTGACATAATGCCTCTTTCGATTGAAAGCAAGCTCTACTGTGAGGAGTCATAGGATGAGAGTGAAAGGGGATAAACTCAGGAATAATATGCGGAAATATTTCTTACGGAAAGAGTGGTTGTTGTGTGGAATAGTTTTCCAGTGCAGCTAGTGGAGATGAGGATGGTATCTGAATTCAAGAAAGCATGGGACAAACATAGAAGATCTCTAAAGGATAAAAGGAGGCTATTATAGTGGATATGGAAGGGCAGACTAGATAGGTCATGTGGTCTTTTTCTGCCATCTTTTTCTATGTTTCTGTGTTCAGTTTCACCGCCTTTTAGTTCAGAATCCTCCCGATGACATTCAGGCGGAGATTTTCGTAGTCTTTGAGGCTGTGTTGGATCGTGGTTTGATCTCAGAACAAATCTTTAAATTTCTGTGGGTTCCATATCCTAGAATACTGGTATTTTATATTGTGCCAAAGATATACAAAAATCCAGTTAAGCCACCAGGTCGACCAATCGTATCAGGTAGGGAGTCGGTATTGCAACCCCTGTCCCGGTATTTAGATAAATATCTTAATCCACTAGTTGAGGACTCTGCCTCTTACATTCAAGACTCTAATGTATCAATTACATGCTTATTGGATCTCACGGATCTGAATCCTTGTTGGATTCTCGTCATAATGGATATCGTGGCATTATATACGAACATCCCACAGCAACAGGAGATTTCCACAGTCACTCACTATTTGACATGTACGGATCTGTCAAGGGTCCAGTTGTCATTTCTAACACAGCTATTATATTTAGTTCTGGAACAGAATTATTTTGAATACAATGGCCAGTATTACCATCAGATACATGGGGTGGCCCTGGGGGTCACTGTGGTCCCTTCGGTGGCATGCCTATTTGTAAGGGCCTTTAAGGAGGATCATGTGTATCAGTCGGAGTTTGGGTCCGAGGTGGTTTTGTAGACCCGCTTCATTGACGACATATTCTTTATTTGGTGAGGGATGGAACAATATCTTTTACAATTTGTTTCTTTGCTCAGTCAAGTGTATATGAACCTTAAGTTCACCCTGGAATATTCACGTGATCGGGTGCACTTTTTGGATATAGTGATTCTTAATTCTTTAGATGCTATCCATACCATAATTTACTGCAAACCGACTGATCGTAATAGCTTATTGAATTAAGGCAGTTTCTATCTGCGACATTTGCGTGACAATATCCCTACTGGACAGTTTTTGAGATTAAGATGTTTACATTCATCAGCTATTCAGTTTTGCCAACAGGTTAGGGTGATGCAAGAAGTTTTGCCCAGAAACAATACCCAGAGCAGGTAATACAACTTGCTTACACTTGGGCTAGGTATGCCAACAGGGATCTTCTGTTGACTAGTTCCGAGGAAGAACCATACCAGGGGCAGGTATGTGTTTTGCCCTATTCCTCGTTGAGTTTTCGTCTTTGTGACATAATATATGTAAATATTGGGGGATCTTACTTATACATCTGATTTTTTGTCATGGGTTATGGTTTGCTTATCGTCGTGGCCATAATTTACATGACAAGTTGGTTCACACGCTGTTCTTACCCCTTCCTGAATGGAGGGTTGGACAATACAAACGGTGCGGTAAATGTGTGATATGTGATTATACTTTGGAAATCACTCAGTTTGAACATATTACATTGAGACATCCCTATTTACTATGCCATTATATTTCCTGTGTCAGCATTGGGGTGGTATATGTTATTCTTTGCCCTGTAATAAAATGTATGTGGGCCAAACTAACTGGATGTTCAAGACCCGGTTTGTTAAACACCTGTCAACTTTATGCCAAGGGATATTCTCTGCTCCTTTAGTGGAGCATTGGGTTGCTGCAGGTCATTAAATTAGTAATCTTACATGCTGTGTAGTGGACCAGGTTAAGCTTGTGGGTGGTAGGAATCTGGCCCTACATTTGTTGCAGCGTGAACAGTCTTTAATTTTTAGGTGGAATACGATTGAACCTAGTGACTTAAATGGTCCAGTAGAGTGGCACTGGTTTTTCTGATTAATTTGTTTTCTGGATCACTCAGTTCAGGACAGTGTGTGTCTTGGCTACCTGGGTGTCATCGGGTCCTGATATAGTTTTGGGGCTGCAATTAGGCAGGGGCTTATTTATTTATTTACTTAATGTTTGAAGCAGTCAGTAGCTCCATCTATTATTTATTATAGTGGGGTGTGTTTGTGGATAGTATGGCTTTGATTGGATGATAGAAGTGAATGCTTGAAGGTTAGGATTGTGAGTGGTTTTTGGTGTATGAATGAATGACCAATGGTTGGTGAGTGAATGTGATTGGCTGACTAGGAGTAGGGCCTTGAATGGTTGTTAGTAGTGAATGTTTGGAAATTAGGATTGCGATTGCTTTCTGGTGTGTATATGAGTGACTAATGATTTCTTATTGGTTCTTCAGTGTTCTTTGTACAAGTGAAGTTTCTTTATCAGGCTTTTCTACATCAAGGGAAGTGTACCTATAAAGTAGGTTTTTGTATTTGGAAGGCAAGTTTTATATTGTGAATGGGGGTTGTGGCTAATTCTTATAAATTTTCATTTATTACTAGTTTATACTATTGGTTGTGAAGAAGCTGTAGAGAGCGGTAAAACCAAACGTCCGTGGTCACCTAAGCTGATACAGCTGGTATTGTTAGCCTGACAAACACTTTGGAAAAGCATTGCTGACATGGTATCATGAGCACTGGGTACTGCAATGCTTAAGTTGAGTATAAGCAATACATAAGGCACATTTTAGTGTAGTATTTAATCTAAGATATAAAAGTGAATAATAATAGATTTGTAATGCTTTCCTGGGGGTTTGAATGCTAAATTATTAGGGGCAATGATGACAGCTATTAAGCGGCAGGCATGATTATATCGCCAATAAGTCCATTTGTTGAGCCCCTATAGCGTTGTTAATTGGATTGCTATCTCTGGTGAATAAGTTTGTTTATAGCACGGTACATCTGGATAGGAGCACACAGTGTGGGTCCATATTTACAATTTCTAAGTGACTCATTTTTGGTCCCCTAGAGGGTGTTTTGTTGTATTTTGTCCTAAATTAAACTGCATAGCTATACAGATATGTATTTTATTTATTTAGACAGATCTGTATACCACCTTATCCTACAATCAAAGTGGTTACATCACATAGGAGGGTTACATTTAACATGTGGGTACTATACAACATTTAACATGAGGGTATTTAACAACATTTAGACATCACAATTGGTGGGTTACAATTAGCATGAGGGTACTTAACATCATTATGGACTTAACAACACTATACAATGAACTCCTAAGTCTAGTTGGAATGATTGGGTATTGAGTTGGCTGGGGTAGTTGGAATACCGTTCGGGTAGGGACTGTTATCTGTCTGCTCACAGGTTTCTGTAAAGAGCAGTGTTTTAAGGGCCTTGCGGAAGTCTGTGATGTCTTGCAGTGCCCTCAGGCTCGTTGGGAGGGAGTTCCATAGTGTGGATGCCAATAGTGATGGAGCTCTTCTTGAAGTATTTTGTTTAGTCTTGTGGTATCCTGCAGGTGTGCCGATTATGTTATCATTATTGGTCCTTCTTGGTCTATTACTGATATTTATTTATTTATTTAACAGCTCTTATATACCGCGCTATTTGACATCAGTGCGGTTTACATTAAACAAAATACACTCAGATTTAGAGAACTTGTCCAAGTTACAGATAACAGGAGAATAAAACAAGGATTAACTGGGGAATAGCATATAAATAATTAAATAAAAGCAATTACATAAGACTAGAGATCTTGAGTGGGTATAGAGACATGTCATAAATAACATTTAACAGAGCAGGTATATACAGTGAAATATCATAAGGTGGAACGGTCTAACATCATCATTTAACTATTATTGCTGAGTTGAGATAATGGGGTGAGAGGGGGGGGGAAATATTGATGTAAGAGAAGTGTTGTAAAAAAAAGGTGGGTTTTTAAAGCTTTTCTAAATTGTGATATATCTTTTATCAGTCTGATGTTTAATGGAAGCTTATTCCAGCACCTTGGAGCAAAGGATGAAAATGATCTGCTAATGGTAGTTTGAGTACATTTTACTAATTTATTTGGAATCACTAGAGTATTTTCAGTTGTAGATCTTCTTGATCTGTTGTTTTGGGTATGAATGAGTAGATCAGAGATTGAAGGAGGTGAAATATTATGGAACGCTTTGGAGGTCATAAGAAGTGTTTTATAAGATAATCTACAAATTATTGGGAGCCAGTGAAGCTCCATTAGAATGGGGGTTATGTGTTGTCTCCTTGTAATTCCGCATAGTGATCTAGCTGCTGCATTCATAGCAAGCTGTAATGGATTAAGCGTAGATATAGG
This sequence comes from Ichthyophis bannanicus, assembly GCA_033557465.1. NCBI lineage: Eukaryota > Metazoa > Chordata > Amphibia > Gymnophiona > Ichthyophiidae > Ichthyophis > Ichthyophis bannanicus. The sequence goes on from CM066038.1 coordinate 349,842,504, forward strand.
TAGGCCTTGCAGGATAATATTCGCATAGTCAAAATGTGGGGTGACTAGCGCTTGGAATGTTGTGCGGAAATCATCGGGGTCTAACATGATATCCCTTTTTATGATGTCTTGGAGTGCATCTGCCGAGAGATGGTGAATGATTTTGAAGATGTTGCTCTTGGAGTGTTTGTAATGATACGTGCTGCAGTGTTTTGTACCATCTGGAGTGGGTGTAAGGTCTGCTGAGGGAGGCCTTGATATAATGAGTTTCCATAATCAAGCAGAGGTGTAATGAGTGCTTGACACACTGTCCGGAAGTGGTCCTGGCGGAGTAATGGCTTGATCTTCCATATTGTCCTCAAACGTTGATAGGCCTTGCTTGTAGTTTTGGTGATATGAGATTTCAAATTCAGCCCTCTGCCCATTGTGATACCCAGGTACTTAACTTCATCTTTGACTACTATGAGTTTGTTTAAAATGCTGATAGCCTGTGGTGGAATGAAGTTGAGGTTCCTGGTGACGAACATTGCCTCAATTTTATCATAGTTGACAGTCATGTTATTGGCTGTGAGCCAGGCATTCGTGTCATCAAGGCATTTGGTTATTGTTATGGTGTTACGTGCTAGTAGGTTGATTGGAGCATACACCATGATGTTGTCAGCATATATGTGATAGTGGAGTTTGTGTTGTTTGATGATGTTGCATATGGGTTGGATGTAAATATTAAAGAGCATTGATGACAGGGCTGAACCTTGTGGTATTCCCTGTGTGAGGGGGAACTGCAATGATTTATTTTGGTCGCATTTGATTGTTGTGTTTGATTTTCCAAGTAGGAGGTAAACCATTTCAGGGTATTCTTGATAGTCCTATCTGTTGCAGGCGCTGCAGTAATCTGGCGTGTGACACTGTGTCAAAGGCTGCTGAGATGTCTAAGAACACTAGTAGGAATCCATTCTTTATGTTATCTATACCTCTTAGGAGGTTGTCAAAGAGGAAAGTGAGTAGTGTTTCCACACCGTGCTGTGGTTTAAAGCCATGCTGATGGATGTCCTTTGGGGCGTTCATGTCGATATGGTCCTGAAGTTGCCTTTGCACTGTCTTTTCAATGATTTTCGCAAGGAATGGTAGGCTGGAAATGGGACGGTATGATTTTGGTTCAGATGGGCTTAAGTTATTGCTTTTAAGTATCGGTCGTATCATGGCGTGCTTGAGTGATTGCGGCATGTATCCTTGTTGGAGTGAATCTTTGATGATTTTGTGAGTGTAATGGGAGAGCTTGCTTCTTGTGACTTTGATCCAAGACACTGGGCATGGGTCTGATGGTGAGGTTGTTGTGTTGAGTCCATGTTTTATGTCCTCTACTTGATGTGCTGATGGTATGCTGAAGTCCTCTTAGGTTTGATGTTGCTCTTTCATTTCATGGTCATCTGTCTGTAGTGTGATGGAGCAGGTCTGAGTGGTGTTTTTCATTTTCATGTAGTCCGCAAACTCCTGTGGGTCAAGATGGTGGGTTAAATGCTGTGTGGTATCCTTAGTGAGCTTTTGGACAATGCTAAAGAGTTCTCTTGGTTTGTTGATAGACTCATGATTAGGTTGGTGTGGTGCTGGTGTTTACGCTCATTTATCAGATTGTTATATTCCAGTAGTTTGACTCTGTATAGAGTCAGGGAGTTATTCGACTTGTTCCGCCTCCATTTTCTCTCCAGTCTTCAGAGAGTGCACTTTGCATCTCTGATATCACTTGAGTACCAGGGGACGTTGGGTCTCCTTCGTGTTTGTGGTTTTATATTAGCTGAATATCACTGATATGCCTAGAACTAGGCAGTATACCCCCTCTCTGCCCTCTTTCCACCCCAGTACTATCTGGATAGTACCACTGAAAATTCATGGATAAGCAACTTCTCCATATAGCAGCTGCTGCTATATGGATGAGTACTTTTGAATATTAGAAACATAGAAAAATAACGACAGAAAAAGACCACATAGCCTATCTAGTCTGTCCTTCCATATCAACAATTACAACAGTCCCCTTTTTTCCTTTAGAGATCCTCTGTGTTTGTCCCATGCTTTTTTGAATTCAGATACTGTCCTCATCTCTACCACCTCCACTGGGAGACTATTCCATGGATCCACCACTCTTTCCGTAAAGAAATATTTCCGCATATCACTCCTGAATCTATCCCCTTTCACCCTTATCCCATGTCCCCTCATAGCAGAACTTGCTTTCAATCGAAAGAAGCTCTCCCCCTGTGCATTTATGCCACAGAGGTATTTAAACGTCTCAGTCATATCACCTCTATCCCACCTTTATTAGGCCCTTGATTGACTGAATTCAGTCTGTAAAAGTCAATGTAGGGTTACCAGGTTTTTTTGCAGGTGAAGAGGAGGAAGGAGGAAGGGACACTTTAATTTCAGATTTGAGCAACCAATGTGTAGGAGAAGGATGAGGAGTCATTATCTTGCCCCCCCCAACCCTCCCCCCCCCCCGCATCCATCCCGTGAAACCATCCATCCCATGAAACCAACTATATCACTTCCAAGCATCCATCCCGTGAAACCAACTATATCACTTCCAAGCAGACAAATCAATAGAGAAATAGAAAGCAGTGATGCATTTCCCCCATCCTGAGCACAAAAGGACCTCAAGGACTTCCGCAAATCCCTCAAAACCCACCTGTTCATGGACTCATTTGAACAAGTACCATAACTCCCAATATACACAGCCTTGCCGATATATCCACCGAACCCCAGCAACTCAGTCCTGGGACTCAACCCCCAGAATTATATGTATGTCTTGTCACCCCTCTGTTGAATACAGACCCCTGTTATGTCCCTAACTGCCTTGATTGAAGAATAAGGTGGTATACAAAACTGGCTAAATAAATAAATAAAATATAAAGATAATGGAGGTAATTTCTAAAAACTGACTTATTCAAATCACTAAACTGAAAATAAAAAACATTTTCTACACCCTCTGTCCACATCGCTGGAATCAGGGACAGGAGGCTGCCAAACAGATGGGAATCGGGGACAATCTCCAAAAATCGGGGACATCTGGTAACCTTAAGTCAATGCATTCTTAGAGTCTAAAGGGTATGTTTACTAAACTGCGGTAATGTCATTCGCGTTAGGTTCCACGGTAAAGGTACAGATGCCCATATAAAGGCGTGGGCGTTGCATCGTTAGAGCAAGCTGTAGCAGCTAACGCGTGTTACAAGGTGCCTTAGACTAACGAGCATTACAAGGTGCCTTGTAAGACACCTTGTAAAGTGCCCAGTAAGGTGCCATGTAAGGTGCCTAGTAAGGTGCCCTGTAAGGTGCCTCATAAGGCGCCCTATAGGGCCTCCTAGGCCAAGCGCCATGTTAGGCACCCTTGGACAAGGCGCCGCAGAAGGCACCCTGGGCTATGGAACCATAGGTTAAGGTGGCCTAACAAGGTTATGGTGTCCTAGGTTAGTGTGCCCTAGGGACTGCAAGGTGCCTCAGGATGACATGCATGACCTGTGTGGAACAGAGACAGATGTAGCCCTAACACTAGATAGAGCACTCAGGAAAGACAATGAACAGGTGATTGAAGGAGGGAGAAGTGGGAGACGCTGGACCTGCCATATCTGCAGGCATCCCATGTGCCTGCCAGTACTGATGACAGACATGGTGGGGCAGCTGTACCACAGCACAGGGTGTTGGCAATGTAAAGTACCGGAAAAACAGTTGGTGGCAGACGATGGGAATACGTGTCCCGCAGTGGAGGCGGAGGTGGCAGGATAGTTACAATGATGGGTGGACAGAGGAGTGGTGGTGCCATGCAGATCAGGCACAGGCGAGGCAAGCATGAAGAGGCGCAATGCAGGAAAGGGTAGCAATGCATGACATGGGGTGGCAGCCTGCACTGGTAGACAGGACTGTACACAGCTGACAGACGCAGATAGACTGACCGAGGGAATGTTGGCAATTGGGACGAGGAGGGAGGAGTAGCCTAGTGGTTAGGGCAAGGTACTTCAGGCCGGAAGGTCGGAGGTTCAAATCCCACTAGAGGACAGCAACCTTGGGCCGGAAGGACTGGGGTTTCTAGTCCCACAGATGCTCCTTGTGGTCTTGGGCAAGCCACTTAACCCTCCATTGCCCATGTTCCCTGTAAGTATTAGTGTATGTGTCTCATATCCCTGCATGTTAAATGTATCCCCCAATTGTGTTGTGACCGCTTTGATTGAAGGATAAGGCGGTATACAAAACTGTGTAAATAAATAAATAAATAAAATAAATAAATTATGGGCTGGAAGCACAGATCTGCAAAAATATGACCTCTACAGGCATGCACACTATTTGAGTAGGACAGACATAAGAGGAGGGAACAAATGAGGAACTGAACCCATGAACACTGCCAAGAATGGCATTGTATTAACCAGTAGGCTATACCTCCATGGTGTATGTCACAGCAATGTCTGGGTACAGAAGGACTGCAGGTCACCGCACAAACTGTCTGCTCTGAGTGCCAGGATAGGGTAACCCCACCAGTACCCATGATGCAATGCACATGCTGAATAGTTGTCTACAGCTGATCACCAAATGGGGTCTGCTCCTCTCCGGTACCTCAGCTTGGAAAGATGAACTGACAGTGTATGATACTGGCACAGAGTAGCTACAGATCATGCCATTGTGCAGGTTCTGTGTTCACCCTGAGGGATAGGATGGGTGCCCAGCACAAGGTCCGCAGTACATGTGGTGCTAGAGATAGATCCTGCTGTACATCCTCATCACTACCAGTGTGTGACAGGTGTTCCTTGCAGTCCATCTGTATCCTGCAATCACATGTGGCCCTGTGGGAGCAGACACCAGCTAGATTGGTGTGTACTCTGTGTTAGGGCAGCTGTTATCAGAGCAGAGGGGTTCCTAGAATTGCATGAGGTGTGTGTAGCAGTGCCTTTAGAGGTTGCAGTGGTATACACTACATACCCCAAAGGGCCCACATCACCCTTTTTGTAGGTAAAGAACAGGTGCCCCCGACCCAGGGAAGCAACCTCCATCCTGTTTGTATGAGACAGCCCTCCAGGGTTGGGGGGCCAAAGCCATACCTATGCCCGGGGCAGTGGCAGACCAGCAGCAATGCTGAGTTAGGTCTGGAAAACCCCAATTGCCTCCCACCACTGTCTGCCAAACACCAGCAGACAGCACAGTCAGACTGTACCTTATAGGTGTTCTGACCACGCACAGTCTAACTGCAGACAGTCCACCAGCCAGTCCATAGCACATGCTCACAGAGAAACTACGTGCAGCAAGCAGGCATCTCAGTGATTGGGACCCCAGTACTGGGGAACACAAATATATCACTGGAGGCAGATAGTATAGAGCGCTATGAGGGAACCTAGACATGCCATGGTCACTGCTCGGTCAGAGTGAGTGCCCTCCCAGCATGCCATGCTGTGGCCACCCTGTCCATGCAGGTGGTGGTCAGGCACTACAGTGTCCCAGCCATTGCCCCACACCCTGTGAAGATGCATCCTGGCCAATCTGCCCTGTCTGGGCTATACCCAAAATACTTTGCTCCTCATTATGCACCTATTCAGGCTAACGCTGGTAACAGTGGGACATTTTGGGCCCAGTGAGGGGTGGGCAGCCACAGAACAATGGATAGACATACACACACGCTCACTCCTATTGCAGCATTGAACAAAGATAGGGGTGGTTGGCAAACCTGCCCGCCACACTGTTCCTGATCACAGTGCCGACATTGCTAAACTGTGCATGGGGTAGTAGTAGTGCTCTGGTGATAGAGCCAACAGCCTGACTCTCCATGCATCTTTGGATTGTGGAGCCTGTGTAGGTGGGTGTTCGTACCCCTGTTCGCCGCTGCTTTAGGCTTTGCACATGTTGCTGTTGTATCTGCATTGCAGGGTAAAACATAGGGACATGCTCTGCAGGAACCACAGCTGGGGCTTGAACCTGTGACTCTCTGCTTCTGGACACACTGGCTGTATGTACTGCATCAGACTGTTGCCACAGATGCATGGTAGTCCCTGGGGCTACCTGTACTTTTCCTCAGCCAGACTTTGTATGTTGCACTGCACATCACGGACTGATGCAGGGCATGTCCTAGGTCCACAGCAGGGAGGTGGCACTGCCCCCTCCAGCACGGGCACCCCCCCCCTGCCAAGCTGACATGGCCATTTGCTGTCGGTGCTGGTAGTGCGCAGTCCCAGGCCATCCACTGTGTAGGTAGGCGCCCACCTAGGGAGCTGATCTTGGGGTGGGGGGCATACATGGACATCCGCACATCCTCCCCATCACTGCCTACCAATATTATGTCCCTTCCACATGGGGGCGGGATGGCTGGGGGGATGTCAGGTCAGTGCCCTAGCAACTATTGGCTAGGGTGAACCAGGTAGATATAGGTGGATTGTTTTTGGCCTTGGTCAGCTGCTGTCTTGCTGATTTCCGGTTTCTGTGTTCCTATGTGCCACCTAGGCGCCCGCCTGGTCCACCCTGTGCCACAGCTGCCCATGCTACATGTCCCGCCTGCGGCCCCCTATGCCCCATTTGCACCATCACCATAGTGGCCATTCATACTTTGGCACTATGGTGTTGCTGAAAATGGGGCACTACTATCACATTTCTTGGGCTCCCTGTCTAGGCTGTACATTGCTGACACTTAATTGGTTTCTCTCTCCTGCAAATGTGCCTCTAACGGCAGGTTTTCATTCGCGGTAGGATTCAGCCCTTCAGTTCAGCGCGTTAGTGTGAAAGGGGCCTCTCCCCGCCCACTCTCCGCCCATTGACCCCTTCTCTCCGCCCTCTCTCCACCTTCTGCGGTGTTTACCGCGGCCGGGGACGTTAACGATTGTTAAGTAACGTTAATGCACGTTAACGTTACATACCACGCATTAACGTTACCTAACAATCGTTAACATTACATAACGCGTGGTATGTAACGTTACCACAGTTTAGTAAACATACTCCTAAGAGAGACAGTAGCCCTCCGAGCCATTTATTTGCAGTGGAGATTTATTGTTCAGAGTTAACAACTTCCCTATCATGCTCTACTTCTAGAGTGACTATCTGGGATGTAGATTACATCTTGAGCTATTTATTGTTAAAATGTAATATTCCACCTATCATACACAGGTCCTAAAGCAGATTACAATAAGCCACAATTCCCATACAATTACCAAATAAAAATAGAATCAGTAAACCACCTCCACTTCATTGAATAATATTTTAAACCAACCATACAAATTAAGGGGTACTTTTACTAAAATATGCTAAGCAGTTAGCATGTGGTTTGGTATGTGGTAACTGTGTATGCAGACCTGCAGTAACTGTTAGCACAGGGACATAACAGTTCCTGTACACTGATCCATGTGCTAACTGCATGTCATGTGTTGGGGCGGTGAATGGGTGGGTTAGGGATGAAGAGTGGGCATGGTGAGCAGATCGCAGTTAGCATGTGGGAACATATCATGCCCTGTCAGACAGTTAACACAGGTGCACCTAACACTACCTCAATAGGGGACATTAGGTGCACCTGCGGTAATTGTGCCGCATGTTAGGGTATGCATGCAATAAAAAAATAAACAAAAAGGAAGCCTCTATACTACTAACCCCTGCAGATGAAATGAACTCAAAAGGGTAAAAGCAACTCTAAGGAGCCATTCAGACTACTGCACTTCACATAGATAATGGGATAAAAAGCCTCAGATTGAGGCTAGCGGCTGCACGCAATGCGACATAAGCCATGATATCAGCACGTTAGCGAGTCCATTCATCGGCTTCAATGGTGTGGTGTATACTTTTTGCTATTTTTAAATGCATTTAAATATACCAAAAACCTCCACCAACACTTATCTTAAGTTGAAATCCCATAAAACTCCAGACTCCTAGAGGTACCAATGAGACCTCAAAAGATTGAGATGTCGACTCGAGTTTCGCCCACCCATAAAACGGCTGCATCAGGACATGCTTGTGGGAGTGCAAACAAAGTCATGCAGGTGATGCTGGCAAAAGCTCTGGCAATTTATATGGAAAACAAGCTACATTCAAACAGACCAATCAGCAAAAGGAGAGCCGCCTCATAGGGCTGTGAACTAATCCAGTGATTCATTCAGCCCCATTGGGTAGACAGTGTTCAACGTAAAAAATGCACTCGATTCTATATGCTCTCAATCACTAGCCAAGGTAAATTTTGCCAGTCATGTTGACAGTCTAAGCAAGGTTGTATAGTGGGCACTGTAACTACTTTGTTGGTGAGACAATACTTATGTTCAGTCAGACGCACTCTAATCTGCTGGACTGTGTGACCAACATATACTTTATTGCAGGGGCAGATAATCAAATAGACCACCCACCTAGACTGGTATGTTGTAATAGACTTCAGGCTGTAAGTGATCACAGACTGAGGGTGAGTCCGTTCACTTAAAGACAATGTATTGGCACACATTGAGCAATGACAGCAAGGAGTATGACCACCCCATATGGGAGTAACTGCAAGCTGATACAAACTATCAGTGTGTACTAGAATGTCTCACAAATTCTTCACTCGTGTGAAAGCAATGCAGAACCATTCTGAAAAACTTGATGCAATTGTAAGACATGCCAGTGAGAATAAATGCTTTTCGCCAAACCTTGTGCATGATCTGAGTACTGAAGAGCACACACTTGTTTGTTTACAGGATCCTTAGTTTGTCTTTGAAGCAATAAAGATCTATTAGCATATTTTGCCCTTAAATAAGCTTGTCGTATAACCTTTGTCAGATATTCTCTCTGGAGCAAACAATCCATTAACATCTTTGCTTGATCACAAAACTGTTCCATTTCCGAGCACACCCAACGTAAATGTAGAAATTGACCAATAGGCAGAGCTCATTTGAGTTTGAAAGGATGATGAGACTGAAAATGTAGAAGTTTGTTATGATTCACTGACTTTCTATAGAAAGATGTGCTCAGTACACCCTCATTCACAATCATCCAAGAAGTAAACTTGCTCAGAGGAATAGGTGACAGTAAACTGTAAATTGGTGTCTTGTTGGTTAAGCCAGTTAGTGAACAAACCAAGAGAGGCTGAGGTGCCATGCCAGATGCAGAAAATATCGTTGATAAAATGCATCCAGCATCTAACCTGAGAATATCATACAGAGGGGTATAAATTCGTCTCCTCAAAACGGGACACATACAGGTTCACTATACTGGTGGCAACAGTAGCCCCCATAGAGACCCCACTTATCTGCAAGAAAAAGTCCTTTTCAAAATGAAAGTAGTTTTTCAAATGACTAATCTTGCAATGTCCATCAAAAAATGTGATAGGATGCACTCAGATTCTGCTCGTTGAGATAAAAGTTGTTCCAACAATGACAATGATATAAAGCAGCAATATCAAATGTTACTAAAATGTCTGTATTGACATCAAAGAAACATCCAATAATTTCCTCAGAAAATCTGAGGTTTCCTGTAAATATGACTTAGCTTGTTTAACCCATGCCTGTAAGAAAAAATCCAAAAATACTGACAAGGTTTCGAGTACAGACGACTAACCCAACACTATAGGATGGCCTGGTGATGGGTGCAAGATTTTATGCACTTTTGGAATGGTGCAAAATATGGGAGCCTGGGGATGTTGTACTCTTGAGATATTTATATTCTTGAACATTTATAAACTCTGTCAAAAATGCCTCTTGAATCACATGAAAAATTTGTGCTTGTAACTCCATTGTGGGATCTGCTTCAAAAAGCTGATAATATCTATCATCAGAAAGCTGGCGAATAACCTCAGCATGATACTGATCTCTGTGTTGAATTACTATAGAAACCCCTTTATCAGGTGAAGATATTAATGGAAGGTTTGCTCCAGAGAGGATATCTGAGGAAGGTTATACGACAAGCTTATTTAAGGGCAAAATTTGCTAATAGATCTTTATTACTTCAAAGATCAAACTAAGGATCCTGTACACAAACAAGTGTGTGTTCTTCATTGCTCAGATCATGCACAAATTTTGGTGAAAAGCATTTATTCTCATTGGCATGTCTTACAATTCCATCAAGTTTTTTAGAATGGCCCCTGTATTGCTTTCACACAAGTGAAGAATTTGCGAGAAATTCTAGTACACACTGATAGTTCGTATCAGCATGCAGTTACTCCCATACAGGGTGGTCATACTCCTTGCAGTCATTGCTCAATGTGTGCCAATTGTTGTTGTTGTTGTTAAGTGCCATCAAGTCGGAGTCAACTCAATACACTGTCTTTAAGTGAATGGACTCATCCTCAATCTGTGATCACTTACAGCCTGAAGTCTATTACAACATGCCAGTCTAGGTAGATGGTCTATTTGATTATCTGCCCCCTTCAATAAAGTATATGTTGGTCGCACAGTCCGGCAGTTTCGAATGCATCTGACTGAACATAAGTCTCGTCTCACCAACAAAGTAGTTACGGTGCCCATTATACAACATTGCATAGACTGTCAACATGACTGGCAAAATTTACCTTGGCTAGTGATTGAGAGCATACAGTATCGAGTGCATTTTTTATGTTGAACACTGTCTACCCAATGGGGCTGAATGAATCACTGGATTAGTTTGCAGCCCTATGAGGCGACTTCCCTTTTGCTGATTGGTCTGTTTGAATGTAGCTTGTTTTCCATTTAAATTGCCAGAGTTTTTGCCAGCATCACCTGCATGACTTTGATTGTACTCCCACAAGACATGTCCTGATGCAGCCGTTTTATGAGTGGGCAAAACTTGACATCTCAGTCTTTTGCAGTCTTATTGGTACCTCTAGGAGTTCGGAGTTTTATGGGATTTCACTTTAAGATAAATGTTGGTGGAGGTTTTTGGTGTATTTAAATGCATTTAAAAATAGCAAAAAGTGTACACCACACCATTGAAGCCGATGAATGAAGTGTTGAGGGGACTTGCAAACGTGCTGATATCAGTGGCTTGTGTTGCATTGCATGCAGCCGCTAGCCCCTGTCTGAGGCTTCTTATCCCATTATCCATGTGAAATGCAGTGGTCTGAATGGCTCCTTAGACTTGTTTTTACCCTTTTGGGTTAATTTTGTCTGCAGAGGGTAGTAGTCTTGGGGCTTTTTTGTTTATTTTTCTTTCTATTTGGTCAAAGAGGGTGTGGGGTTTTCTTTTGTAGTAGGGTACGCATGCATGCATTGACTGGCCATTCCTCTGGCAGTTACCATGTATGTACTGCACTTAGCACACATTAATTTTAAGCTTAACATGTTAAGAGCAAAAACTTAAAGTACTTTAGTAAAAGGGCCCCTAAATGCATTACCAAACAACCAGGAAATAGATACAGTACCATCCAATGGGATGAAAGAGAAATAGCCTAAATGAGATAACTGGCCAGTAGGATCAAAAGATATAGATAGACAAAGGTTATTTGGCCAGCCAATACAATCACCTAACACAGGGTGCCAGTGTAACACAAATGTATAAATTAGAGGATGTATGAATGAATGGATTCATATCCACTGATTTACATTACTTCTTTTTCATCTGCATGCTTCTTAGTTCCAACTGTATTCCTTACTTTCCAGGTGATGATGATGATAATTTCCGGGTAGAAATGTCATGTGGACATGCTACTGGTCCCACTTCATTAACAGGATGGTGCAGGAGTTTATTAGATCAGGTAAGAGGAGATAAAAGTATCCCAGCAAGCCAAGATTTTCTTGTTAAATCTCTGGAAATTTAAGAAATATTGATCAAGGACATTTCTTCTGAATGCTTATATTCTATCCAGAAACTGTAAGTGCCACCTAAAATTGGATATTAGAAAGCAGAGAAATTATATTTTAATTATAAAGACTGATACAGACTCATAAGACCTAGCTAGTGTTCCCATCTCAACCAAGTCAACCCGGAGGCTGACCCACTCCTGCAAAAGTTGGACAGTGAAAAAGATAGGAAGAAAATCAATGCCTTTGAATTATGGTGCTGGAGAAGAATACTGGGACCGATATTCGAAGGCCATTACATGGGTAACTTCCTTAGCTACGCATGTAAATGCCTTATCTGGGATATTTGAAGAGCACCTACATGGGCAGTGCCCTTCAAATATCCCGGCTAAGTCCCTAACGCGCTGTGACAAGGAAGCCTGTTTTGAGCCTATGAGTATTGAAAAGGCCAATGACTTTAACATAGAGAAAGGAGAAATCCCTGCAGAGCATGGATTTCAGGCCCCTCATAGAGAAAGAAACCTGAGGGAGAGAAAGTTCAGGCAGCCACACCCTAACTCCTATGACGTAACTGCAGGCTTGAGAGGTGATTACAATCACCTGGGAGGAGTGGAGGAAGGGCTGGAGCCCTGGAGAGGGAACTATAAACCCCTGCTAAAGCAGAGGAAAGACACAGCTCAGAGGAAAGGAGAAGCTCAAAGGAAAGGAGAATCTCAGGAGGTTCGGAAGAATCAGAGGATTCAGGGGAATCAGGAGTGGAACCAGGAGCACCTGCAGATCTCCAGGAGAGAACCCAGAGAGGAATGCAGAGAGCTGTTCCAGAGAGGCTGGAAGGAGACAAGGAACCGTAGCGAGCATAACCAGGGAGAACTGCCCAGTGCTTCAGGTACTGACTGTCTTTATCGGGGAGAGTTGAGCTCAGGAGAGACATTAGAACCACCAGGGAGGCTGTATTCTGAGCACTGTGTCCAGAGCTCAGAACAGGACACTGCCCTAACAACACCAGAGGATATGCAGATTGAGTTGGCAAGGGAGGAATTGCAAGATCTAGATATCCCCATGGACTGTACCCTGTGTCAAGCTACAAGCATGGAATCATTATGCTAAAGGCTAGCATTGAATGAGAAAGTCTCCTAGAAGCAGGTAACTGGAATTGAGCCAGGAATTGGGTTTGAAGAAAACTCCACGTGTTTGCATTTCTCAGGCAAAGTGCTGAGTCACGCTGAAGAGAAAGCTTGTGAATGTTTGTTACTTGTTTTCTTATTTTGAGTTTAAAAACCTATCCTGAAAGGAAGGAGGGAAAGAAGAGGTTGTTCCAGAGGAACTGAGTTATTCTTTTGCTGTTAAGTGCTTCACAAACACAAGGATAAAAAGAAGTATTTTTACCTTGCTAAGCAGAGCTGTCTCTATAAGACTGAGCAACGTTGTTAACCAGCTGCATGTGTTTAAAAGACTGTGAAGCAGTTATACTGATCTAAATGCTCTGTTGCAAACAATCCTGAATGGACAAAATTCCTGTGTACAGTTTACTCGAACCTTTACTTTACAATAAATTCTGTCATTTGCCTTAACATCGGACTATGACTATATTTTTCTTATTTATTTAAAATATTTTCTCTTATTTGTCTTAAATAGTTTACCCTGTAGCTTTATTACATGTCCCCTAGTCTTTCTATATTCTGATAATGTAAACAATTGATCTACGTTTACCCGTTCCACTCCATTCATTAATTTATAGACCTCTGTCATATCTCCCCTCAGCCATCTCTTTTCCAGGTTGAAGAGCCCTAACTTTTGTAGCCTCTCTTCATAGGAGTAGCCTTCCATCCCCTTTACCATTTTGGTGGCTCTTCTCTGTACCTTTTCTAATAACGCAATATCCTTTTTAAGATACGGCAACCAGAATTGCACACAATATTCAAGGTGCAGCCGTACCATGGAACGATACAGAGGCATTATAATATCCTTTGTTTTATTTTCCATTCCTTTCCTTATGATACCTAGCATTCTATTTGCTTTCTTGGCTGCCGCTGCACACTGGGCGGAGGGTTTTAACATGTTATCCACGATGACTCATAAATGTTTTTCCTGGGTGGTGGTTCCCAATGTGGAACCTTGCATCGTGTAACCATAGTGTGGGTTGTTCTTTCCTAGGTGCATAACTTTGCACTTGTCCACATTAAATTTCATCTGCCATTTGGATGCCCAGTCTTCCAATTTATCCAGATTCTCCTGCAGTTTTCCACAGTCCTCTTGGGTTTTAACAACTTTAAACAGTTTTGTGTCGTCTGCAAATTTGATAACCTCACTAGTTATTCCCTTTTTCAGGTCATTTAGGAATATGTCAAAAAGTAGGGGACCCAGTACAGATCCCTGGGGTACTCCACTATTCACCTTTTTTCATTGGGAAAATTTGCCATTTAGCCCTACCCTCTGCTTTCTATCTTTTAACCAGTTCCCGATCCACAATCGTACACTGCCTCCTATCCCATGACTTTTTAGTTTTGCCAAAAGTCTCTGATGAGGGACCTTGTACTGCTAGGAAAAGGAAGTCAAGAATGCCATAAAATAATAGGAAAGAGAGGATAGATGTAAAAGCGCCAAAGAGGCAGGTGCACTGCTCAGTGGAGAGGGATGGGACGCTAGACGTCAGCGGGGGGGGAGGGGGGGCGGGGGAGGGGACAGGGGTGAGGGGGGAGGTGGGAGGTCGAAAACAGAGCAGAAGAGGTGGGTTTTGAGTCGTGCCTTAAAGGTAATGTAGGAGAGTTTGAGGCAGAGGGTGGAGGGGAGCGAGTTCCAGAGCCGGGGACCCAGGAAAAAGAAGGCTGAGGAGCAGGTAGATTCGAGATGGGCCTGAGATGGGGAAGGGAGGGATAGACGATTAGCGTGTATTGACCGGAGAGAGTGGTGCGGTGTGTGGAGGCGAATAAGGTCTGAGAGATAAAGGGGGGAGCAGAAGTGAATGGATTTGTGGACGAAAGTAAGCACTTTGTAGTGAATTCTGAAGGGAACTGGGAGCCAATGGAGATGGATCAGGATGGGGGTGATGTCGTTTGTTATTCTCCACACTCTGCACCTTCCTTTCACCTCCCAAGCCAGGTATGAATCCACTCAACACTCTGCCTTCTATTTCCTTGGCCCACACTTCTGGAATACTCTCCCCTCTGACCTCAGATAGGTACTCTTCTACAATGCTTTTAAATTCCAATTGAGAACTTTTGTGTTTCAAGTTGCTTATGACATCCCCATTACATGATCTCCTGGGCCCCCTGCTGATGATATAGTGTAGTTACTCACCTGTAGCAGGTGTTCCCCAGGGAGAGGAGGAATCAGTCCTCACTTATGGGTGACGTTGGCACCGACGGAGCCCGTGTGGAGCAATTCCCCAGCTTTCAAAGAAAGCCTTTGGGATTTCTGCCATGCATATGTGGTCCTCTTCCCGCCCAAAGGTGCCATCTTGCTCAGTCAGGTCCCTTAGCTCGAGCCCTACCAAGCAGATGGCAAGGGAAGAACAAAATTCTAGCAACTCATCAGGGGAGGCGGGAGGGTAGTGAGGACTGATTGAGAACACCTGTTACAGGTGAGTAACTACGTTTCTCCAGGAACAAGCAGGAAGTCAGTCCTCACTTATGGGACTCCCTAGCTACAGGCTACCGAACCTGTAACCAAAAAATGCCTCCATGAGGCCGTAAGCAGAAACCGAAGCCCGAAGGAGCCCGAGTCCTCAGGTCCTCGGGGCAAAGCCCTCGGTAGCCGTGAAGAAGGGTTAGAGGGCCGGAGTTGCTTATACCCTGAACAGATTACGGAGTACAGCCTGGCCAAAGGCACTGTCCCAGCAAGACTCCCTTTCCAGGCAGTAATGGGCAGTGAAGGTGTTCGTGGAAGACCAGGTCGCCGCCCGGCAGATGTCCATCAGGGGCACTGAGGCTGCTTTAGCTTGGATCCCGTGTGCAGTGACTTGATGATCCAGAGGGATGCCTGCCTCCGCATGTGCGAAAGCGATGCAGTCCGCCACCCAGGGTGCTCTTGGTGACTGCTTGCCCCGGTCTATTGGGATTGTAGGCCACCAAAAGCCTATCAGAGTCGCGATGGGTCTGAGTACGCTGCAAATAAAAGGCGAGGGCCCGTTTGCAGTCAAGGGTGTGGAGAGCCGTCGATGCATGGTCGGCATGGGGCCTCGGGAAGAAAGTCGGCAGCACTATCTCTCGGTTGAGATGGAAGTCCGAAACGACCTTAGGTAGGAATTTAGGATGGGTACGGAGGACCACCCTGTTCCGATAGAACCTGGTGTAAGGGGCGCCAGCCATGAGAGCCTGGAGCTCACTGACTCAGCAGGCTGAGGTCAGTGCCACTAGGAAGGCCACCTTCAAGGACGGGTGCCGGAGCGAACATGTCACCATCGGCTCGAAGGGTGGACAGGTGAGCTGCGTGAGTACCACATTTAAGTCCCATTGCGCCAGAGGAGGATGGATGGGTGGCTTGGATAGCAGAAGACCCTGCTTGAAGCAGGAGACCAATGACTGCCCTGAGAGGAGATTTCCCTCCATAAGGAGATGATTAGCCGAGATGGTGCTCAAATGAACTCTGACAGAGTTTGACTTCAGCCCTTCTCTGGAGAGGTGGAGGAGATACTGGAGAACCCACTGAACAGGACACAAGAAGGGGTCAATCTGGCATTCCGAGCACCAGATGGAGAAGCGTTTCCACTTAAAGGCATAAGCTCGCCTAGTGGAGTCCTTCCTCGAGGCGAGGAGGACTTCCTCAACCTCCTCTGGAAGGGTCAGAAAGGCTAGGGAGTCCGTTGAGCCGCCAGGCCATGAGGGATAGGGAGGTTAGGTTTGGATGCAGCATCTGACCCTCCTCCTGCGTTAGCAGATCTCTGGCAGAGCCCAGGGGAACCGGAGGCTCCGTCGACAGCCGGAGCAGGAGTGGGCACCAAGGCTGCCGGGGCCACGAGAATCAATGATGCCCGTCCCACTGAGCCTTGAACGGTGTCCTCGCAATGAGGGGGAAAGGCAGGAATGCATAGAGGAGATTGGAGGACCAGTCCAGGAGAAATGCATTGGGGCCCTCCCTGTTTGGGTGTGGCACCGGCCTGCAAAAGCGGGGGAGCTGCATGTTCTGGAGACTGGCGAAGAGGTCTATCACCGGAGTCCCCCAATGGAGAAACAGCCAGTCTGCTACTCTGGGATCCAGTCGCCATTTGTGGGGACGAAGGATTCTGCTGAGTCTGTCCGCCAGGCCATTCTCCTGACCCAGGATGTACGTCGCCCTGAGGGACATCCTCCATTGGGCAGCGAAAGAACAGATGAGGACCGCTTCCCAGCAGAGGGAGCACGATCCCGTGTTTCCTTCCTTATTGATGTAGAACATCGCTACACGGTTGTCAGTCTGCACTAGGACTGACTTCCCGCAGAGGTGTTCCTTGAAGGCCCTCATGGCTCACCAAATGGCCCGGAGTTCGAGCAGGTTTATCTGCTGCTGAGACTCCTCGGGTGACCATTGCCCCTGTGTACAGAGTGGTCTGCAATGGGCTCCCCACCCTAACAGGGAGGCATCTGTCATCAGCACCACATCGTGCTGCAGGGCCTGGAAGGGCAATCCCCGCAGGAGGTTGCGGGGATTTTGCCACCAGCTCAGGGGCAAGCGAAGGTCGGGAAGGACCTTGATGGGGTCACTGAGGTGTCCGAGGGACTGGCTCCATTGGGCACTGAGACACCTCTGAGCCGTCCACATGTGCAGGCGGGTGTGAGGAACCACATGTACGGTCGAGGCCATGTGGCCCAGGAGACGTAGCATGGACCGAGCAGTGACCTGGTGAGCGCCAGAGCTCGGAGATGGGTGGAGCTATCCACCAGCAAGAAAGCGATCGCCTGCTGAGTATCAAGGCGCGCCCCAATGAACTCAAGAGCCTGCACCAGCTTGAGATGAGACTTCGGGTAGTTGACCAAGAACCCCAAGCTCTCCAAGAGGAGGACAGTGCGCAACATCACTCGCCGAGCCTCCTCGGCCAAGGAGCTCATAACGAGCCAGTCGTCAAGGTAGGGAAAGACCGTTACACCCTGGCGCCACAGGTAAGCAGCAACCACGATGAGGCACTTTGTGAAGACCCGTGGGGCAGACACAAGGCCAAAGGGGAGCACCCTGTACTGGAAATGCTCTCCCTGCACCCTGAAACACAGATACTGCCTGTGTTGGGGATGGATTAAGATGTAGGCATAAGCGTCCTTTAGATCTAAGGAGCATAGCCAGTCACCCTGCCGGAGGAAGGGCAGCAGCACACCAAGAGACAGCATCTTGAACTTCTCCCGTACCAGGAACTTGTTTAGCCTGCAGAGGTCGAGGATGGGCCGCAGACCCCCCGTCTTTTTCGGAATGAGGAAGTGCCAGGAATAGAAGCCCTGACCTCAAAGGTTGGGAGGAAC
Organism: Ichthyophis bannanicus; assembly: GCA_033557465.1. Lineage (NCBI taxonomy): Eukaryota > Metazoa > Chordata > Amphibia > Gymnophiona > Ichthyophiidae > Ichthyophis > Ichthyophis bannanicus. The sequence goes on from CM066038.1 coordinate 349,860,586, forward strand.
CTTCTTGACTGCCCATTGGGCGAGGAGAGAGTGTAATTCCTACTGCAGCAGAAGCTGGTGTGCGGGGAATCTAGGAGGCTCCACTGGGGGGAAAGGAGGTGGAAGCCTGTCGAAGTGAAGGCGATAGCCATCCCGGACAAAATGGAGGACCCAAGTGTCCGAGGTGATGGGAGCCCATGATGGGGCGAAGTGGGACAGGTGTCCCCCTACTGACTGCTGTGTCGCCGGAAGGCGAGAGGCTATGCTGATGGTGTCAAAACCCCTGAGTGGGTTGCGGGGAGCCGGCGTTTAGGCCTTTGTTCCCTTTGGCTTACGATGCCCCTGACCAGACTTTCCCTGCGCCGGAGTGGTTGTCGTGGGGGTAGCTGGATATGGAGGATAGCCCCGATACTGGAGACCCTTTCTAGGGAAGAAGGGCTTCTTGGTTGGCTACTTCTTATGAGGCAGAGTAGAGGTTTTGCGGGAGAGACGGGTCCTGGTGATGAACTCCGTCTCAATTTCCACAGCCTTCTCCTCCATCGGCTTGCCAAAGAGCTGCTCGCTGAGACAGGGCACATCTAGGAGCTTCTCCTGCACCCACTGCTCCAAATCCAAGCCACCCGAGCCGATGTCTCGAAGCCATCTTAGGAGGCTTGAGAGAGGCACATGGAGCAGTCAGCAATGGACTTTAGCAGGGTGCGGAATCTGTCGAAGGGCTCTCCCTCGAGGCCCAAGGAGAAACCCCCAAGTTCCTTGACCAAATCACACAGGAACATACCAATGTACAGTTGATATGCCAGGATGCGACAAGAGAGCATGGAACCTTGGTAGGCCTTGCTGCCCAGGGCATCAAGGGCTCTCGACTCTCGGCCAGGTGGTACCGACGAGTGCGATTTCGAGCTCTTTTGCTTCCTCATGGCCGATTCCACCACCATCGAGATGTGTGGGAGCTGGGTCTTTAGGAAGCCTGGTCCACGCTGCACCCTGTACATCGTGTCAAGGTGCTTGCTCACAATGGGGACCGAGGCTGGGGCCTCCCACATGTGGGGCAGCACCCGAGATAGAATAGGCGGTACAGACACCATGAGGGACTCCCTAGGCGGGGATTCGTACTGAAGAATGTCGAGTTCTTCAATGCTAGGGTCCTCCTCAGCCTGGGTGACCAGGTTAAGGGCCCGCGCCATGTCCCGAATGAACACCAGGAAGGAGTTGTCTTTGGGTGGCGAGCACCACTGGAATGCGGGCGGCGAGGGGTCCGAAGGAAGATCCTGGTGGGTACGGGTTTCCGGGGAGGTGTCCCTATCGGATGAGGAGTCCAAGCCGGGCAGGTCGCCCTGTCTAATGGCCAGTGGCCTGGTGCTGAAGGCCCTGGACGATCTCTCTGAGGAACGGGAGGGCAAGCAAGATCGACATCGAGGACCCTCACGAAGCCCGTGGCTCTCTGGGGTTTCCTGGATGGATTTGGGTGTCCCATGCGAGGGACCCGCCGTCTCTGGGTGCGAGTCAGAAAAACTGGCCGTGAGCACTTGCTGGAAAGCAATGAACGCAGAAATGCTGCATTCCAGCACCAGCATGCGGGACTCCCACGCAGGTGTGGGGCCCTGCAACGCCAATACCGGGGGTCACCGGATCGGACATCGAGGAGGAGAGGGGGTCCTCACCGGGACAACCCTCAGGAGACCGGGCGCCTTTGCTGGAGGCCTCCACTTCCGTGTGGGGCCGCTCCTTGTCCGACTCTTGGGAACACCGAAGGGGGCTAAGCGACTGGGCACGGGAGCACTTGTGCTTGTTGGGAGCCCCGGATAGTGACTTCGAGGCCTTCTTCTTTTTGCGCTGCTCCACCTCGAGGGACTCCTGGTCGGAGTGCTGCCGAGAGCGTGGGGCCGCAGGGGGGAAACCCACCGGAGGAGAGACAACAAAGGGCGCCACCGGGGACTCCAAGGCGGCCTTTTGGAAAATCTCTTCGGACTTGTGCTTACGACTGAGCAGGGCCTTAGAGGATATTTTCTTGCAGAGCGAACAGAGCTCTGGATCATTGTCAGCTCCCAGGCACTGCAGACAACAGTCATGAGTGTCCGTAAGCGACATGTTCCTAGAGCATCTATTGCATTTTTTGAATCCGGTGACCATGGGGGCAAAAATGGCCCCTGCGAGGTCGAAGACCCACGCAGCCAGCGGTTTGAGAAGAAAGAAGGGCACGAAGCCCGCAATGAAAAAATGAGAAAGGAGTATCCCCGATGGCTCTAAAAGAGTAGAGCAGGGGAAGGATAGGTAGAGGACCAGTGCAACCGAAAAAATGAGAAGCCTAATAAGGCAAAAAATTAGACTTTTTCCGAGGGACGAGGATGTGCGTCCGAAGGGCTCCGCAGAAAAAGGGAAACTGAGCAAGATGGCACCTTTGGGAGGTAAGAGGACCATGCATGCGTGGCAGCAATCCCAAAGGCTTTCTTTGAAAGCTGGGGAATCATTCCGCGCGGGCTCTGTCGGTGCCGACATCACCCATAAGTGAGGACTGACTTCCTGCTTGTTCCTGGAGAACTGTTCTATCCCCGCTTCACTCCCACCTCCTTACCTAGTGTGGCTGTGCTCTCCTTTCCTATGATTTTATGGAGGTCTTTTCTGTCTTTTTAATTATTTTCTTTTATTGTAAACTTCTCTGCCATTTCCTTGAAGAGAGGCATATCAAGTTTTAATAAACAAAAGCACAACATAAACACTCTGTCAATAATGAACTACCTGACTAAAGACCAAATACAGTTTAGGACAGCTATCCAGAGGGTCGTCATGAGTTCACACTGACTTGACGGCAGTTAACAACAACAGCAACAGCACATATGAAATTATAAAGCTTTTTTTTGACTCATAGGTTCCTTTTTTCTTTATTTTCTTCCATCTTGTTTAGAATCGGTGCAGGATCCTGACACCATGAGCCTTCATTCACGACTACACAGAGTCTCTTCCTCTTATTTTAATAGACTATCCCTCTCCCACTATTCCAAGTCTGGACATTGAAGCAATTCCTTCTGGAACCCTGTATTATGTGATCTACATCTGCTAGGAGGTGTCATCCTTATTTATTAACCAGTTTTCTATACCGCCTTAACTTCAATCCTTAACAGCAACCATGATTCCATCCTTCACATGCAGCATCCCCAGCCCCAGTTGACTTGTAATGTGGAAGACTCCCATCTGGAAATCAAATTGGGGATCCTCTGCATGGCAGTGCATAGGCCTGGAGTTCTAATTCTGATTTCTCTAAGAAAAGTAGGACTACAGATGGGGCAAGCAAGAACTGAATCAGTCCCTTTAAGATGGCTGGTGTGAGAGAGAGCAACCTTACATCTTAAGGGTATGTTTACTAAAAGCGCATTAAGGTAACAGGCATTAACGGCAGTGATGAAGAGCGTTAATCCTTAAAAGGCATTTGGTGGGTTGGGGGCGTTTGGTGTAAAGGGCGCTATGGGCCATTTAACGCACATTAACATGATAATAGGCATTAAGGTGCAAGCATGCACTTTAACGTGCAAAAACGACTTACTAAAGGGCATTAAGATAATAGGCATTAATGACAGCGATAAGGGGTGTTACATGTATAAAGGGCGATGGGCGAGTAGGGAGCATTCCGGTGTAAAGGGCACTATGGGCCATTTAATGGGCGTTAACAGGATACGGGTGTTAAGGTGGCAAACATGCACCTTAAAGTCCGAAAAAGGCTGTAACGCTAACGCTGGTATAAAAGTACACAAAGGAAAGTCAATGTAAAGGTGATGGATGGAAGGTCAGGTGGGAGCTGATGGCCTTGCCATATCTGTGGGCACCCTACGTGGCAGGCAGTAAAGTGGACAAGCATGGTTCCGGTAACGTCACCCGCCAGACATGGATGGCTAGGGCTATAGCTCTGCCGAAAAAGGAAAGAAAACAAAGCATTTAACCACTTCCCAGTAGGGTGAATGTTCCCATTAAGAGCGGGTGAGCTTTGAGAACACGAATGGTCACAACACGCAAGGAAACAGCAGATTTGAGAGACTATGCGTTTGCGAGCAGTCACACTGAATCCCAAGAGAAAGAGAAAATGGCGGTGGAGGACGCGACAGAGAGCTCAGCTGCATATGATCAAAGTAAGCAGGAGGAGTGCAATAAAGCCAGGGCTATATTGCCTATATCGAAGGAGGAACTGCGATCATGGTTTACAGAATTAAAAACTGAAATAGCAGGATTTAAACTAGAGGTCGAGGAGATGTTCTCACAGCTCCATACAGACATAAACGAAGTAGGCTCTCGAGTTACTGAAGCAGAGGGCTGTATTGAGGAACTAGAAAAGAAAGCGGACACTTTGCAAACAGCAGTTGAGGACTGGGAGGCAGTGAAGGAGGCCCTAGCCTTAAAATTAGAGGATCTGGAAAACAGAACACACCGTAACAACTTAAGGATAAAAAGTGTGCCAGAGACTGATAGCTACAGACACTGTATGAAAACAGCGAAGTGATCTGTGCAGCAGTCCTAGCTGGAGAAGAGGGAGTACAGCAGGAAATAGCACTGGACAGAGTGCACAGGTCACTTGGACCAGGGAGAAAAGAATAACTCCAGGACATCATTATCTGTATACACAATTATATGATAAAGGAAAGAATAGCAGTCAAAATGAGAGCCCTGGGAAAGTTTGAATTTCAAGGAAATGAAATCGCCATTTACGCAGATCTAGTAGCTGCTACTTTACAAAGGCGAAGGAACTGGAGAGCCTTTACAGTGAGACTGCGGGAGGAAAATATCAGATATAAGTGGTTTTACCCGATGGGCCTAGTATTTATGGTGGATGGTATTACATGCAGAGCAGGGGCAATGGAGGAGATGGCGAAAGCCATGAGAGAGGCGGGAATTCAGCAGGTCTCTGCGGTGGAGCAGAAGGGATTAAGACAGAAGCAAGACCAAAGTACAATATGGCAATGAGTGGAATGAGTCCGTGGAGAATGATCAAAATTTTACAACAAAATGCTTTGAGCTTAATTGTCATGCCAGTATTTCGTGGATGTAACCTGCTATTTCCTTCCCTCTTGTTTCTTCCTATTCCTTTGACTATCACTGTATTTCTTATTCTGTCCTATCTTATAAATGGCGTTCTTTTCATAATTTCTGTAACATTAATGTAGTATTGTAAACCGCTCCGATGCTTTGGCCTGAGCAGTATATCAAATGTATTGTTAAAGATTAAAGATTAAATTTAAGAATTGGACTTAATAAACCCCAAAAGGGTAAAAGGTTATCTGATAGAAGTGGTAACACTGAGAAAAAGTTCATTTTTTTCTATTTTGTTGCTGTTATAATAAGGAATAAGATTGCAAATATAGATTAGAAACAAGCAGTGCACTCTACAGTGCAAAGTATGTGTAGAGTATGAATGCACAGTTATCAGACTGGGGGGAAGAGAAAGGGAGGATGTATGTGGTATCTTGATTGGGCAGAGGGGGGACAGCAGGAAGGGAAATAAATATTAAGGGAGCGCGAGTGGGAAAAAAGGCTGGAAAAGCAGGCTGAAATCAAACTAGATGGAACAGAGAAGCAAGAAGGGTAAATGTGGGGGGAGGGCGGGTGAGAGAATGGTACAAGGGGGAAAGAAAACCTATGGGACAAGGTGGGATCCGGGGGGACTATACAAGCAAGATGGGTATCAATTAGCTAATGGGATGTGATTTTAAAATATTAACATTCAATGTAAATGGCCTCAATACTTGGCAAAAAAGGAGAGCGCTGGTACGGGAAGGAACCCTAATTTGGGCTGATGTGATTTTGATACAAGAAACACATTTAAAACTATCCCAAGAGGGAGGCCTGTGCCAGGGTATTTATGTTAAGGTCACTCTAGCAGCAAACAATCTTAACCCAAAAAAAGGGGGAGTGAGAATTATGTTTGCAAAAGATCTGTTGTTTGAACCGAAAGAAATAATAAGAGATCAGGAGGGCAGATATGTCATCTGGGTAGGATCCTTGGAAGAGAAAGAGGTCACCATATGCAGTATTTATGCACGCGATAGTGCACAGTGGAGCTTTTATGCTAAACTCCTTCCACAGATTGAGGAACATCAGAAGGGAACACTGATTATAGGGGGGGATTTTAATGTTCTGATAAATCCCCAAATAGATACTTCTAAGGGGGGGGGGGGAGGAGAGAACGAGTAACATGGCAGAAGCTGGGAAAAATGATGGCAAGTCTTGGAGCGGTGGATACTTGGAGGCAGTTTCATGGAAATAAATGGGAATGCACATTCTATTCTCACACACATTTATTTTTATTTATTTTACAGGTTTTATATACTGCTTTATCATTTCAATCAAAGCGGTTTATATTGAAACTTAAACTTGGTAATGTACATTAAACAGGGACATAACTTGGATTTTTCTGAGGCAATGGAGGGTTAAGTGACTTGCTCAAGGCCACAAGGAGTGCTAGTGGGAATCAAATCCTGGTCTCTGGGTTCCCAAGCCAGTGTTCTCAACCATTAGGCTACTCCTCCACATCAAATGTATAGTAGAATTGACATGATATGGGTAAAGAATACCTGGATAGACAGGGTGGTAGAGGCTGAAATTGGGATGTTGACTTGGTCTGATCATGCTCCAGTCTGGGCAACTATAGATATTCATAGAGAGAAGAGCAGGCTATGTTTTTGGCATTTAAATGAAACATTACTAGTTGATCCAATGGAGGTTAGGCGCCTGACAATGGGAATAGAGAAACACCCCGAGAAGTGGTGTGGGATGGGATGAAGGCGGTGATAAGGGGGCATTTAATTGCACTAGCGACAAAAAAGAAAAGGGAGACAGAGCAAGAAGAGGAGCACTTAAGAGTCCAAATAAAGAGACTGGTGAAGGAGCATCAGGTAAAAGGGGGGAATCACATATTAGAACAAATTGAGCAGGCACAAAGAGAACTGGGGAAATTAAAAATGGAAGAATGGGCTTTCCAAATGAAAAAGCTTCAACAGACATATTTTGCAGGGGGCAATAGAACAGGCAGATATCTGGCCAGACAGCTCAAGGAGAGACGGGTACAGCAGCAGATAACAAGATTGAAAAATGAGCAAGGGGAGTGGGAGTGTGGGATGGCTAATATTCTGAATATATTCTGCAAGTATTTTGAGAAGCTCTATCAGATTAATCAGGCAAAGTGGTAGAGATAAAAGAATACTTGGCAGAAATTAATTTCGCAGGATTAGATGGGAGTGAACAAAGGAATGATTAAATGGGGTTAAGGCAAGCGAGTGATAATATTCACAAGCTGTTGAATGTTATATGGGCAGCGCGGAGGGATCAGATAGCATCAATAGTGATGGCTGTGGATGCTGAAAAAGCGTTCGATAGAGTTGAGTGGAACTTTGTTTGAAGTGCTACATGCAATGGGGATAGGATATAGTTTTCAACAATGGATTCAAGTATTATACCGGAACCCGACAGCCTGGATTAGAGTAAATGGGACCTATTCTAGGGAGGTCCCACTGGGCAGGGGTACCACGCAGGGATGCCCTCTCTCGCTATTATTATTTGCCATAGTGATTGAGCCTTTGGCTCAAAGGATCCGGAATCAATGGGTTATGAGTGGGAGAAGAGGAATACAAGATATCCCTGTTCGTGGACGATATTATATATATGTTGAGTAATCCTACAGTCACTCCCAAATCTATTAAAAGAAATACACAGGTATACATGGCGGGATATAAAATGAACATGGGAAAAATGGAAATATTGAAGATTCATCTAGAAGATGAATTAGAAAGTAAATTAAAAGCGAACTACCCATTGAAATGGACAAAAAGGCAGATAAAATATTTGGGGGTGCAAATTAGTCAAGAATGGAACAATCTAAAATGACTAAACTATGATCCATTAGTAACTAAGATACTAACTGACTTGTTGAGATGGGATAAACTGATATTTTCCTGGATGAGATGTATTGCTATCATAAAAATGAATGTACTTCCTAGGCTATTATTTCTGTTCTTGTCTTTACCAATAGAAATCCCAGCAGAGCAAATAAGATTGTTACAGCAAAGTATCTTCTCATTTATTTGGAGAAGACGACCCCCCAAGAATAAATAAGAGAGTGATGTATCAGGTAAGAAGGGAAGGAGGACTTGGAGTACTGGAGATAGTTCAATATTATAAAGCAGTACAGTTACGGACAATATTAGACTGGCAAAAGGGCCCTGAACATAGACAATGGGTGCAAATAGAACAAGAGGTGGAGGGCTATGAGCATATCATGGATAGTTTATGGCTAAGTGGGAGTAGGAGGCAAGACAGGGGAGAGAAGGGTGAAGGGCAGAAACTGTTCAAGGCCCTTACATTAAAAATCTGGCATCAAGAAAAAAGTAGAATGGTAGGGAGTGAGATGGTCATATATTTATAGAGAATAAAGAATTGTCAAGGTTTTAAAGAAGGAATGCGATCCTTAGTTTTTAGTAGGTGGGAAAGTGTAGGACTGAAGTATGTAGGGCAACTATATAACAAGGCAGGTAAGATATACACGTTTGAACAACTCAAGGAAAAATTCTCTTTGGAGAGGGGAGATTAGTAAGGCTATTATCAGATCAATCATTTCCTGCAGCAGAACATTAGAGGAATAATGAGGAATAAAGAGAGAAACCTGTTTGAGAAATTGTTAAGCCAAGATACCCAAACACAAGGCCTGATAACCCAGATATATAAATGGCTGGGCCCAGGAAGCTATTAAGAGGTATATCAAATAGCATGGGAAAAAGAAATAGGTGGGCATTGGGATGAAGAAAGATGGAATTATATACATGAGGAGGCCCTGGTGGCGATGGGGTTAGCATATATACAGGAACACTGCTATAAGATGTTATATCGAATGTACTTGACACCAAAGAAGTTAACAGAGATAGATAAGACAAAGAGTCCCCGATGTTGGAAAGGGTGTGGGGAAATGGGTATGTTCATACATGTCTGGTGGTCATGTCCCAAAGGAAATTTGGCAATGGATGAAAGTAGAGGCCCAGGCGATGTTAGGGTGGAAGGGGGCAGTCGACCCAGAGCAAATGCTGTTGAATGAATGGGGAACAGGTGGGAATGACTTAGGATGTATGCTTAAATTCTTGGCAGTTGAGGTGAGGATGGGCATAGCTTGCAAATGGAAAGATAATAAAGGACCTGATAGAAGCCAAGTTTTGAAGCAGCTGGACTATGTGTATCAGATAACGGAATTAACTGCCTGAATGAACTAGAAATTAAGTGATTTCCAGCGCAGGTGGGCCCCATATATTCAATGGAAAGCGGAATAAGGTAAAGGGGGGCCAAAATAATACAAAATAATAGAAAAGAACAAAAACAGAGGCCAAATAGCTGCAGATGAGAGTATGATTATTTTGTTAAGTGCCGTCGAGTCGGAGTCAACTCATGGCGACCCTCTGAATAGCTATCATAAATTGTGTTCGGTCTTCAGTCAGGCGGCTCATTGTTGACAGACTGGTACCCATAGCTGCTGTTATTGTATCGATCCATCTCATTGCTGGCCTTCCTCTTTTGCGTTGACCTTCTATCTTGCCAAGCATGATGTCTTTCTCTAATGATCTCTCTATTCGCATGATGTGTCCAAAGTATGAAAGTCGAAGTCTTGTCATCTGAGCTTCTAAAGAAAGCTTAGGTTTGATCTTCTCTAGTACCGACTGGTTTGTTCTTCGGGCAGTCCATGGTATACACAGTATTCGCCGCCAGCACCATAATTCAAAGGCATCAATTTTCTTCCTGTCTGTCTTTTTCACTGTCCAGCTTTCACATCCATATGATGTTATTGAAAATACCATGGCTTGAACAAGTCGAATCTTTGTATGGAGAGAGACATCTCTGCTCTTGAGAATCTTATCTAGGTCTTTCATAGCCATTCTGCCAAGAGCAATGCGTCGTTTGATTTCTTGACTGCTTGTTGCTTCTTTATTGATAGTTGATCCAAGTAGGTTAAAGTTGTTCACAATTTCAATTTCTTCTCCTTCAACGATGAACCTGTTGATTATACCAGTTGTCATGATCTTTGTCTTCTTTACATTAAGGTGCAGGCCCATTTTGAGACTATGTTCTTTGATTGTGAGAAGCAAATGTTTCAGATCATCTTCACTTTCAGCCAGTAATGTAGCATCATCAGCATAGCGAAGGTTGTTGATGAATCTTCCACCAATCTTCACACCTCTGTTGTCTTCATACAATCCTGCTTCTCTGATGATTTGTTCTGCATATAAATTAAACAGGTAGGGGGAAAGTATGAAGCCTTGCCTTACACCTTTGCTTATTTTAGACCATTCTGTTTCTCCTTGTTCCGTTCGAACTGTTGCTTCTTGATCAATGTACAGATTGTGCAAGAGAACGATCAGGTGTTCTGGTATACCCATGCTTCTTAATGTGGCCCAGAGTTTCTCATGGTTTACACAGTCAAAAGCCTATATATATAGTATGATTATAAAATCACACAAATACTGGAGAAAGGAAAATTGGCTTAGACAAACAGGAGGGGAATGCAGAAAAATAATATGCTTGTCCCTTGGGATTTCACCACACTATAACAATAAGGAAGCAGAGGGGTGGGGGGGGGGGGGGGAGTCAGATGAAGGAGTACCAAGGTACATTAACAGCCAGAGCATTAAAACTATATAACAAAAAAGAAAAAGCAATGGCAAAAGGCAGTGGAGAGAATACATAACATCAAGGTATAGACTGTAAGTTGAAGTTCTGTTGTATTTTTTGTTTCAGAGATAAGAAAAGTGCATAATATATATTGTAAAAAGTATAAGGAATAAGGCATAGTGTGGAATAATGTTGAATAATGCTGAATACTGAATGAAAGTTTGTAAGCAAGTCGGTGATGCCAGCTCTACTATTTGATCGACCAAGGTGTGGTCAGAGGGTTTGAAGGGGTAATGAAAGGAGTTTTTTGCAATGAAAAAGAATGTTACTATGTATGTGTAAGAGGTGACGAATAAAAAAGTTTTAAATACAAAAGAAAAGTGGACGAGCATGTGGGAGGCAGCTGTTTCAATGCACAGGGTGGTACCATTATAAAGTGATGCAATGTCAATGTGTGGCATAGGATGGTGAAGACCTGTCTCCCAGCAGAGCCAGAAGCAGCAGGATGTGTGCAGCGACAGAAGGACAGAGTAGGAGTTGTGATGTGCGGATCAGGCACAGGAGAGCCCTGACTGTTACAGGCATGAAAATGATCTGGGTAGCACACAGTCATAAAAAGAATAAGTAGGAATCAAACCCCTGTCCCCTGCTTAGGGAAGCATTGTACTAACCAGTAAGCTACACCTCGACACCACTTTGCGCAGCAATGGCTGAATACAAAGAGACTGCAGGTCACTGCCTAAAATGTCTGCTGTGTGCCATTATAAGGTATCCCTACCAGTACCCATGATAGTAGTGCACATGCAGAACAGCAGTCTACAGCTGATCACTAAATGGAGAACCCATCACCTCAGCTCTGTAAGATGCACTGGCAGTGTGTGATACAAGCACAGAGCAGCTACAAACTGTGCTACTGAGCTGTTTCTGCTGAGGGTGAGGATGGACGCCCAGCACCTGGTCCCCAGAACTTGGTGGTCTTTACTGCAGATCCCCATCACTGCCAGTGTATGGTAGGTATTGTCTGCAGTGCAATATGCTAGTTACCTTGTGTTTTATAAAATTGTAATATGCTGTATGTGTTAGTCATATCTGGCTCTGTGTCCTGCCCCTGTTGGATAGGGATCCTCCTAGAACAGTGCATGCCAATACCCAGTGTTAATCGGCTGATGTCATGGATGTCAGCTGTCGTGGGGGTGTCTAGGCTTGCATGGGGTTGTCGATACAGTCCTGCCATTACCACAGGAGGTAGGCCTGGGACACCTCCTGTTTCAACCACCTAGGTCTAACACTCACCCACAGCAAGCACAGTCAGACTACACCTGCTGCCTACCACTGGGTTTTCCAGCCATGCACATAACAACTGTGTGCAGTCCACTGGTCAGTGCACGGAGTGACCATGTACACCCAGGCTTGGGATAAATAGTATGGATGCCCAGCATTTGGTTCAATGATCAAGCCCCCAAAACAGGACGTGCACCCACATCATTGGAACCAGGCACTATATAGCACTATGTGGATACATAGCCGTGCCGTGGTCACTGCTTGGTCAGAATGCCCTCCCAGCATGGCAAGCTGTGGCCACCCAGTCCATGCACGTGGCAGCTAATGACCCTACCTCCGATGCAGACACATCCTGGCCAATTCACCTTGTTTCAGGTCATACACACAATATTTTGCTCCTCATCATGAACATTTGCAGACTAATGCTAGAAACAGCTTAGACAATGCGAGACTGAGTGAGGTGTAGAAAGCCACAAAACAATGGTGAGACATACACACACACACACACTCATATCGCCGTGCTGTGTAAAAATGGGGATGGTTGGCATTCCTGCCTGCCACTTTGGTCCAGATATCAGCTCAAGCATTGTTAATGTGTGCTCATTGTGTAGAAGCTAGTAGCGTGCTCTGATGTTAAAGCCTGCTCAGTGTGCCGGTGCTATCAGCATGACTCTTCATCCAGCTGTGGATAGCGGAGCCTGTCTATGTGGCTGATGGGCGTTTCAACGGGGACGGCACATGTTGGTGTTGTACCTGCACTGAGGGCTAAAATTTAGCCACAGGGACATGCAATGCCTGATCCACAGCAAGGACCTGAATCTGTGACCCTTTGCTCATATACACACACCAACTGTGTTCATTGAGCCACAGTGCTGCCATGTAGTTATAACACTCCCTGAGACTGACATGCTTCCCATCAGACAGACCTCGGCACATGTTGCAATGTGCATGGTGCACAGGACCAGGGCATGGCTTTGGTCTGCTGCAGGAGGGTGTCACTATTCCTCCGCCAACACCCCCACATCATGCTGATATGCTCGTGTGCTGTCAGTGTTGGTGGTGCATAGTCCCAGCCCATCCAACATGTGGGTTGGCGGGTGCCTAGGGCACAAGGTCCAGATGTGGGGGGGGGGGGGTTAGAGGCCTACATGGACAGCCACATGGCCTCCCCAACCATCTGCCTCTGCAGGGACCCCATCACCACTTGCCAATGATATGTCTCAGGGGGAGGATGACAGCCACTGTTGTGGTAGTCTCCTGGGCGCCTGCATGTTGCAGCTACCTGGAGGGCTACAGTTGCTGGCACTACTGGCCTCCTCCCCCACAGCTGGGTTCAGCAGCAGCAGGGGGGGGGGGGGCAGCTGGGATCTCTGCCTGGGGTGCCAGGACTCTTGGACTGCTCCATGTGGCACATCTCCTTTCCACAGCAGTAGCATGTCTGTGTGCTGCCACTGTCACTGTGGGATCATGACAGATATCACAGATGGTAATGCGGATGGCAGGATACCCCTATGAGGAGATGCTAAAAAGATTGGGGCTCTTCAACCTGGGGAAGAGAAGGCTAAGGGGAGATGTGATAGAGATCTATAGATTATTGAGTGAAGTGGAATGGGTATAGTTTATGGTTTAGGCACTTGATATACCGCCCTTTGCCATGTGTATCAGAGCGGTTTATAAACTTACACTAACAGGCACATAAATCGATTATTTACGCCATCAATATGTAGAAAGACTAGGGGACATGCAATAAGGCTACAGTGTAACCCATTTAAGACTACTAGGGGAAAATATTTTTTCAGTCAACACGTAAACAACCTTTGGAATTCCTTGCTGGAGGATGTTGTAAAAGATGTTAGTGTAGCTGGGTTTAAAATGGGTTTGGACAGGTTCCTAGGGAAAGGTCCATAAACCATTGTTAAAGAGAATCCAGGATATACACTGCTTGCACCAATACAGGCATTGTGGATTCTGTGGGGAAAATGCTAGGTACTTGTGACCTAAATTGGCCACTGTTGGACACAGGATACTGGGCATGATGGACCTTGGTCTGACACAGTATGGCATATTTTATGGTCTTATGATCTTATGTACCACCTGGGCAGCTGCCTGGTCTGCCCTGTGAACCAGCAACCCCCACTGCATGACTCAAGTGCCACCCCCTTTGCCCCATTTGCACCATCAACATAGTGCCCTTTCATACTTTGGCACGCTGCTACTGCTGCAAATAGTGCACTACTATCACTTTCCTGGGCTCATCTGTCTGTGCTGCACATAGCAGACTTTTAAATAGGCTATCTTTCCTCAAAATGCACTCTTACTGACAGTTTTGCACTGGTGGTAACATTCCTGGTGTTAAGGTGTCGACGATAAGGGAGTAGAGCCTTGTTCCTGCTCACTCACCACCCTTACTTTCCGCCCATAGGGAACGTTATGCCGCAAGTCCCGTTAATGCGCATTATAGTGGCATTAACGTGACTTTAGCGGGCATTGATAGCGCAAAAGCTCCATTAACGTGTGTTAATGGTGAACTTGTTACTTTAGCGCCATTTAGAAAACATACCCTATGGTCTCCATCTCAAGAATTGTTGCTACTACACTGCTCCTCACCATTGTTTTCCGAATTCTTATGTTCTTTTGTTCATATAATTTTTTTCTTTTGTTTTGTTGTTCTGTTACTGTCCTCTGTTAAATCATCTGGCTATTGTAAACTGCTATGATGTGCTCACCATTTAGCGGTTTATCAAATTTTTACAAATAAATAGATCAATAAATACCTGGCACACAGTTGCACTAACCACTACCCACTGAATTGGCTAAGTGTTATCTGCACTAACAGCTATCTTCACAGTTATCATGCGCTCAAGAAGTCCATCTGGATCGACCTGAGGCAGGGTTGAGAATTTACAAACCCGAAATGTGACACGTTGTCATGTTTTGGACACTTCCGGCAGTTCTTCAATAAGCTCGATATAAGCTAAGTACAAGCTTTAAAATTGTTTGCTTGTTCTAAAAATATTTGATTAAAATGGAGGAGCCACAGCGGTGGGACAGATCTCATTCTGCCCACTTTGTAAAGGCAGATCCAACAAAAATTTGGTTGAAAAAGGGAAATCGTTTTTTTGATAGATCAGAATCCTTTTTTTCTTTGGTTCATTATTTTGATTCTGACAAGGGTTTTTTTGATTTTTTGGAGCAGGAAAAATATTGGCAGAACATCACACAGAGCTTTTAAACCAAGAATCTACACATGTTAATGGCAGAATCTACCCCAAACAGTCCCGGGAACAGCATAGCATAATCCATCTACAGTAAAAGTGCATGTATTTTCTTGATTTGCAGGGTAATTTTAAATTCTGCTGTCCTGCGGATGCCAATGGGGAGAAATGTGGCAAGGAATGGCCATATGTGGAGATCCGGAGATACGCACTGCTGACCGAAGAAGAGCAGCGAGAGTTTGAAAAGAAAATTGCATCCATTGCTGCTAAACAATACCACGATTACAAAGAGGTGAGTTACAGCTTCATGAATCTAGGCACTTTTTCCCAGCTGTCTCTAAAACATCATTTGTTCACTAGGCTGAATGACATCAAACCTTTAATAGCTGTATCCCTTCCATGTACAAGTACCCTCATTTTCTCCAGATGAAAAATATTACAGATCTGATTCGCTAAGTTTGTACATTTTGGGGATTAGTTTATAAAGCCTTTGCATGGATAAGCCTTGTTTTGTGTGCATAAATGACCCCATAAGGTAATCACATGTATTTTATAATGTATTTGTTAGAAAATTCTCTTGGGTGGCATTATTATCAGTTTTTTGCTTGCTCATAATTGCCTCCACTATGGTGGTTCACCTCTCTTTTATTGCTTGAGAACCAGGTAAGCCAGGGTTGAAATATCACTCATGCTCCTTGTGATCTTGGGCAAGACATTTTACCCTGTGTTGCCTCAAGTACAAATTTAGAGCTAGATTTGCTAATGTGTGTTAAAATGTTAATAGGCTTTAAAGTGTGTTATTTAATTCAAAAGCGTAGTTACTCATCTTTAACAGGTATTCTCCAGGGACAGCAGGATCCTCACATATGGGTGATGGCACTGATGGAGCCAATGTGGATTCACTCCCCAGCTTTCAAAGAAAGCCTTTGGGAGTTAGATTGCATATGCGCAGTCACCTTCCCACCCAAGGTTGCCATCTTACCTCAATAAAGCCAAAAAAGAAAAAAACAACTCCACGGGGAGGAGGGGGGTGGGGTTGTGAGGACTGATTCCTGCTGTCCCCAGAGGACACATGTTACAGGTGAGTAACTACACTTTCTCTGGGAACAAGCAGGAAGTCGGTCCTCACATATGAGACTCCCAAGCTACAGGCTATTGAAAAACATGTAGGAGGCCCTGGCAACTCCAAAAATGAAGTGAGAGGACAGTAAGGAGCATGAATGGCTCGAAGGCCAAGGACACAGTGGCAGCACTGAGCAAGTAATCACCTCATTGGTATCCGGAAACAACAGGCTGGAGGGAAGAAGTTGTACTATTCCCAAAAGAGGTGACAGAGTACTGCCTGGCCGAAGGCGCTGTCACGGCGTGAGTTTTCTTCCAAGCAGTAATGCACAGCGAAGGTATGGACTGAAGACCAGATGGTGGCCTGGCAGATGTCCAGCAGAGAGACCAAGTGCAGGTTGGCCACTGAGGCCACTATGGTGCTCACACTGTGCGCGGTAACATGATGATCCAAAAAGAGTCCAGCGTGCTCGCAGGTGATGCAGTCTGCTATCTAGGTAGACAGGGTCTGCTTGGAAACCAAGACTTTGAGCCTGTTAACGTCTTAAGAGATGAATAGCTGTGGTGAGCTGAGATGGGGCTGTGTCCTCTGAAGGTAGGACAGTGCCCTTTTGCAATCCAGGGTGTGTAATGAGGCCTCCACCCGGGAGGCATGGGAAAAAAAGGTGGGAAGAACCACCTCCTGGTTCAAATGAAATGTGGACACTACCTTGGGTAGGAATTTGGGATGTGTCTGGAGAACGACCCTGTTTCTGTGGAACCTGGTGTAGGGGATGTGAGCCACCAGAGCCTGCAATTCACTAGCTTGCCTGGCATAGGTGAGCACTACCAGGAACGCTACTTTCCATGATAAGTACTTTAGATGGCAGTTAGCCAGAGGTTCAAAAGAGAGAACCATTAGCTTCCCCAGAACGTTTAGGTATCATGCCACCAGCGGTAGGCAAATGGGGGGGGGGGGCCGCAAGAGGAAGAGCCTCCTCATGAAGCGGTCCACTAATGGGTGTGCAGAGACGGACTGGCCGTTGACAAGGAGATGGTGCACCCCTAAGGCACAAAGGTGCACCCGGACAGAGTTGGACTTCAGCCCAATCTGAGAGAGGTGCAGGAGATATTGCAGGATGTCCTGCACTGAGCAGGAGAAGGGGTTGAGATTCTTGCCAGAGCACCAGACAGAGAATCAGCACTACTTGAAGGCATATGCACAGTGCATAGAGTCCTTGCGGGAAGCCAGCAGAACATCTTCCACCTCCCTGGAGATATGGAGGTGTGTTATGGCTAGCCTCTAAGCAGCCATGCTGTCAGGGCGAGGGACCAGAGATTGGGATGGAGAAGGGTCATGTTCTTATATGAGAGCAGGTCCGGGTCCTGGCTCAGAGGTATCGGAGCCGCTTGGGACAGCTGCAGGAGCAGAAGGAACCATGGCTGTCGTGGCTACCTGGGGGCGATTAAGATTACTAAGGTCCCGCCCGACTGGAGCTTGAGCAAGGTCTTGGGGACCAGGGGAGTCAGCAGCTAGGCATACAGGAGGCTCCTGGACCAGTACAGGAGAAAAGCATCTGGCGCCATTTGGCCCTTGGCCAGCCTCCAGGAACAGAAACGCAGCAGCTGCACATTCTTGGGATTGACAAAGAGGTCCAACATCAGGATCCCCCAATGCTGGAAAATGGAGTTGGTTACTCCTGGGTGGAGCCTCCACTCGTGAGGTTGAAATACACTGCTGAGCCGGTCTGCAAGCAGATTGCCCTGGCCCGGCAGGTAGACTGCCCGGAGGGTCATGCCATTTTCCGTGGCAAAATTACACAGGCAGATTGTCTCCAGGCAGAGGAGGTAGGAGCCTGTGCCTTCCTGCTTGTTGATGTAGAACATAGCTACTTGGTTGTCCATCTGGACAAGCACCATTTGACCCAGAAGGTGGGTGCAGAATACCCTGGGGACGTTGGTCACCACCTAGCACTCCAGAAGATTTATCTGGAGGTCACTCTCCTCCTGAGCTCAGGCATCCTCTGACTGCAAACCGCCACAGTGTGCTCCCCACCCTAGCTTGGAGACATCTGTTTTGAGGATGCAGTGCACCAGCGGGGTCTGGAAGAGTAGGTCAGCCCTGAGGTTCAGCTGGCTCTGCCACCAGGTGAGAGAGGCTGCCAGTGGCCGGATGATTTTGACCCAGTCCTCTAGATGGCCCATGGCCAGAGTCTCTTGAGAGCTCAGAGTCCACTGGGCCTGCACATCTGGAGACAGGCATGAGGGATTACATGCACTGTCGAGGCTATGTGCCCCAGTAGGCATAGAAGAAGCTGTGCTGATGCCGTAGAGCGGGGCCGCGCCTCCCCTGCTAGTGCCACAATGTGCTGTGCCCTGTCTGGAGGGAAGAAGGCCCTGGCCTGCATTGAGCCCAGGAAGGCATCCATGAACTCCAGGCACTGAGTTGGGAGCAGGTGCGACTTGGGGTAGTTGATTACGAACCCAAGCATCTGCAGTACCTTGGATGTAGGCATCTTTGAGATTCAAGGAACACAGCCAGTCTTCCTGGAGGAGGTAGGGCAGCAATGAACATCTCCCTGACCAGAAATGAGTTGAAGTCCCACAGGTCCAGGATGGGACAATAGCCGCCTGTCTATTTTTGGGATGAGGATATACCTGGAGTAGAACCCTTTGCCCCAGAGAGGTGGAGGTAGTGGATCCACGGCCCAGTCTCAAGTAGGGACTTTAGTTCACTCTGCAGGAGCTATCTGTGCAGAGAGGTCATGGGAAGCTCACCTGGGAAGTAGGGAGGAAGCGTCTAGTGGAAATGGAGGAGGTAGCCCTCCCGAACCACTTGCAGCACCCAGGCATTGGAGGTGATGCCTGGCCAAAGATAGGTGAAATAGACCAGATGCCCTCCCTTGTGCTTTGGGCCCTCGGATGGAAGAGCCTGGAGTCAACTCCCCTCCCCCCAGGCTGCGGCTGGGGTGCTGTTTAGGGCTTGGGGGCATTTGGATTACGGAGCCGTGTCCCTGGCCCTTGACCTGCTGACCCTGTTGGAGAGCTTGGTAGGCCGGAAACTGGGGGTATTTCCCATAGGCCTTCTTCCCCTTTGGGTGGAAGGTCTTTTTACCTGAAACTTTCAGCCGAAAGGGTCAGCAGTCTTCCTGGACAGCCTAGTCAGGAATTCTGTCTCCAGCTCGGCTGCCTTGTTTGCCATGGGCTTGCCGAAGAGGTTTTCTCCCCAGCATGGAACATTGGCCAGCTTATCCTGTACCCACTGCTCCAAGTCTGAGGACTGTAGCCAGGCCAGGCGGCGGGCACTAATGCCCACCACAGCCATACAAACCATGGATTCGAAGCCATCGAAGGTTGCCCAAGTTTGAAACTTGGAGCATTCCTTGACTTTGGAGACAAGGGTTCAGTAGCGCTTGAGGAGTTCTACCAGACCAGCCGAGAACCCGGCAAGCTCCTTTGCCAGGTCCCAGAGGTACATGCCCATGTACAGTTGGTATGCCTGGATCTGGGCAGTACACATTGAGCCCTGGAAGCACCGCCTGCTAAAGCCATCCATGATGTGGGCCTCCCTGCCATCC
Source organism: Ichthyophis bannanicus (assembly GCA_033557465.1). Taxonomy (NCBI): domain Eukaryota; kingdom Metazoa; phylum Chordata; class Amphibia; order Gymnophiona; family Ichthyophiidae; genus Ichthyophis; species Ichthyophis bannanicus. The sequence continues at coordinate 349,880,306 of CM066038.1, forward strand.
ATGATGCATCTTTTGACTTGATTTGATGCATGGCCGATTCCACCACCGTGGAGTTGTGAGGCAGCTGTGCCTTTTGGAATCCTGGGTTCTTGCCAACTCAATACTGAGAACTGAGTTGGCGGCTCACCACAGGCACCATCACCAGGCTCTCCCACATCCTGAACAACAAACGTTCAAGGATGGATGGGATCGGCACTGTCAGTGCCTCCTTTGGAGGGACCTCGTACTGGAGGATCTCCAGGTCCTCAGCACAAGGCTTATCCTCTGACTCTACCAAGAAGGCCAGGGCCTGCACCATCCCTTGGATAAAGTTAAGGAATGCCAAGTCTTTGGGTGGGGACCGACGGCACTCCTGCAGGAGAGACAGCTCCAAAGGCATATCCCTGTGGAGTGCAGTGTCGGGGTACTCCTCCTCAGTCTCCCATCCCGACTCAGAGTCAGAGATGACCTCAAGCCCCGAGTGATCATCAAGCAGATGAGCCAGCGGCATCAAGGAATGCAGTGCTTGATGCACTGACCCCGATGCACTCGGGGGTGAGTTGCGCCTTGGGTGCAAGGCCAATGATCTTGACTCTGAGCAGGAGAACTGCTCCAACAGGCTGGACTTACTCCAGAGAGATTCGAGCCGTGGAGGGGCCCGAGGTTAACACCAACGACCCCGAGGTATTGGGTGCCGGGCAAGCTGCATCTCAAGAAAGGCAGCCAGACTGCTGTCCAGGGTTGCCATCCTGACCTTGAGGCAATTTGGCTCTGCAGCCACTGGCTCGGGTCTCAATGTCATCGAGTCCAGAGCCAGGTCTCTCAGAAGAGAATCACACATTGTGATCGTGCCGGGGGACTGAGCCTAATCCCCTGACATGGTGGGAGTCTCCTCCCACCAGAACAGCTTCAAGGGCCGCTTCCAGCCATGGCCCTTGGTATCAGTTCAAGAGCTCTGAGCCCGAGTAACTGAGGACTTACCTCCGGCAGCAGGGTCGGAACGCGCCTTCAACCACAGCTGGGATGCCAACTTGAACCCGCTGGGGAAGTCCTCAGAGGACTATCCCTGGTGCAAAGCTCCATGACCTCTGGGCTCGGATCGAGCTTGCCCATGCGATGCCGAGTCATTGGACAGGGACCCCAAAGGCAGCAACTCCGCGATCGAGGACGGTCCTGCAGCCGAGGTCATCGAGGCAAACATTTCCTTACGCTGCTGATCCTGCTTCTTCCAGCAGACAGAGCGAGCAGGAGGAGTTGACTTTGGAAGCTCTCTCTCTTTTACTTTAACAGGTACCAAAACTCCATCAACTAAACAATTGCTGGGAAAAATTGTATTGCTAAAACTATTGCCCCCATTACAGCTTCTGCCTCTTTCCAGACAGAGATCACAATGCCAGTTGAAGGAACGTAGGGGCAGCTCTATAATAAGGCGGAGTGAGGCGGTTGTCTCAGGCGGCAAGTTTTGAAGGCAGCAAAAATGCTGCCAAAACAGCCGCCTCACTCTGCCTTCAAAAGTAAAAACAAAACAAAACCCAAACGCTCAAGTTGCTTCCGCTGCTGAGTCCTCTTCTCGGCAGCGGCAGATTCACCCTCTCTTTTCTCTGGCAGCGGTGGCTGCGACTGTGCAAGTGATCTTCAGTTTAAATAAAAACCAAGCTGGTGCAAAGCCTTCCGTCTCTGTGAAGGAGCCCGTGAAGATGCGTCCCATCCCCAAAGGAAGTTAATATACACACCTTCCAATCAATCCCTGAGTTCAACCCTTCGGGAATGACTGTTCCCAACAAATAAATCCATCGTTGCTCCCTATACGTGAGATGCTGCTCCTGCATCATATCCCGAAAACCCGAATTTACGCGCTCTATACAAAAACGTAGTATATGACGTAGTGTGTTTGCATTAGCGTCTGTTTGTTAACAGGAAATAGGTAGGTGTTTCTCCTTTTTAAGTCAGCGCATTGCTCTTTGGCTTTGAGCTGTGTGACTGGATCAGTGGACGTGCTGATGAGCGAGTGACTGAGAAGATATTTGTATGGCGATATAAAGTCTATTTCGTTTTGAGTATCGGTTGGGTGAGATAAATTGGTTTTTAATATGGAAGTTAGGAGGGACTTGTGTGCATCACGGTATGTATATTATAGCAGTGTTTTATGATTTATTTTTTAGTTGGATTCCCCCTAAAGCAGTGAAGGCAAAACGCTGAAGGGACGTCCAGGTGGGCGTTGGGCTTTCTCTTTAATCTGATTCATTGTTAGAGTAATGGGTGCCTTGGCGCATAATGTTTAAGCATACCCTATACCTATATATGTGTTGATTTCATGTTTATAACAGCTTTAGCTGTACAAGAAACATTTGCTGTATATAGGGTTGTCAAGAGGGGTGTACAGTGATGTATGAAATTATATGGTATCCATGCTCTATTGTATAAATGAGGTGAGAGATATTTTAGCAGACCATTGATGTGTTAAGTCTGGCAGATGCTTGACTCCGTTGTGGGTAATTAACTCTGCATATGATTTTCTGAGGTTTGCTTTCTCTCTCCTTGGGTTTGCTAATTGATAAATATTGTGATGAAGTGAGAAGTTAAATTTGTTTTGTTGTGACTATCCATTAGGTTTTCATGGCAAGATACAGAAGTAGATTGCCTGGCCATTCTTCCGCGCAATTTAAGTTTAGTGTTATTGCCGTTGTCACAGAAATGTGACCCTCTGCCGCCAACATCGTCCCATTCTGCTGCTGCCCGGATGGGTGGTTTGTCTTAGTCTGGCACCTCAGCTGAGACCTGTCCATCTTGAGAGACCCTGCCAGTAGTTAAGCTACCGATAGCTTAGCCCTCACAGCATGACAAGCTGCAAATCAAGTGAGGAATGCTAATGATAGCTGATTTCAATATGCCAGATGTGGAATGGCACATCCCTGCTGTAGTGTCATCTAGAAGTAAAGAGATCCTGGATTCTTTACAGGGAGAACTGTTCAGGCAACTGGTAACAGAACCCACACCTAATGGGGGTCATACTGGACTTAGTGCTTACCAATGGGGAAAGTGTTTCTGATGTTACAGTGTGAGATCATCTCGCATCTAGTGATCACCAGATGGTGTGGTTTATTTATTTATTTAACTAGTTTTATATCTCGCCTTTTCCTTCAATCAAAGCGGTTACAATACATTATGAGGTTACAAAGGCAAGGAAAACATACACTACTTTATCATTACATCAAAGCAGTGACAAATGGGAAAACAAACACAGGGAAATACAGTACATACAATACATTACATTACATTTAATAGGCATATCGGCAAACAAAACACATCCATGGAGCAGCCACTTCCTTAGTCCCATACGGTCCTACGCCTAAAGGCCACGCCAAAGGGCCCCCTGGTGAGGCCCTCAGGCATGGGCCCACTCCTGTGCCAGCAGTTAGAGGCAGTTCTTTCACAGCTGATTGGCTATCTCCGGTGGTGAGGAGGGGCACAGAATCAGCTTCTCTCACGGTTGCTGCTGATCTCCCTTCTCCCGGGTGCGCTCCTGTGCTGGCAGTTAGAGGCAGTTCTTTCACAGCTGATTGGCTATCTCCGGTGGTGAGGAGGGGCACAGAATCACCTTCTCTCATGGTTGCTGCTGATCTCCCTTCTAGTATTAGTATTAGTACTAGTGCTGATAAAATCCATTCAAAAGTGAGGGTCTTAGGGGTATGTTTACTAAACCGTCTTAACGTGCGCCCGGCGATAGTGTGCAGGCTGCCATAAAAGGAGTGGGCGTTGCAGTCTTAAAGTAGCAAAACGGGATTATCGCGCGATAACACGCGCTGCTGCGAACATTATCGGGTGAAGCGCCGCTAAGTGCGTTAACGCGCGGTACTCTTAAGTAGGCGCCCAGACATGCAAACACAAAAACAGAGGTGTAGCACAATGGTTAATACACTGACTGCTGATACAGGGGTCATGAGTTCGATCCCCCAGTGTGCCTAATGCATAAAGCTGGCTGAGGCATCACCCTTTATGTTTAGGTAGTGATTTTTGAGGCATTTTATTTGTATTTTAATTATTGCTGCCAGCAAACACACCCTCACATGCCATAACCTATGGTGCCACATAAGGTACCCTAAAAGGCACTCCATAGGACACATTATAAAGTGCACTGTCCGCCACGGCACCCTATAATGTCCCCTATAGGGCACCCTATAAGGCGCTCCATAGGACACCTTATAAGGCACCGTATATGGACTGCAACTATAAGGTGCCTCAGAAGGAACTTTATAGGGCACCATATAAAGCGCCTTCTGAGGCACCTTATGGTTACAGTACTCTGAGGGTGTTTCTGCTGGCAGCACTAATGTACATTAAAAATAAACAATATTTTGGACAGCCCTATCAAATAACCCCACTGTGGGTCTGAACCCATGCTCTCTGGCTCCACAGGCAGTGAAGTAACCAGTGGGCTAAAGCTCTAGAGATGCTAACAAACCCCTGGCTGGCTGCAGAAGACTGCACGGCACCACACAAACAGTTTGCTGTGATCACCAGGATAGGGTTAACCCACCTGTACCCATGGTGCACTGCACATGCAAATCAGCAGTCTACGGATGATCACAAGATGGGGTATGCACCCCTACAGCACCTCGGCCGGGTAGGGGGAATTGACCTTGTGTGTTACTGGCACAGAGTAGCTACACACCGTCATATTGTGTGGGTACTGTGCTCACCCTGTGGGTGAGGTGGGGCACCCAGCACCAGGTCCACAGCACCTTCCATGGCAGAAATAGGCCATGCTGCAGGTCGCCAGCAGTGCAAGTGTGTGAAATAGGTAGTTCCTGCAGACACACCTTGGATACATCTGTATTTCTCAGTCAGGTTTAGCACTTATGGATCCATAGGCAGATTATGTACCACCGCCCAACCCACCCCACCCCACCCCACCCCACCCCCTGGGGCTGAGGGTGGGGAAACAGGTTCTCCCACCAACAGATCCACATTCTATCTCCCTGCAATCGTGGCAGTGGAGGAGACCATCAACCCCAGTCCTGCTGGGGAACAGACACCCTACAGGGCAGTCAATGCAGCTCTGTACACATCCATAAAGCAATAGAAGACAAACATTAGGCCTGGAAATGCTCAGCTGCACCCCACCACTATCTGATATTCCCCTGCAGCAAGCCTCCAGCCACTGCACCCTGCATGGTGTCCCAGCAAGAAACATACTAGCTGCAGACAGTTTGCTAGTTAGTCCATGTCCCTGGAAGAGATGCATGCACCCAGAACTGGGATGTCAGCATACATACTAAATTTATTTATTTATTTATTTATTTAACATTTGCTTCTATACCGCGCTATTAAATTCAGCGCGGTGTACATCAAACAAGCATACTACAATGTATACAAACAACATTGAGTTTTACAGAGAACAGGAAATTGAACATGGGAAGGAAACCAGGGGAACTAAATACATAAATAAATGGATAAATCAGTGATTGGGCCCCAAAAGGGAACCCAGAAATATCACATGAGAGAAATACAACACTATGGGGGAACCTAGCCATGCTGTGGTCACTGCTCAGTAAGGGTGAGAGTGATCTCCCAGCAGGACATGCTGTGGCCACCCTGTTTGTGCAGGTGGCGGCCGGGCACTTCAATGTCCCAGCCATTGCCCTATGCCCTGTGCAGATGCATCCTGGCCAGGCCACCCTGTCTGGGCTATACCCATGGTACCTTGCTCCTCATTATGCACATTGGCAGGCCAATACTGGCAACAGTGCTGGCAGTGTGGGCTGTGGAGGGTGTTTGCAGCCACCACACACTGGAAAGACCAGGGGTGGGCAAACCTGGTCCTGGAGGGCCGTAGACCAGTCAGGTTTTCGGGATATCTCTAATGAATATGCATGAGATATATATGCATTAGAGATATCCTGCCAACCTGACTGGTTTGTGGCCCTCCAGGGCTGGATCTGGAGACCCCTGCCTTACACCTCTGTCATTTAAGATTGTGAGTGGACAAGGTGCAGATGTCCAAGACATCAAAAAGGTTAGATAGAATTTGTCACAGTCCTCCTCACTTCTCACCACCACCAAAAAATTGTCAATTAGACAACTTTTTCGTGGTGGTGAGAATCGAGGAGGAATGTGACACATTCTATATACCCTTTCGATGTCTAGGTGTAAGGCAGGGGTCTCCAAATCCAGCCCTGGAGGGCCACAAACCAGTCAGGTTGGCAGGATATCTCTAATGCATATATATCTCATGCATGCTCATTAGGGATATCCCGAAAACCTGACTGGTCTGCGGCCCTCCAGGACCGGAGGTGCCCACCCCTGGGATAGACAGACACACACTCCCACACCTATGCCAGCATTGTACAACTATAGAGGTGTTTGGCAGCCCTGGCCACCACTCCAGTCCTGGGCACAGTGCAGGCATGGCTATGGTACGCAATACTGTTGGGGTCACTCCCCAGGGTGGTAAACACTGTCAGACACAAGACCTGTAGCACACTCCACAGACATCAGAAAGGTTGCCATGATGCAGCTCAATCAGAAAATTGTACTTAACTTTGGAATTGCTATCTGCCAGTAATCATAGCAACCTTTTGATAGCTGTGTACCGTATTCCCAGGTTTAGGATGGATTTGCTAAGGTATGCAAGTGCTAGTATTGGGAGATGCACGCAGGGCCCAATGTCCTGCCTCTCCAGGAGGCATTGGATAATGGAGCTCATGGGTGCGGGTGTGTCTGCCCTTGTTGGCTGCTGCTTTACGGCAGAGGTTCCCAACTCCAGTCCTGGTGTGCCAAACACTGTTCGGGTTTTCATGCTGTACCTCATGAATATGCATGAGATACATCTGCATACCATAGGGGCGGCGCTTAGAAATGCAGCACAGGCATCTTTATTAGAGGCAGCATGGAACCTGAATGGTGTTTGGTCCTCCAGGACTGCATTTGGGAGACTCTGCTCTAGGTAATGCGCATGTTTATGGTGTCTGTGCTCTGTAGGGTAAAATGTAGGTGTTTTGGGCATGTTTACATCATCTGAAATAAAGGTTCTGTCTGTATTAGCACGTTTTAGTAGTGGATAAAATATGGGGACTGGGTTGGCAGGAACCACAGCTGGGTCTTGAACCTGTGACCTTCTACTTCTGAACACACTGGCTGTGTTTACTGCACCACTGTGTTGCCACAGAGACAGTGCATTCCCTGGTGATGTCATGACTATTCGTCAGACAGGCCCTGTCTGTTGCAGTGCATGGCACCCATCTACACAGGGCTAGGCCACAGTCTGCTCTGGGCAGCTGCCACTGCCCCCTCCACCACCGGTATCCCTCTGCCACCATGCTGACATGCCCTTCTGCTGCTGGTGCTGGTGGAGCGCAGTCTCAGGCCGTCCAGTGTGCAGGTAGGTGGCTGCCTATGGTGCGGGCTCCGGGGTAGGGGTGCCTGCATAGCTGTCCACGCTTCCCCCCAGCACCGCATGCCAATGTTCCGTGCCCTTCGGGGTACCTGCTGGGTACTATCCCCTGTGACACTGTGGGAGGCACACTCATGCCCATGTTGGGCCCTCAGAAGTTGCTGTCTGGCTGCTCTACTGTTTCAGCATTCCTATGGGCCAGCTAGGCATCACCCTAGTCCGTACTGTGGGCTAGCTGCACCGCAGCATGTGCCGCCTGCAGCCCTCTGTGTCCCCTTTTCCAGCATCTGTCCAGTTGCCCATTCCGACATGCCCGCCCTGCTGTTGTGGAACATGTGCATGCCATAGGAAACCTGGCCGATGGAGTCTGAAACCCTGCTCAGCGCAATTACACTGTGGGCTCATTCACCTTGTATGCGGATGGAGCATAGACCCTTCCAAAATTCATATCCTCTTTTTGGAACTTTCTTGGGAGTGTTTTTTGATGTTTCCTATTGATATCACTATTGGCCAGCTTGGTTATTTTATTTTTACATTTTCTTCTGTACATTTTCAAGGTTTATTTGCCCTTTTGTTCTGTGCACATGTATCACACTTATCACTTTTTTGTAGGTTTCCCTGATTTTGCTGTACATTGCTGACAGAAATGGTTTCTCTTCCCTTTAAATCAGCTCTAACGCCAGGGTTTCACTGGCGTTAGTTTTGAAACTCGGATTTCACAGCGTTAGTGTGCAGGGAGCCTCTCCCCTCCCACTCTCCACCCATTGACCCCTTCTCTCCGCCCCTGGGGAGCCTTCCTCCGCCCTCCGGGAGCCTTTCCCCGCCTTCAGTGCTCATTTGCGCCACAGCGCGCGTTATCGCACGATAAGGTACCTGTGCGCCTTGTAAAGCGCCATTATCGCGCGATAAGGTACCTTATCGCACGATAACGTTACAGAGCGCACGTTAAGACGGTTTAGTAAACATACCCCTTAGACTTTATTTATTTATTTTATTTTCATTCTCTTATATACCGCGCTATTCTGCATCAGTGCGGTTTATATTGAACAAACTGAAATTACATTGAACAGGGCATTATAACTTGGAGATAACTATTTTACAGGGAACATGGGCTATGGAGGGTTAAGTGGCTTGTCCAAGACTTTAGGAAAACTAATTTTGCCAAGAGTCGTTATGGGATGGGAACAGCTGGGGGATGTAGAAAAACAGTTGACAAAACTGAAAGGAGATATTTTAAGGGCAACAAACCTTTTTGTTAGAAAGGTAAATAAATGTTAAAAGAAAAGGAGGCCGCTATGGTTCTCAAAAGAAGTAGCTGAAAAGGTGAAGAAAAAGAGGGAGGCATTCATGATATACAAGAGATCACAGAGAGAGAAGAAGACAGGCATCTATAGTTGGAAAAACTTAGAGAAGCTAGCAAAGTAAGCAAAGGTACAAAAAGAAGAAGAAATAGCCACTGCAATAAAATGTGGCTATAAGACATTTTTCAGATTTGTTAGTGAGAGGAGGAAGGGCAAAAGTGTTATTGTTAGACTCTAGGGTGCAGGGAAGGAATATACAGAAACTGATAAGGATAAAAGAAAATTGAGCCTGACATCAGTACCAGGAAAAATGGTAGAAACCATCATAAAGAATAAAATTACTCAGCATGTAGATAGTCATGACCTAATGGGAGACAGCCAACATGGCTTTAGACAAGGAAGATCTTGTCTTACTAATCTGCTATGTTTTTTTGAAGGAGTGAATAATCAGGTGGACAAAGGTGAGTCGGTTGATATTGTGTATCTGGACTTTCAGAAAGCCTTTGACAAGGTCCCTCATCAGAGACTTTTGGCAAAACTAAAGAGTCATGGGATAGGAGGCAGTGTACTATTGTGGATCAGGAACTGGTAAAAAGATAGAAAGCAGAGGGTAGGCCTAAATGGCCAATTTTCCCAATGGAGAAAGGTGAATAGTGGTGTACCCCAGGGATCTGTGCTGGGTCCGCTGCTTTTTGACATATTCATAAATGACCTGGAAAGTGGAATAGCGAGTGAGGTTATCAAATTTGCAGATGACACAAAACTATTTAAAGTTGTTAAAACCCAAGAGGATTGTGGAAAATTGCAAGAGGATCTTGATAAATTGGAAGACTGGGCATCAAAATGGCAGATGAAATTTAATGTGGACAAGTGCAAGGTTATGCACCTAGGGAAGAACAACCCAAACTATGGTTACACGATGCAAGGTTCCATATTAGGAACCACCACCCAGGAAAAAGATTTAGGCGTCATTGTGGATACCATGTTAAAACCCTCGGCCCAGTGTGCAGCGGCGGCCAAGAGAGCAAATAGAATGCTAGGTATGATAAGGAAAGGAATGGAAAATAAAACAAAAGATATTATAATGCCTCTATATTGTTCCATGGTGAGACCGCACCTTGAATATTGTGTGCAATTCTGGTCACCGTATCTTAAAAAGGATATAGCAATTTTAGAAAAGGTTCAGAGAAGAGCCACCAAAATGGTAAAGGGGATGGAAGGATACTCCTATGAAGAAAGGCTAAAAAGGTTGGGCTCTTTAATCTGGAAAAGAGACGGCTGAGGGGAGATATGATAGAAGCCTATAAATTAATGAACGGAGTGGAACGGGTAAACGTAGATTGATTGTTTACCTTATCAGAATATAGAAAGACTAGGGGACATGCAATGAAGCTACAGGGTAAACTATTTAAGACTAATAAAAGAAAATATTTTTTCACTCAACGTGTAATCAAACTCTGGAATTTGTTACCGGAGGATGTAGTAAAGGCTGTTAGTGTAGCTGGGTTTAAAAAAGGTTTGGACAAGTTCCTGGAGGAAAAGTCCATAAACCATTATTAAGAAGGGACCCAGGATATCAATGCTTGAACCAATACAAGCATTGTGGAACCTGTGTCCCTTGGGGAAACTGCTAGGTATGTATGACCTAGATTGGCCACTGTTGGAAACAGAATACT